>JARGYO010005626.1:152132780-152880280 GCA_029206835.1 Rana muscosa | reverse complement strand
TGCCTAAAACATTTAAAGGAGAAGTACAGCCAAAGCTCATTTGGCTATATTCTCCTGTGGATCACAGAAGTGCAGTTCGTTCTACACTCCTGTGACCCGTTTTCAGCAGACAGCGAGGTGAAGCCCGCTGTCGGCTGATGTCACACAGATCAGTCCAGGCTCTATTGCGACAATAAAGTCAAGCAAGGTCCAGGCAAGATTGCGACAATGAAGTCAGGATCCGCCTACATGCATGGATTGGTGCACCCCCTGTTTCTAAGTAGAAGGCTTCATGGCAGCCTTCAAACGTTTCTTAACAATTTCAGAGTGGCTCTGTCCCAAGGGAAAGACTACTGTAAAGATGCTCATATGTTAATACATTTCCTACATACACTAACAGATCCCTCTATCCACAAAAAAACAGCATGGATGGATGAACCTCCCTTGATCAAATGCTGCTTTTCCAGCAAGACTGTTCAACAAAAGCTTGTCGTTACTCCAACTTCTGTTGAACAGTCAGCATCAGCAGTACACATGTACTGGGCTTAAAGTGATTGTAAAGGTTCGATTTTTTTTTTTTTTTAAATAACAAACATGTCATACTTACCTCCACCGTGCAGCTTGTTTTGCACAGAGTGGCCCCGAACGCCGACTTCTGGGGTCCCCCGGAATCCGTCATTAGATTTGATTGACAACAGCGGTAGCCAATGGCTGCGCTGCTATCAATCTATCCAATCAAGAGCCGAGAACCCCGGGCAGAGAGACAGCGCATCCTCGCCATGGACTATTCCAGGGTTCAGGTGATTAAAATGGGGGGCTGGGGGGCCGGTGACTGACAGAAGTTTTTTCCCCTTAATGCATAGCATACATTAAGGGGAAAAAACAGGAGGGTTTACAACCCCTTTAATACTAATGCCGCGTACACACGACCGTTTTTAATGTCATTGTAAAAACAACGTTTTTCTCAACGTGATTCTTCTCAAGCCTGCCTTGCCTACACACTATTGTGAAAAAAAATGCTGGAGCAAAGCGTGGTGACGTATGAAAGGTACGACGGCACTATAAAAGGGAAGTTCCATTCGGATGGCGCCACCCTTTGGGCTGCTTTTGCTGATCCTCGTGTTAATAAAGTTTGGTGAGAGACGATTCGCGCTTTTCAGCCTCATGCTCTTCAGTCCGTTACAGCGTGACGAATGTGCTATCTCCATTATGAACGCTAGTTTTACCAGAACGAGCGCTCCCGTCTCATCACTTGCTTCTGAGCATGCACGTTTTTTTCACGTCGTTAAAGCCTACATACGGCCGTTTTTCACGACGAGAAAAACGACGACGTGAAAAACGACGAGAAAAAATAGAGCATGTTCCAAATTTTTAATGCTCATTTTTCACGTTGTGAAAAATGCTCTGGAGCCCACACACGATAGTTTTTAATGACCAAATAAAAAAATGGCATTTTTCTCGTCATGAAAAACGGTCGTGTGTACGCGGCATAACATTCTTCCTTAAAATTAGTAAACACAATTTACTTCCAATTCCAGACATACCTCCTTGTCTTTAAACATGATTTAGGGAATATGGAGCTCCTCCACATTGTTCCACTATTCAATAAGTGCCACGCTATCAGCAGCATAAGTTTCCTCATTAAATATTGGGGTGCTATGGGTTGCAACAAAGCTCCAAGTTGGAGCTTAGCTGTTTGTACACTAGTAGATTTTCTAATAAACATTCATATTAACCTTCGTAGAAAAATTCTCAATACATTTGATGACTTGACAAATGTCGTTCAAAAGCACTTCAAAATTGAGTTTGCTTTAACATTACATTTTGAAACAAATGGTCTTTACCAAATGAAACTCACATACACTGTTAGATTTTAAAAAAAAACTAAAATTTTTACTCCAATAATCATTAGAAAATGAAAATCAAACAATCTTATGAAAACTTTATGAAAAATTTAGAACGAAATTCTACTACTGTATGGCCAACGTAACCCCTTCACGTCGTCCGTACGCAAATCTGCGACCCCATTGGACTAGGCTTTTTTCTGTGGGGCCGCATATTTGTATATCTCCCTTTGTGCTGGGAACGCACTCAACGGTGCACTCCCAGCACAGAGTCTGGGGGTCTCACCGAGAGACCTGGGCCCCCTTCTAACGATCGGGACTCAGAACGTCCGATTTCGGGTCACCTGATCGCTGTGATAGCCTCTGATTGGCTATCACAGTGACCAGTCACTGTGAAGCCCACCCCTGTGTTTTCTGTCTCTGTGAATGGACAACATAGAAACACTGTATCACTCTTTGTTCTTGCAGAGATGGAAAAAAAACGTGTGTGTAGAAAAAAATAATAAGTAAAAAAAAAAAATAACCTAGATCAAGGTTTGATCTAGGTCAAAGCCAGGGTTAGTGTTTAGGTCAAGGTCAGGGTCGAAGTTCAAGGTCAGTATTTTTTGGAAAGGTTTTTCTTTAATTAGTATCAGTTACAGTAAGTGTCAGTGTCAGCAAGTTTTAGGTCTTATTAAAAAAAGCTAAATTGGCACTACTAGTTCTGGGGTGTACTACGGGTACAAACAACAACTAACATACACATATGTGGTATTGCTGTGATCGTCAGGAGCAGGAGAATTTATTTTGGGTTGTTCTTTGGTGGTAGGTTATGGTAGTAGCAAAAAATATACAGTTACATTTAAAAAAATATATATTTTTGACTATTTTGGGACAGATTTTCTTTGATAATAATAAAAAAAAACAGGATATAACCATTACCATCTACCACCAAATGAAAGCCCAATTTGTCCTGAAAAAAACGCGGTATAACCCACCTGGATGTACAAAGTAGTTGTGATTATATGTACGGTTTTACTAACACATGTCAAAATTGCAAAATTGGGCTTAGGCATTAGGATTTGTTTTACTCTAAAGCCTCGCTTACACGGTCGGACTTCCATCGGACTTTTCCGTGGATTTTTGTCCGAACGGAGTTGGCCGGGCACACCCATAGCATACACACCACAGGACTTTTCTGCAAACTTTCCCAAAACTTTTTCCAACATCACGTGGTTTTTCTGCTCTTTACCGCCACCCTTTGGTCAACTTCTGCTATTGTTGGTTGATTTTAACATTATTTGTTTTGTCCATCGGACAAAAGTCCGATGGTTTTCTGTACACACGGTCGGACTTTGCTCCATCGGACTTTTGTTGGCCCAAAGTTTGTCCGTTTGCAGACCGAACTTTTGTCCGATGAAAAAAAAAAAAAGTTTGTCCGATGGAGCATACACACGGTCGGATTGTTGGTCCAACTTGCTCAAAATGAAGTTTGTTGGCCAAAAGTCCGACCGTGTGTACGGGGCTTTAGGCGCGAAGGGGTTAAGGTAGAATTCCATGTAATACCTAATTATTCTTAAAAATGCTAGCACCCCACTATTCTGACTAACCTGTGTAAGAAAGATCTTTATACTTACCTATTTTCAGGCCATTCTGGTTACAAGATCTCTCCTGTGTCAGCCAGTGGCTGCAGGGGAGAGGAGAGAGCGCTCATCATGGGCTGGAATTCCTGTGATCAGTGACATCATCCACAGGCTCCTATGGTTCATCCGTTGTCAGCAATTCCTCTTCTCCCCTACAGCCACAGCTTGGTAGCAGAGGGTAGTCGGATCACATGACCGGACCAGAGCAGCCAGCATATAGGTAAGTATACAGGTATTTCTTACACAGTTTAGTCAAAATAGGTGTTTTGGAGGGGGGAGGGAGCATTTTTAAGACTAGTTAGGTTTTGCATGGAATTCTACCTTAAAGAAAGATTCCACCCGCAATTTTATTAAAAGTCAGCAGCTACAAACACTGTAGCTGCTGACTTTTAAAAAGGACACTTACCTGTCCTACTCGCCCGCGATGTCAGCCTCCCCCCCCCAGGCCGATCCCTCGATCCTGGCAGCTCCCGGCGCCGCCATCTTGAGTAAGGGAAACAGGCAGTGAAGCCGTGTGGCTTTACTGCCCGTTTCCTACAGTGCATGCGTGAGCCGCGCGGCGCGGCGCTTTGTGAATGGGCCGGCTGCTCTCTGGGATACACACAGTCAAGTATAGAGTTCATTCAGCTTGGATGGACTCCCATAAAACAATAGGCTAAGCACTTTAGGTACTTGCAGATAGCTTGTAGCATCCACTTATCTAGGTTCATTTTAACCACTTCAGGCCCGGAAGTATTTACCCCCTTAATTACCAGGCCATTTTTTTTTCGATACAGCACTGCGTCACTTTAAAGGGGCTGTAAAGCTTTAATTATTATTTTTTTTAATAACAAACAGGTCTTACTTACCTCCACTGTGCAGCTTGTTTTGCACAGAGTGGCCCCGATCCACGTCTTCTGGGGTCCCTCGGCGGCTGTCTCGGCTCCTCCCGGCTTCTGGTAACCCTCCCGGGAAGTTCTCTCCCAAGGGGATAACCTTGCGGGTGCGCTCCCGAGTCCTGTATTCAGCGTCCATAGCCGCCAACTGCAGGACTCGGCCCCGCCCCCCGCGTCATTGGAGTTGACTGACAGCAATGCAAGCCAATGGCTGCGCTGCTATCAATCTATCCGATGAAGAGCCGAGAACAGCCGAGAAGACTGGGCCGAGATCAAGCACGTTCTCAAGGCGGGACTTTTGAGGGCTCAGGTAAGTAAACCAGGGGGCTGGGGGGCCGGCAAACATCAGATGTTTTTTCACCTTAATGCATAGGATGCATTAAGGTGAAAAAACATGAACCTTTACAACCCCTTAAACTGACAATTAGGCAGTCGTATTGTATACAAACAAAATTTATGTCCTTTTTTTCCCACAAATAGAGCTTTCTTTTGATGGTATTTCATCACCTCTGCGGTTTTTATTTTTTGTGCTATAAACAAAAAAAATCGACAATTTTGAAAAAAAAAAACGTTATTTTTGACTTTTTGCTATAATAAATATCCAGAACAAAAATTTAAAAATTTAAAAAAATTTCATCAGTTTAGGCCGATATGTATTCTTCTACATATTTTTGGTAAAAAAAAAATCACAATAATGCCGTGTACTCACGATCGTTTTTAAAAAAAAAAAAGACAGATGGATTTTTTTCATCGGACAAACCGATCGTGTGTGGGCCCCATCGGTCTTTTTTCCATCGGTATAAAGAAATAGAACATGTTTTAAATTTTACAGATGGAAAAAAAAATGATAGCAAATTCCGATTGTCTGTGGGGAACTCCATCGGAGAAAAAAACCCACGCATGCTCAGAATCAAGTCGACGCATGCTCAGAAGCATTGAACTTCATTTTTCTCGGCTCTTCGGAGTGTTTTACATCACAGCGTTTGGGACGGTCGGATTTTTGACTGATGGTGTGTAGGCAAGACTGATGGAAGTCAGCTTCATCGGATTTCCGATGGAAAAATCCATCGGATTTTATTCCATCGGAAATCCGATCGTGTGTAAAGGGCATGAGCGTATATTGATCGGTTTACACAAAAGTTATAGCATCTACAACATAGGGGATAGATTTATGGCATTTTTATTATTAATTATTTTTTTACTAGTAATGGCGGTGATCTGCGATTTTTAGCAGGACTGCGAGATTGCGGCGGACAGATCGGACACTTTTGACGCTTTCTTGGGGCCAGTGGCATTTATACAGCGATCAGTGCTGCAAATAACCACTGATTATTGTATAAATGACACTGCCAGAGAAGGGGTTAACACTAGGTGGCGATCAAGGGGTTAAATGTTCCCTAGGGAGGTGTTTCTAACTGTGTGGGTATGGGACGGAGAGGCAGTAGAGAGAGATCGCTGTTCCTGATCACTAGGGATGAGCTTCGAGTTTGAGTCGAACTCATGTTCGACTCGAACATTGCCTGCTCGCATGTTCGCCGAATAGCGAACAATTTGGGGTGTTCGCGGCAAATTCGAAAAGCCACGGAACACCCTGTAAAAGTCTATGGGAGAAATATAAAGTGCTCATTTTAAAGGCTTATATGCAAGTTATAGTCATAAAAAGTGTTTGGGGACCCGGGTCCTGCCCCAGGGGACATGTATCAATGCAAAAAAAAGTTTTAAAAACTGCAGTTTTTCCGGGAGCAGTGATTTTAATAATGCATAAAGTGAAACAATAAAAGTGAAATATTCCTTTAAATTTCGTACCTAGGGTGTGTGTATAGTATGCCTGTAAAGTCGCGCTTGTTTCCCGTGCTTAGAACTGTCCCTGCACAAAGTGTCATTTCTGAAGGAAAAAAAGTCATTTAAAACTCACTCGCGGCTATAATGAATTCACTCCCGGCAATACATAGAAAAGTCATTGATAAAAAAAAAAAAAAAAATGCGTGGGGTTCCCCCCAAATATCCATACCAGGCCCTTCAGGTCTGGTATGGATTTTAAGGGGAACTCCACCCCAAATAAAAAAAAAAATGGAGTGGAGTTCCCCCAAAAATCCATACCAGACCCATTATCCGAGCATGCAACCTGGCAGGCTGCAGGAAAAGAGGGGGGATGAGAGAGCGCCCCCCCCCCTCCTGAACCGTACCAGGCCACATGCCCTCAACATGAGGAGGATGTCCCCATGTTGATGGGGACAAGGGCCTCATCCCCACAACCATTGCCCTGTGGTTGTGGGGGTCTGCGGGCAGGGGGCTTATCGGAATC
Organism: Rana muscosa; assembly: GCA_029206835.1. Lineage (NCBI taxonomy): Eukaryota > Metazoa > Chordata > Amphibia > Anura > Ranidae > Rana > Rana muscosa. The sequence continues at coordinate 152,873,655 of JARGYO010005626.1, read as the reverse complement.
TGGAAGACCCCTTTAACAAAGCGGACCCCCAGATCCCGGCCCCCCCCTATGTGAATTGGTAAGGGGAACATTGTACCCCTACCATTTCACGAAGAAAGTGTAAAAAAAATGTAAAAAAAACACACAGACACCTTGGAAAAGTCCTTTATTAAAAATAAAAAACACATTCCAGCGATGTAATCCAATGTCCCGCGGCGATCCGATGTCTAGCGCTGCAGTCTCCACTCGAAACGTCATTGGCTGAGCGGACCTACACTGCGGAGGAAGCTCCCCATCATGTCCGCTCAGCCAATGACGTAGGCTGGGTCTGAGGTACGAGGGGGCGGGGGCGCCCTCGTATCTCAGACCCCGCCTAGGTCATTGGCTAAGCGGACCTGATGGGGAACTTCCTCTTCAGTGAAAAAAAATGAATAGACCCGCCCCTTCTCACGTTCCCCATCAGGAGCGGACCTGATGGGGAACGTGAGAAGGGGCAGGTCTATTCATTTTTTTTACACTGAAGAGGAAGTTCCCCATCAGGTCCACTCAGCCAAGACGTAGGCGGGGTCTGAGATACGAGGGTGCCCCCGCCCCCTCGTACCTCAGACCGCACCTACGTCATTGGCTGAGCGGACCTGATAGGGAAATTCCTCCGCAGTGTAGGTCCGCTCAGCCAATGACGTTTCGAGTGGAGACTGCAGCGCTGGACATCGGATCGCTGGCTGCGGGACATTGGATTACATCGCTGGAATGTGTTTTTTATTTTTTATTTTTAATAAAGGACTTTTCCAAGGTGTTTGTGTATTTTTTTTTACATTTTTTTTTACACTTTCTTCGTGAAATGGTAGGGGTACAATGTACCCCTTACCAATTCACATGGGGGGGCCGGGATCTGGGGGTCCCCTTTGTTAAAGGGGTCTTCCAGATTCTGATAAGCCTCCTGCCCGCAGACCCCCACAACCACCGGGCAAGAGTTGTGGGGATGAGGCCCTTGTCCCCATCAAGATGGGGACATCCTCCCCATGTTGAGGGCATGTGGCCTGGTACAGTTCAGGAGGGGGGGTGCTCTCTCGTCCCCCCCTCTTTCCTGCGGCCTGCCAGGTTGCGTGCTCGCATAAAGGATCTGGTATGGATTTTCGAGGGAACTCCACGCCATTTAAAAAAAAAATTGGGGTGGAGTTCCCCTTAAAATACATACTAGACCTGAAGGGTCTAGTATGGATATTTGGGAGGAAACCCCACGTCATTTTTTTTTTTAAATTTGATGCAGGGTTTCCATTAATATCCATACCAGACCTGAAGGGCCTGGTAATTGAATTTGGGGGGACCCCCACGCATTTTTATTTATTTTTTTATCAATTACTTTTCTCTGTATTGCCGGGAGTCGGCAATTCATTATAGCCGCGAATGGTTTTAAATGGCTTTTTTTCCTTCAGAAATTACATTTTGTGCAGGGACAGTTCTAAGCACGGGAAACAAGCGCGACTTTACATGCATACTATACACCCCCCTAAGGTATGAAATTTAAAGGAATATTTCACTTTTTATTGTTTCACTTTATGCATTATTAAAATCACTGCTCCTGAAAAAACGTCAGTTTTTAAAACTTTTTTTTGCATTGATACATGTCCCCTGGGGCAGGACCCGGGTCCCCAAACACTTTTTAGGACAATAACTTGCTGTGACAGGAGGGTCACGTTGGACACAGGGTGAGCCAAGAAACCATGGATATTAAGAATATGGCTTGGCTGGCTGGAAATTGAAATAGGAATATTAGTCCACAATATTGTTTTATTCTGAAACTTAACAGGTTAATTGAGAGATGTGTTACCTGCCAGTGTGATATAAATCCCAGCTTCTAAGGGACCTGTTCATTGTTTGTGGTGATGTGGATTGGGGAAATTGAGTCTGTCCTTGTGTGTATTGTAAAGTGCCAGACAGTCTGGTGAATAAAGGTCATGCATAGTTATTTAAACATAAAGGGCTGGTGTGAATAGAGATAGTTAACACTATGCCTGTGTGTATTGTACTCTGCAGACGGAGCGTCTGCCAACCCTTTGATGAGAAGATGTGTATTGAAGATCGTTACGTCTATTGTGTAAAGTCTGTTGTCTCCTAACAGACGCCAAAGTAATGTGTTGAGTCTTGTAATGTGTGGGTGGAGCTGGGCCATTGTTCATGTTAAACTACTGTGTATTAGATGTATATAAAAGTTACAATGTTTCTCAATAAAAGTCATTCGATCTTAGGAAGATACAGAGCGTGTGTCTCGTTCTTCCAGAAGGATTAATTCCTATGGGAAAGGGTCGCCTGGCTGTGGAAGATTGGTTCTTGAATGGGTGTCCAGGAGAGGGAACATCTTATACGGCGTTTAATACCTTTCGTATTTGGGGTGCCGTTATACTTGCATATTAGCCTTTATAATTAGCACTTTAGATTTCGAACGTTCGAGTCCATTGTATTTAATAGGGTTCTAAAGTTCACGCAAACTTTAGGTCTGTTCGCAGGTTCTGGTGCAAACCGAACAGGGGGGTGTTTGGCTCATCCCTACTGATCACTAGGAACAGCAGATCTCTCTCCCCTCCCCTGTTAGTTACATTGACAGATCCCCATTCTGGCTCTCTGTGGAGCAATCGCAGGTGGCCGGTGGACATCGCGGATGCTGGCCATGCGCATCGGCTCCGGCGTCGCGCGCGCCTGCTATTGCTCTTAAAGTAACCAACGTACACCTATGGCGATTCGCGCAGTCGTGCCAACCTGCCGCAGTTTAAGCACTTATGCCTTGTACACACGATCGGATTTCCGATGGAATAAAATCCGATGAAGCTGACTTCCATCAGTCTTGCATACACACTGTCAGACTAAATTCCGACCATCCAAAACGCGGTGACGTAAAACACTATGACGAGCCAAGAAAAATGAAGTTCAATGCTTCCGAGCATGCGTCGACTTGATTCTGAGCATGCGTGGATTTTTCTCCAATGGAATTCCACACAGACGTTCGGAATTTCCCATCGGAAAAATTGAAAACATGTTCTATTTTTTTACTCCGATGGAAAAAAGTCAGATGGGGCCCACACATGATCGGAATTTCCGATGAAACAAGTCCATCGGATTTTTTTCCATCAGAAATCCGATCGTGTGTACAAGGCATTACGGAACGCCCGCCGTCGTTTTACGTCGCTACTTTGAAGAGGAATGCCATTGTTATGGTAGCAGCTAGTTACAATAACCCCGATACCCTCTATAAGAGTGGACGGTCCTATTTCAGATAAAAGTGGTCTCTGTAGCGGATATGAGGGACCCCCCCTCCCGCCGCTCTCCGGTGCCCTCCGCCGCCCTCTGCCACTTACCAGAGCTGTCGGCAGCGGCAGAGGCGATTGTGTCCTCTTGCTGGCTGGGTATGAAGACAAGTAGGGGAAGATGGCCTCCACCCGTCTCCATACCACTGCAGGGCAGAAGCTACGTCAAAATGTCACTTCCGCCTAATCTTCTTAAAGGGACATTTAAAAAAAAAAAAATTAGAACATTTTTTTTTTTTTTTGCATTTTAGTCTAAATATGAGACCTGACATCTTTTTGACCCCAGATCTCATATTTAACCACTCCCCTACCCAGCCATAGTCAAATGACGTCCTCAGATGGGATCTCCCATCCTGGGTGGACGTCATATGACGTCCTGGGCTTTGTGGGGGAATATCTGAATGATGCCTGCAGCTAGATCCTTCTGTTCTGCCGGCGATTCTGTGCACCATAAGACCCATCATAGCAGCGGTTCCACCGCTTGATCGTTCTTATAGGCGACGGGAGGGGACATCACCCCCTCCCGCCGCCATCCGGTGCTTCTCCGGGCTCTCCCGTGCAATCGGGGGCCCGAAGAATGAATCGTCCTGCGCACGATAGGAAGCATAGAGATGACTGGTGACCAGATGGTCACCAGTCATCTCCATGACCGTCGGAGGCCCGGGCGCGATGTGATGACGTCACGCCCGGGTCCTCAGATGTAAACAAAGCCGCCATTGCGGCTAGTAAACATGAGATTAGTGAAAAAAAATCACGATCTCATGCTTTCCAGCCTGGAGGAGAGATGTGGGGTCTTATTGACCCCGCATCTCTCCATAAAGAGGACCTGTCACACACCATTCCTATTACAAGGGATGTTTACATTCCTTGTAATAGGAATAAAAGTGATAATTTTTTTTTTTTTAAATAAGTGTAAAAATAAAAAAAATTAAGTAAAATAAAAAATAAAAATAAAAAATTTAATTGCCCCTGTCCCCGGTAGCTCAAGATCAGAAGCAAACGCATACGTAAGTCCCACCCACATATGTAAATGCCGTTCAAACCACATATGTGAGGTATCGCCACGTGTGTTAGAGCGCGTGCAACAATTCTAGCACTAGACCTCCTCTGTAACTCTAACCTGGTAACCTGTAAAAAAAATTAAAGCGTCGCCTATGGAGATTTTTAAGTACCGAAGTTTGTCGCCATTCCATGAGTGTGCGCAATTTTCAAGTGTGACATGTTAGGTATCTATTTACTCTGCGTAACATCATCTTTCATATTTTCCAAACAAATTGGGCTAACTTTACTGTTTTGTTATTTTTTTAATTCATGAAACCATTTTTTTTTTTAAAAAAAGGCGTTTGAAAGATTATTGCGCAAATACCGTGCAAGAAAAAAAATTGCAATGACCGTCATTTTATTCCCTAGGGTGTCTGCTAAAAAAACCATATATAATGTTTGGGGGTTCTGAGTAATTTTCTAGCAAAAGAATGATGATTTGTACATGTAGGAGAGAAGTGCAAGAATAGGCCCAGTATTGAGGTGGTAAAAAAAAGCCCGGGGTTGAAGTGGTTAAGAGGACCTGTCATGCTTTATTCTATTACAAGGAATAGAAATTTATTCTATTACAAGGAATGTTTACATTCCTTGTAATAGGAATAAAAGTGACCCAAACATTTTTTTACTCAATGTAACATTATATTTCACAATATAAATAAAAATTGGGCTAACTTTACTGTTTTGTTTTTTTTTCAAAAAAATCCCAAAAAGTGCGCTTGTAAGACCGCTGCGCAATTACGGTGTGACAAAAAGTATTGCAACGACTGCCATTTTATTCTCTAGGGTGTTAGAAAAATATATATATAATGTTTGGGGGTTCTAAGTAATTTTCTAGCAAAAAAAAAAAGTTCTTAACTTATAAACACCAAATCTCAGAAATAGGCTCGGTCCTTAAGTGGTTAATGACGGTGGCTTGTTGGCAAGCGGTTAAAGAAAAGATATTAGTGGAGAATATAACTTGGGGTAAACTGAACTTTTAATTAGGAGATAGATAGATAGAACCCAAAGAAGTGGTTGACAAATCAAAAAATTCTAAAGCAACTCAAAAAACAATGAAAACTGTCATGGTGCCAAAATTAGGGAAATTGGTGGGCGCCTTACTGAATCCATGTAATATTGACTTTTTATTCGACTCACTGGTTGACTGAACAGAAATCACTAAAACTTTCGTTGAATGAGCTCCAGGATTGCTTCCAAGACTTTTCTCTAGGCATTTGAAAAATTAAACTTTGAAAAATAGGACAATGTTTCCAGTAAGTCTAGCGCTGTTCCAGTGTCACACAGAACACATTTCTATACAGAGCTGAAAAAATATTTGTAATTAATAACCTGGATTATAAACATGAGTTAAACAGGCAATTTAATTAAATTCAGATGCACTGTTGATAATTCTCCCTGAAGAATTGTCGGGATAATCAGTTGCAGCTGCATCTTCATGTGTAGAGGAAACTTTTGTACCCTTCTCAGTGAAGAATTAGACGGGACCAATTCAGGTTCACAACGTCCTGTTGGCTGGCGCATTCATCGTCACACAAGGACCTCAGAAAATGTCTATTCTGTGTAATAATTAAAATGCAGATAGTAAAGGAGAACTCCAAATTGGGTTATTCTGATTTGAAATACTGCAATAAGTGGGAACATGGTAATGTACAATTCATATTGTTAAATGAAAATGAATGAGGGAGTTCAGAAATTCTGGTGGATGAGAATGGTACTGGTGAAGAAACCTATCCATGTTTTGTTCAGCTTGTCTCCCTCGGGATACTGGTAAAGCGTTGTGTGCCCAAATAAGACAAAATATACTGCTTTTAATTAGACAAATGGCATAATAAAAAAAAAAAAATATTTCTCCCCCATAACCCCCTGTAGATATAGTACAGTTGTTCTTAAATTAATTGTGAACACTTGAGTGCAGCCCAAATGGTCAAGTACAGCAAAACCTTGGATTGCAAGCATAATTTGTTCCGGAAACATGCTTGTAATCCGAAGCACTTTTATATCAAAGCGAATTTCCCCATAAGAAATAATGGAAACTCAGATGATTCCTTCCACAACCATTTATTCACAAGTCTTTAAGTTTATAGTCCATATAAAAAGATTATAGCAATGTGATAGGTTGTGTAATGCCGCGTACACACGATCATTATTCACGGCGGTTAAAAAACCGCCGTGAATAATGACATTTTAAACGAGGGAACAGCTTGTTCCCCACACACGGTCATTTTTCTCGTCATTTTTTAAAATGACGAGAAAAACGATCGTCTATGGGCTCCGCGGCACTGCCGCGGAAGAAATGTCAGGAAAAACGACGAGAAAAATTAGAACATGTTCTAATTTTTCTTGTCGTTTTTAATGCCGTTTTTCACGTCGTGAAAAATGACAAAAAGACCACACACGGTCGTTTTTCTTGTTGAAAACAAAAATTTTTATTTTTCACGACGTGAGAAATGATCGTGTGTACGCGGCATAACTATAAAATGTCCATCCACAAATGGAAGCCTCCACAAGGGGATTAGAAGCAAAATCCAGCAGGAGCTACAGAGAGTATAAAAGAGAAGAGAGGCGTCTCTTATGCCGCGTACACACGACCGTTTTTAATGAGGAGGAAAATGCCATTTTTTTTAATGGTCATTAAAAATGATTGTGTGTGGGTTTCAGAACATTTTTCATGATGTGAAAAATGGGCATGAAAAAATTGGAACATGCTCTAATTTTTCTCGTCGTTTTTCACCTCGTCATTTTTCTCATCATGAAAAAACGGCCGTGTGTAGGCTTTAACGACGTGAAAAAAAATGCGCATGCTCAGAATCAAGTATGAGAAGGGAGCGCTCGTTCTGGTAAAACTAGCGTTCGTAATGGAGATAGCACATTCGTCACGCTGTAACGGACTGTAGAGCACGAGGCTGAAAAGCGCGAATCGTCTCTCAACAAACTTTACTAACAAGGTTGGCGCCATCTGAATGGAACTTCCCCTTTATAGTGCTGTCGTATGTGTTGTACGTCACCGCGCTTTACTCAAGCATTTTTTTTCAACGATAGTGTGTAGGCAAGGTAGGCTTGAGAAGAATCACGTCGAGAAAAACGTCGTTTTTTTCAATGACGGTCGTGTGTACGCGGCATCAGTGTAGCAATATGGTTACATTTAATGAAGGTACAACATTTAGCAACTCACATGGTTGATGATTAACCACTTAAGCTCCAGACCATTTGGCTGGCCAAAGACCCGGCCACTTTTTGCGATTCGGCACTGCGTCGCTTTAACTGAAAAATGCGCGGTCGTGCGACGTGGCTCCCAAACAAAATTGACGTCCTTTTTTTCCCACAAATAGAGCTTTCTTTTGGTGGTATTTGATCACCTCTGTGGTTTTTATTTTTTGCACTATAAACAAAAATAGAGAGACATTTTTAGAAAAAAATTCAATATTTTTTACTTTTTGCTATAATAAATATCCCCAAAAAATATATAAAAAAACATTTTTTTTTCCTCAGTTTAGGCCGATACATATTCTTCTACATATTTTTGGTAAAAAAAATCACACTAAGCGTTTATTGATTGGTTTGCGCAAAAGTTATAGCGTCTACAAAATAGGGGATAGTTTTATGGCATTTTTATTAATATTTTTTTTGGCGATCTGCAATTCTTATTGTGACTGCGACATTATGGCAGACATATCGAGCACTTTTGACACCATTTTGGGATCGTTGTCATTTTTACAGCGATCAGTGCTATAAAAATGCACTGATTACTGTAAGAATGACACTGGCAGTGAAGAGTTTAACCTGTAGGGGGCGCTGAAGGGGTTAAGTGTGTCCTAGGGAGTGATTCTAACTGTTAGGGGGCGTGGCTAAAAGTGACACATCACTGATCGCTGCTCCCGATGAGAGGGAGCATTCGATCAGTGACATGTCACTAGGAAGAACGGGGAGATGTTGTGTTTACACTGACATCTCCCCTTTCTTCAGCTCTGTGACCCCATCGTGGGAAAACGGCAGACATTGAGTCCACGGGCACGGTCACGGACCACGCAGCGGCAAATTAAAGGGGACGTACCTGTACGCCCATTTGCCCAGCCGTGCCATTCTGTCGACGTAAAAAGTCGTGCGGCGATCCTTAAGCGGTTAAAACAGACCCATATAAGTATACAGGCATCCGGGGTAAAGCTGTCCACATAGACCATCCTCTGCACTTTCGGCTCTGACTGCTGTCAGTCTGCAATCATGACCGAGAAGACTACCCCGCAGTAGAGCGATCTGAAAGTGAGGCTTGAAGCACTCGTGGAGCGCAGGGTGGAAGGGATGGTGTCTATGTCTACAGATTTACCCCGGATGCCTGAATACTTAGATGTGCCTCATTTAATCATCAACCATGTGATTTGCTAAATGTTGTACCTTCATTAAATGTAACCATATTGCTACACTTAGAGGTGCCTCTCTTCTCTTTTATGTTCAGTTGTGACATGACGCTACTTGTATATCAAGACATTGTTTGTTTATCAAGTTAAAATGTATTTAAAAATGTTGCTTGTCTTGCAAAACACTCTCAAACCAAGCTACTTTCAATCCAAGGTGTTACTGTGCTTACCTTTCTCTCCATGCTATCAATTTTTACTGTGTGGCTCCACCTGATGCTGCACAGCTTTTGCAATGGAAACGTTCCCACTAGGGCCTTCTTACTGTCTATGAGTGCCCCAGCCTCATTTATACCTATGGGTCATTCTCAGGCTGAACAAATGAAGGTCACCATGATTAAAGCTTACCCAGAGGAAGGAATGGGGTCATGGTGTGCATGACCTAAAAAAGAGGACATTTTTATTGCAAAGGACGTGTGGCCCCCGCCAGGGGTGCACAGTGAGGATCACTGAAAAAGGGAGGAAGCTAAGTATTTCACAAGGTGCTTTGCACTTGTAAAGGTTAAAAATATTGCCTTTTTTTCAAAATTTTCTGCACTTTTTTGTTTATAGCGCAAAAAATAAAAACCGCAGAGGTGATCAAATACCACCAAAAGAAATCTCTATTTGTGGGAAAAAAGGGACGTCAATTTTGTTTGGGAGCCACGTCGCACGACCGCGCAATTGTCAGGTAAAGCGACGCAGTGCCGCATCGCAAAAAGTGGCCAGGTCATTTGGCAGCCAAATCCTCCAGGGCTGAAGTGGTTAAAATAGCTGGTCTAGCTGAAATTGTAAGGGCTTTCAAATTTAATTTGTTAACTCAACGATGGCAAGAAAAAAATGTTCGATACATTTTTTTCAATGTTATTTTGAATTAAAATTGTGTATGGCCACCTTTCCTCAGAATTTGTTCAGAAATTCTTGCAGTAAATATGATAGCTTCTCATAAGAAGCATTTAAAAGGTAAGAAATAGTTTTAACCACATCTCCTTAGGTGGACATCATATGACCTCCTGGACTTGAAGTGGCGGCGGTTTACCATAGAGTTAGCCGTGGTCCAGATGGTCTCTGGCCATCTCTATGACCCTTGGAGGCCGAAAGCGACTTCCGGCACCAGCAGATGTAAACACTACCTTTTTTTTAGCTGGAAAGCCTGAGATCCATTTTTATTTTTGTTTTCCAGCAAAGAGGAGAGAAGTGAGGACTTATAGAACCCAGATCTCTCCTCTAGAGGACCTGTCATACTCTATTCCTATTACAAGGGTTGTTTACATTCCTTGAAATAGGATTAAAAGTGATCATAAAATAAAAAATGAAAGGGAAAGTGTGAAAAATAAATACATTAAATAAATAAATTATTTTTATTTATTTTTTAAAGCGCTCTATCCCATTATGCTCGCACGCAGAAGCGAACGCATACGTAGGTCGCACCCGCATATGTAAACGGCGTTCAAACCACACATGTGAGATATCTCCACGAATGCTAAAGTGAGAGCAATAATTCTAGCACAAGACCTCCTCTGTAACTTTAAACTGGTAACCTGTAAAAAACTTTAAAGCATAGTCTATGGAGATTTTTAAGTACCAAAGTTTTGGTGCCATACCACGAGTGTGTGCGATTTTAAAGTGTGACATGTTGGGTATCTATTTACTCAGCATAACATCATCTTTCACATTATACAAAAAAATTGGGGTAAATATTGTGTTTTGCTTTGTTTTTAATTCAAGTGTTTTCCCCCCCCCCCCCCAAAAAAAAATTGTGATTAAAAACAAATTACAACAAATTACAACCATAATTTTATTCACTAGGGTCGTCTCTAATATATATATATATATATATATATATATATATATATATTTTTTTTTTTTAATATATATATATATATATATATATATATATACACCGGTATATACCGGTGTATATATAATGTTTGGGGGTTCTAAGTAATTTTCTAGCAAAAAAATTATGATTTTTTCATGTAGGAGAAAAATGCCAGAATTGGCTTGGGCTGGAAGTGGTTAAAATATATTTCTTGTATGTATGTTGTGTGAATGAGAAAACATAACAATTTTTCTCAAATTTGTCTTCAATGAGTAGGCTGCTGGAATTGTATAAATTATGTAAATTAGATGCCTAGGTCATACAAAAATGAACCTCAACCCCATTCCTTTATGTAGTAAGTGTAGAAAAATGATGCATTTAAAGGTCATAATCCTTCATAGACCTTGCTCAGATGAAACCAGTGTAAAGCCTCGTACACACAATCCAATTGTTGGCAGGGGATTGTCTGTTGACAGACTGTTGTCCTAAAATCTTACCATTAGTACGCTCCTTTTGACGATTGTTGTCAAACTTTCGGCCAACAAATATTGAATGACAGGCTAGTAAATTTTCGGCGGACAACGGTCTGTTGTCTGATTTTCGCCTCGTCAGTACACAAGTCCTTCACACAAAAGTCGTATGTACAAACACGCATGCTCATAATCAATGCTCACCAAACTCGAAATTTGCAGAAGGTGCCCAAAGAGTGGCGCTCAAGAGCTGAAATTCCTTGTAGTACGTCACTATGTTCGTGTTTGTTGGCTGACAATTGTGTACCGTTAGAATGCAAGACAAGTTCCTGGCACACGCCCTTTGGACAAAAATCAGACGCTCGGTTGGCCAACAATTGAATCGTGTGTACCAGGCTTTAGACCAGCGGTCTCCAAACATTCTAAACAAAGGGCCGGTTTATTGTCCTTCGGACACTTGGAGGGCCGGACTTTGGCCAGCGGGAGTGGAAATTTTCCTGGCATCAGTGGCAGTAAACATCTGGTATTAGGGGGAGGAATAGTGCCCCGTTGCTGGTATCATAGGGAGGAATAGTGCCCCATTAGTGGTGTCAAATGGCAGAATATGGTCTCGTATCAGTGGTAGAGATAGTGCCCCAAGGGCCGGATAAAGGCAAGCAAAGGGCCGCAGTTTGGGGACCACTGCTTTAGACTAAAAGCTCCTGCATTATTTACTAGCCGATCATCAGTGGCTTGACATACAAAGCAAATGCCAACAGCAAATAAAATCTTCATAAAATAAAAAATATATATCTTTGCACATTACTTCAACAGAAGATGTAGGTCACAGTAACCCAATATCATTTTTTCCTTTAATAAATTTGAAAGTAAGTCCGTCACATTTCAGTAAGTACATATAACTCTACGTTCAAGGAAACACAAAATCATTTTATTTGAAACAAACATGCGGGTAGTTCCAAAACATTTAGCAATTTTATCTGCAAAGTTAATGAACCACAAAAAAAAAATACAAATGATTTATATTTCCCTACGTTATTGAAAGGATGAAGAAAACATATTTGATGAGAAATAGAAAGTGTTTTCCCACAAACATGTCCAAATCCACAGAATGGAGCCTTCAGCTAACCAGTCCATTCTGAACTGATGGAGGGCACCAATAACTTTGTACACAGCCAGAAATAATACATAAATTCTCATAACTAGCTTACCGAGAATAAAAGGCTTACTGAGAAGAGCGAGGATGTTATACTAACTGCTCTAATTTATAGCAGCCAGATTTCAGTTGTTGTAGCTGAATTCCAGGTACGGTCATTTTTATCAAATGACATTTGTAGAGCTTGGACTGATGTACACTATATTACCAAAAGTATTGGGACGCCTGCCTTTACACACACATGAACTTTAATGGCATCCCAGCCTTATGCCGCGTACACACGATCGATTTTCTCGACGGTGAAAACACCATCGAGAAAATCGAAGAGAAAAACGAGGGAACGGCTTGGTTCCCTACACACGTCCGTTTTTCCCGACATTTTTTTTTTGCTCGAGAAAAATGACCGTGTGTGGGCTCCGTGGCAGTGTTTCCCTATGGGAAAACTGCCGCGGAAAAAAACGACAGGAATCACGACGAGAAAAATTAGAGCATGTTCGAATTTTTCTCGTCGTGATTAATGCAGTTTTTCACGTCGAGAAAAATGACAAAAAGCCCACAGACGATTGTTTTTCTCGTCCAAAGGAAAAAATGACATTTTTCTCGACGGGAAAAACGGTTGTGTGTACGCGGCATAAGTCTGTAAAATTCAATATTGAGTTGGCCCACCCTTTGCAGCTATAACAGCTTCAACTCTTCTGGGAAGGCTGTCCACAAGGTTTAGGAGTGTGTCTATGGGAATGTTTGACCATTATTCCAGAAGAGCATTTGTGAGGTCAGGCACTGATGTTGGACGAGAAGGCCTGGCTCACAGTTTTCAGGGGTAAAGGTGCGTGTTATACGCCGATAAATATGGTATATGGTTTATTTCATAGTTTCCAAAATAACACCAAAATTATCCCAGCTTTCGATGCAGAGGAACAAGAGGGGTGTATATCTCCACAATAAAGGGGTGACTCCACACCTTCTACACTGGTCTTAATGTATCCACTAAACACCACCATTTGACTTACCAAACAAGAGAGGAGGTGGGGGTAGCTGTCTCTGCCGGAAAAAGACAGTGATTATTGCTAGAGGCTTTAAAATCGGGCAGGCTGGTTTGATCGATTTATCAACTTGCGTACATTCAGCCTTCCCATACATGGTTCAAATCTCGCCTGGTTCCTGCTGAGCCAGCCGAGATTTGAACCATCTATGGCCACCTTTAGACCTCAGCCAGCCTAAGTGTTCTGTTAGTGGTAACTGTGCTGAAGATTGATACAGTTTCATCTAGATGCGGTTGAGCATGCTCCACAAGGCTGTGCTGAAAGAGTATTACCGGCACATTGCGTTATATATTTGCAACAATTTAGCCAGTCACCATTCTGTGCCTGGTAATGTTAGCTGGGGAGGTGTTAAATATTAGACATGTGCAATTAATTTCATTCTGAATTTTATTTTAATACATTTCGACAAATACTTTAATTCGGAAATATTCAAATTACTGAAAAACCCATTGAACAAATTTTTCTGAATATTCGTATATTCGTATATTCGAATATTGAAAAAAATCGTAAATTCGTAAATTCATGAATTCAAAATTTGAAAATCCAAAAAACCCCAAATTCTGAAAATCTGAAATAATAACTAACTAATAATAACGTAACTATTACTCACTATTAAATTATAGGTATTGGAAATGTTTCTTTCAAATTTAGCTGTTAGTGAACATAACAAATACGAATTTATCCGAAGTTACGAATTATCTGAAATAATGAATGGAACGTAACAAATTACTAAAAATAAATAACAATAATAATATAGATTTTTTATTATTATTCATTATTAATTTGTTCCATTTGTTTAGATGCAGCATTTGTTTTTTCGGATAATTCGTAAAAAATCGTATTCATTACGTTCAGTAACAGCCAAATTTGAAAGGAAATTCCAATACCTATAATTTAATAGTTACTGTATTTATTGGCGTATAACACTCACTTTTTTACCCTGAAAATAGAGGGTAAACTGTGCCTGCGTGTTATACGCAGGGGGCTGTGGAAAGTTTTTTTCCTGAAACGTCCCTCTTAAAGTTAGGGTGCGTGTTATACACCTGTGCGTGTTATACGCCGATAAATACGGTAGTTATTATTAGTTAGTTATTCTTTTACATTTTTGGACTTTATTTCTTATTTTCAGATTTTCGAATTGACGAATTTACAAATTTCCGAATTTTGATCATAACGAATGACCCGAAAAACAAACAAAAAAATTAATGAAATGAAAACAAACAAATTTTTCGGCAGTGCACATGTCTATTAAATATTTGGCACACTTCCTGCAGCATGGTTTGATCTCCTGGGATTATGTACTAGAAGGATATGTGTGAGTGTAAGCTGTTTAGGTTTCCCTGGTACTTCCAACAATGGATGCTATGGCAGCCTCCCCTCCTGGAAGGACCCTAAGGATGCTGGCTTGCTGAAAGATAAATAATTGACTTTGAGGAAGGTCAAATATTGGATGCCCCCAACTGGATGGATGTGGTAAATGACTGCTCAAGAGAAACATTTACACCAGTGGTGGCCCATCAATAGGGGGCGCAGGGGCGCCGCCCCCCCCCAAAAGCTACTTATTAAAAAAAAAATATATATATATACATTGTGAGGGTGAGAGCCCCTGGCTTAGAAGAAATGTGTGTAAAATGGACACAGGACTCTCAAAGAAGCTATTTGAGAAGTTCCAGCAAAAGATTGCTGAGCAGAGAAAACTATGCTTTAAGTTTTCTCTGGATTTTGTAAGTCTGGATTGGGGCTGGAAACTTGAAGACTTCAAAGTGCATTGGGAGGGATGGAGTCTTCAGTCATGTGTCCAGGTTTTCTAGGAGCTCTGCAGGTTGAGTGTGTGGCCAGGTGCACACACTTGTTATAAGGCAGAGCTGAACATAGCTCAGTGTGTGTGGGAAAGGAGTTGGTGTTACAGCAGTTGCTGGAAGGAAGTGTGCTACTGAAAAAAGAACTTAGGCAACATCCTTAAGACGTTTCTCCATGTGGGAAAGGTTCCAGGTCAGTAGACTGAGAGGGTTGGGCCAGCTGAGAGGGTTGGGGAGACTATAGCTGAGACAACTGGAAGAGAGTCTTGGGGACCAGAGGGGACTGTAAGTCTTGGAGGAGTGTGGAAGCCTGGAGTGTCAGGAGAGCCCTTCCTAGAGGCCAGGAGTGGGCCTGTGCAGCAAGGAACTGCGCCCAAGGCTGAGCGAGCCTTAAGAGCCAGGTGGATTGGCATTTTCATGTGTTAATATTTTTGGGAGAAGAACCCCTGTGTGGGAAACCAAACACATGTTTGAACTTTACTTTCTGTTTCTTTCAATAAAAGTGGGCTACCGCGCCCTTAAACCTTAGTTCCTGTTGGCTGTGAACTCACCTACAATGCATCTATCACTGAGCTAAACATCCCCCAATGTTACAGTGGTGGATTCAGCGTGCACAAGACGGTGGAATCCGGGTCCTTGCTCCATAGTGAGTTCAAGTCAGGAACTGTTGGCTGTCTGTGGAAGTGCAGCCAGGCAAAAGGCATTGCGTGTTGCAGGTGGTGTACCTGTAAAGGAAAAGTAAATTTTTTTTTTCTCTGCAGTGAACTGCTGCTAGCTGTGTGTGGCAGCCAGGCGAACTGCATTGCGCAGAAGTTTATTGGATGGACTGTTGCATGCAGGTAGTGCACCTGTGAGAATTTTTTCTTTTTACTACTGTGAACTGTGTAACAAACTGCTGTGCATGTGACTGCAAAGATGAGGCAGTCAAAACACAAGAAGTTCATATTAAATCAAGTTCAAGGGGAAGTGAGCTCAGTGTGGCCTGAGAAGATGTCTACGCCTAGGAGGGCCAGTCAAAAGGGGCCAGTGGTGTATGAGACCGTGAATGAGTGGTTCAAGCGGAA
This sequence comes from Rana muscosa, assembly GCA_029206835.1. Classification (NCBI taxonomy): domain Eukaryota; kingdom Metazoa; phylum Chordata; class Amphibia; order Anura; family Ranidae; genus Rana; species Rana muscosa. The sequence goes on along the minus strand of JARGYO010005626.1, from coordinate 152,857,594 downwards.
CCAGACTAAAGAGTCGGATGCAGTTCAAGGGGCTATGATATTGGCCTCTGATTACATGCAGCCCATGCTGCCCACAGAGGAGGTTGGGGACTTCCTGGAAAAATTTGAAAAAGTCGCTGTAAGGAGAAAATGGCCTAGGAATCGGTGGCCAAAATTGCTGCAAACCTTGTTACAGATAGAGTTCCAGTCGGTTTACCATTTGATGGATGGGGACCAGGATGACTACTGCAAGTTTAAAGAGGAAATCCTTCTCAGAGGAGAGTTCCATCGCATCATGGGCTCCAGCAAAGAGAGATCATCGCCCATAGCAACGGGAGACGCATTACTGTGACAACAAAGCACCAGTCGAGCGGTGGCTCGGGAGAGCATGAGTGTGCTTCGGTGTACCAGCCCTGCGTTTTCTGCAAGCATATCGGTTGTCACCCCTGGCAACAGTGGCAAGAAGTCTGTGTGGACTGCAGGGGGTACCAATGAGCATGAGGAATATAAAGATGTGTATTATGGCCGCTTATGTGAAGTGGTCAGCCCAGAAAGAAGGGCACAACAGTCTGTATTCACCAGGAGGTGTAGCCAACCATCTTTGGAGTGCTGGTCTGCTGTTACCCCTAGCAACAGGGATCCTGTGTTACATGCAGGGGGTGTTGGTGGGTCCGGAAAGGCTGCAGTGTTGCTCCATGACCACATGGAAGAGTCAGCCTGTGGAGACCCCACAGATGAGAGACAACGCACTCAAATGAAGGCTATGACAACGGCTACAGGAATTGGTAAGACTGTTGCAGTTTATGGGACAGAACCCAATGAAATTAAAGTGTGTTCAGCGGGGAGATCCGCAGTACAGGTGGACTTGCTACAGTGTGCTACCCAGAGTAGGGGGAAGGCACAGAGTAAAGCCCAACTGGCAGCAGGACTAGAGACTAAAAAGGACATGGGGACTCTGTATGTACCTGGTGGAATCCAGCACAGTGCTGGAAGAGCTGTACTAGGGGTGACCAAAGAAATCCATATACCATGTTCCCTAGTGACAGAGACAGGTGCTGCAGGGTTGCCCGGGGAAACCTCCCAGGAGCCCACAGTGTTGGAGCAGAGGGTTTCCCAGGTCAGCTGTGGAGCTGCTCAAGTGGGTAAAGGGTCACCCACAATAGCTACAGCTATGTCTAAGTATCATGATGATCCTCTAAAGGTTGAGAAATGTATTTCTGGAAATGTCATGTTTGAGAATAATGTTGGTAATGAGTTTACTAAAAAGGTTGTAAGTAGGATGTCTTCCATGACCACCAGAGGCAGAGCTGCAGGGTTGTCTGTGGAAACCTCTAGGGATCTCCCTGTGTTGGAACTGGAGGTTGTCCAGGACCGCTCTGGCACTACTCTGGGGGAACAAGGAGTGACTGCACCACACAATGAGAATGTGTGGGTGCAGACCACCCGCCTGCTATGTGACCAGATTGGTGAACAAGTTGTTCACCCTGGTAAAGCTGGTAGTATAAAGCTGGATGTGATGGTAGCGCCACCAGAACAATCTGGTCAAAATAGTGTATTGCACCCTGCGTTTTGTGACGAAGCATTGTCCCAATGTGACATCAGTGAAACTGTGCTTGTACAATGTGATGCGTATAGAGATGACAAATGTACAGTATTGGGTAATGAGTCCCAGGTTCCTTTGGTGCCTCTTGGAACAGGTGATGCACTGCTTCAGGATACCTGTCAGGGAAGTACCACTGACTGGGACAGCTGGGCAAAACAATTGCTAGCCATGCTGGATAAGGCTAGGTTACGTAACATAGATGTGGACATGACACCTGCTATGCCCAATGGAGGGATTGCAGGGTGGCCAGTGGCCAAGGGCGTGTTGGCCCCGGCAGAGATTGGCCCCCTCCAATCAGAAGGACTGGTTAAGGGCGCATGCATGGCAGTTGGGTTATATGCAGCCCAACCGCTGGAAAATAGTGAGTGCAAAAATGGCAATGTGACGTATGACCTGCAGCGGCTCGCTGATGCTGGGACAAAGAGGGTAAATGTGAGACGCACATCTGACAGCGCTCCAGTTGAGCACCGAGCTGTGGAGACCGATACCGCCAGTGAAGTGGAGGTCACTGTATATGTCCCTACCTTTCCAGCTTCAGTGGATGAGCCCCTCCACGTCATTGATAATGGAAAAGTCCCTAGAAAGGTCTTGCATGTAGATGTGGATTGCATTAAGATGACAAATGTGTTGTTGAAAATTCTTGAAGTCCAAAAAACACATTTGCTGTGCACCTGGGTGTCTCCACCGTGGTCGGACAAGGTGGTACTGCATAGTACCAGTAGGTGGAGCCAAGTAGTACAAGCTATGCTTGATGTTAATCACGAGAGGAACTGGTTGGTACCATATTTATTAGCAGTGTGGCAAATGGTCTCAAGGTTCTCTGAGAGGGTGCTTCCAGTTACCGGTTTGGATGGAAGGCGCTCAGGAGAACGTTTGAAAACATCAGATGTCTCTCCGCCTGATGCTGTGACTAGGAAAAGTTCTGCTGATGTGGTCCAAAGTGCGGCTGAGCAGTCGTCAGTAGAGGGCACGGACACTGCCTCACCCACTAGACCTCACGTGAAGGAAGGGCCCAAAATAGACGTGGCAGTAGCAGAGATTTTTCATGTCATTCGCACAAAGGTACAAATTAAAGTACCCAGAGACACTGTGAGGGGAAGCACTGATGGTATTGGAAGTGGCAACATCAGAATTTATGGTATGTCACTGGTTGGTACTGATAACAAGGGTTTAGTTGCCGTGGGTAACCTCAGAAAAGGTGGTTCCCCATCAGGCAAAGTATTAGGAACAGGTCCCCTATATCAAGAAAGTGAGGGTATTAGGGAAGGCAGAGTTCCCCAGAGAAAAGCAAATAAGCCCAGGAACCCCAGAAGAGGGAGAAAGTGTAGAATAAAAACGAGTAGGATCCTATGGAGAGTTAAGGAAGGACTTGGCTGGAAGCGCACCCGAAAAAAGGGTTGGGCCTACGCGGCTGACAGCCGGCACAGAGGTGTCCCAACCCTGATGACGTGTGCTGGTGTTCCTCCCTCCGGATCGAAACATAGGGGGGGGATATGTGAGGGTGAGAGCCACTGGCTTAGAAGAAATGTGTTTGAAATGGACACAGGACTCTCAAAGAAGCTATTTGAGAAGTTCCAGCAAAAGATTGCTGAGCAGAGAAAACTATGCTTTAAGTTTTCTCTGGATTTTGTAAGTCTGGATTGGGGCTGGAAACTTGAAGACTTCAAAGTGCATTGGGAGGGATGGAGTCTTCAGTCATGTGTCCGGGTTTTCTAGGAGCTCTGCAGGTTAAGTGTGTGGCCAGGTGCACACACTCGTTATAAGGCAGAGCTGAACATAGCTCAGTCTGTGTGGGAAAGGAGTTGGTGTTACAGCAGTTGCTGGAAGGAAGTGTGCTACTGAAAAAAGAACTCAGGCAACATCCTTAAGACGTTTCTCCATGTGGGAGAGGTTCCAGGTCAGTAGACTGAGAGGGTTGGGCCAGCTGAGAGAGTTGGGGAGACTATAGCTGAGACAACTGGAAGAGAGTCTTGGGGACCAGAGGGGACTGTAAGTCTTGGAGGAGTGTGGAAGCCTGGAGTGTCAGGAGAGCCCTTCCTAGAGGCCAGGAGTGGGCCTGTGCAGCAAGGAACTGCGCCCAAGGCTGAGCGAGCCTTAAGAGCCAGGTGGATTGGCATTTTCATGTGTTAATGTTTTTGGGAGAAGAACCCCTGTGTGGGAAACCAAACACATGTTTGAACTTTACTTTCTGTTTCTTTCAATAAAAGTGGGCTACCGCGCCCTTAAACCTTAGTTCCTGTTGGCTGTGAACTCACCTACAATGCATCTATCACTGAGCTAAACATCCCCCAATGTTACAATATATATACGGTGTGTGTATATATATATATATATATATATATATATATATATATATTTTTTTTTTTTTTTTTTTTAAAGTGTCCCTTTAAGTGGGTGGGTTAAGGGCGCCGGAGACGGGGTGCTATTGGAGGCATGACTCATGTGTAAACACGTGATTGGGGCTAAGAAGCTCTATTGGCGGAGTTTTGAGTGTGTTCAGGGCACAAAGCTTGTAGCCACGAAAACTCCACCTCTAGGCTCTAGCATTAGGTTTCCAGTGCTTGTAATTGATTGGGTCCATAGGGTGGGGCTTTAATCATACCTGCAGCGTCATTGGCTCACAGGCTGCCTGTCTCCTTCAGTAAGTGAGTAGGAAATCACCAGCAGAAAAGAACTGGTCAGGGCAGACAGGGAGCGATGTGCAGAGGCAGCTCCATTCATCTCCCTGTGACACAGACTCGGCATCCAGCAGTGCACACAGAGGGATCACACAGAAATCTTCAGGTACATTTCTACATGCCAGGACTGGAGGGGAGAGGGGGGCAGACACAAAAACCTTCTCAGCTTTCCTGCCAGAAAAGATTTGATCTGGATACCACTAGAACCTTGAACTCTAGGATAACCAGTCAACATAGTCTGCAGGAGCAGAATAACCAATCAAGATCAACAGGCCTTGGAAGAGGATTAGAGCCTAGCTTGGTGCATGAGACCTCTTTCCCATATTCATCCACTAGATACATTTTTTTATAAAGTTTATTATATCAAAATGACTGGCACCTGTCTTGAATGTACCTGGGCCTTATCTACAGCATTACAACTATAAGTGCTGGGAGTGAGAATTTTAACAAATAGTTTACTGGAGAATGTTTAATTTATTGTGCTTAGCATGTTAACGGAAATCTATGATCACAGCATACACTTTCATTTTATAACATCAGCACTGTATTAACAACACAAACAATAGTGTAAACTAACAATTTTGACAATCCAATATAAGCTTACTAGAAAAATCGAATTTGATGTTGTGAGTTCTGCCTGTCTGCTGGCCAACGCTTTCCACTGCCTCTGTGCGGGGTCCTTGGTCTCTGGTGGCTGTGCGGGGTCCCTGGTCCCTGTGCGGGGTCCTTGGTGGCTGTGCGGGGTCCTGGGTCATTGGTGGCTGTGCAGGGTCCCGGGTCCCTGGTGGCTGTGTGGGTCCCTGGTGGTTTGCAGGGTCCCTGATCCCTGTGCGGGGTCTCGAGCCCCTGGTGGCTGTGCAGGGTCCCTGGGCTGTGCGGGGTCTCTGGTGGCTGTGCAGGGTCTCTGGGCTGTGTGGGGTCCCGGGTCCCTGGTGGCTATGCAGGGTCCCTGGTGGCTATGCAGGGTCTCTGGGCTGTGCAGGATCTCTGGTGGCTGTGCGGGGTCCCTGGTGGCTGTGCGGGGTCCCTGGTGGCTGTGCAGGGTTTGGGTTGGAGAAGTAAGCACATAGGTGAGTGGAGGGGGATGGGAGCACCCCACACACACACACAGGTAGGTGACACACTCTGTATGGGGCAGGCACAGATGACAGTTAACTGTTCAAGTGAGGGGAGGTGTAGTAGAGAGCCCAGTCTGAGGAGGAGGGTAACAATGATGTCGGGTGTCTGTGCACAGGGTGTTGACTTGGCTGTGTCCACAGATCACTCACCTCTACTAGGACATGGTGTCTCCGCTGACACACATACGAGCAGCAGAAACAGGAGAGTGGAGGCAGGGGCAGATCCAGAGTCTAGTCTCGGGAGGGGCAATACCAGAAAATATTTTTTTGGGGGGGCAATTTATCAGGGAAATGACTGGTGTTAGCGCTTCAATGATCACAGCACCATGGTTGTTATGGTGTCAGGATGATTGAAGCACATTATTTATATTATTACATTGTAATATAAAATGAAATGGTTCAACTCACCATAATGCAGAATCAGTGGGTGCCCAGAGTGTGTCACTTGCCACGTCACATGCCATAAGTTGCGGATTGTCACTTGCCATGTCACCTGCCACACGTTGCGGATTGTCACTTGCCATGTCGCCTGCCACACGTTGCGGATTGTCACTTGCCACACATTGCGGATTGTCACTTGCCACATCACCTGCCACATGTTGCGGAATGCCACTTGCCTGCCACCAGATGCAGATTGTCACTTGCCACGCGTTGCGGATTGTCACTTGCCACGTCACCTGCCACATGTTGCGGATTGTCACTTGCCATGTCACTTGCCACAAGTTGCGGATTGTCACTTGCCTGCCACCAGATGCAGATTGTCACTTGCCCCCTCACCTGCCACAACTTGCGAATTGTCACTTGCTAAGGTGGTGTTTTGCTTGTCAAGCCTCGTACACACGACCGAGTTTCTCGTCGTAAAAAACACGTAGTTTTTTTCGACGAGATTCTTGTTAACCTTGTCGATTTTCTCGTCAAGCTTTCCATGCGTACACACTGACATTTCCCAATTTCCTCATTGTTCACCGCGGTCACGTCCAGCACGTACGACGGCACTATAAAGGGGAAGATCTTTTTTCTTGGCGCCACCCCTTGGGCTGCTTTTGCTGATCTTGTGTTACTGCGTGTGAAGTAAAAGTTTGGGAAGAGACGATTCGCGCTTTTCAGTCTTCGTACTTTTCAGTTCGTTTTCTGCAGTTCAGTTTGTGCTTGTGGGTTCGTATCTTGACTTTCAGGGCGTCTAGGCAGGTCGTATCTGTTTTACAGTGCGTTCTTGCCTGTTCGTTTCTGTTTTTCAGTTCGTTATTCATAGGCCTTGCTGTTCTAAAGTGCGTTCTGTTCTGTACGTTCTGATGAGACGACCGTTTCCTAGCCATGTCGCCTGGACGTTCTCGTCGTCGAGTTCGTGCTGTGCGTGCGCTTGGTGTTGGTCTGCTTGTTTTGGACCAAGACCAGTCCATGAATGGTGTGAGGAGGAGTTCATGGACCAAGAATTGGTTGCTCCAGCGGGACCAATTCTGCCATATGCCTCTGCTGCGGGAGATCGTCGAGAATAATCCTGAGGACTACAGGAATTTTCTGCGGATGTCTGACCCCGTTTTTCAGGAACTGTTGGCTTTGGTGTCCCCCTATATTACCAGGCAGGACACCGTTATGCGGGAAGCCATCAGTGCTGAGCAGAGGCTCATCGCCACGTTACGTTATCTGGCGACAGGGAGAAGTCTTCAGGACTTGAAGTTCACGACAGGCATCTCCCCCCAGGCTCTGGGCCTCATAATCCCAGACACCTGTTCTGCCATTATACAAGTCCTGCAGGAGGACTATATTAGGGTAAGTTTTCTCCTTTAACATCACATTTTATGTATTACATGTATGCTAATGTATTGTATTTCTTTCATCCTTCCCTAATTACCATGATTGTAATATGCTGAGAATGTCCCCTTTGTCCCCATGCATGCTGGAAGCTTTAGATTGCCCCTTTTTTCTCCTCCATGCATATTTCCCTTCACTAACCTTTCCAGCAGGGGCGCCTGTTGCTCCAAATGTTTGGGGGTTCAAACCCCAATTTATGAAATAAACTTCCTCCTTTTTTCTCTGGTGCCTATTAAACGCCCCCATTTGTTCCCTCTAAAGCAGGCATTTTGTCCCCTCCAATGCAGCCAGTTCCCCCCCAGCCCTGCACTTACCTTCTTGTGGTCAGCGCCATCCTTCTTCTGTCCTTGATGTCTTCTCCTTCCCTTGATGTTGCATCAGCCAATCATGTTACCATTAAACAGACTTGGTGAACATGATTGGCAGAGCAGCCTGTCAGTGTTTACCCAAGGAATGCCCCCCCCCCCCCGCGTCCCCTATTTAACTTTTCTGAAGCCAATTACATCCCTCAGGCTGTAATGTGCAAGACAATTTTCCTTCCGGTATGCAATTTTAAGCCCATAAATGCCGCAGTTCTTCATATGTCGGTCGCTTAACAGGGGGCCATCCACCTGAATAGTGGGCGGCATAGACAATACAAGGCATGAACCTATGTATTGTTCTGAGTGACGGGCACAGGAGAGAGGGGGCAGTGCTCCAGCGCCCACTCTGGACGCACCGCCACTGCAATGCTTTCCTGTGGCCAAACACATCTACCCCCCCTCCCCATTATAATTTATTCATGGACCATCATAGGGGGTGATGAATATGATACATGAGCCTTCCATTATACTTATTTAAAACACCTTAATAAACGTAGACTTTTCTTGATGTTGGCCTCTAATGTATTTTCTTTGAATTTCCTTGTAATGTTTGATTTGTGTATTCTAATATTTTTTCATCTTGTTTGACTCCACAGCTTCCTTCCACGCCACAGGAATGGCAGACTGTGGCATCGGAGTTTGCCACGCGGTGGGACTTCCCCAACTGTGGTGGTGCTATAGACGGGAAGCACGTCCGCATCATGCCGCCACCCCGTTCTGGGTCCTACTACTACAACTACAAGGGGTTTCATAGCATTGTGCTGATGGCGGTGGTGTCAGCATGGTATGAATTCCTCTATGTTGATGTAGGGAAGAATGGCCAGATGTCCGATGGGGGATCCTTCATCCAGACGGAGTTTGCCCTCCGTCTCCAGAGTGACGACCTTGCATTGCCACCGGATGCAGGGAATGTTGAAGGACTCCCCTTTTTTGGCTGATGAAGCCTTCGGCGCTCGGACCGCATCTTATGAGGCCATTTCCTCAGAGGACCCTGACCCCAGAGAAGAGGGTGTTCAATTACCGGCTGGCCAGGGGCCGAAGAGTCGTTGAAAATGCCTTTGGCATAATGGCCAGCCGGTTCCGCCTTTTTATGACTTCAATACACTTGGCGGACTACAAAATAAACTATGTAGTATTATGCTGCTGTGTGCTACACAATTTTCTTTGCCGCAAATCAAATTCCTATATGGCCTCAGTTTTGCCTGAGGCTGGACTTTCCCCTGATAATCCCCTGCCGGGCCTGGAATCTGCCCGTGCTGGCTTGCCCCCCCAAAATGCCCGTGAGGTTCGGGACAAATACATGGACTATTTCACGGGTAGGGGGGCAATTCCTATGCCAGGCTATGGCTAAAGATTCCTGTCTAACGATCAAAATAAAAATCTTGTTTAAACTTCTAACTTTTGTGGGTTTCCTGTCTCCTAGTTTATCTTAGTGCATTTGTAGTGCCAAGTGTATTTTCCTTTAGTAAATACCAACCATTTCACTATGTTAACCCTTAAAAAATAACCAAATAAGGTTAGAGCGTATTAGAAAAAGAAGCTACACGTTGTTTGTGTTCAAATATTTTACTATGTGCAAATTCACACACTTTTTTTTTTATTTTACATTTTTGGTTTGCCTGGCCACAAACCGGCAATTGTTTTCTTAGGAAAATACAAAAACAACATTTGCATTACAAAAATTACAAAATTGGATACCTCGCAGCAATCTGAGACATTCACTTACACAAACTATATGTCTCTATGTGCCCGTCCTAATATGGGGTCCTGCCACCCCTTGCCCAGCCAAAAATTGAATATGCACACAATTGGGATTATTTTCCGATAGGGATTTTAGACTCCTGATCCCTATTGTCAACATGTGCTATCTGCCATCAGGGGTGATCAATGGACGTGTTTTGGGGGTGCAACCCCTTCATCAGTTCACCTACTTTAGATACGAGGAAGGGGTTGCACCCCCAAAAGACGTACATGGATATCCCCTGATAGCAGATAGCACATGTTGACACAATGTGTGCAGATTCAATTTTTGGCTGGTTTGATTGTCAAAAAGTTTTTCTAAAGTGGAAGAACAAACATGAAAAAAAGGGGGTTTGGATGCCTTATTAAATTCTCCCCAAAACATTGAGAATGTCTTTAAATGTTTGATCCATCACATGAATTCTTTCTTTAATTTTGTCCAGTTCCGTGCTACATTCCATCACTTGATGGATGAGGCGGAGGGCACTGTCAGCAGAGAAAACTGTACTATCCTTCACCCCAACATTCACATCCCCTAAAAATAAAATAAAAAGGTATTATAACTCTGCAGGCCTACATCTCTTACCTGAAGCTGTGGTGACAGATACTGACCTGTTGTGGTGACCAGTTCCACAACGTCATCCACCTCTCCTTCCTGCACTTCTCCTTCCTCCACCTCAACTTCCTCCACATCTTTAGGTTGTTGGTCTTTTGGAGTTTGGGGTTGTTGTGAAGCTGTGGGGTTCCTGTGCTCCCTGGAGTGTTCTCCTCCCAGTCTTCTCTCCCCTATGAGAATCAAACAAAAGGTAGAGTTATCACACAGAAATTCTCTATGTAAAAAAAAAAAACAGGCTAAATTGCTTGGAAGTGGGGTACAAGTGTGTGTTTGGGCGGAAGTTAAAGATGAATGCATTATTTCTGACCAAGAATATGTGTAGTATTCACCTTTGTCTGTCATTTTTTAGACATGTAGGCAACACAAAAATTCTCTGATGCACCTGTGTGGGACACCCAAAAAAGGCGGGTCTGGTGGCCCACACTATAGTGCTCCAAAGTACAGATGTGGAAGCAGCTGCTGAGTGTCCTCTCCTTTACACAGTTTACCGTTTGCATTTCATTCTCTTTACAAACACATCATCTAGCCTAAAAATTTGTGCCCCAAATTTCCAAAAAAATGGCAGATGTCTAATTAGTTTTGTGGCTGTAAAATAAGCCAAAACAGCGGATAGTGGCCGAACGAAGTGTCTGTAACGTAACGAACGATTACTGTGCCCAACCAAGTTCAAAATATTACATTTTGGAAGGGAGTCCAATAAGGAAAAAAAAACAAAACCAGCAACATGTCAGTTTAGAAAAGGATTAATAGCAGAAAAGTGTACATTTTACTTACTTTTTGCGAGCATTCTCTTAATGCTCCTTAACTGCTCTGGCTCCCTCAGTTTGAGGTCTGACCACCTCTTTCTGAGCTGCTCATTTGAGCGTTTCACCCCGAAATTCATCTTCAGACTCTTCACGACTTTAGTGAGGATTTTGGCCTTCCTTCTATTTGGTTTGCTATACGGCCCATGCTTTGCGTCATAATCAGACTTGAGCAAGATGTCCACCATCTCCGCAAAAGACATATTAGATGCCTTGAATCTCCTCCTTGATCGTGACGTTTCCTCGGTCTCCGGGCTTGTCTCCTCCTCGTTAGTTGCGGAATTATCAGACACCTGCTGTAACTCCGCCATATCTGTCTGCGCGCCGAAAGAGAAGGGGCGTGGAAAAGATGTTAGTTAGAACGTCATGGGCAGGTGACGTGTGCGGAGCGACGTGTTCGTATTTTGACGCATGCGTGGTGTGTATATAGCAAACACATATGTGACTATAGTACGTTCGGTGTGCGGAGAGAGGAGTTCAAGTGACGGACGTGCGAACGAAGGTATGTGATTTTGAGACTGTGCCAAATTGTTGGCCTATACTGTCTTGAGAATGTTGTAGGATATATGTGGTGACTACGATGTTAAGGAGGTTAGACTGTTTGCCTCACATTAGTTATATATTATTTATTTAACTTGCAGATACAATATGAATGTCTTTATTAGCGACAGAGTTCCTGGTGGAATTTATTGACCGGGTAAGGGAGCTGCCGGCTCTGTGGGAGACGAAAAACCCCATCCACAAAAAAAGAGGGGTGAGAAAAGCAGCGCTGGAGAAGCTGCTCCCATTTGTGCAGACCAAGGTGCTCACAGCCACAGCAAAACAAGTGGACACTAAAATTGGGAGCTTGAGAGGCACCTACAGGACTGAACGCTCTAAGGTCCTGGCTTCTCAGAGGTCAGGAGCAGCAGCAGGTGATGTGTATGTCCCGATTTTGTGGTACTACAGCAGGATGTCCTTCCTGGATGACCACATTGAGGCAAGGCCATCACTAGTGATGAGCCGAACACCCCCGGGTTCGGTTCGCACCAGAACCCGCGAACGGACCGAAAGTTCGTACGAACATTAGAACCCTATTAAATACAATGGATGCGAACGTTCTAATTCTAAAGTGCTAATTATAACAACTATTATGCATGTTATTGTCCTAAAAAGGGTTTGGGAACCCGGGTTCTGCACCAGGGGACATGTATCAATGCAAAAAGAAGTTTTAAAAACGGTCGTTTTTCGGGAGCAGTCATTTTAATGATGCATAAAGTGAAAAAAAAAAGTCAAATATTCCTTTAAATATCGTACCTGGGGGGTGTCTAAAGTATGCCTGTGAAGTGCCACGTGTTTCCCGTGTTTAGAACTGTCCCTGCACAAAATGACACTTCTAAAGGAAAAAAAAGCCATTTAAAACTTCTTGCGGCTTTAATGTAATGTCTGGTCCCGGTAATATGGATGAAAATCTTTAAGAAAAATGGCATAGCTACCCCATGACCCCCCCCCCCCCTACCCCAGCCCATTACCAGCCCCTTTGGGTCTTGTATGGATATTAAGGGGAACCCTGCACATAAAATAAAAAAGGCCCTATATACTCTGAACAGCCGTATACAGGCGGTGCATACAAGACAGGGACTGTAGGTTTGTTCTTATGTAGAATGTGTTTGTAATTTTGAACAGGTACATTGTTGAAGTGTAGCTCCAGCCCAAAAATCTATTTTTAAACTTTTTGGGAAACATAGGTAAGGGTTATCACCCCTGTAACATTTGTTTTGCTGTCTGTGCCCCTGTTCAGAACATTTCACCTCACTTTCCGTCCCAATGACAACTGTTTTTGAAATGTGGTGTTTTTCTTGAAACAAGGATTGCTGATAAAGCATCAGTACAGAGGAGACACCTTTCTCCCATATTTATTCTTACAGGAGAGAATTTTCCTTCCTAGGGGTAGATTTCCTCTCACTTCCTGTTGTCTTCTTTCGTTTGCAAGTAGGAGTCGTTTGTAAGTTGGATGTTTGAAAGTAGGGACCTGCCGTATATACTCTGCAGAAATAGGCCCCTTAGTAGGGATGAGCCGAACACCCCCGGGTTCGGTTCGCACCAGAACCTTCGAACGGACCGAAAGTTCGCGCGAATTTTCGAACCCTATTCGTTATAATGGACGCGAACGTTCGAAATCAAAATTGCTAATTACAACGGCCAATATGCATGTTAATGTTATAAAACAGGTTTGGGGACCCGGGTCCTGCCCCAGGGGACATATATCAATGCAAAAAGAAATTTTAAAAACTAAAGTTTTTTTCGGGAGCAGTCATTTTAATGATGCATAAAGTGAAAAAAAAAAAGTGAAATTTTCCTTTAAATATGGTACCTGGGGGGTGTCTAAAGTATGCCTGTGAAGTGGCATGTGTTTCCCGTGTTTAGAACTGTCCTTGCACAAAATGACATTTGTAAAGGAAAAAAAGAAGCCATTTAAAACCACTTGCGGCTTTAATGTCATGTCTTGTCCTGGCCGCCATATGGCTGAAAATCCTTGAGAAAAATGGCATGGCTACCCCATCACCCCCCCCCCACCCCAGCCCCTTTGGGTCTTGTATGGATACTAAGGGGGACCCCGCACCCAAAATAAAACCCTATACCTACAACCCTATATACTCTGAACAGCAGTATATAGGTGGTGCAAACAAGACATGGACTGTAGGTTTGTTCTTAAGTAGAATCTGAACAGGTACATTATGAAGTGTAGCTACATCCCAAAAAAATCAATTTTTAAGCTTTTTGGAGAACATAGGGAGGGGTTATCACCCCTGTAACATTTGCTGTCTTTGCACATCTGTTTAGAACATGTCACCTCACTTTCCGTCCCAATGACAAATGTTTTTGGAAAAGTGGGGTTTTAATTGAAACAAGGATTGGTGATAAAGCATCAGTAGAGAGGAGATACCTTTTTCCCAAATTAAATCTAACAGGATAGAATTTTCCTTCCTAGGGGTAGATTTCCTCTCACTTCCTGTTTTCTCTTGCCGTTTGCAAGTAGGAGTCGTTTGTAAGTTGGATGTTTGAAAGTAGGGGCCTGCCGTATATACTCTGCAGAAATTTGCCCTATTAGATGTTGGTGTAGCCACAAGACTGGTGGGCACAGGAATGGGCCCTGCTGTGAGTTAATAGATCAAGATTTGTACTTGCATGCACCTGTTGAACCGGGCAGAAAAATTGGGCCTTTGGTGGTGGTGGTGGACGGTGTTGCCACAAGACTGTAAGCCCTCACAGTTACTCTTGGTGGGTGCAGGAATGGGCCCTGCTGTGAGTTATTAGATCAAGATTTGTAATTGCATGCACCTGTTGAACAGGGCAGAAAAATTGGGCCTTTGGTGGTGGTGGTGGTGGTGGACGGTGTTGCCACAAGACTGTAGGCCCTCATAGTTACTCTTGGTGGGCGCAGGAATGGGCCCTGCTGTGAACTATTAGATCAAGATTTGTAATTACACGCCCCTGTTAAACAGGGGCTGAAAAATTGTGCCTTAGGCATTGGTGCTGGTGCCACAACACTGCAACCCCTCACAGATACTGTACTTGGAGCACAGCAGTCACACCTGTTGCGAAGCATCTTTTTAAAAAATTGTAATTACACGCCCCTGTTATACAGGGGCTGAAAAATTGTGCCTTAGGCACTGGTGCTGGTGCCACAACACTGCAACCCCTCACAGATACTGTACTCTGAGCACAGCAATGAGACCTGTTGCAAAGCATTGCCTAAAAATTGTAATTACACGCCCCAACAGGGGCTGAAAAATTGTGCCTTAGGCACTGGTGCTGGTGCCACAACACTGCAACCCCTCACAGATACTGTACTCTGAGCACAGCAGTCACACCTGTTGCGAAGCATCTTTTTAAAAAAAATTAATTACACGCCCCTGTTATACAGGGGCTGAAAAATTGTGCCTTAGGCACTGGTGCTGGTGCCACAACACTGAAACCCCTCACAGATACTGTACTCTGAGCACAGCAATGAGACCTGTTGCAAAGCATTGCCTAAAAATTGTAATTACACGCCCCAACAGGGGCTGAAAAATTGTGCCTTAGGCACTGGTGCTGGTGCCACAACACTGCAACCCCTCACAGATACTGTACTCTGAGCACAGCAGTCACACCTGTTGCGAAGCATCTTTTTAAAAAATTGTAATTACACGCCCCTGTTATACAGGGGCTGAAAAATTGTGCCTTAGGCACTGGTGTGGTGGCATGGATCATTGAGGAGGAGGAAGAGGATAGTCAGTGAACATAACAGGACAGTCACTCAGCATCAGCATAGGCAGTCTTGAAGGGATGTGACATTATAAATTATTCCGTTATATCCGCTTCAGGTGTCTGGTAGCTGGTGGTGATCCAAGACTGATTCATTTTTATGAAGGTCAGTCGATCAACCGAGTCGGTGGACAGGCGCACCCTATGATCGGTGACAAATCCTCCAGCAGCACTGAATGTGCGTTCGGAAAGAACGCTGGATGCAGGACAGGCCAGTAGCTCAATTGCATACTGTGCAAGCTCTGGCCAGTGATCCATCCTCAGGACCCAGTAAGCCAGAGGATTTTCGGTGGGAAAGGTGTCCAAGTCTGACCTTGCCCCTAGGTATTCCTGCACCATGTATATCAGACGCTGGCGATGGTTGCTGGAACCGATCATACCTTGGGGCTGCGGACTAAAAAATTGTCTGAACGCATCGGTCAGACGTCCACCTTCCCCACCGCTCCTTCTGCTACTGACCGAAGCCTCAGCAACTTGTCGTCCAGGACCAGGAGTTTGTAACCTCCCAGTTTCTGGGAACGCGTTGCACAGACCTTTCTGCAAGGCCTCCCTGAGATGTCTCATCCTCTGCTCCCTCTGCGACGGCAAGATAAGGTCCGCAACCTTACCCTTGTACCGTGGATCAAGGAGAGTGGCCAGCCAGTAATGGTCACTCTCCTTGATCCGAAGAACACGAGGATCCTTCCGCAGGCTTTGCAGGATCAGGGAGGCCATGCAGCGTAGGTTAGCTGAGGCATTCGGTCCGGAGTCTTCTGGGTCACTGAGGATGACATGATCGCCAGCCACCTCCTCCCAGCCACGTACAAGTCCACTGGTTTGTTGGGACTGTACATCATCCCTAAAAGACTGCTGCTGCTGATGCTGAGTGCCAGGCTCCACCTCCATGCTCACACAATCCTCCTCCTCCTCCTCCTCCTCTTCCTGTGTGATGGGTGGGACAGAAGGAACATTGTCTGGATAAAGGGGGCCTTGAGAGACAAGGAAGTCCTCCTCTTCCTGCCTCTGTTCTGCCTCAAGTGCCCTGTCCATTATCCCACGCAGCGTATGCTCCAACAGGTGGACAAGAGGTACAGTGTCACTGATGCATGCACTGTCACTGCTCACCATCCTCGTGGCCTCCTCAAATGGTGAGAGGACAGTGCATGCATCCCTGATCATGCTCCACTGGCGTGGGGAAAAAAAGCCAAGCTCCCCTGACCCTGTCCTGGTGCCGTAGTCGCAAAGGTACTCATTGATGGCCCTCTGCTGCGTGTGCAGTCGCTGCAGCATGGCCAACGTTGAGTTCCACCTGGTGGGCATGTCACATATTAGGCGGTTCTTGGGCAGGTTCAGCTCCTTTTGCAGCTCAGTCAGCCGAGCACTGGCATTATAAGATCGGCGGAAATGCACACAGACTTTCCTGGCCTGCCTCAGGACATCCTGTAAGCCTGGGAACCTGCCCAAGAACCGCTGCACCACCAGGTTGAGGACGTGAGCCATACAGGGCACATGGGTGAGCTGCCCCTGTCGCAGGGCGGAGAGGAGGTTGGTGCCATTATCAGAAACGACCATTCCTGGCTTAAGCTGGCGTGGCGTCAACCACCTCTCGGCCTGCCCCTGCAGAGCTGCCAGAACCTCTGGCCCAGTGTGGCTCCTGTCCCCCAAACACACCAGCGCAAGCACGGCATGGCATCTTTTTGCCTGCGTACTCGCGTAGCCCCTTGTACGCCTACGGAGCACCACTGGTTCCGAGGACAGAGCACTCGAAGAGGACATGGAGGAAGAAGAAGAGGAGGGGGTGGAGGAGAGAGGTGTGTCACAACCAGTAGTAGCATTTTGGAGGCGTGGTGGCGGAACAACCTCCAACACTACTGCACCTTGTCCTGCATCCCTCCCAGCTACCAATAGAGTGACCCAATGGGCCGTGAAAGAAAGATAACGTCCCTGTCCATGCCTGCTGGACCATGAGTCAGCGGTAATATGCACCTTACCGCTGACCGCCCTGTCCAGCGAGGCATGGACATTGCCTTCCACATGCCAGTAGAGAGACGGAATCGCCTTCCGTGAGAAAAAGTGGCGTTTGGGAACCTGCCACTGAGGAACCGCACATTGAACAAACTCACGGAAGGGGGCCGAGTCTATCAACTGAAAAGGCAGCAGTTGAAGTGCTAGCAATTTAGCCAAGCTAGCATTCAACCGCTGGGCATGTGGATGGCTGGGAGTATACTTCTTTCGACGGTCCAGCAGCTGGGGCAGGGAAATTTGCCTGCTACAATCGGACGTCGGTGTACTGCAAGTACTTGGTTGTGACACACCTAATTCTACACCTTCAGTCCTCTCAGAGCAGCTTTCAGAGAGGACTGAAGATATAGTGGGGATGGAGATCCCAGCTGATGAGGAGCAAGGAGAGGTCCGCTTTGTTCTTTGGTGTGGGTCTTTTATGTGTGCTTGCCAACGAGCTGCATGGCAGGTCGACATATGTCTGCTCATGCTTGTGGTGCCCAAGCGGCTGATGTTTTGGCCACGCGAGATACGCTTGAGACAAATATTGCAAATAGCAGTGGTGCGATCTGATGCACTCGTCTCAAAAAAGGCCCACACCAAAGAACTTTTGTGATAACGTGCAGAGGCAGCGCCCTGCACAGGCGGAGCTCTGCGGTGTGGTACAGTTGCTGTGCTGGCCTCTAGCTGGCCTCCAGGGGGCATCCTGCCTCGTTGGACATGTGACGCTGCATCCTCCTCCTCCTCCTCCTCTCTCCCTTCAGGCACCCACGTGGAGTCAGTGACCTCATCATCCCCTCCCTCTTCACCACTAGAGCAAACCTGGCAGTAAGCTGCAGCTGGTGGAACACTACTGCCAGATTGCTGTCCTTCAGCATCCCCTCTCTCTGCGCGCACACTACTGACTTCCTCAAGCTGGGTATCATCATCCGAGCCTTCGAATCGTTGGGCATCCTCCTGGAGCATGTACCCAACACTGTGCTCAAACAGTTCGGGGGACTCCTCAGGAGGACATGGTGGGTCTAGGGAAGGGGTGGCTGATGATGCCATTGAGTACGCGTTGGCAGCTGCTCTGCCAGTACCCTGAGCCTGGGTGAGAGAGGATGAGGAGGATGAGGAGGGCTTGGTCATCCATTCTACCAAGCCTTCGGCATGATGCGGCTCCACATGTCCAGCTGCCGAAAACAAAGACAAGCGTGTCCCATGGCCACGTGCTGATGACGATGCACGACCACGTCCACGGCCAGCACTGTTGTCTCTAGAAACAGAGCCTGCCTGCCCTGTGTTCTTGCCTCGGCACGCTCTGCCTCTCCTTGGCGGTCTTCCAGCCATTGTAGTCGGTAGTGTATATAGTATAAAAAATAGAGCTCCTATGTGTGCTCACAACACACTGTAGGTCCTATGGGTGCTGACACTAACACACTATAGGTACTATGTGTGCTGCTGACAAGAAAATATAGGAGCTCTGTTTGCTGCCACTAACACACTAGAAGTCCTATGGGTGCTGCTGAGAAGAAAATATAGGAGCTCTGTTTGCTGCCACTAACACACTAGAAGTCCTATGGGTGCTGCTGAGAAGAAAATATAGGAGCTCTGTTTGCTGCCACTAACACACTAGAAGTCCTATGGGTGCTGCTGAGAAGAAAATATAGGAGCTCTGTGTGATGCCACTAACACACTAGAAGTCCTATGGGTGCTGCTGAGAAGAAAATATAGGAGCTCTGTTTGCTGCCACTAACACACTAGAAGTCCTATGGGTGCTGCTGAGAAGAAAATATAGGAGCTCTGTGTGATGTCACTAACACACTAGAAGTCCTATGGGTGCTGCTGAGAAGAAAATATAGGAGCTCTGTTTGCTGCCACTAACACACTAGAAGTCCTATGGGTGCTGCTGAGAAGAAAATATAGGAGCTCTGTGTGATGCCACTAACACACTAGAAGTCCTATGGGTGCTGCTGAGATGAAAATATAGGAACTCTGTGTGATGCCACTAACACATTAGAAGTCCTATGGGTGCTGCTGAGAAGAAAATATAGGAGCTCTGTTTGCTGCCACTAACACACTAGAAGTCCTATGGGTGCTGCTGAGAAGAAAATATAGGAGCTCTGTGTGATGCCACTAACACACTAGAAGTCCTATGGGTGCTGCTGAGAAGAAAATATAGGAGCTCTGTTTGCTGCCACTAACACACTAGAAGTCCTATGGGTGCTGCTGAGAAGAAAATATAGGAGCTCTGTTTGCTGCCACTAACACACTAGAAGTCCTATGGGTGCTGCTGAGAAGAAAATATAGGAGCTCTGTTTGCTGCCACTAACACACTAGAAGTCCTATGGGTGCTGCTGAGAAGAAAATATAGGAGCTCTGTGTGATGCCACTAACACACTAGAAGTCCTATGGGTGCTGCTGAGAAGAAAATATAGGAGCTCTGTTTGCTGCCACTAACACACTAGAAGTCCTATGGGTGCTGCTGAGAAGAAAATATAGGAGCTCTGTTTGCTGCCACTAACACACTAGAAGTCCTATGGGTGCTGCTGAGAAGAAAATATAGGAGCTCTGTTTGCTGCCACTAACACACTAGAAGTCCTATGGGTGCTGCTGAGAAGAAAATATAGGAGCTCTGTTTGCTGCCACTAACACACTAGAAGTCCTATGGGTGCTGCTGAGAAGAAAATATAGGAGCTCTGTTTGCTGCCACTAACACACTAGAAGTCCTATGGGTGCTGCTGAGAAGAAAATATAGGAGCTCTGTGTGATGCCACTAACACACTAGAAGTCCTATGGGTGCTGCTGAGAAGAAAATATAGGAGCTCTGTTTGCTGCCACTAACACACTAGAAGTCCTATGGGTGCTGCTGAGAAGAAAATATAGGAGCTCTGTTTGCTGCCACTAACACACTAGAAGTCCTATGGGTGCTGCTGAGAAGAAAATATAGGAGCTCTGTTTGCTGCCACTAACACACTAGAAGTCCTATGGGTGCTGCTGAGAAGAAAATATAGGAGCTCTGTGTGATGCCACTAACACACTAGAAGTCCTATGGGTGCTGCTGAGAAGAAAATATAGGAGCTCTGTTTGCTGCCACTAACACACTAGAAGTCCTATGGGTGCTGCTGAGAAGAAAATATAGGAGCTCTGTTTGCTGCCACTAACACACTAGAAGTCCTATGGGTGCTGCTGAGAAGAAAATATAGGAGCTCTGTGTGATGCCACTAACACACTAGAAGTCCTATGGGTGCTGCTGAGATGAAAATATAGGAACTCTGTGTGATGCCACTAACACATTAGAAGTCCTATGGGTGCTGCTGAGAAGAAAATATAGGAGCTCTGTTTGCTGCCACTAACACACTAGAAGTCCTATGGGTGCTGCTGAGAAGAAAATATAGGAGCTCTGTGTGATGCCACTAACACACTAGAAGTCCTATGGGTGCTGCTGAGAAGAAAATATAGGAGCTCTGTTTGCTGCCACTAACACACTAGAAGTCCTATGGGTGCTGCTGAGAAGAAAATATAGGAGCTCTGTTTGCTGCCACTAACACACTAGAAGTCCTATGGGTGCTGCTGAGAAGAAAATATAGGAGCTCTGTTTGCTGCCACTAACACACTAGAAGTCCTATGGGTGCTGCTGAGAAGAAAATATAGGAGCTCTGTTTGCTGCCACTAACACACTAGAAGTCCTATGGGTGCTGCTGAGAAGAAAATATAGGAGCTCTGTTTGCTGCCACTAACACACTAGAAGTCCTATGGGTGCTGCTGAGAAGAAAATATAGGAGCTCTGTGTGATGCCACTAACACACTAGAAGTCCTATGGGTGCTGCTGAGAAGAAAATATAGGAGCTCTGTTTGCTGCCACTAACACACTAGAAGTCCTATGGGTGCTGTTGGGGTGCAATGCTGTGCTAACAGCACTGCGGTTGGTACTACTGCAATACTGTACTAACAGTAAGCACGCACCAGACTAATCCCCAGCAGCAGCTAATAACACACTAACTGTGCAATCAGCAGCAATGAACGATCAATGACTTAGGTAGCAATGGTTTAGCAAAGAAATAGCCAATGGTTTAGCAAAGAAGAGCAAATCTTTCAGTATCAAGCAAAGACAGAATCAGCAGACTAATCTCTCCTAAAGCCGGAACTCATGTGACCGGGGCCGATGGCGTGGCGGCCTTTTAAATGGTGGGGCGTGTACTAAAGCCCCTGAGCTGTAATTGGCTACAGCCGTCCTGCCTGTAGCCAATTATTGCTCTCCGAGTTTCGGGCGCTGTGATTGGCCAAGCATGCGGGGTCACAGTGCATGCTTGGCCAATCATCAGCCAGCAATGCACTGCGCCGGCCGCGCCGGCCGCAATGCATTGCGGGGCCGCTCGCATCAC
The DNA here is from genome assembly GCA_029206835.1 of Rana muscosa. Lineage (NCBI taxonomy): Eukaryota > Metazoa > Chordata > Amphibia > Anura > Ranidae > Rana > Rana muscosa. The sequence goes on along the minus strand of JARGYO010005626.1, from coordinate 152,836,249 downwards.
ACGAATGTGATGCGAACGGCCCAAATAGTTCTGGGCTCGACGAGCGAGCGAACGCCCGATGCTCGATTCGAACATGGGTTCGAATCGAGCACCGGGCCCATCCCTACCCCTTAGTTGTTGGTGTTGGCACAACACTGTAAGCACTCACAGTTACTCTTGGTTGGTGCTGGAACGCCCTGCTGTCAACTATTATATCAGGAATTTTAATTACATATAATTCTTGAACAGTGGTAGTAAAAATTGGGGCTTTGATGGTGGTGCTGGTGCCACAACACTGTAAGCCCTGACAGTTACTCTTGGTGGGTGCAGGAATGGGCCCTGCTGTGAATTATTAGATCAAGAATTGTAATTACATGCCCCTTTTGAACAGGGGCTGAAAAATTGGGCCTTTCGTGGTGGTGGTGGTGGTGGCGCTGCCACAACACTGTAAGCCCTCAGACTTACTCTTGGTGGGTGCAGGAATGGGCCCTGCTGTGAATTATTACATCAAGAATTGTAATTGCATGCCCCTGTTGAACAGGGGCTGAAAAATTGGGCCTTAGGCACTGGTGGCACAACACTACAACCCCTTACAGATACTGTACTTGGAGCACAGCAATGAGCCCTATGGCAAATTATTGCTAAAAAAATTGTAAGTACACGCCCCTGTAAAACAGGGGCTGAAAAATTGGGCCTTAGCCACTGGTGGCGGCACCCATAAACAAAAATGATCTTCCAAGCTATCATCATCAATCGTATCATTGAGGACTCGGAGGAGGAGGATAGCCAGTCAACATAACAGCACAGGCACTCAGCATCAGCATCAGTCTTGAAGGGACGTGACATGTTAAAATCAATTAGTCTGTTATATCAGCATCAGGTGTGTGGTAGCTGGTGGTGATCCAAGACTGGTTCATCTTGATGAAAGTCAGTCGATCAACCGAGTCGGTGGACAGGCGCACCCTGTGATCCGTGACAAATCCTCCAGCAGCACTGAATGTGCGTTCCGAAAGAACGCAGGATGCAGGACAGGCCAGTAGCTCAATTGCATACTGTGCAAGCTCTGGCCAGTGATCCATCCTCAAGACCCAGTAAGCCAGAGGATTTTCGGTGGGGAAGGTGTCCAAGTCTGACCTTGCCCCTAGATATTCCTGCACCATGTTTATCAGACGCTGGCGATGGTTGCTGGAACCAATCATACTTTGGGGCTGCGGACTAAAGAATTGTCTGAACGCATCGGTCAGACGGCCACCTTCCCCACCGCTCCTTCTTTGACTGGCCGAAGCCTCAGCAACTCGTTGTCCTGGATCAGGAGTTTGTAACCTCCCAGTCTCTGGGAACGCGTTGCACAGACCTTTCTGCAAGGCCTCCCGGAGTTGTCTCATCCTCTGCTCCCTCTGCGACGGTAACATAAGGTCCGCAACCTTACCCTTGTACCGTGGATCAAGGAGAGTGGCCAGCCAGTAATGGTCCCTCTCCTTGATCCGAAGAATACGAGGATCCTTCCGCAGACTTTGCAGGATCAGGGAGGCCATGCAGCGTAGGTTTGCTGAGGCATTCGCTCCGGAGTCCTCTGGGTCACTAAGGACGACATGATCCGCAGTCACCTCCTCCCAGCCACGTACAAGTCCACTGGTTTCTTGGGACTGTAAATCATCCCTAAAAGACTGCTGCTGATGATGCTGAGTGCCAGCCTCCACCTCCATGCTGACACAATCCTCCTCCTCCTCCTCCTCTTCCTCTTCCTGTGCGATGGGTGGGACAGAAGGAACACTGTCTGGGTAAAGGGGGCCTTGAGAGGCAAGGAAGTCCTCCTCTTCCTGCCTCTGTTCTGCCTCAAGTGCCCTGTCCATTATTCCACGCAGCGTGTGCTCCAACAGGTGGACAAGAGGTACAGTGTCACTGATGCATGCACTGTCACTGCTCACCATCCTCGTGGCCTCCTCAAATGGTGCCAGGACAGTGCATGCATCCCTGTTCATGCCCCACTGGCGTGGAGAAAAAAAACCAAGCTCCCCTGACCCTGTCCTGGTGCCGTAGTCGCACAGGTACTCATTGATGGCCCTCTGCTGCGTGTGCAGCCGCTGCAGCATGGCCAACGTTGAGTTCCACCTGGTGGGCATGTCACATATAAGGCGGTTCTTGGGCAGGTTCAACTCCTTTTGCAGCTCAGCCAGGCGAGCACTGGCATTATAAGATCTGCGGAAATGCACACAGACTTTCCTGGCCTGCCTCAGGACATCCTGTAAGCCCGGGTACCTGCCCAAGAACCGCTGCACCACCAGGTTAAGGACGTGAGCCACACAGGGCACATGGGTCAGTTGTCCCTGTCGGAGGGCAGAGAGGAGGTTGGTGCCATTGTCGCAAACCACCATTCCTGGCTTAAGCTGGCGTGGCGTCAACCACCTCTCGGCCTGGCCCTGCAGAGCAGACAGGACCTCTGCCCCAGTGTGGCTTCTGTCCCCCAAACACACCAGCGCAAGCACGGCATGGCATCTTTTTGCCTGCGTACTTGCGTAGCCCCGTGAACGGCTACGGAGCACCGCTGGTTCATAGGACAAACCACAGGAAGAGGCCATGGAGGAAGAAGAAGAGGAGGGGGTGGAGGAGAGAGGTGTGTCACAACCAGTAGTAGCATTTTGGAGGCGTGGCGGTGGGACAACCTCCAACACTACTGCACCTTGTCCTGCATCCTTCCCAGCTGCCAAAAGAGTGACCCAATGGGCCGTGAAAGAAAGGTAACGTCCCTGTCCATGCCTGCTGGACCATGAGTCAGCGGTAATATGCACCTTACCGCTGACCGCCCTGTCCAGCGAGGCCAAGACCTTGCCTTCCACATGCCGGTAGAGAGCCGGAATAGCCTTCCGTGAGAAAAAGTGGCGTTTGGGAACCTGCCACTGAGGAACCGCACATTGCACAAACTCACGGAAGGGGGCCGAGTCTACCAACTGAAAAGGCAGCAGTTGAAGCGCTAGCAATTTAGCCAAGCTAGCATTCAACCGCTGGGCATGTGGATGGCTGGGAGTGAACTTCTTTCGACGGTCCAGCAGCTGGGGCAGGGAAATTTGCCTGCTAGAATCGGACGTCGGTGTACTGCTAGCAGAGTGGCCGCAAGTACTTGGCTGTGACACGCCTAATTCTACACCTTCATTCCTCTCAGTGCATGTTTCAGAGAGGACTGAAGTTATAGTGGGGTTGGAGATCCCAGCTGATGCGGTGCAAGGAGAGGTCCGCTTTGTTCTTTGGTGTGGGTCTTTGAGGTAGGCTTGCCAACGAGCTGCATGGCAGGTCAACATATGTCTGGTCAGGCATGTGGTACCCAAGCGGCTGATGTTTTGGCCACGCGATATACGCTTGAGACATATGTTGCAAACAGCAGCTGTGCGATCTGATGCACTAGCCTCAAAAAAGGCCCACACCAAGGAACTTTTTGAATGACGGGCAGAGGCAGCGCCCTGCACAGGCGGAGCTCTGCGGTGTGATTCCGTCAGTGTACTGCCCTTACGCTGGCCACCAAAGGGCATCCTGTCTCGTTGGAGATGTGCCTCCTCCTCATCCTCCTCCTCCTCTCTCCTATTAGGCACCCACGTGGAGTCAGTGACCTCATCATCCCCTCCCTCCTCATCACTGGAGCCAATCTGGCAGTATGCTGCAGCTGCTGGAACATGACTGCCAGATTGGTGTCCTTCTTGAGCATCCCCTCTGTCTGCTCTCACCCTACTGCCTTCCTGTAGCTGGGTTTCATCATCAGACCCTTCGAAACGCTGGGCATCCTCCTGGAGCATGTACCCAACACTGTGCTCAAACAGTTCGGGGGACTCCTCAGGAGGAGGACATGGTGGGTCTAGGGAAGGAGTGACTGATGATGATGAGTCTGACATTGATACCAGGGAAGAGGACGCTTTGGCAGCTGCTTTGCCAGTACCCTGAGCCTGGGTGAGAGAGGATGAGGAGGAGGAGGAGGGCTTGGTCATCCACTCTACCAAGTCTTCGGCATGATGTGGCTCAACATGTCCAGCTGCCGAAAAGAAGGACAAGCGTGTCCCATGGCCATGTGCTGATGACAATGCACCGCGTCCACGACCAGCACTGTTGCCCCCAGACACAGAGCCTGCTTGTCCTCTTTTATTGCCTCCTGACTGTCTGCCTCTCCTTGTTTGCCTTCCAGACATTCTAATAGATGGCCTGCAGGGAGATGGGGAAAAAAGCAATAAGGGCTACCTTCAGGTGTCCTTCTCTGTCCCTTGAAACAAGGACTTGCACAGTGAAAGAAACTGACACTCTCCCTACCTACAGTTTTCTGTCCCTAGAAAAAATGTTTTTTTTAAGCACAATATAGCACAAGGAGAATTCACTCACTGTCCTTCCAGGTCCCTGGAAACAAGGACTTGCACAGTGAAAGAAACTGACACTCTCCCTACCTACAGTTTTCTGTCCCTAGAAAAAATGTTTTTTTTAAGCACAATATAGCACAAGGAGAATTCACTCACTGTCCTTCCAGGTCCCTGGAAACAAGGACTTACTTGCACAGTGAAAGAAACTGACACTCTCCCTACCTACAGTTTTCTGTCCCTAGAAAAAATGGTTTTTTTAAGCACAATATAGCACAAGGAGAATTCACTCACTGTCCTTCCAGGTCCCTGGAAACAAGGACTTGCACAGTGAAAGAAACTGACACTCTCCCTACCTACAGTTTTCTGTCCCTAGAAAAAATGTTTTTTTTAAGCACAATATAGCACAAGGAGAATTCACTCACTGTCCTTCCAGGTCCCTGGAAACAAGGACTTGCACAGTGAAAGAAACTGACACTCTCCCTACCTACAGTTTTCTGTCCCTAGAAAAAATGTTTTTTTTAAGCACAATATAGCACAAGGAGAATTCACTCACTGTCCTTCCAGGTCCCTGGAAACAAGGACTTGCACAGTGAAAGAAACTGACACTCTCCCTACCTACAGTTTTCTGTCCCTAGAAAAAATGTTTTTTTTAAGCACAATATAGCACAAGGAGAATTCACTCACTGTCCTTCCAGGTCCCTGGAAACAAGGACTTACTTGCACAGTGAAAGAAACTGACACTCTCCCTACCTACAGTTTTCTGTCCCTAGAAAAAATGGTTTTTTTAAGCACAATATAGCACAAGGAGAATTCACTCACTGTCCTTCCAGGTCCCTGGAAACAAGGACTTACTTGCACAGTGAAAGAAACTGACACTCTCCCTACCTACAGTTTGCTGTCCCTAGAAAAAATGTTTTTTTTAAGCACAATATAGCACAAGGAGAATTCACTCACTGTCCTTCCAGGTCCCTGGAAACAAGGACTTGCACAGTGAAAGAAACTGACACTCTCCCTACCTACAGTTTTCTGTCCCTAGAAAAAATGTTTTTTTTAAGCACAATATAGCACAAGGAGAATTCACTCACTGTCCTTCCAGGTCCCTAGAAACAAGGACTCGCACAGTGAAAGAAACTGACACTCTCCCTACCTACAGTTTTCTGTCCCTAGAAAAAATGTTTTTTTTAAGCACAATATAGCACAAGGAGAATTCACTCACTGTCCTTCCAGGTCCCTGGAAACAAGGACTTGCACAGTGAAAGAAACTGACACTCTCCCTACCTACAGTTTTCTGTCCCTAGAAAAAATGTTTTTTTTAAGCACAATATAGCACAAGGAGAATTCACTCACTGTCCTTCCAGGTCCCTAGAAACAAGGACTTGCACAGTGAAAGAAACTGACACTCTCCCTACCTACAGTTTTCTGTCCCTAGAAAAAATGTTTTTTTTAAGCACACTATAGCACAAGCACAAAACACACTGACACTCTCCCTACCTATCCTTCTCTTTCCCTAAACTAAAGGAATCCAGGTTAAGCAAGAAAGAAATAAAAGTCACTGTCCCTGCCTATGCTGCTCTATCCCTGCTCCGGAACACACTACACTAGGCCGCCGTGCTGGCGGCCTTTTATAGTGTGGGGCGTGTACTAAACACCCTCAGCAATAATTGGCCACAGGCATCCTGCCTGTGGCCAATCATTGCTCTCCTCGCTGCCGGCGCTGTGATTGGCCAAGCATGCGGGGTCACAGTGCATGCTTGGCCAATCACAGCGCCTGGATGACACTGCGATGGCGTAGTGCATTGTGGGCCGTTCGCGTCACTCGAATTTGGCGCGAACGGCCCAAATCATTCGATCTTCGTCGAACGATCGAACAGCCGATGTTCGAGTCGAACGTATGTTCGACTCGAACACGAAGCTCATCCCTAGCCATCACTCTCCACTCTTCCCCCCCAGACTTCCCTGCAGCCAACCTGAACCTTCTCTGGAGCAAGAGGAGGCAGCCATCCTGGTTGATCCTGATTTGGCCATCTGGAGCCAGGTATAGTATTAACTGAAATTGCATTGTGATAAAATTAATGTTTGACAAATATGTCAAGATGAGAAACAATACAATATTTTGGGTTCCACAAGCAAAATCAAGATCTCTAGACATTAGTCTGCACTTAATTGGGTGCTAAATAGTCAATCTGATGTAGGTGTAAATTACAAAAAATGATTTCTGGATTTACATTCTAATTGCTTCAATCATGTTTATAAAGTTTGATGCAAAGATTAAAGCAACATATTAAACTATGTCCCTTTTTCATACACAGGATGAAATCAGCCAGGAGGAGGGTCTGGAAACTGTCAGGCAGGAGGAGGAAGGGCCCAGTGGCAGCCAGGAGGAGGAAGGGCCCAGTGGCAGCCAGGAGGAGGAAGGGCCCAGTGGCAGCCAGGAGGAGGAAGGGCCCAGTGGCAGCCAGGAGGTGGCAGGGCCCAGTGGCAGCCAGGAGGTGGCAGGGCCCAGTGGCAGCCAGGAGGTGGCAGGGCCCAGTGGCAGCCAGGAGGTGGCAGGGCCCAGTGGCAGCCAGGAGGTGGCAGGGCAAAGGAGAAGCACCAGATACCAGGTGCCTCCCATCCGGCTTCCCAAAAAAGGCAGGAGGGACAGGACCACCAGTGAGGCAGCAATGGCCCTTATTAAAGAGGCCCATGCCACCCTCAAAGAGCCCACATCCCCTGAAGAGGCCATTGCCGGCCTAGTGGAGGCAAAGTTCAAGGTGATGAGCATGGAGCAACGCCTCCTATGCGAGCCCCTGCTCATCACCTTGCTCAACAAGGGGGTGATGGGAAAAATTACCCCCAATACAGCTATTTGTGAGGTGGCACAACTGTCCCAACCTCAACCTCCTCCTCCACCTCCACATTCTTCTTCTGCCCCACCCCCTTCTCCTTCACCTCCACCTTGTTCTTCCGCCCCACCCCCTTCTCCTCCACCTCCACCTTGTTCTTCTGCGCCACCCCCTTCTCCTCCACCTCCTCCTCCTCCTGACAGGAGTACCCCTCCAGTGGCCCAGCCTCCAGCCAAACGAAGAAGGAAGGCTGCAGGGAAGGCTTCAGGAAAGGTTGCAGGGAAGGTTGCCAGGAAGACGAGGAAGTGATGGCCTTGCTTCATTGTGGTCGGACAGAAGGCAGCCTGTTGTAGTACCACACACTTGGGACATATATATCACCTGCTGCTGTTCCTGACCTCTGGGAGGCCAGCATCAGATTGTGTTCAGAAATGTTGGCCTTCTCAAGCTCCCAATTTTAGTGTCCACACAGGGTTGCTGTGTGCTCTGGGGTCCCTGGGATGCACAAATGGCAGCAGCTTCTCCAGCGTTGCCTTCTCTTTATTTTAGTTCAAACATGAATAAATGTTATTTTTCTTTAAGTTCATACTTGACTATGTGTATTTGTAAAAATGTAAAATCTAGCTTTGCAGTAAGCAGATACATTTGACTGACAAAAAAAGAGACAGATAACAACCCCCCAAAATAATAACTAAATCGTCTTTCCCAAAAAAGGGTGTAAAATTTAAATAATATATATTAAAAGATTCAATGGGAGATCACTATCAAAACATAGCGAAATTACAATTAACATCAGTTAGAAAAATATCTAATTTTTTAATATTGCTAAAAACTTGCACGATATAATACACATAAATCTTCTTAAGAGCAGCATGAAAAAGGTTAAAAAAAGATAGTCATAACTCTGTGTGAATATCAGCAGCAAAAGAAGTTCATTCGTTTGGATTAATGTAACATTCTAACGAAGATTTCAATGCACAACATTTAAACGATGCAAAAATTTGGAGCGTGGCGAATGTGCTATCTCCATTACGAAGGCTTGTTTTACCAGAAGATGCGCTCCCGTCTCATAGTTGCTTCTGAGCATGCGCGCTTTTGGAAGAGTCGTAAAAGCATACACACGAACCATTTTCTCGTCACAAAACAGGCCGACGAGAAACACGACGAGGAAATCTGGAATCCTGACGAGAAAATAGAGAGCAGGTTCTCTATTTTCTCGTCGAGATTCACGGCAATTTTCTCGTCGTAAAACCATACACACGAACGGTTTTCTCGACAAAAAAGCTCACGCGGCACTTTTCTTGCCGGTTTTGGATGAGAAACTCGGTCGTGTGTACGAGGCTTTAGAGTCAGGCAGCAGAGAGATGATGTAATCTCTCTGCTGCCTGCACAGTGAGGGCAGAAGTTACTGCAGGGATGCAGGGCGGGCGCGGGGCGGTGAGAGATGATGTCATCTCTCTGCTCCACCGGCTTGTTGATTGGCCAGCCGCCCGCTCACCCACAGAGCAGACCAGCTGACCGCCCACTCTCTGACTCTCACCCCCCGCTGATCTGCCCACCCACACACTGAGGCACCCGGCAGCCCATGCTGTCACCCGACCATTGAGCCGCCCGCTCAGACTCTCAGGCCCCCGCAAGTTCCGCAACTAAAACTAATTTCTCAGGTGTGGCAATTGCCCCGTTGCCCCCCTGGATCCGCCCCTGAATGGAGGGAGGTCAGAGCGTGCACTCTTCTCTGACTGGGCGGTGTCCCCAATTAGAGCCACTCTCTCTTTGGCTGACAGGAGAGAGGGAAGGGGGTGAGCGGGGCAAATACACAGACAGCCCGCAGCTCTCCTCTCCACTATCACAGCCCCATTGCTGAGCTCTCTGGCAAATGGAGCAGCGCTTGTCACCGAGCACCGCTGAGCACCGCTGTTGAATGCGTGCGGGAGGAGGTTGTGGGTGCTTTTAATTGTGGGGGGGGCGGCTTTTTTGCCGCCCCTCGCAAAGCAAAGTGCCGCCCTAGGCCAAAACACAGCACTGTGTGTATGTGAGGGGCTGCCATATATATATATATATATATATATATATATATATATATATATATGATATGCCAAAAAGATTAGAATTGTGTCGATGTCCCAATATATATGGACCTGACTGTATATATAATATATATATATATATATATATATATATATACACACAGTGTATATATATATATATAATATGTATGTGTGTGTGTGTGTGTATGTATATATATATATATATATATATATATATATATATCACAGTCGGGTCCATAAATATTGGGACATCGACACAATTCTAATCTTTTTGGCTCTATACACCACCACAATGGATTTGAAATTAAAGCTTTAATTTGAGGGTATTTACATCCAAATCAGGTGAACGGTGTAGGAATTACAAGTTTGTATATGTGCCTCCCACTTTTTAAGGGACCAAAAGTAATGGGACAGATTAACAATCATAAATCAAACTTTCACTTTTTAATACTTGGTTGCAAATCCTTTGCAGTCAATTACAGCCTGAAGTCTGGAACGCATAGATATCACCAGACGCTGGGTTTCATCCCTGGTAATGCTCTGCCAGGCCTCTACTGCCACTGTCTTCAGTTCCTGCTTGTTCTTGGGGCATTTTCCTTTCAATTTTGTCTTCAGCAAGTGAAATGCATGCTCAATCGGATTCAGGTCAGGTGATTGACTTGGCCATTGCATAACATTCCACTTCTTTCTCTTAAAAAACTCTTTGGTTGCTTTCGCAGTATGCTTCGGGTCATTGTCCATCTGCACTGTGAAGCGCCGTCCAATGAGTTCTGAAGCATTTGGCTGAATATGAGCAGATAATAATATTGCCCCAAACACTTCAGAATTCATCCTGCTGCTTTTGTCAGCAGTCACATCATCAATAAATACAAGAGAACCAGTTCCATTGGCAGCCATACATGCCCACGCCATGACACTACCACCACCATGCTTCACTGATGAGGTGGTATGCTTTGGATCATGAGCAGTTCCTTTCCTTCTCCATACTCTTCTCTTCCCATCACTCTGGTACAAGTTGATCTTGGTCTCATCTGTCCATAGGATGTTGTTCCAGAACTGTGAAGGCTTTTTTAGATGTTGTTTGCCAAACTCTAATCTGGCCTTCCTGTTTTTGAGGCTCACCAATGGTTTACATCTTGTGGTGAACCCTCTGTATTCACTCTGGTGAAGTCTTCTCTTGATTGTTGACTTTGACACACATACACCTACCTCCTGGAGAGTGTTCTTCATCTGGCCAACTGTTGTGAAGGGTGTTTTCTTCGCCAGGGAAAGAATTCTTCGGTCATCCACCACAGTTGTTTTCCGTGGTCTTCCAGGTCTTTTGGTGTTGCTGAGCTCACCGGTGCGTTCTTTCTTTTTAAGGATGTTCCAAACAGTTGATTTGGTCACACCTAATGTTTTTGCTATTTCTCTGATGGGTTTGTTTTGTTTTTTAAGCCTAATGATGGCTTGCTTCACTGATAGTGACAGCTCTTTGGATCTTATATTGAGAGTTGACAGCAACAGATTCCAAATGCAAATAGCACACTTGAAATTAACTCTGGACCTTTTATCTGCTCCTTGTAAATGGGATAATGAGGGAATAACACACACCTGGCCATGGAACAGCTGAGCAGCAAATTGTCCCATTACGTTTGGTCCCTTAAAAAGTGGGAGGCACATATACAAACGTTGTAATTCCTACACCGTTCACCTGATTTGGAGGTAAATACCCTCAAATTAAAGCTGAAAGTCTGCAGTTAAAGCACATCTTGTGTGTTTAATTTCAAATCCATTGTGGTGGTGTATAGAGCCAAAAAGATTAGAATTGTGTCGATGTCACAATATTTATGGACCTGTCTGTGTGTGTGTGTGTGTGTGTGTGTGTGTATGTGTATATATATATATATATATATATATATATATATATATACACACAGGTGTGTGTGGGGGGGCTGGAATATATACAGGTGTGTGTGTGTGTGTTTGGGGGGGCTGACATATATACAGGATTGAGGGGGGGCTGAGTCCGTACAGGTGAGGTGGCCGGTAAGCGGATTTGGTAGGATGGCCCGTGGGCAAGCGCTGGGGAATGTTAGTGGTCAGACTTGGGGGGGGGGGCAGGCCCAAAGCTGTGTAAGGGGCCCAAAATTTTCTGATGGCTGCCCTGGACGTAGCTGTGTGGGTAGAGTCTACTACGCCCGCGCTATTTTCAGATTGTGAAAGTATTCGCATGAAGAAGATCCTCCGCTCGCTATCACAATGTGGAGGGGATCGGGGGAACTGGCATCAGGAGTTGGAACATCTTACATGTCCCAAATGGTGAACTTGGCCTTGGTGAACATTTAGGGCTCATTTACACTTGCTTTGGCTTCAACACACATTAATGGCTAGTTTACACTTGTTTCAAAATAAGGCTTCGGACATGCTTTGTTAAAGCTCTCTGAACGACAGTCAAAGCTCCTGTCACTAAATAAAATGGTTATCTTACAGTCCTCTTTACACCTGCTTTTGCTTTGCTTCAAAAATTATACCCCATGTTGCTTTAGTAGTGCTTCAAAGAGTCTTCAAAGCCTCCATAGAAGTCTATGGCAAAGCTCGCTTGAAGCCCCACCAAAGGCTCATCCAAGCCTCACCAAAAGCAAGGTGTAGACAGGACTGTAAGCTAACCATTTTATTTAGTGACAGGGACTTTGACTGGTGTTCAGAGAGCTTTAACAAAGCGTGTCCGAAGCCATGTTTTGAAACAAGTGTAAACTAGCCCTAAGGTTTAATGTACACAGGACGTTTTACAACCTCTCCTGAACGATTTAACTTGACAGATAGTAACCCATGTTTAAAAACGTCAGTTTTGCCACGTTTGCATGCCGCATTTGCGTTTAGAAGCATTTTTTTTTAAATACTCAAAAAGTAAAAACACCTATAAACAAAAGGCGTGTAAACACGAGCTACTGCGTTTCAAATGCCTCTGAACATCTGAACCCATTTTTTTGCTTTACAAAAAATGTCTAAGCTGAGAGTGTCTGTTACACTCTCTTTCATGCTGCCCAAAGCCAGCACTAACAACCCCCCCCCTCCCCCCCAAAACACACACACACAGACGGGAAAGGAGAGAGGGCTCGATCTGCACCTCTTCCTCCCGCCCCTTCACCTCTGTGTCTGCCCACACTCCAATCCCGAGGGCTGTGCCTCAGAAAAGGAAAGTTGGGGCTGGAAAATTGAAGTCCAGCAGCCTCAGATACATCTGGATGAGAGGTGCTGACTGCCAAGGGGTGAGTGAGCTCACCATCCATCCCTGTCTGTGACTTAAGTCTCCCTCATTCTCTCTTCTGTCTCTGAGTAAGTAAACTAAGGCAAATCAGGGTTCTCAGAGCACCCCTTACATCAGAGTTCCCCTTTACACCGGAGGTCTCAGTGTTCCCCCTTACATCAGAGTCTTCTCCCTACATCAGAGTTCTCAGTGTTCCCTCTTAAATTAGGGTTCCCAGAGCATCCCTTATGTTAGAGTCCCCAGAGTTCTCCCTTACATCAGAGTCTGCAGAGTCCCCACTTAGAGTGTAAGGGAACTCTGTGAGTTCAGATGTAAAGGGGAACTCTGTGTACTCTGATGTAAAGGGGGACTCTTGTTATTAACGTCATATGATTAGAAATGTTATTTATTAGCAAAATATATGTATAAAAAAAAATTCTGTTCCCCGCTAAAATGTTTGGGTTTGACTTAAAGAAAAGGTGGTAACCCTAATGCCGCGTACACACGGTCGGAATTTCCGACAGAAAAAGTCCGATGGAAGCTTTTCGTCAGATATTCCGACCAGGTGTATGCCCCATAGGACTTTTTCTGTCGGAATTTCCGACAGACTTAGATAGAGAGCAGGTTTTCAATTTTTCCGACGGAACAAATTCCTTTTGGAAAACCCGTTTGTCTGTATGCAATTCCGACGGGAAAAAACTATTCAACGCATGCTCAGAAGCAATGAACTTCTTTTTCTCGCCTCGACGTAGTGTTGTGCGTCACCGCGTTCTTAACGCTCGACAGTTCAGAGAACTTTTGTGTGACCGTGTGTATGCAAGCCAAGCTTGAGCAGAATTCCGTCTGAAAAACCATCCAACTTTTTTCTGATGGAAATTCCGCTTGTGTGTACAAGGGCATAAGTGTACATGAGGCCTAAGGGTTTAATATTATTTTAATAAATCCAGAGCTGTATTTATTCACACATTTTATATCTGTCCAGAGTTCTGCTTTAACAAGTACAAATATATCTGATGTTAGGACCACTTTAAGTTTACCAAAGAGCCAAGATCTGCCACAACCTTCACACGCAGAAAACTTCACTTATCCATGGGCAAAAAACAAAATTCAATATCTGGGCATTACTTTAACTACTCCGATTTCACAACTATATAGCTCTAACTTTGAACCCTTACTAAATAGCTTTACACAAGAAATACATAGAATTAAAAAATTCTACCTTAACTGGTCAGGTAGACTGGCGGCATACAAAAGGATTTTGCTTCCCAAGTTGTTGTACTATTTTAGAGCACTCCCGATACAATTACCGTCTTCATTTGACATAAATATGCAACACTCTTTGTCCCAATTCATTTGGGAGGGGAAAAGGGACAGATGTCCCTTCAATGTCAAAATGTAAGGGTAAACTCAAGGGGAAGAAATACCCAAAGAGGCCGGACTTTAGAGGCAATGACACGGTAGATAGACAAAAAATAAAAATGTATTTATAATAGACAGAAAACACAGTAACTACATGATTGAGAAGAGTTAAAAAATGTCACAAGATGGAAAATGTGGTCCCTTTTGCGTCAACGCGAGGCTTCTTCAGGACACTCAAGGATAGCAAGAGAAAACAGGACTTGCTATCCTGGGACTGGCGGGGTATCTATTAACCCTTATTTAGAAAGTGCAATTATGCACAGATCCAATATAAAAAATGAGAATCATTCACATCTCAATGGTGCCAGAATGAAGTTCATGGTGCTTCTTATAATGGGGGGGTGGCTATACAAAGGAGTCATTGTATGGGGACAATTGTATGGGGACAATTGTAGATAGACCAGAGCTATCAGCATGAAATGCAGCCAGGCATGAGGGTACTTAGGTCCTCAAACTCAATCAGGTATATGCCAAATAAGCAGGAAAGTAGCCATGCAATTATGGCCGCAACTGATCTAAAACAAACAAATCATCCCCGGAGACAGCTACATGTCCCTTCAATGTCCTCATGAAACACAGGCAAATAGGGGGCATGGGAGTTCCTAACATTAAAGACTATCATATGGCGGCAATTCTAGATCAAGCCAAGTCATGGTTTAACACTTCAGATCCAATTCATTGGAGCAGGGCAGAACAATTCCAGGTAGGGAGAGGGGAAATTTACAACCTATTGCTTTCTCCAACCCTGGGTACACATTCACCCTACAGAAAACTCCCAACCATAGCAGCCACTTTAAAGGCATGGGAATACTTCAAGGCAAATAAAAACTCCCATGTGATCCATAAGAGGGTACCTATCCCGATAACAGCGCTTTCATTCCACTCTCCATACATTTATGTACAGCATTGGGGGTTGTATAGTATCAAATACTTATCGGATCTATTTACTCAGGATCATATCAAATCATTCTCAGAATTACAGTTTACTTGTTCTCTCCCTGCAAGGGAATTCATGACATATGCAAGGGTCACTAGCATCTTATCCACCACTAAGGAGCATCATGTTGACATACCAGAATCTATTTACAATTTGTGGACATCCACCCCTAATCCAAAAAAAGGAATAACAGAGATCTATAATTTACTACACAGTAAACTCCATTTTGAGACCCCAAATCAACTCTAAAGCCGCGTACACACGACCGAGAATCTCGACAGGGAAAAACCAGTTGTTTTTCTCTGACGAGATTCACGACAAGAATCTTGTCCCAGCCGAGTGTACACACGTACGATTCAAAAGAACAGCCGTTCTTTGGAATGGCACGAACGCGGTGACGTCATCGACTACAACAAACGTGTGCTCGTCACATTCGATGCCGTCGCCGCCATCTTGCTACACCCTACCTATGCCTAGGAAGCTACCGCGCATGCGTCAAAGTCATTTCGAGCATGCGCAGGTTTCCACGGCGACAGGTAAGTGTACACACTCTCGGGTTTCTCGTCGGGAAACAGGCTGACGAGAATCCCGACGAGAAAATAGAGAGCAGCTTCTCTATTTTTCTCGTCGAGATTCTGGCCAGTTTTCTTGACGAGAAACCTGAAAGCCTCGTACGGCAAGAAAGCTCTGCCAGCAATTTTCTTGTCGTTTCTTGACGAGAAAACCGGCCGTATGTACAAGGCTTTAAAGTGGGAATCAGACTTAAAAATTACCGTCTCTCAAAAGCAGTGGAGTCGCGCAATCAAAACAAACTACATTCACACCAAATGCTGTAACTTCAGGGAGACAGCCCAGAAGATACATTTGAGATGGTACAGGACCCCATATACAATAGCAAAATTTACAGATAACTCCTCTAATCTCTGCTGGAGGGGTTGTGGACAAGTGGGCAATTTAGCTCACATGCTTTGGTTCTGTGTATCCCTACGTAGCTTCTGGGCTGCAATAGCACGACTAATAGCAAAACTAACAGCTGTACTGTACTTAAAAAACTGAAAGCTGAACAAGCCCTTTTAAGCGTTGAAATGGATATTTATCCAGCTCCCTATTGGACATTAGTAATGCACATTCTATATGCAGCCTGTCTGGTGATTGCCCGTGAATGGAAATCCTCCGTATCCTCCGTATCCCCCACTTTGGGGGAAGTACTGAAACTAGTTGATGACTCCTATGCGTATGAGAAAACTATAGCTTATACAGAGGGAAGATTAAGAGAATTTGCAAAACGCTGGAATGTTTGGGAAAAACATAGTGAGAAACTCAATCATTACAGATAGTAAGGTACACTATCTAAGATAAATAGATATACCATGTGGTGCATGCAGCCTTCTAGTTATTGCACAGTTACGAACTGAAAGCAATGCAATTCCATTACCTATAAGTGAAAAAGTTGGATATGGGTAATTTGGTGATTTTGTTGGAGATATGTAATTATTTACGCTTTGTTGTATTTTACTCGTATGTTTATATGGTCAATCAACAGGAATCTGAATATTATTTTGTAGGTAACATTTTGGAGGATGCATCCTCCGGCTTCTATACATGTTATATTTTCAAAACCAATAAAAATACTTCACTTACACAAAATACATTTCTGTTCTCTGTAGTGCATTTTTCCTCCTTCCCAAAATGTCTTGATTAGCATCTCCAGCTGCTGAGAACTTATTTGTAACCCTAGTTGAAGGCACAAATCCGATAATTTGTACATGTAAACTTAATATTTTTTAATGAAAACATTCAAAAAACCTCTTTCTCTGTTTACTGAAAACATCCCGTGGTTGACCTGCGGACAAACCTTCCATCATTTCTCAGCATTGTCCTTTTCTATTTTTGTAGAGGGGAATTTCTGTCGCTTTCTGCCGGACATTAATAAAATTGTGTAATGATTTCAGCTGCAGGCTCCAGGCTATTCCACGCAACCAGTCTGTGAAAAGATAGTGAAATCTTACTGATGTCACTTCTTTCTGGTTTGAAAGTGAGCAGACCGTCTGACTTTTAGCTGGGCTATGGATGAGGTTGTGTAACATCATTCAGGGAATTCGAAAAAGAGCGACTGCCGACGCATGTGTGTGGGCTGAAATGCATCGAATAAATGACCTCTATGTGTAGTTAAATACTTTTCAAGCTTTAATTTGTGTTGTAAAATAAAACTAGATATAATTTGAAATATTTGAATTACTCTGAGAATGATTTCCACTTATTGCAAAGCCCAGCTCCAGCCAAAGAAGTTTTAATTTTTTTCTAAGCTTTGCATAAAGTTAAAGTGATATTAACCGCTTGCTGACCGCGTCCTGTACATATACGTCGGCAGAAATGCACGGCTGCGCAAAGCAACGTATATGTATACGTTGCTTTAAAGCTCCGTGACCGTGCCCGCGGGACCCGCGGACGCGATGTCCGCCTGTGTCCCACGATCGTGTCATGGAGCTGCAGAACGGGGGGATGCCTGTGTAAACAAGGCATCTCCCCGTTCTGCCTAGTGACAGGACACTGATCTTCTGCTCCATGTCATTGGGAGCAGTGATCACTGTCGTGTCACATGTAGCCCAGCCCCCACACAGTTAGAATCACTCCCTAGGACACACTTAACCCCTTCCTCACCCCCTAGTGGTTAACCCCTTCCCTGCCAGTGTCAATTACACAGTAATCAGTGCATTTTTATAACACTGGTCGCTGTATAAATGACAATGGTCCCAAAATAGCTTCAAAAGTGTCCAATGTGTCCACCATAATTCGCAGTCACAATAAAAATTGATGATTGCCGCCATTACTAGTAAAAAAATAAAATAAAATAAAAATGCCATAAAACTATCCCCTATTTTGTAGATGCTATAACTTTTGCGCAAACCAATCAATAAACACTTATTGCGATTTTTTTTTTTTTTTACCCAAAATATGTAGAAGAATACGTATCGGCCTAAACTGAGGATTTTTTTTTTTTATATATATATATATATATATATATATTTTCTGGGGATATTTATTGTAGAAAAAAGTAAAAAATATTGCTTTTTTTTTCAAAATTGTCGCTCTTTTTTTGTTTATAGCAAAACAAATAAAAACTGCAGAGGTGATCAAATACCACCAAAAGAAAGCTCTATTTGTGGGAAAAAAAGGACGTAAATTTTGTTTGGGAGCCACGTCACACGACTGCGCAATTGTCAGTTAAAGCGACACAGTGCTGAATCAAAAAAAAAAGCAAAAAGTGACCCGGTCATTTGGCAGCCAAATCCTCCAGAGCTGAAGTGGTTAAGGACCGAAAGGATTTGCCCCCTTAACGACCAGGCCATTGTTTGCGATACGGCAAATAGAGCTTTATTTTGGTGGTGTTTGATCACCTCTGCGGTTTAAATTTTTTGCACAATAATCAAAAAAAGAGTGACAATTTTGAAAAAAAACAATATTTTTTACTTTTTGCTATAATAAATATTGCCCAAAAATATAAAAAGGCCCCTTGCACACTGAGCCGGGGCTGGCATCGGTGGTAAAGCGCCGCTATTTTTAGCGTTGCTTTACTGTTAATTTTGCGGCGCTATTAGGCTATTCGGCCGCTAGCGGGGAGCTTTTACCCCCCGCTAGTGGCCGAGAAAGGGTTAAAACCACTGTAAAGCGCCTCTGCAGAGGCACTTTGCCGGCAGTATAGCCACGGTGCCCATTGATTTCAATGGGCAGGAGCGGTGGAGGAGCGGTATATACACCGCTCCCTCACTGCTCCAAAGATGTTGCTAACAGACTTTTTTTACCGTCCTGCTAGCGCACCGCTCCAGTGTGAAAGCCTTTGGGGCTTTCACACTGGAGAGACAGCAGCGGCTGTTTCAGGTCGCTTTGCAGTCGCTGTTTTTAGCGTTATAGCGCCTGCAAAGCCACCCAGTGTGAAAGGGGTCTAAAAAAAAAAATGTCTTCATCAGTTTAGCCCGATATGTATTCTTCTACATATTTTTGGTAAATGGTATTTGTATTATTATTTTTTTTTTTTTTTTAATAGTAACAAAATAGTAAAAAAAATCTGTGATTTTTAGCAGGACTGTGATATTGCGGCAGACAGATTGGACACTTTTGACAAATTTTTGGGACCATTGACATTTTTACAGCGAACAGTGCTATAAAAATGCACTGATTACTGTGTAAATGTCACAGGCATGGAAGGGGTTAACACTAGGGGGTGATCAAGGGGTTAAATGTGTTCCCTGGGAGGTGTTTCTAACTGTGGGGGGATGGGACTGACTGGAGGAGGAGAGAGATCGCTCTTCGTAATCACTAGGAACAGCAGATCTGTCTCTCCTCCGCTGTCAGAATGGGGATCTGTCTGTTTATGTTGACAGATCCCTGTTCTGCCTGTCTGTGGAGCGATCGCAGGTGACCGGCAGACATCGGCGGCTGCCTGCCACACGCATCGGCTCCGTCGTTAAGACAATCTGAGAATAACAGTACTGTATATTATATACACGTATGTACAATGGTATACCTCCCAACTTTTAAAAGTCCCACCGCGGGACGTTCAGATCTCCCCTCTCCCCTGCAAACGAAAATTTTGATGCAACAGGTGTATATGCAGTGGCGTAGCATGGGGGAGCAGGGGGGGCCGTGGCCCCGGGCGCAACATTGGGGGGGCGCAAAATCCCGCACCAGTTTGTGTCACTTTTCTAAATTTTGTGAAATTCCATCAATGTGTCACCGCCGGACCCCGGCCGCCATTTTGCGCCCTGTGATTGGGCGAATGTGGTCATGTGCTGGCAGCACATGACCACAGTGCTGCGGCGGGCTGGCCAGTCCTTGAGCGCGGGCGGCGCATGCGCAAAGGCTGCTCCTGGAGTCCCGCCCACCCTTCCGCCTGAGTCCAGACCGCGCCGATTTGAAAGAAAAGGCAGTGCGAGTCCGACTACTTCATCTGGGACTGAGTGTGAATTCATCCCAAGCTGATCGATCTCATGGACAACAAAAACCTGAGGTGAGTCACGCGAGTGAGCCGGTGATGGATCCGGTGGGCGGCTGCTCCCATGATCTGAGATGGGGCTCCCTCCATGATGGAGGCAGCTGAGGCAGCCATCTCAGATCATAGGAGCAGCCGCCGGTCAGCTGCACTGCAGTTAGGGAGAGTCACGCCACCATGCCCCCATTGCCAGCACACACACGCAGCATCATGCCTGCGAACCTAAGTACAGTTGATGCCAAAAGCCCCCCCCCCCCCCCTACTGCTGCTGGATTAATAAATTACAGGCTGCGTATTGTATTGTGTATTGTGTAGTTTGTGTAGTGTAGTGGTCAGTATAGGAGTCAGGTAGATTAGTGTAGCGGTCTGTGGGTAGTGTATTGTGTAGTGATTAGTATAGGAATCAGGTAGGTTAGTGTGGTGTGTGTAGCGTAGCGGTCAGTGGGTAGAGTATTGTGTAGCGGTCAGTGTGAATTGTGTAGTGGTCAGTATAGGAGTCAGGTAGATTAGTGTAGCGGTCAGTGTGTATTGTGTAGTTAGAGAGTCCCGGAGCAAGAAAGAAACAGATAGGCGCAGGGACGGCATGACAGGGTGGGACAGTACAGGACAAAAGGAAAGCAGGTAGTTTTCCCTTTAAGAAAAGGGGGGTGTCCTGGGGGTTGGAGGTGTTCCCTGGTGTAAGAGTCTGAGAGCAGGAAGTGATGTACAGTCAGTCCTGCAGCAGAAGAGGAAGAAGCTTGACACGCAGCCCCTGGGCCCTGAGCAGGCATCCTGCATGTGGCCGAGTCCCGGGGCCTTGCCCAGCTGCGGGCAGCGGCGTCCCCCTGGGAGCCGACTGGGGAAGAGAGCAGGTTAGCGGCGGGCATGGGGGGCACAAGATGCGGCACCAGCCGCAGGGGGGGGCGCAGTATCCCACGTGTGCGGCGGTATAGGCCACTGGAGTACATGCAGCCCTGTGCCTTCAACCTGAGGGTGGCTGAGTCCCGGGTTTGGCCCAGCGGTGGGCAGCGGCGCCCGTCCTGGGAGCCGTCTGGGGGAGGGAGCTGGCAGCGGTGGGCATGGGGGGAACAAGAAGCGGCACTAGCCGCGGGGGGGGGGGGTGCAGTATCTCACGCGTGCGTCGGCATAGGCCGCCGCCGTCACGCAGTCCCTGGGCCCTGTGCGTTCCAACTGAGTGTGGCTAAGGCCCGGGTTTGGTCCCAGCTGGAGGCACCGACGTTTGCCCTTTCAGCTGTCTGGGGCAGAAGTTGGCTGCAGCGGGTAGGGGGGAACTACAAGCGGCCCCAGCCGCGAGGGGGGCGCATGGGCCGCGGGTGTGCAGGGACCCTTACTTCTCCCTGGGAGGTCAAAGTCATATTCTGTGACTTGACAGGGGCCCTCCGGCTTCCTCTTAGCAGCGAGCCTTTCCTGGGAATAGGGGGGAGGCCAGGAGACTCCGGCATCCAGGCGGCCAGGGGTCCGATCGTGCACAGGGTGAGGAGCGTGGTGACAGCAGCGGTGATGGCGGTGGTCGTGCAGGGGTGCCCGAGCCAGGGAGTGGGTCTGGAGTCCGTCAGTGGCATCACGAGCGGGCTGGTGTTCCGGGTCGGGAAGGACAGAGCAAGCGACAACACGGGCCCTCAGCATCCAGGTCTCGTCCTCCGGGGGAACTGGCTGTGATCATTCGCCAACGGAGAGTCGGAGGGTGAACTGTCCGGGTCGGAGGGCGGCGAGGACCAGGGACATCCAGCAGCGTGGGATTCCAGTTTGGCGGCTGTTGGACCCAGCTCTGGGCAGCCTGGTAAGTGCACTTCATCTAACCTTTGCGCAGTGTTACTAGTTTTTTGCTGGGTCAGTGTAGAGGGGGGGGCCTGTTACGGTTGGCAGTTGCATTAATAGGGAAAATGGGGGGGGTTATCATCTGGGGCTGGTGCATGCCGCAAAAAAAAAGGGTGATATATGTCTGGGGTCTCATCTTACGGTGGAAATTGGGGAGATGATTGGGACGGTTGTGTATGGGTAGATATTTTCGTTAATGCCCCGGAAGAGGTTGATCTGGATAGATTACAGCCGGGGGAGTGAAAAGAGGTCTATGGGGGGAATCACTGTTATCGGTTGAACCCCTGTATCTTCAACATCTGGTGCAGGCTTCTGCCTTCCTTGCAGGGTCGTAGGAATAAGGTTCATTTACGGGTAGGTCATTAGCTATGCTCGCCGGATGGATGGAGGTGTGGCGTGGCAGAGATATGAGGTGCAGTTCCGTCATCGGATGGCCATCAGACCGGCTCTGCGCTGGGATCATATGGAAATCAGCTTGTGGATGAAGCTTATGACGTCGGCGCGGGCTCCCAGTCAGTTTTCCCGGGGGTACACTTGGTACCTTTTGCTAAGGTTTTGTCACAGGACTTAGTGGTTTTCTCACTTGGGGGGGGTCGGAGGTGCCCCGGCCGCCGGTCAACCGACCGGAACACGTTGGGCCACTGCTGGCAGCTTAATTGGGACAAATGCAATTTTGGCGCAAACTGACGATTCAGGGCCACATGTGTCGCGGGGGGGGGGGGGGGGGACGCATGCCCTGGTATGGTGTTTTCATGCAAGGAAAGAGAAGTGCCGGGGGGTCAGAGGGACGACGTTTGTCCAAGTGGACTGGGTACTTCCCCTTTTCTCTAGAGGTATCCCGACCGACGGGCGGCTGGGGTGTTAGTGACGGCTTTGCTAGCGGTTTTGTGAGACCTCCCGTTTACTCTCTGCTGTTCCTCCGTAGGCTGGTAATCTGAGACACACCTGTTGCGGCCTTCGGTGGTCTTTGAGACGCTGTCAAAGGGGGGGGCCAAGAGGGAGCCGCACAAGTTAGCTTTATTTACCACCTTCTTTTTCAAAGCAGGCTTGGTTACTTATGCTATCGCACCGGGGGAGGGCACGGTGACGTGCGCCTCCTTTACGCGGCGGTAACATGTTCCACAGGTGCGGGTGGGCCCAGGACGTCTCGGGGCTTGGCTCGGGCATTCATTACCTGGCTGGGTTTGTATGTGAGGGCCCTCTGTGGGCTAACGTTTACTCTGTGTTGTCAGGGAACGTTGCAGTATGTAGCGGAGCATTTCAGGGTATGTTGGCACTGGGAGTGTACGTAAGGCCCTACGTCATCCATTGTCTTCTTGGGCATGGTTTGGTTTTCACTGCGTTGGGAAGATCGGCTGCCGGAGGACAAGCCATAGAGTCTCAAGGTGGAAGTGCATGGGATTTTTGGTAAGAGGAAGATCCAGCGGCGCCAGTTACAGCTGCGGTGGGGTAAGTTGAATTTTCCGGGCGAGATAAGTCTCAGGGACTGGGTTCTTTTGTCACAGGCTGTCCGCTGCGACGGCAGGGGTGGTATGAGGCAGGGTTCCTGTAGTACTTGGTAATCAGGCGGCTTCCCGATTGGGGTAGTAATGGAACTTTGGGGGGTACTCCTTCCTGTGAGTTTATGGTTCGCCTCAATTTAGACGACCGGGGCGTTGTCCAGATGGGTAGCCGGGTTTCGGCTGTTTCGCAGCTGGCGGTGTGGTTTGCTGCGTCATTTGGTACTGGGCTGTCTGCGATGGCAGGTGTTCATTTATGCTTAGCACCTTCTGGGGGTGGATAACACTTTGGCTGACGCCTTGTCTCGTTTTCAGTGGGACAGGTTCAGAGAGTTGGCACCGGATACGTAGCAATATGGGGTTGCCTGTCCCGACTGGTGGGGGAGCATTGCTGTGACAGTGCATCTCGGTGGTTGCGAGAATCACGGTAGGCCTACGCCAAGGCATGGTGGGAATGGCTAGCAATTTTGCAGGGGCTGGGGATTTCTTCGGTGGGTCATGAGGTGGGCACTTCCGGCTTTTGCCAGACTTTGAGAAGGGGACTGGGGGTCTCCGTATCTGCTGTCGACTGTACGTTGGCGATTTTGTCATTTCTGTTTCAGGGGCGAAGTTGCTGGATTATGTATATTACAGAGTTTTGGTTTGGTTCCTGGAAGAGGAGGTGAAAGTGGACGTTCTGGATAAAAAGGGGGTACCCATAGGTGGTATCGGGTTATTGGGTACCTTCCGGTCAACAAGGGTTAACCAGGAAATGGAAATTTTTTTAGGGTACTGCGGACATGTGTACCGCCTTCGAGTCGGTGTCTTGCGACTGGAGGCCTAGGGGATATAGCTTGGTCCCAGTGTCCAAGTTGCGAGTTGTGGTCTCATATTACGGAGCTTTGGGTATGCAGGCGGTTAGGGGGTACAGGAGTTGCTCTGGTGCTGGGATGGGCGCCGTCCGGTTTCGGTGGGGGATGTTGCATATTTGATTTGGCTATGGCAGTCTGTGCTTCTCGGTGCCCGAGTATTCACTAGTACGGGCAGCCAGTTCACATGCCTGTTGCAGAGCATTTAGGGTTGGCGAGCCGGTCAGTTCTTCCATACTGGCAAAAGGGGCCTGTTGGTACATGAGGTGGAGTGTGCGGACGTTGTGTTGTTCGGGGGCCTGAAACGGATCGGGGGTTTAGGGCATGCGACTCGTTGTGTTTCGCATCCCGTAATATGTCCTTTGCGGGCGGGGTAATTATTTTCTTTCCATGCGTCTAGTATTGGGGGGTGGTCAAGTTATGATCCAGTACGGGTCATCCCGGCCAGGTTCCGTTGGTGGTGGTGTTGTGGAGATGTTTAATGGCAACAGGTCGCCACCACAAGGTTCAGGCCTTCCACTCAGCCCGCATGGGGGCGGCCGCAGAGGCGGCTCGGGCGGGCAGGTCTGTCAACAGGGTTACGGGGATTGGCTGCTGGTATGCTGACAGGGTTCGGCTTTCCATTTGCCCATACTCTGGGCAAGAATAAGGGTTTCCATGTGGGTTCTAGGCTCTTTTCTGTATATGGGTGTGGGGGGGGGGGGGGTGATTCCATATCATTAGATGCCTTCTGTTTCATTGTTTCAGGTGGAAAGGTTGGCCAGCTTGGATTCTGGGTCACTCTTCTGTGTTTGGTGGCCATACGGGCTGGTGGACTTCCAATGGGGGCAGCAGGGTTTTTTCCCTGATATGAAGCGCAGGTTCGGTGTTCGGGGTGCCGGGCGGGGATGTAGTAGAGTCATTTCCGGAAGTTTATATGGTTCTCTAGCCTCGCAGGGCACCGGATATTTTAGTGCCGCATGTGGGTTGGAATGACAGGGGGGCCATGTCTATGCATCCGCTGATATGCGAGGTGAAGTTTGACTTCCTGCGAGTACGCACTTCCTTCCCGGGGATGCGGATTGTTTGGTCAGGCATGGTGGGCAGGACAGCTGGGCGGTGGCATGATCAGTGGAAACGGTGAACAAGGCTCGAGTACAGGTGGAAAGCGAAGTCGGAAGATTGGTTACTTGTGATGGGGTCCTAGTGGTGAGTCATACGGAGCTGCGGAGCTATGGGGTTTACCTCATGGCTGTCGGCATTGATCTCGGGGCCCCGGGTTTTCAGGAAGGATTCCGAGGGTTTTGGGGGTTTGGAGGTGCGCGCAAGGGTAAGGTTTTACCCCTTGTGTGCTGTGGCAGTGCTTGGTCTCTGGAAGAGGAGAAAAAGGCTGGAATAGTTAGTAAAATGGTGGTACCCATCTGTGGGATGGGGTTATCGGTAGTAAAATGGTGGTACCCATCCGTGGTATGGGGTTATCGGTAGTAAAATGGTGGTACCCATCTGTGATATGGGGTTATTGGGTACCTTCCGGTCAACGAGGGTTTAACCAGGAAGGGGTAAAATTGTAGGTCACTGCGGACATGTGTACTGTCTCCGAGTCGGTGTCTTGCGACTGGAGGCCTAAGTTAAATAAGTTTTGTCCCAGTGACCAAGTTCTGTGTCGTGGCCTCCAAGACTACCAAGATATGGAAAAAGTTTGTCTGATGTTATGTAAAATGGTTATTTATTTTAAGTTTTGAAATGGTTAAATAAATAGGCCGCAAGGCCAATTTTACTCCACAACTTTGTCAGTTGTTTTATTGGGCAATTGGGAGTTGGGGAGGTTTAGGTCTATCAGGTGGGTCACTACTGGGCATCTGTCCTTAACATGTCAAGAGAGTCCCGGAGCAAGAAAGAAACAGATAGGCGCAGGGACGGCATGACAGGGTGGGACAGTACAGGACAAAAGGAAAGCAGGTAGTTTTCCCTTTAAGAAAAGGGGGGTGTCCTGGGGGTTGGAGGTGTTCCCTGGTGTAAGAGTCTGAGAGCAGGAAGTGATGTACAGTCAGTCCTGCAGCAGAAGAGGAAGAAGCTTCCCACCCACCCTCCCTAGGTTTTAGGCGGGGGTATGCAGTTGGGAGGTCGGAACGGTTGTGGCAGTGCTCGGTCTCTGGAAGAGGAGAAAAAGGCTGGAATAGTTAGTAAAATGGTGGTACCCATCTGTGGGATGGGGTTATCGGTAGTAAAATGGTGATACCCATCCGTGGTATGGGGTTATCGGTAGTAAAATGGTGGTACCCATCTGTGATATGGGGTTATTGGGTACCTTCCGGTCAACGAGGGTTTAACCAGGAAGGGGTAAAATTGTAGGTCACTGCGGACATGTGTACTGTCTCCGAGTCGGTGTCTTGCGACTGGAGGCCTAAGTTAAATAAGTTTTGTCCCAGTGACCAAGTTCTGTGTCGTGGCCTCCAAGACTACCAAGATATGGAAAAAGTTTGTCTGATGTTATGTAAAATGGTTATTTATTTTAAGTTTTGAAATGGTTAAATAAATAGGCCGCAAGGCCAATTTTACTCCACAACTTTGTCAGTTGTTTTATTGGGCAATTGGGAGTTGGGGAGGTTTAGGTCTATCAGGTGGGTCACTACTGGGCATCTGTCCTTAACATGTCATGTGTAGTGTAGTGGTCAGTATAGGAGTCAGGTAGATTAGTGTAGCGGTCTGTGGGTAGTGTATTGTGTAGTTTGTGTAGTGATTAGTATAGGAATCAGGTAGGTTAGTGTGGTGTGTGTAGCGTAGCGGTCAGTGGGTAGAGTATTGTGTAGCGGTCAGTGTGTATTGTGTAGTGGTCAGTATAGGAGTCAGGTAGATTAGTGTAGCGGTCAGTGTGTATTGTGTAGTTTGTGTAGTGTAGTGGTCAGTATAGGAGTCAGGTAGATTAGTGTAGCGGTCTGTGGGTAGTGTATTGTGTAGTTTGTGTAGTGATTAGTATAGGAATCAGGTAGGTTAGTGTGGTGTGTGTAGCGTAGCGGTCAGTGGGTAGAGTATTGTGTAGCGGTCAGTGTGTATTGTGTAGTGGTCAGTATAGGAGTCAGGTAGATTAGTGTAGCGGTCAGTGTGTATTGTGTAGCGGTCTGTGGTTAGAGTATTGTGTAGTTTGTGTAGTGTATTGTGTAGTGGTTAGTATAGGAATGAGGTAGGTTAGTGTAGTGGTCAGTGTGGTGTGGTGTAGTGTGTTGTGTGTATTGGTCTGTGAGTAGAGTATTGTGTAAGTGTAGAAAAGAGAGTTGAGGGACTCCGCGCAAGGGAATTCAAATGCTGCACAGTAGGCAGAACTGCTGCCTCTACTAATTACTACCACCTGTGTAGGTGGAGCAAGAAATGTGAAAGGATAAAAGGTGTAGTTGTGGCGCTGTTCTGGCGTGTGAACCAACCAATTTTAGTGATATTACTGTGTGATCTTGAAATTGAACCTCAAAAATTGCTGGTATAATGTGAGATGTGGGGATCTCGCATCTCACATTATACCAGCAATCTAGCATTAATACACTACATCGGCCATTTTTTGATTTAGTAAAAACCCGGCCGAGACACCACCTGAAGTTTGGATATTCACCAATCTCTTCACTATACAACCTTTTATGGACACATTCCAAACCAGGGTTCATCCAAAAACCCTAAATAAGCACTCCCCACAATTCGGGCTGTAGCAAACACCCGGCTGAGCCAACACTTGGTTTTTCTTTTTATTTAATTTTTGAGGTTCAATTTCAAGATCACACAGCAATATCACTAAAATAGGTTGGTTCACACGCCAGAACAGCGCCACAACTACACCTTTTATTGTGTAAGTGTAGTGTGGTGTGTATTAGTCTGTGGTAGTGTATTGTGTAGTTTGTGTAGTGGTCAGTATAGGAATCAGGTAGGTCAGTGCTATTGTAGGAAGGGAAGGGACTCGGAATGCGAAAAGTCCGCAGGTTAGGGGGGGGGGGCGCAAATTACTTGCCTTGCCTCGGGCGCTGACAACCCGCGCTACGCCACTGTGTATATGTACAATGTTAAAATAGAGATGCAGTAAAGTGTTTTCCCAGGGAAAAACTGTCTGTGCACAGTGTCCCAGTGAAGTAACAAAGAAAGGTTTGCAAAGGTGGGCAATTGCCCTCTCACCAACGACCAGGCCGATTCAATGCCTAAAGAACAGCGGTTCCCGAAGAGGCGTTCTTGCAGCGGTTCCACTCACGACGATCATCCGATGCAAAGCACAAAGCGCAGGTTGTTGGACTATCAGGGTGGTGCTGGATAGATGTCTGATGATCATCAAGCAGTGATGGGCCTTCTTGGCCGGGTTGGAATGTCGTACACCGCGTGGTAGGCCGCCACCTCACCCTCTCTGAACAGAGAGGTCTGTCACACATCAGGCCCAGGAGGAAGAGAGCGCGGGGTGCGTCCCTGGTCTTTTTTTCCCTAGCATTCTCCCTGATGATAGCAAAGATCTCTGGGATATGTAGTCCAAGTGCATAGTCATACAGAGCAATTGCCATTCTGAGGAACTACTAATCCAACAAACCCTTTGGTTTGGCTCACAGATATGGTGTCAGTTAGTGACACTGGGCACTGGAGGGACAATACAGTACATAGAAATGACAGGGAATCGCCATGCTTTGCAATTGAAGTCCACAACAGCTTTCTCAAATGCAGGGCTCTGCCAGCATTGAAGCACCAAATATAAGGCCTCATGCCCACGGACGTTTTTACAGCCGCGTTTTTAAGCGTTTTTTACAGCTTAAAAACGCCTGTCCATGTTAGTCTATAGCTTCATGCCCACCTAGACGTTTTTGAGCTGCAAATAGCATAGACGTTTTTAAGCTGTAAAAAAAAAAAACAGGACCAGTGCGTTCCTCAGCGTCGGCGTTAGGCAGAAAAAAAACGCGAGCATCAAAAAATGCTCAAAAACGCGCACTAACGCGCGGTCGCGTTTTTTAGCTCTGACGTTTTTTTTTTTTTCAAAAAAAAATAAAAAATTTACAATAACATGGACAGGCGTTTTTAAGCTGTAAAAAACGCAGCTGTAAAAACGTCAGTGGGCATGAAGCCTAAAGATCAGGGTTGTCCGAGATCACCACAGCAGCCATGTAATAAAAAGGCATTATTTTCCAAAAGGCAAAAGAACAATTGTAATACTAATGTGATACCTACGTAATCATGTGTATAAAAAAAAAACTTCAATTATGCTGAATAAACTGAACAGTTATTTGGAAAGATGCTGAGTGTATCTTTTGTGTCTGTTCCCTACCTCAGTAGTTGTTGATTTGGAACCACTATTGAATATGAGGATAGGAGTTACCTATCTATAACATTTCCAGAACAGTGGCAAAATGTAAAAAAAAAATATTTTAACCACTTGCCGTCCGCTGCACGCCGATACACGTCGGCAGAATGGCAGCGGTAGGCAAATGGGCATACCCGTACGTCCCCTTTAAGAATCCATGTGGCTGGTGCGCGCGTGCCCGCCGCACTCCCTGTGACCGTGCCCGCGGGACCTGCGGACTCGATGTCCGCTGGTGTCCCAAGATCGGGTCACAGAGAGGCAGAACAGGGGGATGCCTGTGTAAACAAGGCATTTTCCTGTTCTGCCTTGTGACAGGACACTGATCTACTGCTCCCTGTGATTGGGAGCAGCGATCAGTGTCGTGTCACAGTAAATCCAGCCCCCACACAGTTAGAATCATTCCCTAGGACACACTTAACCCCTTCCTCGCCCCCTAGAGGTTAACCCCTTCCCTGCCAGTCACATTTATACAGTAATCAGTGCATTTTTATAGCACTGATCGCTGTTTAATTGTGAATGGTTTTAAAATAGCGTCAAAAGTGTCCAATGTGTCCGCCATAATGTCGCAGTCACGATAAAAAATCGCTGATCGCCGCCATTACTAGTAAAAAAAATATTTATAAAAATGCCATAAAACTATCCCCTATTTTGTAGACGCTATAACTTTAGCTCAAACCAATCAATGAACGCTTATTGTGTTTTTTTTTACCAAAAATATGTAGAAGAATACGTATCGGCCTAAACTGAGGAAAAAAAATAAAAAAAATGTTTGTGGATATTTATTATAGCAAAAAGTAAAAAATATTTTTATTTTCAAAATTGACGCTCTATTTTTGTTTATAGCGCAAAAAATAAAAACCGCAGAGGTGATCAAATACCACCAAAAGAAAGCTCTATTTGTGGGGAAAAAAAGGTGTCAATTTTGTTTGGAAGCCATGTCGCACGACCGCGCAATTGTCAGTTAAAGCTACGCAGTGCAGAATCGCAAAAAATGGCCCGGTCATTGGGCAGCCAAATCCTCCGGGGCTGAAGTGGTTAACACAATAGCAAAACAAAAGTCAGTTTGTTTTCACCACAAATAAAGCAAGTCTCTCCTACTCAAGGCTTTTACAGGTAAACTAATCCTCTACAGCCCCATAGGAACCATAATCCAAATAAAGGTTAGATATAGTGTGTGTCCAGGACCCATCCGTGATGTCCTGTACAATATTTAAACTGTTTGTGAAGGTAAAACATTTTCTGCTATAGTTCCCCTTGTTATAGAATAGTAAGCTCCCAAGTGGATGTCCTTTATAAAAATATGCGGTAAATATGCAGTATAATAGCTTACTTTGGCGCTCAGCTGACTGCCCACCGGTCTCCTGTCCTGATGTGATATCTGCAGGGGGAGGTGCTGGGAAACCCCTGCTGACGTCAGCCGAGACGAGTAGAGGAGGAGACCAGCGGGCAGTCACGTGAGCGCCAAACGGAGCTATTATACTGCATATTTTTTAAAAGGACATCCACTTGGGAGCTTACTGTTCTATATCAGTAGCATCTATAAAAGAAAATCACTGTTATTTTTAGTGGGAGGATTGGGGAGCTGACAGGCAAGGAGGGGAGGGGAGGGAGGAGGACAGAGGGAGACACAGACACAGACAGCAGGGCTGCAGCTGACTGAAGCATATACCATGGTGTCAGGGCTCAGCAGCCATTATTATCGTGGTTAGTTTACAGGGGCGGGAGGGCATAGCCAGGCATAATCAGCCAGGTGTTACAGGGGGGCACAGCACAAGCACTATGCTGTATAACATGCTTTAAAGAAACAGGATCAATATTTGGGGGGGGGGGGGTTAACAAACACTGTATTGTGGAACCCATGGCATATTTTTTGTAAATGCCAGACAGCTTGGTCAGGTCCTGGACCTTTTTTAGGCCACGCATCAGATAAGTAATACGACTTTGTCTGGGACACACCCCATCTTATGAAGAAGCAGCAGCATACCGATTTGCCCTCTTGTAAGCATGTTGTAAGAAAGCTCTGTGCAAAGAAACAGAGCCCTGAATGGTTGAGAGTATTTCTCCTTCCCTGAGTGTGAGTGCTGCTGCCCAGAAGATTATAAGAGGGTGTTGTGGTGACCTATGCTGGTTCTATGTCCAAATAAATTCAGGGTCAGAATTCAAGCCTAACTAACTATTCTTCTATTCTTAAAAATGTTCCTTCCCCATCCGACCTATCCTGCTTGCCTTATGTATAAAAGATCTGTGAATTTACCTTTTTTAAGTCTACTTTTGTCATGTGATCCTGCAGCTCCCCTGCATCAGTGAGCATCTGCTGCTGGGGAGAGGAGGGAGCTCCAACAACGACTAGGCTATGGAAGCCTATGGGTGATGGAATTCCCAGCCATTGTTGAGTGCTCCCTATCACAGGGGGGCCGGAGCTGCAGGATCACATGACCGGACCTGAGCCAACTAAAAAAAAAAGGTAAGTATACAGATCTTTTTTCCTCAGGGTAGGCAGAATAGGTAGGAGGAAGGGGGTGGCAACATTTTAAAGAATAGTTAGTGTTAGGCTTAAATTACACTTTAACCCCTTGGCGCCGGCCGCACGTAAACATGTGCCCTCTCAGCGCCTGGTACTTAGCGCTGATGGAGCGCATTTTTTGCGTGAATTGCTGACAATGCACCTGTGCTGAGAGTGTGTGTGCTGCTCGCTCCCGGCACAGTTACCGTCGCCTGACTGAAAAAGCTCCCTATCGCTCCTTGCGATCGGGAGTTTTCAAATCACGTGACCGACGTGACAGCCAATCACGGTGGTCACGTAGTCTTAAGCCCCGTCCCGTCTCCCGGCATCATAAACCTCTTAAAGGGCCCGGGAGGCGCCGGTGCTAAGAGATTAATCATTTTGTAATTAATTATTAACTAGACCAGGTTTCACACCTGTACAGTCTTTGTAATGCGATCCATGAAGAACTGTGGCTTATGAGCTGCTGTCGGGTGTTCAGGAGGTAATCCTGCCTCCATTAAATGCCTTTTTTTTTGCCAAACAGCAATTTTTAAAGGGACGGGTGTGCCACAACTGGGCACCAAGCACGCTGTTGTGACGTAGCCCCATTGACTTGAAAAGTTGAAGCTGCATACTGCATTACATTTTCTGCAACCTCAATGCGTGGAATCATGGTCGCAGCATCTGAACAGACCACTCTGGCTTTATATTAGGCTTTAGGTGGGCAGCACCTAAAGCCATGGTTCAACCTCCTGCTTTTACCATCACCCATCTAAAAGAGGCCTGTATTTTTTTTTATTTTTTTATATCTGCTTCAGATTTCTTTTTAGATTTAAGCTATTTACTTATACAGTGCTTTTGAAAAAGTATTCATATCTCTTGAATTTTTCCAGATTTTGTCATGTTACAACCAAAAACGTAAATGTATTTTATTGGGATTTTATGTAATAGACCAACACAAAGTGGCACATAATTGTGAATTTGAAGGAAAATGATAAATGGTTTTCATTTTTTTTACAAATAAATACGTGGCGTATATTTGTATTCAGCCCCCTTTACTCTGATACCCCTAACTAAAATCTAGTGAAACCAATTGCCTTCAGAAGTCACATAATTATAGAGTCCACCTGTGTGTAATTTAATCTCAGTAAAAATACAGCTGTTCTGTGAAGCCCTCAGAGGTTTGTTAGAGAACCTTAGTGAACAAACAGCATCATGAAGGCCAAGGAACACACCAGACAGGTCGGGGATAATGTTTTGGGGAAGCTTAAAGCAGGGTTAGGTTATAAAAAAATATCCCAAGCTTTGAACATCTCATGGAGCTCTGTTCAATCCATCATCCGAAAATAGAAAGAGTATGGCACAACTGCAAACCTACCAAGACATGGCCGTCCACCTAAACTGACAGGCCGGACAAAGATCATTAATCAGAGAAGCAACCAAGAGGCCCATGGTAACTCTGGAGGAGCTGCAGAGATCCACAGCTCAGGTGGGAGAATCTGTCCACAGGACAACTATTAGTCGTGCACTCCACAAATCTGGCCTTTATGGAAGAGTGGCAAGAAGAAAGCCATTGTTGAAAGAAATCCATAAGAACACTCATTTTCAGTTTTACGAGAAGCCATGTGGGGGACACAGCAAACATATGGAAGAAGGTGCTCTGGTCAAATTAAACCAAAATTAAAAATTTTGACCTAAAAGCAAAACGCTATGTGTTGCAGAAAACGAACACTGCACATCACCCTGAACACACCATCCCCACCGTGAAACATGGTGGAGGCAGCATTATGTTGTGGGGATGTTTTTCTTCAGCAGGAACAGGGAAGCTGATCAGAGTTGATGGAAAGATGAATGGAGCCAAATACAGGGCAATCTTAGAAGGAAATATGTTAGAGTCTGCAAAAGACTTGAGACTGGGGCGGAGGTTCACCTTCCAACAGGACAACGACCCTAAACATACAAGTAGAGCTACATCGGAATGGTTTAGATCAAAGCATATTCATGTGTTAGAATGGCCCAGTCAAAGTCCAGACCTAAATCCAATTGAGAATCTGTGGCAAGACTTGAAAATTGCTGTTCACAGACGCTCTCCATCCAATCTGACAGAGCTTGAGCTATTTTGCAAAGAAGAATGGGCAAAAATGTCACTCTCTAGATGTGCAAAGTTGGTAGAGACATCCCCAAAAAAGTCTTGCAGCTGTAATTTCAGTGAAAGGTGGTTCTACAAAGTATTGATTCAGGGGGGCTGAATACAAATGCACGCCACACTTTTCACAAATTTATTTGTAAAAAAAATTGAAAACCATTTATCATTTTCCTTCCACTTCACAATTATGTGTCACTTTGTGTTGGTCTATCACACAAAATCCCAATAAAATACATTTACGTTTTTGGTTGTAACCTGACAAAATGTGGAAAATTTCAAGGGGTATGAATACTTTTTCAAGGCACTGTAATTCACATATATTCCTATACTACTACAAATTGTAAAAAATACTGTGTTACATTTTATGTGTCCTAAGTGGCAAACATTTTTCTATTTTATAGCTGATCACAGCCGTGTCACCGTGTAATACTCTGTAGAGTTCAGTACGCTAGGATCAGAGTGTGAAGAGATGGACAGAGAACGTCACTTGCCTTGCACAGATGGTAAAAGGAACATGACACTTCACTTCTACAAGTTTATGACCTCCACCGTATAAGACGCTCTGCACATGAAAAGTCCTCTGTGATTTTTTTTTTGTAGGTCATATTTTAAAGGATCTGGAAATTTATTGGGGGCTAAACAAAAATGACACTTTTATGAATACTTTAAAAGCATGGTTAATGGCTACATGGTGTGAGAGATTTACTGAGTAAAAACAGTTGTTATGGATCTTTTGGCGATGCATACAGCTTCTTTAAACAAATGTGTGGATATTAAAAAAAGTCTAGTAATAGTAGATGAAAAACAAAACTGGGTGAAATTTTGTTTGCTAAAGCACCAAGTGTCATAAACTTTTGCCTTCTTTAGCATTAAATACTATTTACCCTTTAGATACTAAAAAAAGAAAAAAATGGAAGGCGCGCACACCTAGTGAATTACCAAGGACATTTAAAAAATTATAATTTCATAAAAAGTGGGTACTCACAAACAGCAATTTAAAAAACACACAAAAAACACGTGTGTGTGTGAAACCATGTGCCATATACCATCACGTGGTATGAGCTAACGTGTTTCGGGGGTGCACCCTCTTCCTCAGAGCTAGGTTACTGAGTGTAACTTCAGGTCTCCGGGCCTTATTTTAGTTCTATCATTTCTGCACTTTGAATGGAAGTAGAGAAGAGAAGACCGCAGATAAACAGGTACAACTCATATGGGAGGATTTTTTTTCATCTTCGTGTATCACCAGAGGCCAGTCACTTCACTGGGTATATGTAAGGGTATGGATTTTAAGGGAAACTCCACGCCAAAATGTAAAAAAAATGTGTGGAGTTCCCCTTAAAATCCATACTAGACTTGAAGGGTTTAGTATGGATATTTGGGAGGAACCCCACGTCATTTTTTTTTATTTGACGCAGGGTTCCCCTTAATATCCATACCAGACCTGAAGGGCCTGGTAATTGAATTTGGGGGGACCCCCACGCATTTTTTTTTTTATCAATGATTTTTCTCTGTATTGCCGGGAGCCGACAATTCATTATAGCCGCGGGTGCTTTTAAATGACTTTTTTTCCTTCAGAAATGACACTTTGTGCAGGGACAGTTCTAAGCACGGGAAACAAGTGCTGCTTTACAGGCACACTATACACCCCCACCCCCCCTCCCCCCCAGGTACGAAATTTTAAGGAATATTTCACTTTTATTGTTTCATTTTAAGCATTATTAAAATCACTGCTCCCGAAAAAACAGCAGTTTTTAAAACTTTTTTTGCATTGATACATGTCCTCTGGGGAAGGACCCAGGTCCCCAAACACTTTTTATGCATATAAGCCTTTATAATTAGCACTTTAGATTTCTCATGTTCGAGTCCCATAGACTTTAACGGTGTTCGGATGTTCGAACAAATTTATTGCCTGTTCGCAAGTTCTGGTGCGAACCGAACTGGGGGGTATTTGGCTCATCCCTAATCACAAGGGGCTATGCCCGCTCACCACTACGGACATCAGATGAATAGAGGGTTTCAGCCGGAATTCTCTGTATCCCTGTCCTGTGGAATGGCGCTGCAACGCCACGCTGCAACTCCCGGTGGACTGGATTGCAGGTGTCCCCAGATGGTCTGGAACGCAGGCCGGTCCGCTGTGCTAGATTAGTGATGCTGTCCTCTGAGATCCCTCTGAGGCTGGCGATCCGGATTCCCCCTGTGTAGGCCGCAGATTCTCACTCCCTGTCATACAGGCTGGTTTAGAATGGCGTCCAGAGAGAGAGAGAAATCAGGCCTCTCCCAGCAGGCCGCTCTGTGCGCACTGCATTCTGTTACCTGTGGTCCAGAATGGTCCGGCCAACAGTGTCACTTCCTCATCCCCGGACTAAATGTTCCATGATGCATTGCTCTAGTCATTCTCACTGGAGAAAGAAACACACATGCACTAGAGGGAGCCAAACTCATACATAAGAACAACAAACTGTCCCTTAATGATAACCACAGTACCAAACTTTGGCTACAATTCATTTATAAAACAGATTTTTTTTTAGCCCACAAATATTTGTAAAATAAACAATGTGGTCCAGTGGCGGCTGGTGCTCAAATTTTTTGGGGGGGCGCAAACAAACTGAAAAAAAAAAAATCAATTGCCGCCACTGTGCCCATTAAACGCAGCCACTGTGCCCAAACGCCACTAGTTTGTCCCCAAATGCAGCCAGTTTCCCCCCAAAATACAGCCAGTTGGTCCCCCAATAATACAGCCAGTTTCTCCCCCATAATACAGCCAGTTTCTCCCCCATAATACAGCCAGTTTCTACCCCATAATACAGCCAGTTTCTCCCCCATAATACAGCCAGTTTCTCCCCCATAATACAGCCAGTTTCTCCCCCAATATACAGCCAGTTTCTCCCCCATAATACAGCCAGTTTCTCCCCCAATATACAGCCAGTTTCTCCCCCAAAATACAGCCAGTTGGTCCCCCAATAATACAGACAGTTTCTCCCCCATAATACAGCCAGTTTCTACCCCATAATACAGCCAGTTTCTCCCCCATAATACAGCCAGTTTCTCCCCCATAATACAGCCAGTTTCTCCCCAATATACAGCCAGTTTCTCCCCCAATATACAGCCAGTTTCTCCCCCAATATACAGCCAGTTTCTCCCCCATAATACAGCCAGTTTCTCCCCCAATAATACAGCCAGTTTCTCCCCCATAATACAGCCAGTTTCTCCCCCATAATACAGCCAGTTTCTACCCCATAATACAGCCAGTTTCTCCCCCATAATACAGCCAGTTTCTCCCCCATAATACAGCCAGTTTCTCCCCCATAATACAGCCAGTTTCTCCCCCATAATACAGCCAGTTTCTCCCCCATAATACAGCCAGTTTCTCCCCCATAATACAGCCAGTTTCTCCCCCAATATACAGCCAGTTTCTCCCCCAAATGCAGCCAGTTTCTCCCCCAATATACAGCCAGTTTCTCCTCCAATATACAGCCAGTTTCTCCGCCAATATACAGCCAGTTTCTCCCCCATAATACAGCCAGTTTCTCCCCCATAATACAGACAGTTTCTCCCCCAATATACAGCCAGTTTCTCCCCAATATACAGCCAGTTTCTCCCCAATATACAGCCAGTTTCTCCCCCAATATACAGCCAGTTTCTCCCCAATATACAGCCAGTTTCTACCCCATAATACAGCCAGTTTCTCCCCCAATATACAGCCAGTTTCTCCCCCAAAATACAGCCAGTTTCTCCCCCATAATATAGCCAGTTTCTCCCCCATAATACAGCCAGTTTCTGCCCCATATACAGCCAGTTTCTCCCCAATATACAGCCAGTTTCTCCCCCAATATACAGCCAGTTTCTCCCCCAATATACAGCCAGTTTCTCCCCCATAATACAGCCAGTTTCTCCCCCATAATACAGCCAGTTTCTCCCCCAATATACAGCCTGTTTCTCCCCCAAATGCAGCCAGTTTCTCCCCCAATATACAGCCAGTTTCTCCCCCAATATACAGCCAGTTTCTCCCCCATAATACAGCCAGTTTCTCCCCCAATATACAGCCAGTTTCTCCCCCATAATACAGCCAGTTTCTCCCCCATAATACAGCCAGTTTCTACCCCATATACAGCCAATTTCTCCCCCAATATACAGCCAGTTTCTCCCCCATAATACAGCCAGTTTCTCCCCCATAATACAGCCAGTTTCTCCCCCAATATACAGCCAGTTTCTCCCCCAATATACAGCCAGTTTCTCCCCCATAATACAGCCAGTTTCTCCCCCATATACAGCCAGTTTCTCCCCAATATACAGCCAGTTTCTCCCCCAATATACAGCCAGTTTCTCCCCCAATATGCAGCCAGTTTCTCCCCCATAATACAGCCAGTTTCTCCCCCATAATACAGCCAGTTTCTCCCCCATAATACAGCCAGTTTCTCCCCCATAATACAGCCAGTTTCTCCCCCAATATACAGCCAGTTTCTCCCCCAAATGCAGCCAGTTTCTCCCCCAATATACAGCCAGTTTCTCCTCCAATATACAGCCAGTTTCTCCGCCAATATACAGCCAGTTTCTCCCCCATAATACAGCCAGTTTCCCCCCCATAATACAGACAGTTTCTCCCCCAATATACAGCCAGTTTCTCCCCAATATACAGCCAGTTTCTCCCCCAATATACAGCCAGTTTCTCCCCCAATATACAGCCAGTTTCTCCCCAATATACAGCCAGTTTCTACCCCATAATACAGCCAGTTTCTCCCCCAATATACAGCCAGTTTCTCCCCCAAAATACAGCCAGTTTCTCCCCCATAATATAGCCAGTTTCTCCCCCATAATACAGCCAGTTTCTGCCCCATATACAGCCAGTTTCTCCCCAATATACAGCCAGTTTCTCCCCCAATATACAGCCAGTT
Source organism: Rana muscosa (assembly GCA_029206835.1). NCBI lineage: Eukaryota > Metazoa > Chordata > Amphibia > Anura > Ranidae > Rana > Rana muscosa. The sequence goes on along the minus strand of JARGYO010005626.1, from coordinate 152,797,507 downwards.
TCTCCCCCAATATACAGCCAGTTTCTCCCCCATAATACAGCCAGTTTCTCCCCCATAATACAGCCAGTTTCTCCCCCAATATACAGCCTGTTTCTCCCCCAAATGCAGCCAGTTTCTCCCCCAATATACAGCCAGTTTCTCCCCCAATATACAGCCAGTTTCTCCCCCATAATACAGCCAGTTTCTCCCCCATAATACAGCCAGTTTCTCCCCCAATATACAGCCAGTTTCTCCCCCAATATACAGCCAGTTTCTCCCCCAATATACAGCCAGTTTCTCCTCCATAATACAGCCAGTTTCTCCCCCAATAATACAGCCAGTTTCTCCCCCAATATACAGCCAGTTTCTCCCCCAATATACAGCCAGTTTCTCCCCCAATATACAGCCAGTTTCTCCTCCATAATACAGCCAGTTTCTCCCCCAATAATACAGCCAGTTTCTCCCCCAATATACAGCCAGTTTCTCCCCCATAATACAGCCAGTTTCTCCCCCATAATACAGCCAGTTTCTACCCAATATACAGCCAGTTTCTACCCAATATACAGCCAGTTTCTCCCCCAATATACAGCCAGTTTCTCCCCCAATATACAGCCAGTTTCTCCCCCATAATACAGCCAGTTTCTCCCCCATAATATAGCCAGTTTCTTCCCCAATATACAGCCAGTTTCTCCCCCACTATACAGCCAGTTTCTCCCCCACTATACAGCCAGTTTCTCCCCCAAATGCAGCCAGTTTCTCTCCCAATATACAGCCAGTTTCTCCCCCAATATACAGCCAGTTTCTCCCCCAATATACAGCCATTTTCTCCCCCATAATACAGCCAGTTTCTCCCCCAATATACAGCCAGTTTCTCCCCCAATATACAGCCAGTTTCTCCCCCAATATACAGCCAGTTTCTCCCCCAAATGCAGCCAGTTTCTCCCCCAATATACAGCCAGTTTCTCCCCCAATATACAGCCAGTTTCTCCCCCAATATACAGCCAGTTTCTCCCCCAAATGCAGCCAGTTTCTTCCCCAAATGCAGCCAGTTTCTCCCCAATATACAGCCAGTTTCTCCCCCAATATACAGATAGTTTCTCCCCCAATATACAGCCAGTTTCTCCCCCATAATACAGCCAGTTTGTCCCCCATATACAGCCAGTTTGTCCCCCAAATACAGCCAGCTTGTCCCCCCCCAGCCCTGCACTTACCTTCCCCGAGTCAGCGCCGTCCTTCTTCCGTCCTCGATGTCTTCTCCCGCCCTTGATGTCACTTCAGCCAATCAGGTTACCGGTAACCAGACCCGGTGAACCTGATTGGCCAGGGAACGCACCCCTGTGCGTCCTCTCATTAGGTATTGAGAAGCCGATTACAGCCATCAGGCTGTAGTCGGGAAGCCTACCAGAGCCTGCTGGCTCTGATAGGCACTTCTAAAGGCCAATCAGACGCTGTTATTCAGATGGCCGGCGCTCAAGGGGCCGGCCATCTGAATAGTGGGCGGCAGCAATACATAGGTTCATGCAATGCATGAACCTATGTATTGTTGTGAGTGACGGCCGGGCGCAGAAGCGAGCGGTAGCGGCGCTTCTGCGCCCACTATGGTCGCGCCGTCATGTGTAAAAAAAAAAAAGACATAAAAAAAAAAAACTCTTAAAGGGCACGTTTTTTTTTTTTTTTTTTGGTGACCACAGGAGGGGGGGGGGGCGGCGCCCGGGCGCCCCCTATGGACGGGCCGCCACTGATGTGGTCCTCATACTGAATTGTTTGGAGACCCCTGATTTTGAGTACAGGATCTGGTAAGCATTTTATCCTTTTGATGGATTGCCAAAAATTGAGAAAAAAAACAACACAATTGTGCACCATCATGTCATATTAATGACCATTTGAAAGCATATTTACACTTTATTTATTTTTTGTTTCTTTATTTGCGTAGTTAAAAGTCTAGCCTTGGATGTGCAGTGTATAGGGATATTAACTTACCAAAAATAAACCTGTTCAGCTATTATAGGGAAGGACAATCTTCAGATTATACCTCAAGCTCTGTGTGGACTTTTGGGAAAAGTAGTAAGCCATCTTTATATTGAACAAGAGATGAGTATTCTGGGAAGACAGAATATTTACATTTTTGACAGTTTTAGAAATTTACAGCTGGTCACAATGTGAATGGAAATTTATTGTAACATTACATTTGCAACAACCAGCATCCATGGCCACAGGCTCTGACACACCCCCTAACACATCCCTATTGGCCCATCATTATGATAGGCAGTGTTACTGTAATGACACCCAGTGTATGAAAGGGGTTAAGGTCGTTTAGGATATTCCATTCCCGAACACAAGGCAGCTACCAGACACTCCAACCAGCCGAATAAGACCCCATACTAATAATTCTCCCCCAAATACGAGACGAAGCTCCGTGTTGAGGTTCAAACAGGAATATGAACATTATTGGAAGGAATACAGGCTCTTTAAATACACTTGAGAATACTGCAGTAACCACATGAACAATGACCCGGATCCACCGACAACATCACACAATGGTTACATAACGAGCCCCCAATACACATTATTCTGAGTGTCAATACACCCCTTAGCAGACAACAGGTGAGTTCATTAGCACACTTAATAATAGGTGAATAGAAAGCTGCCTCAGACAAGATTAACACAATTTACTTATCCAGACAAAGGCAACATCGATAAGCAATAGACAATAGAATACAGTCACACCCCACTCCATCACAGCAAATAGTACACAACAGCTGAGCCAACACAAAATATACACACAATATATACAATGTATACAGCATTGAATCTGACTAGCACAGATCAGACTTGGGGTTCTCATTCACCCTGTGCCCCTATTAGAGACACAGGGTGATCTACACATAAGAGGCGTCGGGGAAGCTGGACAAGGAGCCTCCAGAAGTCTTTAGGGCAAGTTGAGCCGCACAAACCCCCGACCCAAAGTCACTCCTGTTACAGTTACCAACCAATACTGAGCCAGAAACAGCATGAGGGGGTATGTCAGAGCCAGCGACCATATTAGGTGGTCTGCATTTTCCCATCAGAGCTCTCTGTATTTCTGTGTCAACGATGTACATTTCTTTGTCACATTTATTTGGCTATATATATATATACACACACACTTATTACCAAAAGTATTGGGACGCCTGCCTTTACATCAAGCTTTTCTTCAAATCAAACCCAAACACTTTAGCAGCGCACAGTAATTAATTTTTTTATAGTATAGACTATACATATATTTTGCTATAAAAAACATTTCTAATCATATGACATTAATAACAAGAGTTCCCCTTTTACATCTGAACTTGCAGAGTTCCCTTTCACTGTAAGGGGGGGCTCTGCAGACTCTGATGTAAAGGAGAACTCTGGGGACTCTCACATGAGGGATCCTCTGGGAACCCTGATTTAAGAGGGAACACTGAGAACTCTTATGTACTGAGAAGACTCTGATGTAAGGAGAAACACTGTGGCCTCTGGTGTAAAGAGGAACTCTGATGTAAGGGGTGCTCTGAGAATCCTGATTTACCTTAGTGTACTTACTCAGAGACAGGAGAGAAGAGGGGGGGAGACTTCAGTCACAGACAGGGATGGATGGTGAGCTCATTCATCCCTTGGCAGGCAGCACCTCTCATTCAGATGTACCCGAGGCTGCTAGACTTCCAATTTCCAGCCCCTACTATCCTTTTCTGAGGCACAGCTCCGGGGATAGGAGTGTGGGCAGACACAGAGGGGTAGGGGTGGAAGAAAAAGGTGCAGATTGAGCCCTCTCTCCTCTCCCGTCAGCATGGGGTGGGGGAAATGTTAGTATTGTTAGTGCCGGCTTTGGGCAGTGTGAAAGAGTGTAACAGACACTCTCAGCTTAGCCAACTGCAGCCAGCAACCCTTCTGGGAATCCATAGTCCAGTCTGAATAATGTGTCCGGGTTTCAGGCAGTCTGAACCCCGGACGCATGGTTCCAAACCCGAACTGTCCGGGTGAATTCCGGACAGGTGGCAACCCTACTTTACATGCACATGAACTTTAATGGCATCCCAGTCTTAGTCCATAGGGTTTAATATTGAGTTGGCCCACCCTTTGCAGCTATAATAGCTTCAACTTTACTGGGAAGGCTGCCCACAAGGTTTAGGAGTGTGTCTATGGGAATGTTTGACCATTCTTCCAGAAGCTCATTGTGAGGTCAGGCACTTATGTGGACGAAAAGGCCAGGCTCACAGTATCCACTTTAATTCATCCCAAAGGTGTTCTGTTGGGTTGAGGTAAGGACTCTGTGCAGGCCAGTCAATTTCCTCCACCCCAAACTCGCTCATCCATGTCTTTATGAACCTTGCTTTGTGCACTGGTCCAAATCATTTGGTGGAGGGGGGATTATTACGTGTTTTTTTTTCAGGGGTTGGGCTTGGCCATTTAGTTCCAGTGAAGGGAACTCTTAAAGTGGTGTTCTGCTGAAATAATACAAAATAAAAGTCAGCAGCTACAAATACTGTAGCTGTTGACTTTTAAAATATGGGCACTTACCTGTCCAGGGCGTCCGCGATGTCCTCACCCGAAGCCGACCCATCCCCGGGTAGAGGCGCTGCCCATCCTGACTGGTCCCTGCTGTCTTCTGGGACCTGTGTGTCTCCCAGAAGACAGCGGGGAGGGAGGGGCTGGATATGGTGTAGATCACTGCAGATTCTGTGGCGATCTATCGCCGGAAGTGGGAGTAAATACCTGTATTAGACAGGTATCTGCTCCCTCCTACCTCCTGAAAGGTGCTAAATGTGACTCCGGAGGGGGGGAGGAACACGATAAGCGGAAGTTCCATTTTTGGGTGGAACTCCGCTTTAAGGCGTCAGCATACCAAGACATTTTGGACAATTTCATGCTTTGTGGTAACAGTTTTTGGATGGCCCCTTCCTGTTCCAACATGACTGCGCACAGGGCCATATTTATTATTGATTGGACCATGGGCAAAAAAAATCTTGCCCCCCCCCCCCCCCCCATGCAATTTCGCTCTCCACCTGCTCTGAGACATACAATAAATAGCAGCTAGTCTCAAAATCTGTTTTACAGCATATCATTACCGCTTACTGCTTGGTTGTTAGAGGTTACAGCACACATTACGGCTCACTGATTAGTTGCTATAGGTTACAGCACATGATTTCTGCTTGTTGATTGGTTGCTATAGATTACTGTACAGTAATACTGCTCACTGATTGGTTGCTAGAGGTTGCTAGAGGCAGATTTTTTTTTACCGACTACCAATATAAAGAGGAGTTTCAACACTAGCCACCAATGTAATTGTCATGGATATGCATTAATGTCTGTCTGCCATCTTACCTTCCTCCTCATGTGTTCATCTAGAGACCAGACCTCCTTCACCTGGCTTCCTTTATAATCTCCTCCCAGCCTGACTCCACCCCAGGCCCTATCACAGAACACTATATTAACCTGTGCACTAAAAGCCTGCTTTGCTGATCAACGTGTTTGTTAGGCATTGTGTGTTTGGGTTCCTGCCTGCCGTGTGCTACGTCTGTCTCTCTGTTACGTTATTGGCTTGTCCCCGACTATCCCTGTCTGCTCGTGACCCTTGACCTTCGGCTCGTTCTTCGTTATCCTTGTCTGCTTGTGGCCCCTGACCTTCAGCTTGTTATTCGGTTCTCTCTTATCGTGTGCTGCTGCTTCCCCTCTTTTCCCCTTATCCTACGGGGCGTGAGCTAGGAAACTCCAGGGGCCGTGACCTGGTCCCAGCCTGCAGCGTAACATCCTCACCACTAGAGGCCCTGGAGAAGACCAGCTGGGTCTTAGACTCCGCGCCCTGGGGAATCTTGGCTCTAGCTTCCGTTAGGATCCCGGTTGTGCTCCTCTGGTCCCGCTTTCCACAACCACCCAGTTTCCTATCCGCAGAAGCCAGCCATAGGGTTCACTACCTCGCGGTGCACTCCTGTCCCCCTACGGTGTGCATCTGTCACCTGGCCACAGGTGACCCTGACAGTTTGATCAGCCATGAACCCGGCTGACATCCCGCTTCCCGCGGATGATCTATTGCAGGGCATAGTTCGCAGACTTGAGACCCAGGAATCAAATCAGACTCAGGTGATGCGATTCCTCCAGGATCTGGCTTCTCGATTCGAGCAGCTTCAGGTCTCCTTGGGAACCCCGAATCCGCAACCCCAAGTACAACCAGCGGCTGTACCTATCGCACCAGTCGCAGCCTCACACTCACTAAGATTGCCAGCTCCGTTCCGTTTCTCTGGGGACTCCAAGGCCTGCAGGGGGTTTCTCAGCCAATGCACAATTCATTTTGAGCTTCAGCCTCAAAGCTTCCTGTCTGACCGGGCTAAGGTAGCCTATATCATTTCCCTCCTCTCCGGTGAAGCTTTGGCCTGGGCTGCCCCCCTGTGGGAGAGGAACGATCCGGTGGTTTCCAGTCTGTCCGATTTCTTGAAGCTCTTTCGTAATATCTTCGAAGAGCCGGCTCGGGCTTCTTCAGCGGCTAGTGCTGTCTTACGTCTTCGCCAAGAATCTAGTTCAGTGGGGCAATATGCTCTTCAGTTCCGTATCCACACAGCTGAATTGAGCTGGAATAATGAGGCCCTGGTCGCTACCTTTTTACATGGCCTCTCTGACCGAGTGAAAGACGAATTAGTGGGAAGAGCCATTCCCATCGGTCTGGATGATGTAATTTCATTATGCAACCAGATCGACATTCGTTTTCGAGAGAGGTCCTTAGAAAAAAGACGCCAGCACTCTCTGGGTCCTAGCCAGTCTGAGCTCCCCTCCCTTCATTCCGTGGAGCATCCTCTACCTGCTGAAGAACCTATGCAGCTGGGCCGGACCAGACTAACCCCCGAAGAACGTGCTAGGCGCAGAACTCTGGGCTTGTGCCTCTATTGTGGGGGCAAGGGTCATTTTCGTGACTCCTGCTCGCTTCGTCCGGGAAACGCTCGGGTCTAATACATTTGGAAGGTGGAGTATTGGACCCAGAAACATCACCTTCTCGCCTGCTCTTGCCGGTGTTCCTTCATGTAGGCACTTCTCCTCAGTCAACCCTTGCATACCTGGATTCCGGGGCTGCCGGCAATTTTATGGATTGGAGAACTGCTTCTTCTATGAAGCTTACCCTTTCACCTCTCACTACCCCATTAGTAGTCTCGGCAATTGATGGCACTGTTCTCCCAGGGGGCCCTATTCACTTCCAGACGCTACCCATTAGGATGTCGGTAGGGATTCTCCACCAGGAGTGGATATCCTTTCTTATTCTACCCAAGGCCTCTACCTCAGTTGTATTGGGCCTCCCTTGGCTACAGCTCCACTCTCCACATGTGGACTGGGTCTCTGGGCAGATCCTGGCCTGGGGTTCCTCATGTTTCTCGTCGTGTCTTCTCAAGGTGACCCCCAAGGAGAGTCTTCCGGTTGCTGCCACTTCTGTTTCTTCTGATCTTCCTGCTGCATACAGCGATTACCGGGATGTGTTCTGTAAGAAATCAGCTGAGGTGCTTCCTCCCCACAGGTCTTTTGACTGTGCTATTGATCTTGTCCCCGGAGCAACTCTACCCAGGGGTCGTACCTACCCTCTGTCCATCCCAGAGACCCAGGCCATGTCGGAGTATGTCGCAGAGAATCTGGAGAGAGGTTTCATCCGGAAATCCTCATCGCCTGCAGAGGCAGGGTTCTTTTTTGTTGCCAAAAAGGATGGTACCTTAAGACCCTGCATCGATTATCGGGGTTTAAATGCGGTTACTATTAAAAATCGATACCCCTTACCCTTAATATCTGAGCTATTCGATAGGTTGAAGGGTGCCTCCATTTTCACCAAGTTGGATCTCAGAGGCGCGTACAATCTCATTCGAATACGGGAGGGTGACGAATGGAAGACTGCATTTAACACTAGAGACGGGCATTACGAATATCTGGTGATGCCTTTTGGTCTGTGTAATGCTCCAGCCGTGTTTCAAAACTTTGTCAATGAAATCTTCAGAGATCTGCTGTACCAGTTTGTTGTCATCTATCTGGATGACATTCTGATCTTTTCTGAAAATCTGCTCGTCCACAGAAACCATGTCCGCACTGTACTTCAACGTCTTAGAGAGAACAATCTCTATGCCAAGCTGGAGAAATGTTCCTTTGAATGTTCTGAGGTCCTGTTTTTGGGGTGCTTCGTCTCATGTTCGGGTCTTCGTATGGACCCTGGGAAGGTCTTGGCTATCACCAACTGGCCTCTTCCTGCTAGCCTCAAGGCCACACAGCGCTTTCTTGGCTTCACTAATTATTATAGGCAGTTCATAAGGAATTACTCTTCCATTGCCGCGCCTATTATCGCTTTGACCAAGAAGGGTGTGAATGCCAGAGACTGGCCTCCCGAAGCTGTCTCTGCATTTCACAACCTGAAACAGGCCTTTGTTTCTGGCCCCCTCTTGAGGACACCAAATCCTGGGAATGCATTTTTTATTGAAGTGGACGCTTCCTCAATGGGGGTGGGAGCTGTGCTTCTTCAAATCTTTGAGAAGAGACGCCAACCATGTGCGTTCTTCTCCAAAAAAAATTCTCAGGCAGAGAGGAATTATGCCATCGGTGATCGGGAACTTCTCGCAATTAAATTGGCGTTAGAGGAGTGGCGTCATCTCTTGGAGGGTTCCCCTCACTCCATAACGATCTTTACCGATCACAAGAATTTACAGTATCTACAGAATGCTAAACGTCTGAATCCTAGACAGGCCAGGTGGAGTCTCTTCTTTGCCCGTTTTAATTTCACGATTACCTACAAACCTGGTTCCTGCAACGGTCGGGCTGATGCGCTCTCTAGGTCATTTGACACTTTGGACGAGGAGTCCGCCCCTGAACCTGAGCCGATCATTCCCACCTCATGCATTGTTGCCCACTCTACCACCCTGAAGTCAAAAATTCCGCCTGGTAAGACCTTTGTCCCCACTGAGCTAAGAGCTAAGATCCTTCGTTGGGGACATGATTCCAAGGTGGCAGGGCATTCTGGATTCCTCCGATCCTTCCTACTCATCAGTCGTCACTACTGGTGGCCTAATCTCCGCTCAGACGTCAAAGACTATGTTAAAGCTTGTCATGTCTGTGCTCAGTCCAAATCCTCCACACAAGCTCCTGCTGGTCTCCTCATGCCCTTGCCCATTCCTAAGGAACCCTGGGCCCATATTGCCATGGATTTTATCACCGATCTCCCACTGTCTGAGAATAATACAGTCATTTGGGTGGTAATCGATCGATTCTCCAAGATGGCTCATTTTGTTCCCCTTCCTGGTCTTCCTTCTGCCCCTGCCTTGGTTCCCATTTTCATTCGGGAAATTCTCCGCCTACATGGGGTCCCTTCTCATATTGTTTCCGACAGGGGAGTCCAATTCACGTCTCCTTTTTGGAGAGCCTTTTGCAAATCCCTCAATATTGTCTTGGATTTTTCTTCTTCTTACCATCCCCAATCCAATGGACAGACTGAGAGGGTTAATCAGGAGTTAGAGGTCTTTCTTCGCACCTTTGTGTCTTCTCACCATGACGATTGGTCCTCTCTACTCCCGTGGGCAGAATTCTCCCATAACAATCATGTGAATACCAGTTCGCAGAAGACACCCTTTTTCACAGTTTATGGAAAACACCCTCAACTTCCTCTTCCCATGATCTGTTCTCCAGACATTCCAGCTTTGGCTTCGGTTCAGGAGTCTCTCAATTCCGTTTGGGGTCACGTTCATGATTCCCTCCGGGCAGCTGCTGAAAAATTCAAAGGCTTTGCCGACCGCCGCAGGCGTAAACCGCCTTCTCTTCAGCCAGGGGACAAAGTCTGGCTCTCTACCAGGAACATCAAGCTCCGAGTTCCTTCTCTGAAGTTTGCTCCACGATTCATCGGTCCATACACGGTAACTGCTAAACTGAATCCGGTTTGTTTCAAACTCCAGATTCCTAAGAGCCTTAAAATCACTAACTCCTTTCATGTTGTTCTTCTAAAGCCTTTAGTCCTCAATAAATTCTCTCGTCCTCTCCCTACCGTGGCGCCTGTCTCTGAGGATAATCAGGAGTACGAGATCAGTCAAATTCTGGACTCCCGACTCTGTAAAGGCGTTCTTCAGTACCTCGTTCATTGGAAAGGGTTTGGTCCTGAGGAGAGGTCTTGGATCACTGCATCTGAGGTCTTTGCACCTCGTCTGTTAAAGGAGTTTCATCTGAAGTTTCCCTCTAAACCTGGGCCCAGGCGGGGAAGGGGGCAGCCTCGTAAGAGGGAGGGTACTGTCATGGATATGCATTAATGTCTGTCTGCCATCTTACCTTCCTCCTCCATGTGTTCATCTAGAGACCAGACCTCCTTCACCTGGCTTCCTTTATAATCTCCTCCCAGCCTGACTCCACCCCAGGCCCTATCACAGAACACTATATTAACCTGTGCACTGCAAGCCTGCTTTGCTGCTCAACGTGTTTGTTAGGCATTGTGTGTTTGGGTTCCTGCCTGCCGTGTGCTACGTCTGTCTCTCTGTTACGTTATTGGCTTGTCCCCGACTATCCCTGTCTGCTCGTGACCCTTGACCTTCGGCTCGTTCTTCGTTATCCTTGTCTGCTTGTGGCCCCTGACCTTCAGCTTGTTATTCGGTTCTCTCTTATCGTGTGCTGTTGCTTCCCCTCTTTTCCCCTTATCCTACGGGGCGTGAGCTAGGAAACTCCAGGGGCCGCGACCTGGTCCCAGCCTGCAGCGTAACATCCTCACCACTAGAGGCCCTGGAGAAGACCAGCTGGGTCTTAGACTCCGCGCCCTGGGGAATCTTGGCTCTAGCTTCCGTTAGGATCCCGGTTGTGCTCCTCTGGTCCCGCTTTCCACAACCACCCAGTTTCCTATCCGCAGAAGCCAGCCATAGGGTTCACTACCTCGCGGTGCACTCCTGTCCCCCTACGGTGTGCATCTGTCACCTGGCCACAGGTGACCCTGACAGTAATTGTGGTTTACACTGACCACTAATGTAATAGAAGCATTCACAGTAACCACCAATGTAAGGAGGCATTTACACTGACCACCAATGTAAGGGGAACGTTCACACTGGCCAGTGCCACTAGTGTGAATGAAAGGATTCTACACCAAGCACCAATGTAATGAGAAGATTTACACTGACCATCAATGTAACTGAGACATTTAGCCTGTGTTGACATGTGTGTGTATTGGGAATGCATGAATAATCGCTTTCCTGACACCACAGAAATGTACTACCCTTTAGCAGATACACAGCAGTGCCATTAATTGTTAATGACACCCTCACACATCTGCTCACATTTGCTGTGGCACCGTGTGATTTTGAAAAAAGGGTTTGGGACTTTCTTCTGCATTTGTAGCACACAGAGCAGCGCATTGAAATTAATGGGCTGCCCTACTCGCTACCTACATCTTCATCCACCCTTTTAGTACACCTTGCATCCTAAAACCCCTGCTAACCTCTGCACCCCAAACCTCCCCCATCCTCTCCACTTCACCCCCCACTTTAACTCTACCTGCCTCCTCTGCTCATCTTTACACCCACCTTCCTTAGCTCTATACATCCCCTCCTTGCTCATCTGTGCACCCCAAACTGTAATTTCTTCTCTGCCTACCTCTACACACACCACACACCCCATATATATATATATATATATATATATATATATATATATATACACAGTGTGGGTTATTTACTAAAGGCAAATCCACTTTGCACTACTTGGAAGTGCAGTCGCCGGAAATCTGAGGGGGGATGTGCAAGGAAAATAAAAAACAGCATTTTAGCTTGCACTTTATTGGATGATAAAATCAGCAGAGCTTCCCTTCATTTCAGATCTACAGCGACTGCACTTCCAAGTGCACTTTCAGTGCAATTTCAAGTTCACTTTGCACTTGTAGTTTGCACTTGTAGTACAAAGTGGATTTGCCTTTTGTAAATAACCCCCAGTATCTCACAAAAGTAAGTACACCCCCTCACATTTTTGTAAATATTTTATTCTAGCTTTTTATGTGACAACACTGAAGAAATGACACTTTGCTACAATGTAAAGTAGTGAGTGTACAGCTTGTATAACAGTGTAAATTTGCTGCCCCCTCAAAATAACTCAACACACAGCCATCAATGAAACTGAGATACTGTATATATATATATATATATATATATATATATATATATAATATATATTTATTTTTTTATTCTTTTAAATACACACCATATAGAGTAGCAGTCTTTTTGACTTTCTATACCAAATTCCTGTAAGGGTATAAGAGGTTATCAGTAAAATGATATGTTAAGGGAATATAGAGACCTTTTGGTATCACTCATTTACGCACTACTATAACTTTATGAAAACATTTATAAGTTACTGTATCTCACACCTTTAATACATTATTATTTTTATTAGTAAAGTGTGCACCCTGTGACGTGTTATGTCAATGTTATCATATAGATCAATTTTCAGGACCTATGAGAATGGAGAGGGACGTCATTGATATGACTTATATCACATCAGCTGTAGAGATGTTTATTTTTATTAGAGCCAATGATGTAGATGGACTCAGCATTTAAATTAAGTTTTTCTAAAACCTTGCCACTGGGGTTATAGGGATTTTCCTTTATTGAATTTTTATTAAGTAATGGAATGGCTCAAACGTTTTTTTTTCATTTTTATTAAGATGTAAGCTTGAAAATGTGACAGACCTAACCAGGACAGAGGCATTTGGAGGGGACTGCAGGGTAGCCTCTTGCATACTGACTATGGGCCCTGGCATTTGATGGAGATACAAGCATATAGGAAGATGTCCTGTTAAATAATGCAAAAGGACATTATTAAGTTTACAGTAAGACCCCTTTCAAACCAAAGCCCTGCGAAAACAGCCGATAAAGCGCCGGTCGTTATTGCAGTGCGGTTTGCAGTGCTTTTAAAGCCTTTTTAAGGTATTCATTTCAATGGGCAGGCGTGTTTTTTTTACAGAGCTACAAACACGCTCCAAAGATGCTGCTTGCAGGACTTTTCTCTACCACACCGCAGGCCCCAGTGTGAAAGCACTCATTCAATGAATGGGCGGCAGTTTTCAGGGCGCTTTTCAGGCGCTATTTTTAGTGCTAAAACATCTAAATACTGCCCCAGTGTGAAAGGGGTCTAACAGTCAAGGAAGCCATGATGGTCTCTGCCAAATTGAAAATCAGTAAGAAGATGTATGTGAAAAGAAAGCTGGTTAATGAGATTTGGACAGCCCTGGGTTTTCTTGAATACCTTTGCCAGACAGTCTGGATCCCTTATTAATCAATGCATTGTCTAGGTGTGAATTCCCATTGTTAATTTAGTCACCTATTGTTTCTGTTTGTTGGCTAATTTGGCTAAATCGTTGAGGTTCTTATGATGGGATTACCTCCTTATCTAAACCATTGTGTGATGTTTTGGGTAAATATTTGGTTTAATTGTTCATGTGGCGACTGACCTACATTTGAAGTGTATAAAAACCTGTATTTCTGTTCAATAAACATTCATTCCTTTGGATTTTCCCTTAACATCTTGTCTGTGTACGATGCTTGGTGTAAAAGAGCTGGTATTAGCTCTCGTCTGATGGAACAGTTTGGAGGACAGGAGGCACTGTTTGGCGGAAGCACTTAAGCGGGGTGCCAAGCTTTCAATCACAGGTAATATACAATGATGCAAACCAATAAAGTCCCATTTTCTTTATTTAATAAGCATAATGCTAGCTTATTAGGATTCAAAATGGCACGAGTTGCTATACTTCCATACACAAAATAAATTGCTAAATATCCTTTGCCAGTATGGTATACAGTTAAAAAAAAAAAGATTACATTGTTTATTTATTATGGTCTTCATTTGCTTCCTTTATGTAAAGCCTGATGTTTACAAAATTTAATAGCTTAAAGTGACACTATAGGTTAGTTTTTTGTTTTTTTTAAATAACAAACATGTCAGACTTACCTGCACTGTGCAGCTCGTTTTGCACAGTGTGGCACCGAACGCCGTTTTCTGGGGTCCCCCGACGGCTCTCTCGGCTCCTCCTCGCTTCAGATAACCCCCTATGGGAAGCGCTCTCCCAAGGGGGTTACCTTGCGGGTACGCTCCTGAGTTCTGCATTCAGTGTCTATAGTCGCCGAGTTCAGGACTCAGCCACACCCCTCTGTTGCCCGCGTCATTGAATTTGATTGACAGCAGCACGACCCAATGGTCATAATTCGTTATGTTATTACTTTATTTTGGATGCTTCAAAGATGAACAAAAGGTCTGAATGAAACAAATGAATTTGTTGTTTTGTTATAATTTATTTTGGATTAGTTGAAATTGGTTACTGTGACGATTTCACGCACTGGACAAACAAATAGCGTAGCTAGGTGTCTATTTTGTTTGAAGCTTCCATGACAGTTTTCAGCTGAGTGAGAGTCCCCCGTAGAAATGAACTCTCAACCCCCCTCCCCATCCTCTCCAAATTCCAAGGCTTCTACTTCAAACAGTTGTTATCTAAAACATACAAGCAGAACGGAGCCAGGCCCGGAAAAAACCCCACTTAACAGTTCCTGGCCTGTCGTAAAGATGTCACCCTTTTCAACTCAGAGTTTTAACAGACCCTGATCGTAAATCCCTGAGCACTCATCAAGGGATTGAGTATGAAAATTCAACATGTTTCATAACGTCCAAATAACAAATCGCACTGCCATAACCTGGACATATTTAGTTTCCTCAGAGAATCTGTAACGTTTCAAGTCCAGACATCGATATAATCGGTCATAGGGAAAGCCCTGGGTAACCTTTATCCCCCCTAGGTCAACTATAAATGACAGAATAGTCGTGTCTGTACTTGTTCTAAAGGTAAATTCACACTGAACGATAATATGAATATTGTTAGTCTGTAAACCTTAGAGATGCAGAGATATGAATATGTATCACAAAAGTGTACCTGGGACACGGGCATGAGTGAGACACCTCCCAGTGACCAACCCCTAATTAGGATGACCAGACGATTGGTCCCTGGAAAGCTGTCAACACCCCTTTGATCTGACAGAAAAGGGGAATGCCAAGTCCATGGGTTAGTTCTCCCTGACCATCGAAGCAGTAACATTGGCGGAGTTCTCCTTTTGATATTCAAGCAGGAACCTCTGCCAAGTTTGAGAACCGATCACCAAACTCATCGATCAAACTCTGATCAACCCTTGGACATTAATTGCAAGTATTCTTCTTCTTCAATTCTACCTTATTTCTTTGTGGCTGTATATTGTTATCTCTTGAAACATATTTTTCTGTATCATTTTATTGCACCAACTTTGCCCTTTTCAAAATAAACCCTTATGTTGAAAAGTGTTAACCTTGTCTCTAAAACTCTTAATGCAAGCTATAAACGAACCTGTCTCTTGAAGAGCGCTACTGTTGTAGAATAAGGCCTTTGAGCAGACCTGTCTGTGGTGACAGTGGATGTTGCAGACGCTTATCCTAAAATTATAATTGGTATTGTTAAAATCACGAGTATCCCCTGGCTCTAGCTAAACCGGGGTGGTGGCAGTCAAAGGGTTAATTGTGTCATTAGCCCAGTAGCAATCGCTCTCAGGCTGCTGGCACTTAGATTGTGGTTCCGCAAGCTGGAAAATCTTTGTGCTGGGCGCAGCTGAGAGTGGCATTGTTACGCAAGTGACAGCGCGGTGTGAGGTTGGCCGGTCCTTCGTCACGAGTTAGCGCGGAGGGCGGGGATCTGACACCTGCGTTCGTCACAGTTACTATTGTGATTCAGGGATTTGGATACCTCGGACACTTTGAATAACAAAAATTTCATTCAAATTTTGGTTCATAACTAAACGAATGGCACATGTACAATATAATGCCCAACGTAACTCTCATAATGCTGAGAACATATTATGAGTGCATAGCTAACCTAAGGACTTCCTCAAGGAGCATACTGAAGAGAAGAGAGGAGAGCGAAAGAGAGATGAGCTCATCAGCATGCTACTTCTCCTTTAACTGTCCCATCACTGGGTGGGATGGGGACCTGTAAGTAAAAGTGAAAGTGCAGCAGAAAAAGATCAGGTTTAATCCCTTGCCAGAACAGAACTTCAGAACAGAGCTGTATAAACCTCAGAATCAGGACCTTTAGGTCCTGTTCACACCTCACAATTTGGGATCGCAGGCAGAATCGCCACAATTCTGCTAGCGATTCCAAATAGCGGCAAAACACACAATGTGCTTTTGGATGCCATTATTCTTTAGTGGCACCCTAAATGCACTGTGATTCTGACAAGATTGTCACGTGATGCAATCGTATCGATCGCGGCAAAGCGTGGGTTTTAAAAATGTGCTATGCTTGTCGTCCGAAAAGAAGCATTAGCTTATTTTCAGGCAACAAACTCGTATAGGGCAGCTCATGAAATGAATAGGCTGCCCTATCTATGTGCCACCTTGCAAAATCGCGTACAAATCGCTCAACCAAAATCACGAGCAGGAACGCAGGAATACAAAAGTGCAACGTTAGCTGGTAAAACAGCTCCTATTTATTTGTTTCATTTATTTGCTTCTTCTCCAAAATATCACTTGATAAAAAAATGTAAACCACATAATGTCTCTAGGCTGAACCAGAAAATGTACTATTTTTCTTTTCTGTCCTTCACTTCACATTACCAATGTTTTCTTTTCATATGAAAATCGAATATTATTGGATATGTTTATACATTTTTTACACTTCAGTTACTCTTTCAAATTACTGTAAAATGATGATTGAAGACACTCAATGGGTCCTTTATAGAATAAAATTGTAAGATTGTTATGAAAGATGTTGCAATGGAATGCATAATCCTTGAGGAATTAATCATTATTTCTTTTAAATTCAATAATTCACTCTAGCGAGCTGTGTTTGGCTTGTGCAGTCTTTAATCAAAAATGCACTGATCCTTGGAATCACGAGCGGATAATCATAACTTGAGGAATACTGTACTTTGTATTCTCAGTAAGGTCAGGCTTCATTCTCTTCTGATCTTTACCTGCGTTGATTCAGATGTACTGAATCATTCCATCATAAGGAGTTTAATTATTATGTTCAGTACCAATACTGGGAAAAGCGATCTATAAAAAAAAAAGTAAAGTTGGCAAAATTACATTGGATTGCTTGAGGATGACTGAAATATAAAACAAAAGAGCCGTTGTGACAGGTTGTACTATCCTATGAACTTACAGGAGTCTATGTATCAATTTTTTCTTCTAAAGCCTCGTACACATGGCCGAAAATCTCGTCAAGAAAAAGGACGTTGTTTTTCTTGACGAGATTCTTGGACAAGAAACTTGTCCCGGCCGAGTGTACACACACTCGATTCAAAGAACCCGCGGTTCTTTGAATGGAGCGAACGCGGTGACGTCATCGACTACGACGAGCGTGCGCTCGTCACATTCGATGCCGTCGCCGCCATCTTGCTACACCCTATCTATGCCTAGGAAGCTACCGCGCATGCGTCAAAGTCATTTCGAGCATGCGCGGACTTCCCGGAGGACAGGTAAGTGTACACACACACAATTTTCTCGTCGAGAAACAGGCTGACGAGAATCTCGACGAGAAAATAGAGAGCAGGTTCTCTATATTTCTCGTTGAGATTCTTGTCGGTTTTCTTGACGAGAAACCATACACACGAACGATTTTCTCGGCAAGAAAGCTATCTCGGCAGTTTTCTTGTCGTTTCTTGCCGAGAAACTCGTTCGTGTGTACGAGGCTTTAGATTCAAACAATTTTCACCCAAGATTCATACATTTTACCTAAAATTTGGTTAGAAAAATGTGTGAATCGTGGGTAAACGTTGATTAAATCTTGGATAAAAAAATTGATAAATAAGACCCTCTGGGCCTGTGGATCTGGAGAGTGAGTGCCGGTTCACACAGGGGCAACCCGACTTATAGCACGACTTTTCAAGGCTGTTTGGAGGCGACTTCAGCATGATTTTGAGCAACTTACAACGCGACTTAAGTTGCCTCCAGGACAGGAAAACCATCGGGCCTTCAGGAAAAAACTAAAGACCCACCTCTTCTGACGGATCTCAACGACACTGGATGCAAAGCACCTTGAGGCGATTTAGTTTGCATTTGCAGCGCTATACAAGTTATTCACTCACTCACTCACTCACAGGCGACTTTGGCTGTGGCCAATCACAGAATAATCAGCTCTGTGGGAGGGAGGGGTTTGCCTGGGTAAGCTATTTTCTTTTCCTGTCAAATTGCTTCAGTTAAGATGGAGATCCGACTTGGGAGGCAACTTCCATTGAAATCTATGGGTACAAGTTGCCTAGAAGTCGCCTTGAAGTAGTGCAGGAACCTTTTCTGAAGTCGGAGAAACTTCAGTAGTGTACATTAAGACAGCTCTCATTCTCTTCAATGGAATTTCTTATGTCCAGCGACTTGGGACAACTTGAGGTCTGACAAGTCGGATCCCAAGTCGCTGTAGTGTGAACCAGGACTGAGGCTACCTTTGTTTTCTGATTAGTCAAAGATAATGGAGATTCACCTGGTGGGCCACCACACCAGGATTCTTGACCTTCCACTACCACCCCCCCACTTACAGTTTTCTGATCCCCTTTTTCTCCATACCCTCTGCCAAAGTGCATTCTGGCAGAAGAGAGGAGTCCCCTCTGTTAAAATACAATGGCACAGCAGGAGCGATCCCTGCATCAACATGGGATTCAGCGCTGGTTGAACATAAAAATGAAAAACTAAACGTGTATATCCTGCTTTATTCAGGATAAGGGTCTGGTATGGGTTTTAAGGAGAAAGGCATGCAAAATAAAAAAACTGTGTAGGTCCCCCTAAAAAAGGAACCCCATGAAGAAAACAAAGAGTTGGTGCCTTCAACATACATACCAAACACTTATCCAAGCATATCCTTAGCATTGGGAGAGTATTTTGCCAATAATGGGGCCCCTGGCAAAGCAACTTGTCCCCATGTTGATGAGTACAAGGGGTTCTTTCCCAAATCCCTGGCATTGGGGTCTGCAGAGCTGGTCATCTATGACCAGCTTTAGTTATCTTGGATGCTCCAATAGTTAAGCCCCGTACACACGGTCAGACTTTTGGCCAACAAACTTCATTTTGAGCAAGTTGGACCAACAATCCGACCGTGTGTACGCTCCATCGGACAAACTTTTTTTGCTTTTTTCTTGTTTTCATCGGACAAAAGTTGGGTCTGCAAACGGACAAACTTTTGCCCAACAAAAGTCCGATGGAGCAAAGTCCGACCGTGTGTACAGAAAACCATCGGACTTTTGTCCGATGGACAAAACAACTAATGTTAAAATCAACCAACAATAGCAGAAGTTGACCAAAGGGTGGCGGTAAAGAGCAGAAAAGAGTAGAAAAACCACGTGATGTTGCAAAAAGTTTTGGGAAAGTTTGCAGAAAAGTCTGAGCGTGTGCATGCTATGGGTGTTCCCGACCAACTCCGTTCAGACAAAAAACTACGGAAAAGTCAGATAGAAGTCCGACCGTGTGTACGGGGCTTTAGATTTCCCTGACAATGTCCTAGTCCTCCTGGGAGTTTTGGGTGTTCCTGCCCACCTCTTAAGCTCCAGCTGTTACATTCTCCAAAATATACTGGATAACAAATAAAAGATCCAGCAGGGATAGTGGTACTGTGATAATGTCCATGGTAGGTGTGCAAACCCAGAAACTCAGAGCAAAGATCTTACCAATAGGGATGAGCTTCGTGTTCGAGTCGAACATACGTTCGACTCGAACATCTGCTGTTCGATCGTTCGACGAAGATCGAACGATTTGGGCCGTTCGCGCCAAATTCGAATGACGTGAACGGCCCACAATGCACTACGCCATCGCAGTGTCATCCAGGCGCTGTGATTGGCCAAGCATGCACTGTGACCCCGCATGCTTGGCCAATCACAGCGCCGGCAGCGAGGAGAGCAATGATTGGCCACAGGCAGGATGCCTGTGGCCAATTATTCTTGAGGGGGTTTAGTACACGCCCCACACTATAAAAGGCCACCAGCGCGGCGGCCTTGTGTAGTGTGTTCCGGAGCAGGGAAAGAGAAGCATAGGCAGGGACAGTGTCATTTTTTTTCCTTTACTAATCCTGGATTCCTTGTGTTTAGGGACAAATAAGGATAGGTAGGGAGAGTGTCAGTGTGTTATTCTGTGCTAAACCTTGTTTGTAGGGACAGAGAGGTACAGTGAGGGAAAGTGTCAGTGTGCTATTCTGTTCTAAACCAATCTTGCTGAACCATATTTGAAATCCTTAAGTTTAGGGACAGAGAAGGACACTCATGGAAACTATCAGTGTGCTATTCTGTGCTAAATCTTGTTTGTAGGGACAGAGAGGTACAGTGAGTGAAACTGACAGTGTGCTATTCTGTTCTAAACCAATCTTGCTGAACCATATTTGAAATCCTTGAGTTTAGGGACAGAGAAGGACTCTCGTGGAAACTATCAGTGTTCTATTCTGTGCTAAATGTTGTTTGTAGGGACAGAGTAGGACAGTGAGTGAAACTGTCAGTGTGCTATTCTGTTCTAAACCAATCTTGCTGAACCATATTTGAAATCCTTGAGTTTAGGGACAGAGAGGTACAGTGAGGGAAAGTGTCAGTGTGCTATTCTGTGCTAAATCTTGTTTGTAGGGACAGAGTAGGACAGTGAGTGAAACTGTCAGTGTGCTATTCTGTTCTAAACCAATCTTGCTGAACCATATTTGAAATCCTTGAGTTTAGGGACAGAGAGGTACAGTGAGGGAAAGTGTCAGTGTGCTATTCTGTTCTAAACCAATCTTGCTGAACCATATTTGAAATCCTTAAGTTTAGGGACAGAGAAGGACACTCATGGAAACTATCAGTGTGCTATTCTGTGCTAAATCTTGTTTGTAGGGACAGAGAGGTACAGTGAGTGAAACTGACAGTGTGCTATTCTGTTCTAAACCAATCTTGCTGAACCATATTTGAAATCCTTGAGTTTAGGGACAGAGAAGGACACTCGTGGAAACTATCAGTGTGCTATTCTGTGCTAAATCTTGTTTGTAGGGACAGAGTAGGACAGTGAGTGAAACTGACAGTGTGCTATTCTGTTCTAAACCAATCTTGCTGAACCATATTTGAAATCCTTGAGTTTAGGGACAGAGAAGGACACTCGTGGAAACTATCAGTGTGCTATTCTGTGCTAAATCTTGTTTGTAGGGACAGAGTAGGACAGTGAGTGAAACTGACAGTGTGCTATTCTGTTCTAAACCAATCTTGCTGAACCATATTTGAAATCCTTGAGTTTAGGGACAGAGAGGTACAGTGAGGGAAAGTGTCAGTGTGCTATTCTGTGCTAAATCTTGTTTGTAGGGACAGAGTAGGACAGTGAGTGAAACTGACAGTGTGCTATTCTGTTCTAAACCAATCTTGCTGAACCATATTTGAAATCCTTGAGTTTAGGGACAGAGAAGGATAGGCAGGGGACAGTGTCAGTGTCATTGTTGCTAAGCCTCCTGCACAGTATACACCTGAAGGTAGCCCTTATTGCTGTTTTTCCCATCTCCCTGCAGGCCATCCATTAAAATGTCTGGAAGGCAAACAAGGAGAGGCAGACAGTCAGGAGGCAAAAAAAGAGGGCAAGCAGGCTCTGTGTCTGGGGGCAACAGTGCTGGTCGTGGACGCGGTGCATTGTCATCAGCACATGGCCATGGGACACGCTTGTCCTTCTTTTCGGCAGCTGGACATGTTGAGCCACATCATGCCGAAGACTTGGTAGAGTGGATGACCAAGCCCACCTCATCCTCCTCATCCTCTCTCACCCAGGCTCAGGGTACTGGCAAAGCAGCTGCCAAAGCGTCCTCTTCTCTGGTATCATTATCTTCTTTAGTCAATCCTTCCCTAGACCCACCATGTCCTCCTCCTGAGGAGTCCCCCGAACTGTTTGAGCACAGTGTTGGGTACATGCTCCAGGAGGATGCCCAGCGTTTCGAAGGATCTGATGATGATACCCAGCTAGAGGAAGGCAGTAGCGTGAGAGCAGAGAGAGGGGATGCTCAAGAAGGACACCAATCTGGCAGTCATGCTCCAGCAGCTGCAGCATACTGCCAGATTGGCTCCAGTGATGAGGAGGGAGGGGATGATGAGGTCACTGACTCCACGTGGGTGCCTAATAGGAGAGAGGAGGAGGAGGAGGATGAGGAGGAGGCACATCTCCAACGAGGCAGGATGCCCTTGAGTGGCCAGCGTATGGGCAGCACACCGACGGAATCACACCGCAGAGCTCCGCCTGTGCAGGGCGCTGCCTCTGCCCGTCATTCAAAAAGTTCTTTGGTGTGGGCCTTTTTTGAGGCGAGTGCATCAGATCACACAGCTGCTGTTTGCAACATATGTCTCAAGCGTATATCGCGTGGCCAAAACATCAGCCGCTTGGGCACCACATGCTTGATCAGACATATGTTGACCTGCCATGCAGCTCGTTGGCAAGCCTACCTTAAAGACCCACACCAAAGAACAAAGCAGACCTCTCCTTGCACCGCATCAGCTGGGATCTCAAAACCCACTATACCTTCAGTCCTCTCTGAAACCTGCACTGAGAGGAATGAAGGTGTAGAATTAGGTGTGTCACAGCCCAGTACTTGCGGCCACTCTGCTAGCAGTACACCGACGTCCGATTCTAGCAGGCAAATTTCCCTGCCCCAGTTGCTGGACCGTCAAAAGAAGTTCACTCCCAGCCATCCACATGCCCAGCGGTTGAATGCTAGCTTGGCTAAATTGCTAGCGCTTCAACTGCTGCCTTTTCAGTTGGTAGACTCGGCCCCCTTCCGTGAGTTTGTGCAATGTGCGGTTCCTCAGTGGCAGGTTCCCAAACACCACTTTTTCTCACGGAAGGCGATTCCGGCTCTCTACAGGCATGTGGAAGGCAATGTCTTGGCCTCGCTGGACAGGGCGGTCAGCGGTAAGGTGCATATTACCGCTGACTCATGGTCCAGCAGGCATGGACAGGGACGTTACCTTTCTTTCACGGCCCATTGGGTCACTCTTTTGGCAGCTGGGAAAGATGCAGGACAAGGTGCAGTAGTGTTGGAGGTTGTTCCACCGCCACGCCTCCAAAATGCTACTACTGGTTGTGACACACCTCTCTCCTCCACCCCCTCCTCTTCTTCTTCCTCCATGGCCTCTTCCTGTGGTTTGTCCTCGGAACCAGCGGTGCTCCGTAGGCGTTCAAGGGGCTACGCAAGTACGCAGGCAAAAAGATGCCATGCCGTGCTTGCGCTGGTGTGTTTGGGGGACAGGAGCCACACTGGGGCAGAGATCCTGTCTGCTCTGCAGGGGCAGGCCGAGAGATGGTTGACGCCACGCCAGCTTAAGCCAGGAATGGTGGTTTGCGACAATGGCACCAACCTCCTCTCCGCCCTCCGACAGGGACAACTGACCCATGTGCCCTGTATGGCTCACGTCCTTAACCTGGTGGTGCAGCGGTTCTTGGGCAGGTACCCGGGCTTACAGGATGTCCTGAGGCAGGCCAGGAAAGTCTGTGTTCATTTCCGCAGATCTTATAATGCCAGTGCTCGCCTGGCTGAGCTGCAAAAGGAGTTGAACCTGCCCAAGAACCGCCTTATATGTGACATGCCCACCAGGTGGAACTCAACGTTGGCCATGCTGCAGCGGCTGCACACGCAGCAGAGGGCCATCAATGAGTACCTGTGCGACTACGGAACCAGGACAGGGTCAGGGGAGCTCGGGTTTTTTTCACCACGCCAGTGGGGCATGATCAGGGATGCATGCACTGTCCTGGCACCATTTGAGGAGGCCACGAGGATGGTGAGCAGTGACAGTGCATGCATCAGTGACACTGTACCTCTTGTCCACCTGTTGGAGCACACGCTGTGTGGAATAATGGACAGGGCACTTGAGGCAGAACAGAGGCAGGAAGAGGAGGACTTCCTTGCCTCTCAAGGCCCCCTTTACCCTGACAGTGTTCCTTCTGTCCCACCCATCGCACAGGAAGAGGAGGAGGAGGAGGAGGAGGAGGAGGAGGATTGTGTCAGCATGGAGGTGGAGGCTGGCACTCAGCATCATCAGCAGAAGTCTTTTAGGGATGATTTACAGTCCCAAGAAACCAGTGGACTTGTACGTGGCTGGGAGGAGGTGGCTGCAGATCATGTCGTCCTTAGTGACCCAGAGGACTCCGGACTGAATGCCTCAGCTAACCTACGCTGCATGGCCTCCCTGATCCTGCAAAGTCTGCGGAAGGATCCTCGTATTCTTTGGATCAAGGAGAGGGACCATTACTGGCTGACCACTCTCCTTGATCCACGGTACAAGGGTAAGGTTGCGGACCTTATGTTACCGTCGCAGAGGGAGCAGAGGATGAGACAACTCCGGGAGGCCTTGCAGAAAGGTCTGTGCAACGCGTTCCCAGAGACTGGGAGGTTACAAACTCCTGGTCCTGGACAACGAGTTGCTGAGGCTTCGGGCAGTCAAAGAAGGAGCGGTGGGGAAGGTGGCCGTCTGACCGATGCGTTCAGACAATTCTTTAGTCCGCAGCCCCAAAGTATGATCGTTTCCAGCAACCATCGCCAGCGTCTGATATACATGGTGCAGGAATACCTAGGGGCAAGGTCAGACTTGGACACCTTCCCCACCGAAAATCCTCTGGCTTACTGGGTCTTGAGGATGGATCACTGGCCAGAGCTTGCACAGTATGCAATTGAGCTACTGGCCTGTCCTGCATCCAGCGTTCTTTCAGAACGCACATTCAGTGCTGCTGGAGGATTTGTCATGGATCACAGGGTGCGCCTGTCCACCGACTCGGTTGATCGACTGACTTTCATCAAGATGAACCAGTCTTGGATCACCACCAGCTACCACACACCTGATGCTGATATAACAGACTAATTGATTTTAAAATGTCACATATCTTCAAGACTGATGCTGATGCTGAGTTCCTGTGCTGTTATGTTGACTAGCTATCCTCCTCCTCCTCCTCAATGATCCGATTAATGATGATAGCTTGGAAGATCATTTTGGTTTATGGGTGCCGCCACCAGTGGCTAAGGCCCAATTTTTCAGCCCCTGTTTAACAGGGGCGTGTAATTACAATTTTTGATGCAATACTTTGCAACAGGCCTCATTGCTGTGCTCCAAGTACAGTATCTGTGAGGGGTTGCAGTGTTGTGCCACCAGTGCCTAAGGCCCAATTTTTCAGCCCCTGTTCAACAGGGGCATGCAATTATAATTATTGATCTAATAATTCACAGCAGGGCCCATTGCTGCGCCCACCAAGAGTAACTGTCAGGCCTTACAGTGTTGTGTCAACACCACCACCACCACCACCAAAGGCCCAATTTTTCAGCCCCTGTTCAACAGGGGCATGCAATTATAATTATTGATCTAATAATTCACAGCAGGGCCCATTGCTGCGCCCACCAAGAGTAACTGTCAGGCCTTACAGTGTTGTGTCAACACCACCACCACCACCACCACCAAAGGCCAAATTTTTCAGCCCCTGTTCAACAGGGGCATGCAATTATAATTATTGATCTAATAATTCACAGCAGGGCCCATTGCTGCGCCCACCAAGAGTAACTGTCAGGCCTTACAGTGTTGTGTCAACACCACCACCACCACCACCACCACCAAAGGCCCAATTTTTCAGCCCCTGTTCAACAGGGGCATGCAATTATAATTATTGATCTAATAATTCACAGCAGGGCCCATTGCTGCGCCCACCAAGAGTAACTGTCAGGCCTTACAGTGTTGTGGCACCAGCACCACCATCAAAGGCCCAATTTTTACTACCACTGTTCAACAATTATATGTTATTACAATTCCTGATATAATAGTTGACAGCAGGGCGTTCCAGCACCAACCAAGAGTAACTGTGAGTGCTTACAGTGTTGTGCCAACACCAACACCTAAGGGGCCAATTTCTGCAGAGTATATACGGCAGGTCCCTACTTTCAAACATCCAACTTACAAACGACTACTACTTGCAAACGGAAGAAGACAACAGGAAGTGAGAGGAAATCTACCCCTTGGAAGGAAAATTCTCTCCTGTAAGAATTAATATGGGAGAAAGGTGTCTCCTCTCTACTGATGCTTTATCACCAATCCTTGTTTCAATAAAAACACCACATTTCAAAATCAGTTGTCATTGGGACGCAAAGTGAGGTGAAATGTTCTGAACAGGGGCACAGACAGCAAAACAAATGTTACAGGGATGATAACCCTTCCCTATGTTTTCCAAAAGGCTTAAAAATAGGTATTTGGGC
Source organism: Rana muscosa (assembly GCA_029206835.1). Classification (NCBI taxonomy): domain Eukaryota; kingdom Metazoa; phylum Chordata; class Amphibia; order Anura; family Ranidae; genus Rana; species Rana muscosa. The sequence continues at coordinate 152,771,325 of JARGYO010005626.1, read as the reverse complement.
TGGAGCTACACTTAAACAATGTAGCTGTTCAAAATTACAAACAGATTCAACATAAGAACAAACCTACAGTCCCTGTCTTGTATGCACCGCCTGTATACGGCTGTTCAGAGTATATAGGGCCTTTTTTATTTTGTGTGCAGGGTTCCCCTTAATATCCATACAAGACCCAAAGGGGCTGGTAATGGGCTGGGGTAGGGGGGGGGGGGGGTGATGGGGTAGCTATGCCATTTTTCTTAAAGATTTTCATCCATATTACCGGGACCAGACATTACATTAAAGCCACAAGCAGTTTTAAATAGCTTTTTTTTCCTTTAGAAATGTAATTTTGTGCAAGGACAGTTCTAAACATGGGAAACACGTGGCACTTCACAGGCATACTTTAGACACCCCCCAGGTACAATATTTAAAGGAATAATTGACTTTTTTTTTTTCACTTTATGCATCATTAAAATGACTGCTCCCGGAAAACGTCCGTTTTTAAAACTTCTTTTTGCATTGATACATGTCCCCTGGTGCAGAACCCGGGTTCCCAAACTCTGTTTAGGACAATAACATGGATAATAGTCGTTATAATTAGCACTTTAGAATCCGAACGTTCGCATCCATTGTATTTAATAGGGTTCTAATGTTCGTGCGAACTTTCGGTCCGTTCGCGGGTTCTGGTGCGAACCGAACCCGGGGGTGTTCGGCTCATCACTACTTACCAACAGAGTTCTGGAAAAATATCATCAGCTGGTTGAACACTCCAGCATCTACCAAAGCATGAAGAATCGTTTTGGGGAATTGACCTTTATTAACTGAATTTACAGAATAATCATTTGCCTGTTCCTTTTGGGTAAGCAACCATAACCCTTCCCTCACTTATCCTGTTATTTATACTGTTATTGTATTGTGCTGCTGAAATAAAATGGTATTGTTGTAGATGAACTGTGTCTAATTCCTTCTGAAGAAGCGCTTTTCACTGCAAAACATGTAGAGGATTCAGCATACATTCAAAGAATAACTACTGTATATACTCGAGTATAAGCCGACCCGAGTATAAGCCGAGACCCTAATTTTACCACAAAAAAACTGGGAAAACTTATTGACTCGAGTATAAGCCTAGGGTAAAAATGCAGCAGCTACTGTAAGCTACTGTAAGCGGAAAAGAGGGTCAAAAATGCCCATTTGCAGCTTCACTGTGCCCATTCTCACTGTGCCCAACACCTCACTGTGCCCATTTCCTCACTGTGCCCATTACCTCACTGTGCCCATATCCACACTGTGCCCATATTCACACTGTGCCCATCTCCTCACTGTGCCCATTTGCACGCCTCACTGTGCCCATTACCTCACTGTGCCTATTACCTCACTGTGCCTATTACCTCACTGTGCCCATTACCTCACTGTGCCCATTACCATGGAGATAAACAGCACATTAATACCCTCCACACTCACCTTCTGCTTGCTACAGCGAAGATCTATTTTTGTAAGAGGCAGCCAGGCTTCTAAGGAAAGATCACCTCCCATGTCCATTGCGCTGCAGGCGTCCATTTTTTTAAATTTACGGCATCCTCCTGGTTCCGTGCGGTTCCGTGATAGGCGATTGGCACTGTGTTCAGTGTTCCGCCTATCACGGCCATCTTCTCATCCTCTGACTTTCCCAGCAGACACTGTGTTTAGTGATCTGCCAATCACGGACGTTCTTTCATCCTCGAACAAGAGGAGAAGGTCCGTGATTGGCGGATCACTAAACACAGTGTCAATCGCATATCACGGAACCGCACGGGACCAGGAGGGAGCGCAAATTTTAAAAAATGGACGCCCAAGGTACACTGACTCGAGTATAAGACGAGGGGGGGACTTTCAGCCCAAAAAAAAGGGCTGAAAATCTCGGCTTATACTCGAGTATATACGGTACATTTCATCACCAAATATCAGCCTGGAATGTTAAGGATCTTTGAAATGTCTCATTAATTGATGCATTTTAATGGACGTATGTCTTTGTTTTTAATAATGGATGAATAAAACTTGATATTTTTATTTAAAAAAATGCTATTGTAATCCCTGGGTACCAAGATAGTCAATTTTTCCAAATTTAAAACTGAATCACATAATAAGTTTCCAAGCACTAAACAAAATGACCCAAAGAAAAGTTTGTAGGTGCTGTAAAGATGCTTCAAAGGAAACAACCATTCATCCCCTCCTGGGGGATTACTATTCATTAGGGATGAGCCGAACACCCCCCTGTTCGGTTCGCACCACAACCTGCGAACAGCCAGAATGTTTGCGCAAACTTTCGAACCCTATTAAATACAATGGACTCGAATGTTCAAAATCAAAAGTGCTAATTATAAAGGCTAATATGCAAGTTATTGTCCTAAAAAGTGTTTGGGGACTTTTCCAAGGTGTCTGTGTGTTTTATTTACATTTTTTTTACACTTTCTTCGTAAAATGGTAGGGGTACAATGTACCCCTTACCAATTCACATAGGGGAGGGCCGGGATCTGGGGGTCCCCTTTGTTAAAGGGGTCTTCCAGATTCCGATAAGCCCCCTGCCTGCAGACCCCCACAACCACCGGGCAAGGGTTGTGGGGATGAGGCCCTTGTCCCCATCAACATGGGGACATCCTCCCCATGTTGAGGGCATGTGGCCTGTTACGGTTCACGAGGGGAGGGGGGGCTCTCTCGTCCCCCCCTCTTTTCCTGCGGCCTGCCAGGTTGCATGCTCGGATAAAGGGTCTGGTATGGATTTTTGGGGGAACTCCACACCATTTTTTTTTACATTTGGTGTGGAGTTCCCCTTAAAATCCATACCAGACCTGAAGGGCCTGGTATGGATATTTGGGGAAACCCCACGCATTTTTTTAAAATTTGATGCAGGGTTCCCCTTAATATCCATACCAGACATAAAGGGCCTGGTAATTGAATTTGGGGGGACCCCCAAGCATTTATTTATTTTTTACCAATGACCTTTCTATGTATTGCCAGGAGCCGACAATTCATTATAGCCGCGAGTGAGTTTTAAATGACTTTTTTTCCTTCAGAAATGACACTTTGTGCAGGGACAGTTCTAAGCACGGGAAACATGCGCGACTTTACAGGCATACTATACACACACCCCAGGTACGAAATTTAAATGAATATTTCACTTTTATTGTTTCACTTTAAGCATTATTAAAATCACTGCTCCCGAAAAAACTGCAGTTTTTAAAACTTTTTTTTGCATTGATACATGTCCCCTGGGGCAGGACCCGGGTCCCCAAACACTTTTTAGGACAATAACTTGCATATAAGCCTTTAAAATTAGCACTTTAGATTTCTCCCATAGACTTTTCGAATTTGCCGCAAACACCCCAAATTGTTCGCTGTTCGGCAAATGGGCGAACAGGCAATGTTCGACTAGAACATGAGTTTGACTCGAACTCGAAGCTCATCCCTACTCTTCATATATGCACTGATGTATGTGGAATAACATGCTATGACATCAGAGTCTAACTCATGTTTTGTGGTGGTTATTGTGAGGGTTACTTCTATTTGCTGTGACTAACGGAGGAAATTTCTAGTAATATTACATGAAATCATATTTTTTTTCATAGTGCAAATGAGTACGTGAGATATACAAGTGTCTTAAAATAGAAAATTGAAATACGTATTGGTGGAATAATCAGTGATAAAGACTTAACATTACTTACTTTAACCACTTCAGCCCCGGAAGATATTACCCCCTTCCTGACCAGAGCATTTTTTACAATTTGGCACTGCGTCGCTTTAACTGACAATTGCGCGGTCGTGCAAAGCTGTACCCAAACCAAATTTACATCCTTTTTTTTCCACAAATAGAGCTTTCTTTTGGTGGTATTTGATCACCTCTGCGGTTTTTATTTTTTGCGCTATAAACAACAGAACAGCGACAATTTTGAAAAAAACACAATATCTTTTACTTTTTGCTATAATAAATATCCCACATTTTTTTTCCTCAGTTTAGGCCGATATGTATTCTTTTTGGTAAAAAAATTGCAATAAGCGTATATTGATTGGTTTGCGCAAAAGTTATAGCGTCTACAAAATAGGGGCTAGAATTATGGCATTTTTATTATTATTTATTTTTTTACTAGTAATGGCGGCGATCTGCGATTTTTATTGGGACTGCGATATTATGGCGGACACATCGGACACTTTTGACACATTTTTGGGACCATTGACAATTTTACAGCGATCAGTGCCATAAAAATGCACTGATTACTATAAAAATGTCACTGGCAGGGACTGGGTTAACACTAGGGGGAGATCAAGGGGTTAACTGTGTTCCCTCTCTGTGTTCTAACTGAAGGATGGATGGGACTTACTAGGGGAGATGACAGATCGCTGTTCATACTTAGTATGAACTCACAATCAGTCATTTGCCCCCGAAAGAACTAGGATCTGTGTGTTTGTCACGAGCGATCGCGAGTGCCTGGCGGTCATCGCGCCCACGGGCACTCGCATCAGCTCCGGGGGCGAGCAGCGGGCGCGCCCATAGTGGCCACAGGTGAAATGACATTTCGCCCAGCCGTGCCATGCTGCCGCAGTAAAACTGGGCTGGTCGGCAAGTGGTTAATAATGGACAAATAAAATGTATATTTTTATTTAAAAAAATAAATGCTATTGTAATCCTTGGGTACCAAGATAGTCAATTTATCCTTCTGTTGGGGGCACATTAAGGGTGCTCCTAAACTTTTTTCCAATTTAAAACTGAATCACTTAATACTTTTCCAAGCACTAAACAAAATGATCCAAAGAAAAGTTTGTAGGTGCTGTAAATCCCCCTCCTGGGGATTGAATAATACCCTTATTACTCTTCATATATGCACTTATGTGGAATAATATGCTATGACATCATAGTCTAACTCATGTTTTGTGGTGGTTATTGTGAGGGTTTTACCCCTATTTGCTGTGACTAATGGAGGAAATTTCTAGTAATGTTACATGAAATCATATTTTTTTATAGAGCAAAGGAGTACGTGAGATATAAAAGTTGCTTAAAATAGAAAGTTGAAATACGTTATTGTGTTCGCCTGTGGACCAATCAGCGATAAAGACTTAAAATTACTTAAAAAAACAATTAAAGGGTAAATTCACATTTTAACACAAATGAAAAGGTGAAATGACTCAAATTATCCATTCCACCCTTACTGTCCCTGCTGCACACAGTGGCATGATGCTCCATGTTGCCAATGTAGCAGTCTGTACACAGTATACAGCAATACACGCCCCCAAGTTGAGCATCCATGATAATGCTAACAATGGCAAGTGCTCATTGGTCAGAAGGATGAAATAAAGCAAAATAATTGTGATGCCATATCAAACAAAGTGCTAATGCACTAGTAATACAACTAAATGACAAAAGAATATTACCAAAAAATCACAGGGTGAAAATCAATTCATCAAAAGGGTCCAAAGATGATCATTTAATAAAGTGCACGGTGCAAAATCAGTCCAAATAAAAGATGATTGGTGCAAGAAAATTGTGTCAATCTTCTTATGTAACCATATGCCACTCCACACCCAACTCACAAATTGCTTACCATCAGGTAAGACCTCAGATATGGAGGCTGCACTTTTTAGGAGAGATCCCTGCTTGGATGGATGGTGCACTCCAAGATGCAGGATAAGGGCTCCCAAAACACTCCAAGAAGATGCTCAGGGGAATATAGAGATAAGGAAGGAAATCATAGTGTAGTAGTGTAAAACTTCACCAATCTATTAAAAAAAAAGAATGCTACTCACAGAAGGCAGATAAAGTCAGGCATGTAGATTAATCAGCACAGTCATCTCCATAGCAGGTGTGATTTCATCACCACTGTAGCCAAACCTGACACGTTTCGTCCAATAGGACGTCATCCAGGGGTATAGGAGTCAGGAGACAGCATGATGCTAATATGACTGTGCTGACCAATGAGAAGTGGTTCTTTCTTCTGAGATACCTAGAAGCCTCAGATGCTCTTCTCATTGGTCATCATGGTAATGTAGCTGCACTGACCAAAGAGCGCTTAGCATTGCAAGCAAAATGATGGATACTCACTGTGTATTGCAGTGTGTGGTGTACAGATCACTTCACTGACAATACAGGACAATAAGGCTGCTATGTGCAGCAGTGTTTGGAGGGGCGGCTAGGATATTTTGAGTTAGATCACTTTTTCATTTTTGCGTGAAAAAGGTGAACTTACTCTTAAAGTGGTTGTAAACCCTTACACACCGCTTTTTCCTAAAGGTAATCCTATAATAAGGCTTACCTGTAGGTACTAGAAATATCTCCTTTACCTGCATGGTTTAAGAGATATTTAACATATACTGTACGCTTGCACTGACGTCATCGGCACATGCGCACTGAAGAAAGGACACTATCGTGCCGTCTCTAAAGGGCCCATGCCGTGACCGTCGGCTCCCGCACACATGCGAGGCAGTGATGTCACGCGACTCTGGCCAGCCACAGAGCTGGAGTCTACGGCCCCGGAAAGGAAGGGGGGTGAAGATGGATGTGGCCACCAGCGGGGACATTGCGGGCTTCATTTGCAGGTAAGTGGCACATAATGGGCTAGTATGCGATGCATACTAGCCCATTATGCTTTTACTTTGCAGGGAACAAAAGAGGAAGTAAAACCCATCAGGGTTTACTTCCTCTTTTAAGCTACTACCAGATATGGAGCACAAGTAACCAGAGGGGCCTGCATTTACTTATAATGGCCCTCCCTGTGCCTACTACACCCCAAATGCCCGGCCATTCTAAACTGGAAAAGCTCCAGCTGCTTCTGTTAGTGATGAAGCTTGCCGATCCCCTCTCACCCAAAAACACATTATTTTATTCACTTACCCTATTGGTTAGTGAAGCAGCACATAACAGCAATCGCCCAATAGGAATATGGAGGGCTAGTGAGAGTGGGCAAGCTCCATCACTACCAGGAGAAGCTGAAGATTTGCCAGTTCAGAACAACCCTAGTATTTGGGTGTAGCTGGCACTAGAAATAATGCTGCTGCAGGTATAAGCAGAAACCTCTGGGGACTTACGCTTTGCACCTTTATAGCAGCTTTTTTTTTACATAGTGACATAGGAGATACAGTTAATAAATGACAGAGGTCCATCAAGTTCAACCTTTATATGTGTGAGTTTTATGTGTTTAAAAAGCAACCCTTACATGCACTGATCAATTTTTTTGCCCCTTTTTCGCCCTCTCATTCCGACCCCATCGTGGTGATCAGATAAATCCCTGGATCAATCTTCTATTGAATTTTAGAATTCCCATAGCACTGTATGTTATGCTGACTGAGGAAGACATTTAAAGGTTTTTGGAATGTATGCCTACTCCCAGCTAATACCGCTTCCTGGTATTTCCTGGTATATTATCAAAGAATCCATATATCATCAGAGTGGCTCTGCCTCTCAGGGAATTCAACAAACAGGCACGGATGGATATTGTGGGAGAAAAGAGATGCAGGTGTTCCAATGCCAAGGCAGCTAAATAGAGTCATCCTTGTTTGTTAACGTGTTAGCACTGTTGTTGTTTGTAGCTGAAAAAAACTAAGGAAGATAAATCTGACCACAGTTAAGTGAAATAAATATGAAACTAAATGTAATAAAAGGAATTAATTATTTAAATAGCCCAACAATAGCAAAAATATAAAAAAAATAACGGTGTCCCATAATACATTCAGTCTGGAGCCACCCTTTCATTAAATAATTAATTAACAAATTAAAAGATCACCTTTCATAACATGTTCCATGTTACACCCATATTCAGGGTGTAACATGTAACATATTATGAAAGGGCCGGAGCCCGCTCCTCCCAAATCCCCCTGCTCTGACAGCTAGTGGGGATCCTCTCCCCCCGCTAGCTGTCAAAATGAAAAAAAAAATATCCATGCGGGACTCCACCCAGCTGGCCACATCACTCATTCACAGTATTCTGTGAATGGAAAACTACAAGTCCCGAAAGCCTTAAGCCTCGTACACACGGCCGGTTTTCTCGGCAAGAAACGACAAGAAAACTGCTGGGAGAGCTTTCTTGCCGAGAAAACTGTGCGTGTGTACGAGGCTTTCAGGTTTCTCGTCTGGAAATCTGCCCAGAATCTCGACGAGAAAAATAGAGGTCCTGCTCTCTATTTTCTCGTCGGAATTCTTGTCGGCCTGTTTACCAACGAGAAACAAGAGCGTGTATATACTTACCTGCCTCCATGGAAACCTGCGCATGCTCCAAACGACTTTGACGCATGCGCGGTAGCTTCCAAGGCATAGGTAGGGTGAAGCAAGATGGCGGCGATGGCATCGAATGTTACGAGATCGTGCTCATCGTAGTCGATGCCATCACCACGTTCGTGCCATTCAAAAGAACGGCGGTTCTTTTGAATCGTACGTGTGTACACTCGGCCGGAACAAGATTCTTGTCAAGAATCTCGTCAGGAAAAACAACGGGTTTTCTCCTGACGAGATTCTCGGCCGTGTGTACTAGGCTTTAGAGTCTGTCAGCTTGTAGTTCTCAATGAACCACCATGGCACTGTGAGCACGTTGGTAGTTCATTCATTCTTCCTATCAGAGTGCATCGGCTTGCCCGTACGAGGTACAAGCAAGCAGATACACTGACAGGTCTGCAGGAGTCCTGCATGGCATTAGCGATCTGCTGATCGCTGGTGCAATGCTTTACAGGCTCCTGCCACACAAAATAATAAATGCACATTTTTTTCCTGCAAAAAAAAAAATTGCATTTATTATTTTTTGTAAAAAGGTAAACGTATTCTTTAAATAATTAATAGTAAAAAAAAAAATGTTAGGTGTAATACATTCATCCTGGAGCTATCCTTTTAAAGAAATAATTTAAATGACAAATTATTTAGTTAATTAATGAATTAATTCATGATGAGTCTCCCCTGCCCTGGGCTGGCTAAATTTAGTGGATGGCTCTGCTGTATTCAGCTGAGCTGCAATTCACATTTCAGGTATGTTTAGGTTTTCCTTAAGCCTGGTGGTTGATTGCTCCTGCCCGTTGCTGGAGGAATGTCCCAGCAATAGTGTGGGAGGATCAATCATTGGGTTATGAATAGTTATCTGACCCTGGCCAATTCCTTGGAAGCTGACCCGGAAGGTGTGGCTAGGGAGCAGGGTTCTTCCCCTGGGTGGAAGCATATGTGTGTGTTTCAGAGAAGCTTCTTGGATAGGTGCAGCGTGGTGTGGTAAGGCAGTAAGAATACAAGGACCTGATTTGCAAAGAATGATATATTGAAACAGCAGGTTGATAACACAAACAGGCCCAGCGGGAAGACTCACCCATCCGGTGCCACTTACAACTGTGCAGTGGATTAACAACGGTTGAAAGACACATAGATGCTGACAGCGCCTGCCACAAGGAATAAGGTGCGGTCTGGCCGGTCTGACCCAAAATGTAAGCTTCCTGAATAGGTAGACATAGTCCCTGCTCTCTTCGTACTCCACTGGAACCTCTCCCTATCACTGGCACTGTCCCTGTCAGACGGGGAACCTGCCCAAACTACCTGTCCACTCATATAAAGCATGCTAAACCCAAGGGTCAGTCTTAAATAAACTCTGCTTGACCTAAGTTGGCTGCCAGGATCACCTGGGGCATGTGCATCCAACTGGATCACTGGCTGGGAGACCAAGGAAATCATAGAGAAACCCAGCTCCTCCTAACTTTCTCTCCCATCTGCATTGCCGCTGCCGTTGAGTGCCACCTGCAGTGGAGAATATAGACTGCACCTGTCTACAAGCTACTGCTACTTGGCCTCAGCATGTGCTATGGGCTGAGGGTCTGAAAGAAGACTTGCCTGAAGGAAACTTGACAGTGGAAGCTTGGCTGGAGAAGTGGATGCCCTTCACTAGGGATGAGCTCGGTGTTCGAGTCGAACATACGTTCGACTCGAACATCGGCTGTTCGATCGTTCGACGAAGATTGAACGATTTGGGCCGTTCGCGCCTAATTCGAGTGACGCGAACGGCCCACAATGCACTACGCCATCGCAGTGTCATCCAGGCGCTGTGATTGGCCAAGCATGCACTGTGACCCCGCATGCTTGGCCAATCACAGCGCCGGCAGCGAGGAGAGCAATGATTGGCCACAGGCAGGATGCCTGTGGCCAATTATTGCTGAGGGTGTTTAGTACACACCCCACACTATAAAAGGCCGCCAGCACGGCGGCCTAGTGTAGTGTGTTCCGGAGCAGGGAAAGAGAAGCATAGGCAGGGACAGTGACATTTTTTTTCTTGCTTAACCTGGATTCCTTTAGTTTAGGGAAAGAGAAGGATAGGTAGGGAGAGTGTCAGTGTGTTTTACTGTGCGAATCCTTGTTTCTAGGGACAGGGAAGGACAGTGAGGGAAATTCTCCTTGTGCTATAGTGTGCTAAAGCATTGATCATCAACCATCTTTAAAAAAACATTTTTTTCTAGGGACAGAAAACTATAGGTAGGGAGAGTGTCAGTGTGTTTTACTGTGATAATCCTTGTTTCTAGGGACAGGGAAGGACAGTGAGGGAAATTCTCCTTGTGCTATAGTGTGCTAAAGCATTGATCATCAACCATCTTTAAAAAAACATTTTTTCTAGGGACAGAAATCTATAGGTAGGGAGAGTGTCAGTGTGTTTTACTGTGCTAATCCTTGTTTCTGGGGACAGCGAAGGACAGTGAGGGAAATTCTCCTTGTGCTATAGTGTGCTAAAGCATTGATCATCAACCATCTTTAAAAAAACATTTTTTCTAGGGACAGAAAACTATAGGTAGGAAGAGTGTCAGTTTCTTTCACTGTGATAATCCTTGTTTCTAGGGACAGGGAAGGACAGTGAGGGAAATTCTCCTTGTGCTATAGTGTGCTAAAGCATTGATCATCAACCATCTTTAAAAAAACATTTTTTCTAGGGACAGAAAACTATAGGTAGGAAGAGTGTCAGTTTCTTTCACTGTGATAATCCTTGTTTCTAGGGACAGGGAAGGACAGTGAGGGAAATTCTCCTTGTGCTATAGTGTGCTAAAGCATTGATCATCAACCATCTTTAAAAAAACATTTTTTCTAGGGACAGAAAACTATAGGTAGGAAGAGTGTCAGTTTCTTTCACTGTGATAATCCTTGTTTCTAGGGACAGGGAAGGACAGTGAGGGAAATTCTCCTTGTGCTATAGTGTGCTAAAGCATTGATCATCAACCGTCTTTAAAAAAACATTTTTTCTAGGGACAGAAAACTATAGGTAGGAAGAGTGTCAGTTTCTTTCACTGTGATAATCCTTGTTTCTAGGGACAGGGAAGGACAGTGAGGGAAATTCTACTTGTGCTATAGTGTGCTAAAGCATTGATCATCAACCATCTTTAAAAAAAAAAAATTTCTAGGGACAGAAAACTATAGGTAGGGAGAGTGTCAGTTTCTTTCACTGTGTTAATCCTTGTTTCTAGGGACAGGGAAGGACAGTGAGGGAAATTCTCCTTGTGCTATAGTGTGCTAAAGCATTGATCATCAACCATCTTTAAAAAAACATTTTTTCTAGGGACAGAAAACTATAGGTAGGGAGAGTGTCAGTTTCTTTCACTGTGATAATCCTTGTTTCTAGGGACAGGGAAGGACAGTGAGGGAAATTCTCCTTGTGCTATACTGTGCTAAAGCATTGATCATCAACCATCTTTAAAAAAACATTTTTTCTAGGGACAGAAAACTATAGGTAGGAAGAGTGTCAGTTTCTTTCACTGTGATAATCCTTGTTTCTAGGGACAGGGAAGGACAGTGAGGGAAATTCTCCTTGTGCTATAGTGTGCTAAAGCATTGATCATCAACCATCTTTAAAAAAACATTTTTTCTAGGGACAGAAAACTATAGGTAGGGAGAGTGTCAGTTTCTTTCACTGTGATAATCCTTGTTTCTAGGGACAGGGAAGGACAGTGAGGGAAATTCTCCTTGTGCTATAGTGTGCTAAAGCATTGATCATCAACCATCTTTAAAAAAACATTTTTTCTAGGGACAGAAAACTATAGGTAGGAAGAGTGTCAGTTTCTTTCACTGTGATAATCCTTGTTTCTAGGGACAGGGAAGGACAGTGAGGGAAATTCTCCTTGTGCTATAGTGTGCTAAAGCATTGATCATCAACCATCTTTAAAAAAAAAAAAATTCTAGGGACAGAAAACTATAGGTAGGAAGAGTGTCAGTTTCTTTCACTGTGATAATCCTTGTTTCTAGGGACAGGGAAGGACAGTGAGGGAAATTCTCCTTGTGCTATAGTGTGCTAAAGCATTGATCATCAACCATCTTTAAAAAAACATTTTTTCTAGGGACAGAAAACTATAGGTAGGGAGAGTGTCAGTGTGTTTTACTGTGCTAATCCTTGTTTCTAGGGACAGCGAAGGACAGTGAGGGAAATTCTCCTTGTGCTATAGTGTGCTAAAGCATTGATCATCAACCATCTTTAAAAAAACATTTTTTCTAGGGACAGAAAACTATAGGTAGGGAGAGTGTCAGTGTGTTTTACTGTGCTAATCCTTGTTTCTAGGGACAGGGAAGGACAGTGAGGGAAATTCTCCTTGTGCTATAGTGTGCTAAAGCATTGATCATCAACCATCTTTAAAAAAACATTTTTTCTAGGGACAGAAAACTATAGGTAGGGAGAGTGTCAGTTTCTTTCACTGTGATAATCCTTGTTTCTAGGGACAGGGAAGGACAGTGAGGGAAATTCTCCTTGTGCTATACTGTGCTAAAGCATTGATCATCAACCATCTTTAAAAAAACATTTTTTCTAGGGACAGAAAACTATAGGTAGGAAGAGTGTCAGTTTATTTTACTGTGCTAATCCTTGTTTCTAGGGACAGGGAAGGACAGTGAGGGAAATTCTCCTTGTGCTATAGTGTGCTAAAGCATTGATCATCAACCATCTTTAAAAAAACATTTTTTCTAGAGACAGAAAACTATAGGTAGGAAGAGTGTCAGTTTCTTTCACTGTGATAATCCTTGTTTCTAGGGACAGGGAAGGACAGTGAGGGAAATTCTCCTTGTGCTATAGTGTGCTAAAGCATTGATCATCAACCATCTTTAAAAAAACATTTTTTCTAGGGACAGAAAACTATAGGTAGGGAGAGTGTCAGTTTCTTTCACTGTGATAATCCTTGTTTCTAGGGACAGGGAAGGACAGTGAGGGAAATTCTCCTTGTGCTATAGTGTGCTAAAGCATTGATCATCAACCATCTTTAAAAAAAACATTTTTTCTAGGGACAGAAAACTATAGGTAGGAAGAGTGTCAGTTTCTTTCACTGTGATAATCCTTGTTTCTAGGGACAGGGAAGGACAGTGAGGGAAATTCTCCTTGTGCTATAGTGTGCTAAAGCATTGATCATCAACCATCTTTAAAAAAACATTTTTTCTAGGGACAGAAAACTATAGGTAGGAAGAGTGTCAGTTTCTTTCACTGTGATAATCCTTGTTTCTAGGGACAGGGAAGGACAGTGAGGGAAATTCTCCTTGTGCTATAGTGTGCTAAAGCATTGATCATCAACCATCTTTAAAAAAACATTTTTTCTAGGGACAGAAAACTATAGGTAGGAAGAGTGTCAGTTTCTTTCACTGTGATAATCCTTGTTTCTAGGGACAGGGAAGGACAGTGAGGGAAATTCTCCTTGTGCTATAGTGTGCTAAAGCATTGATCATCAACCGTCTTTAAAAAAACATTTTTTCTAGGGACAGAAAACTATAGGTAGGAAGAGTGTCAGTTTCTTTCACTGTGATAATCCTTGTTTCTAGGGACAGGGAAGGACAGTGAGGGAAATTCTACTTGTGCTATAGTGTGCTAAAGCATTGATCATCAACCATCTTTAAAAAAAACATTTTTTCTAGGGACAGAAAACTATAGGTAGGGAGAGTGTCAGTTTCTTTCACTGTGTTAATCCTTGTTTCTAGGGACAGGGAAGGACAGTGAGGGAAATTCTCCTTGTGCTATAGTGTGCTAAAGCATTGATCATCAACCATCTTTAAAAAAACATTTTTTCTAGGGACAGAAAACTATAGGTAGGGAGAGTGTCAGTTTCTTTCACTGTGATAATCCTTGTTTCTAGGGACAGGGAAGGACAGTGAGGGAAATTCTCCTTGTGCTATACTGTGCTAAAGCATTGATCATCAACCATCTTTAAAAAAACATTTTTTCTAGGGACAGAAAACTATAGGTAGGAAGAGTGTCAGTTTCTTTCACTGTGATAATCCTTGTTTCTAGGGACAGGGAAGGACAGTGAGGGAAATTCTCCTTGTGCTATAGTGTGCTAAAGCATTGATCATCAACCATCTTTAAAAAAACATTTTTTCTAGGGACAGAAAACTATAGGTAGGGAGAGTGTCAGTTTCTTTCACTGTGATAATCCTTGTTTCTAGGGACAGGGAAGGACAGTGAGGGAAATTCTCCTTGTGCTATAGTGTGCTAAAGCATTGATCATCAACCATCTTTAAAAAAACATTTTTTCTAGGGACAGAAAACTATAGGTAGGAAGAGTGTCAGTTTCTTTCACTGTGATAATCCTTGTTTCTAGGGACAGGGAAGGACAGTGAGGGAAATTCTCCTTGTGCTATAGTGTGCTAAAGCATTGATCATCAACCATCTTTGAAATCCTTGTTTTTTGGACAGTCAGGGAAATTGTCGTTGTGCTATTCTGTGTGAAAGCAATCATCCTCAACCATATTTAGAAATCCTTAAGTAACGGGACAGAGAAGGACACCTGAAGGTAGCCCTTATTGCTTTTTTCCCATCTCCCTGCAGGCCATCTATTAGAATGTCTGGAAGGCAAACAAGGAGAGGCAGACAGTCAGGAGGCAATAAAAGAGGGCAAGCAGGCTCTGTGTCTGGGGGCAACAGTGCTGGTCGTGGACGCGGTGCATTGTCATCAGCACATGGCCATGGGAAACGCTTGTCCTTCTTTTCGGCAGCTGGACATGTTGAGCCACATCATGCCGAAGACTTGGTAGAGTGGATGACCAAGCCCTCCTCCTCCTCCTCATCCTCTCTCACCCAGGCTCAGGGTACTGGCAAAGCAGCTGCCAAAGCGTCCTCTTCCCTGGTATCAATGTCAGACTCATCATCAGTCACTCCTTCCCTAGACCCACCATGTCCTCCTCCTGAGGAGTCCCCCGAACTGTTTGAGCACAGTGTTGGGTACATGCTCCAGGAGGATGCCCAGCGTTTCGAAGGGTCTGATGATGAAACCCAGCTACAGGAAGGCAGTAGCGTGAGAGCAGACAGAGGGGATGCTCAAGAAGGACACCAATCTGGCAGTCATGTTCCAGCAGCTGCAGCATACTGCCAGATTGGCTCCAGTGATGAGGAGGGAGGGGATGATGAGGTCACTGACTCCACGTGGGTGCCTAATAGGAGAGAGGAGGAGGAGGAGGATGAGGAGGAGGCACATCTCCAACGAGGCAGGATGCCCTTTGGTGGCCAGATAAGGGCAGTACACCGACGGAATCACACCGCAGAGCTCCGCCTGTGCAGGGCGCTGCCTCTGCCCGTCATTCCAAAAGTTCTTTGGTGTGGGCCTTTTTTGAGGCTAGTGCATCAGATCGCACAGCTGCTGTTTGCAACATATGTCTCAAGCGTATATCGCGTGGCCAAAACATCAGCCGCTTGGGTACCACATGCCTGACCAGACATATGTTGACCTGCCATGCAGCTCGTTGGCAAGCCTACCTTAAAGACCCACACCAAAGAACAAAGCGGACCTCTCCTTGCACCGCATCAGCTGGGATCTCCAACCCCACTATAACTTCAGTCCTCTCTGAAACATGCACTGAGAGGAATGAAGGTGTAGAATTAGGTGTGTCACAGCCAAGTAGTTGCGGCCACTCTGCTAGCAGTACACCGACGTCCGATTCTAGCAGGCAAATTTCCCTGCCCCAGCTGCTGGACCGTCGAAAGAAGTTCACTCCCAGCCATCTACATGCCCAGCGGTTGAATGCTAGCTTGGCTAAATTGCTAGCGCTTCAACTGCTGCCTTTTCAGTTGGTAGACTCGGCCCCCTTCCGTGAGTTTGTGCAATGTGCGGTTCCTCAGTGGCGGGTTCCCAAACGCCACTTTTTCTCACGGAAGGCTATTCCGGCTCTCTACCGGCATGTGGAAGGCAATGTCTTGGCCTCGCTGGACAGGGCGGTCAGCGGTAAGGTGCATATTACCGCTGACTCATGGTCCAGCAGGCATGGACAGGGACGTTACCTTTCTTTCACGGCCCATTGGGTCACTCTTTTGGCAGCTGGGAAGGATGCAGGACAAGGTGCAGTAGTGTTGGAGGTTGTTCCACCGCCACGCCTCCAAAATGCTACTACTGGTTGTGACACACCTCTCTCCTCCACCCCCTCCTCTTCTTCTTCCTCCATGGCCTCTTCCTGTGCTTTGTCCTCTGAACCAGCGGTGCTCCGTAGCCGTTCACGGGGCTACGCAAGTACGCAGGCAAAAAGATGCCATGCCGTGCTTGCGCTGGTGTGTTTGGGGGACAGAAGCCACACTGGGGCAGAGGTCCTGTCTGCTCTGCAGGGCCAGGCCGAGAGGTGGTTGACGCCACGCCAGCTTAAGCCAGGAATGGTGGTTTGCGACAATGGCACCAACCTCCTCTCCGCCCTCCGACAGGGACAACTGACCCATGTGCCCTGTGTGGCTCACGTCCTTAACCTGGTGGTGCAGCGGTTCTTGGGCAGGTACCCGGGCTTACAGGATGTCCTGAGGCAGGCCAGGAAAGTCTGTGTGCATTTCCGCAGATCTTATAATGCCAGTGCTCGCCTGGCTGAGCTGCAAAAGGAGTTGAACCTGCCCAAGAACCGCCTTATATGTGACATGCCCACCAGGTGGAACTCAACGTTGGCCATGCTGCAGCGGCTGCACACGCAGCAGAGGGCCATCAATGAGTACCTGTGCGACTACGGCACCAGGACAGGGTCAGGGGAGCTTGTTTTTTTTTCTCCACGCCAGTGGGGCATGATCAGGGATGCATGCACTGTCCTGGCACCATTTGAGGAGGCCACGAGGATGGTGAGCAGTGACAGTGCATGCATCAGTGACACTGTACCTCTTGTCCACCTGTTGGAGCACACGCTGCGTGGAATAATGGACAGGGCACTTGAGGCAGAACAGAGGCAGGAAGAGGAGGACTTCCTTGCCTCTCAAGGCCCCCTTTACCCAGACAGTGTTCCTTCTGTCCCACCCATCGCACAGGAAGAGGAAGAGGAGGAGGAGGAGGAGGAGGATTGTGTCAGCATGGAGGTGGAGGCTGGCACTCAGCATCATCAGCAGCAGTCTTTTAGGGATGATTTACAGTCCCAAGAAACCAGTGGACTTGTACGTGGCTGGGAGGAGGTGGCTGCGGATCATGTCGTCCTTAGTGACCCAGAGGACTCCGGACCGAATGCCTCAGCAAACCTACGCTGCATGGCCTCCCTGATCCTGCAAAGTCTGCGGAAGGATCCTTGTATTCTTCGGATCAAGGAGAGGGACCATTACTGGCTGGCCACTCTCCTTGATCCACGGTACAAGGGTAAGGTTGCGGACCTTATGTTACCGTCGCAGAGGGAGCAGAGGATGAGACAACTCCGGGAGGCCTTGCAGAAAGGTCTGTGCAACGCGTTCCCAGAGACTGGGAGGTTACAAACTCCTGGTCCTGGACAACGAGTTGCTGAGGCTTCGGCCAGTCAAAGAAGGAGCAGTGGGGAAGGTGGCCGTCTGACCGATGCGTTCAGACAATTCTTTAGTCCGCAGCCCCAAAGTATGATCGGTTCCAGCAACCATTGCCAGCGTCTGATAAACATGGTGCAGGAATATCTAGGGGCAAGGTCAGACTTGGACACCTTCCCCACCGAAAATCCTCTGGCTTACTGGGTCTTGAGGATGGATCACTGGCCACAGCTTGCACAGTATGCAATTGAGCTACTGGCCTGTCCTGCATCCAGCGTTCTTTCGGAACGCACATTCAGTGCTGCTGGAGGATTTGTCACGGATCACAGGGTGCGCCTGTCCACCGACTCGGTTGATCGACTGACTTTCATCAAGATGAACCAGTCTTGGATCACCACCAGCTACCACACACCTGATGCTGATATAACAGACTAATTGATTTTAACATGTCACATCCCTTCAAGACTGATGCTGATGCTGAGTGCCTGTGCTGTTATGTTGACTGGCTATCCTCCTCCTCCGAGTCCTCAATGATACGATTGATGATGATAGCTTGGAAGATCATTTTTGTTTATGGGTGCCGCCACCAGTGGCTAAGGCCCAATTTTTCAGCCCCTGTTTAACAGGGGCGTGTAATTACAATTTTTTTAGCAATAATTTGCCATAGGGCTCATTGCTGTGCTCCAAGTACAGTATCTGTGAGGGGTTGGAGTGTTGTGCCACCAGTGCCTAAGGCCCAATTTTTCAGCCCCTGTTTAACAGGGGCGTGTCATTACAATTTTTGAAGCAATACTTTGCAACAGGGCTCATTGCTGTGCTCCAAGTACAGTATCTGTGAGGGGTTGTAGTGTTGTGCCACCATTGCCTAAGGCCCAATTTTTCAGCCCCTGTTCAACAGGGGCATGTAATTACAATTCTTGATCTAATAATTCACAGCAGGGCCCATTGCTGCACCCACCAAGAGTAACTCTGAGGGCTTACAGTGTTGTGGCAACGCCACCCCCACCACCACCACGAAAGGCCCAATTTTTCAGCCCCTGTTCAAAAGGGGCATGTAATTACAATTCTTGATCTAATAATTCACAGCAGGGCCCATTCCTGCACCCACCAAGAGTAACTCTGAGGGCTTACAGTGTTGTGGCAACACCACCACCACCACCACCACCACGAAAGGCCCAATTTTTCAGCCCCTGTTCAACAGGGGCATGCAATTACAATTCTTGATCTAATAATTCACAGCAGGGCCCATTGCTGCACCCACCAAGAGTAACTGTCAGGGCTTACAGTGTTGTGGCACCAGCACCACCATCAAAGGCCCAATTTTTACTACCACTGTTCAACAATTATATGTAATTAAAATTCCTGATATAATAGTTGACAGCAGGGCGTTCCAGCACCAACCAAGAGTAACTGTGAGTGCTTACAGTGTTGTGCCAACACCAACAACTAAGGGGCCTATTTCTGCAGAGTATATACGGCAGGTCCCTACTTTCAAACATCCAACTTACAAATGACTCCTACTTGCAAACGCAAGAAGACAACAGGAAGTGAGAGGAAATCTACCCCTTGGAAGGAAAATTCTCTCCTGTAAGAATTAATATGGGAGAAAGGTGTCTCCTCTGTACTGATGCTTTATCACCAATCCTTGTTTCAAGAAAAACACCACATTTCAAAAACAGTTGTCATTGGGACGGAAAGTGAGGTGAAATGTTCTGAACAGGGGCACAGACAGCAAAACAAATGTTACAGGGGTGATAACCCTTACCTATGTTTTCCAAAAAGTTTAAAAATAGATTTTTGGGCTGGAGCTACACTTCAACAATGTACCTGTTCAAAATTACAAACAGATTCAACATAAGAACAAACCTACAGTCCCTGTCTTGTATGCACCGCCTGTATACGGCTGTTCAGAGTATATAGGGCCTTTTTTATTTTATGTGCGGGGTTCCCCTTAATATCCATACAAGACCCAAAGGGGCTGGTAATGGGCTGGGGTAGGGGGGGGGGGGTCATGGGGTAGCTATGCCATTTTTCTTAAAGATTTTCATCCATATTACCGGGACCAGACATTACATTAAAGCCGCAAGCAGTTTTAAATGGCTTTTTTTTCCTTTAGAAGTGTCATTTTGTGCAGGGACAGTTCTAAACACGGGAAACACGTGGCACTTCACAGGCATACTTTAGACACCCCCCAGGTACGATATTTAAAGGAATATTTGACTTTTTTTTTTCACTTTATGCATCATTAAAATGACTGCTCCCGAAAAACGACCGTTTTTAAAACTTCTTTTTGCATTGATACATGTCCCCTGGTGCAGAACCCGGGTTCCCAAACCCTTTTTAGGACAATAACATGCATAATAGTCGTTATAATTAGCACTTTAGAATTTGAACGTTCGCATCCATTGTATTTAATAGGGTTCTAATGTTCGTACGAACTTTCGGTCCGTTCGCGGGTTCTGGTGCGAACCGAACCCGGGGGTGTTCGGCTCATCACTACCCTTCACCTGTAGCTCCAGGTATGGAAGTACTTCTTGATGGTAATTGGTCTCATAGGGTCTCAGATATACTGGCTGTCCCCTCTTTCTTCAGAATTACTATTGAGGTTGCTACTATAAGGCCTAATACTGCTGGGACAAAATTGTTAAGGAATCTGTCCTCCTAGATCTGTGAGTGCCCTTGGGTATCCTGCACCCTCAACCCTCCTCCTTGCATTTCTCTCAAGATCTGCAAAAAAAATGCAAAAAGACCTAGACTATGCCTGAATTTATTGCTGTGATTCTGGGACTGAAAACTAGACATGTGCACACTGAAATATTTTGTTTCGGAATTTAGTTTTTGTCCGAAAAATAAATTTATTTAGCTACACCCGAAATTCGTTTTTATTTATTTTGTTTCATTAAAAAATGCATTCGTCCGAAAATCCGAATTAATTAAGGTCAAATCTGTCAATTGAAGGCTTATGGTGTCTGTCAAATGTTCTAAGAAGATTCGACGAAGCAGCTAAACTGTACGATGCCGCAGTCATACATTTCCAGTCGAATGCTTCGCCCACAAGCTATAGTAGAATTCTAATGTTGTATGACTAGTAATAATTATATTTATTAACTATTATTACTAGTCAACCAACATTAGAATTCTTCTATAGCCCATGGGCGGAGCATTTGACCATAAATGTCCGCTCGCTGTGATCGTATGTTTTTAGCTGCTTCGTCGAATCTTCATGTCTCTATGTCAAATCTTTTCTCTCTATGTCGAATAATCTTGGACTAATAGAGTTAGGTTAGGCACATTCGACCACAGGTTCGATAGACAGAGTTTACTATTGTCACCGTCATGTCGAATCTTCTATCTGTATCGAAGTGTTTTTGCAACAAAACTAAAATAAAGCATTTTTTATGTCCGATCTTTTGGATTTCGGATTCTGTGCGTTCGTTATTGTTTGTTAAACGAAAGCGAAAATCCCAGAAATTTGGACGAAAATGCATTCGAACGAAAACAAATGCACATGTCTACTGAAAACAGGGCAAGCAGCCTCTGAACAGGTAGAGGGGGCCCGGTATATTTCCAGTGGTCCCTTTGGGGGTTACCACTACAAATACATAAATAGCTCAACAGTAGTGATGAGCGGAACACCCCCCAGTTCGGTTTGCACCAGAACTTGCGAACAGGCAATAAATTTGTTTGAACATCCGAACACCGTTAATGTCTATGGGACTCGAACATGAAAAATCTAAAGTGCTAATTTTAAAGGCTTATATGCAAGTTATTGTCATAAAAAGTCTTTGGGGACCCGGGTCCTGCCCCAGGGGACATGTATCAATGCAAAAGAAAAGTTTTAAAAAATGGCCCCCACGCATTTTTTTTTTTTTATCAATGACTTTTCTCTGTATTGCCGGGAGCCGGCAATTCATTATAGCCGTGAGTGCTTTTAAATTACTGTTTTTCCTTCAGAAATGACACTGTGCAGGGACAGTTCTAAGCACGGGAAACAAGCGCTACTTTACAGGCATACTAAACACTCCCTAGCTACGAAATTTAAAGGAATATTTCACTTTTATTGTTTCACTTTAAGCATTATTAAAATCACTGCTCCCGAAAAAACAGACATTTTTAAAACTTTTTTTTGCATTGATACATGTCCCCTGGGGCAGGACCTGGGTCCCCAAACACTTTTTATGACAATAACTTGCATATAAGCCTTTAAAATTAGCAATTTAGATTTCTCCCATAGACTTTTACAGGGTGTTCGGCGGCTTTTCGAATTTGCCTCGAACACCCCAAATTGTTCGCTGTTCGGCGAATGGGCGAACAGGCAATGTTTGAGTCGAACATGAGTTTGACTCGAACTCGAAGCTCATCCCTACTCAACAGTAGATTGGGTTAAATGATGGCCAGGGTCTTTCAACAAACTTCCTCTGAGCCCAGGCTGTTATGGAACCCCCCCACACTCCCTCTTTATGGTGGCATCATCACACAACCAGGACTCACTGTACAACTGCACTGAGCAGCGGCCACTCATTGTAGGCTTCTTCTAGATTTCCTGTTTGCTAATCTTTCAATGGGCGGGGTAACTCTATAAGCCTTTACATAAAGAACTTGAGCTACAGACATTTGCAACAAAAATCATCTAAACAATGATAAATGTGGCCACAGACCTACACACTATGGGGAATGACCCCAACTTTGTTCTTATTTGCTTCTCTCCAGTTCTAATGTATCAGCTTCCAAATGTCAAGTGCAATTTACATTTACCGCCCCAATCCTACAGCATATTAGAAGATTTTCCTCATTTCCCAGAATAACCTATTTTTTTATGGTGAAATTTCATATTATGGGACATTCTAAAAGAAACAGAATAAAATTAGTACAGAAAAAGAAACAGGATGTTTTATAAAATGCTCTCCCGGGAACTTTCTATATACCTTATTAAGTATGATGCAAAAATTACTCTGTCATTCTCTTGTAGAAGATGAATATTTCGATCCATCATGCGGAGAATAACGTCCCATTGGGCTCGCTGAAAGCCGCTGTTTGTTTTTGTAACAATTTGAAGCAGTTGAATTTAATGAAGGTCAAGTCATTTTGTTTCTGGACAGCTCCCACTGTCCTTCTGCCATCTCCCTTTCCCCACCCGACAACCACTGAAGTTAAATGTAAAGCATTCATCTGTCTCCACCCAACAAGTGACCATCAGGAGTTACACCCCATGGCCAAATTTCCTCCAGAGGATCCGTTTTATACAGTTAGTAATACATCTGGCAATTAAATATGTTTCCTTAAAGCATAACAACAGGTAATTGGATAGGGATGTGTATAGGTCAGGAACAGATACGCAGGCCAGCACATGGTGACTTATGGAAATTAACGTGTCTTGTGTTTTTCAGAGCTTCAGTAACATCTCTTACAGTTATCTGGCTCAGGTTTGGCTCTTAACCACTTCCATACAGGGCATTTTCACCCCCTTCCTGCCCAGACCAATTTTTAGTTTTCAGCGCTGTCGCACTTTGAATGACAATTGCGCGGTCATGCAACATTGTACCCAAATGAAATCTTTATGTTTTTTTCCCCCACAAATAGAGCTTTCGCTTGGTGGTATTTGATCACCTCTGCGGTTTGTATTTTTTGCGCTATAAACAAAAGAAGAGCGACAATTTTGAAAAAAACACAATATTTTTTACTTTTTGATCTAATAAATATCACAATTTTTTTTAAAATAAATAAAATTTTTCTCAGTTTAGACGTATGCTTCTACATATTTTTGGTAAAAAAAAAATCGCAATAAGCGTTTATTGATTGGTTTGCACAAAAGTTATAGTGTCTACAAAATAGGGGATAGATTTATGGCATTTTTTTTTTTTTTTTACTAGCAATGGCGGCGATCTGCGATGTTTATTGTGACCGTGACATTGCGATGGACAGATCGGACACTTTTGACACGTTTTTGGGACCATTCACATTTATACAGCGATTAGTGCTATAAAACTGCACTGATTACTGTGTAAATGTGACTGGCAGGGAAGGGGTTAACACTAGGGGGCGATCAAGGGGTTAAATATGTTCCCTAGTGAGTGATTCTAACTGTAGGGGGAGGGGACTCACAAGGGGAGGAGACCAATGTGTGTTCCTCTGTACTGGGAACACACATCGGTCTCCTTTCCTCTGACAGAAGGTGGATCTGTGTGTTTACACACACAGATCCACACTCCTGCCGTGATCGCAGGCAATCGCGGGTGCCCGGCGGGCACGCACACCGGGTCCCGGGCGATGCGGCGGGCGCGCGCGTAACCCCTAGCGGCCCGAGAAGCTCAGGAGTCAGACGTCATATGATGTCCACCCGGAGGGAGGGAGGGTTCCTGCCGATGTCATATTACTATGACTCGGTAAGGAAGTGGTTAAAGTTCAACACCGGCCAATTTATTTTTCACTTTGGACAGAGTGGTTAAAGCTTAAAGGGGTTGTAAAACGTTGTGTTTTTTCACCTTAATGCATCCTATGTATTAACCTCCCTGGCGGTATGATTATTTCAGATTTTTGGTGCTGAAAGCGGTACAATTATTTTGCATGGAAATTTGGCGTTTTATATTGTAGGCCTGTAATTCTTAGGAATAACTCACTTAAATCTGTCCAAACCAGAGTCTATTAGACATTCCAGGTATGATAAAGTTTGAAACACAAAATCATAATATAATAAATAACTATAAATAATTATAACAAATAATAATGTAATTATAATAAAAATAATTCAATAATGTAATCAAATCAAAAACACCGAAATTTGCTCAGTTGCAGAATTGTCGCTGTCATTACTTTCAGTGTTTGATGACGAATTTCCCCACAAATCGCTATCGCTCAATTCTGCGAGTGATTCTAATTTATTATCGCTGTTTTCTAGCTGGTCTAAAAACACTTTTGACGTAAAGGGACACTTTTTTTCCAGGCAGAAAGAACAGTATTTATTATGTAAAACTGCATGCAGGGCACTGGACAAACCACTAGGGACAAAGGGGGTGTGTAATTATTTGATACAGTACTGTAATCAGTAAGATTACAGTGTACTGTATGTATACTGTGGGTTTCACTTTTTGAATTTGGCGCCAAACTCCGTCCCAGTGCATCGCTACGCTCGTAGGGAACGGAGCTCGGCACTCGGCGGTGTGAATCGAGCGAGGAGACAGCTCGCAGACACCACAGGATCCAGGGGACAAGGTAAGTAACTCTCCCTTTATCCTGCGATGCAATCCCGAGTCTGGCGCAGCCATTGGCTCCCGCTGCTGTCTATCAAATCCAGTGACGCGGCCGCCGGGGGGCGGGGCCGAGTCATACATTCGGCGGCTATGCACGCAGAGTGTATAACACAGGTCAATAAAAAACTCACACAGAATGTCCAAGCTCAACTTACCAACCAATCAGCAAGAAAACGAATTCACCTGTCTAACAGTACGTTTAAAAACAGGGGTTTAGTTGCACGCATTTGCAAATACATGTGTAAGCTGCAGGTCCCGTCAAGGCTCCCTGTATGCTGCAGTCCTAACTCTAAAATTTAAGGTCTCCTCAATGGAAGCACATGTATGCTGATGGATAGATAAAGGGCAGATGACTGGGGGAGCCCACCCTCCATTAAAGGGGCAGGAGCACACTAAACACCCAGCACATGGAAGCAAAGGTGCTAATGTGTTGCCTGACCACAATGACACCAATACATATAACAAAAATGTCACTGCCCCAATCTATGACTGGTCTTCACAGCAAGGAGCACTGGATGGGCGGACGCATGTCAATAAAAAACACACACAGAATGTCCAAGCTCAACTTACCAACCAATCAGCAAGAAAACAAATTCACCTGTCTAACAGTACGTTTAAAAACAGGGGTTTAGTTGCATGCATTTGCAAATACATGTGTAAGCTGCAGGCCCCGTCAAGGCTCCTTGTATGCTGCAGTCCTAACTCTAAAATGTAAGGTCTCCTCAATGGAAGCACATGTATGCTGATGGATAGATAAAGGGCAGATGACTGGGGGAGCCCACCCTCCATTAAAGGGGCAGGAGCACACTAAACACCCAGCACATGGAAGCAAAGGTGCTAATGTGTTGCCTGACCACAATGACACCAATACATATAACAAAAATGTCACTGCCCCAATCTATGACTGGTCTTCACAGCAAGGAGCACTGGATGGGCGGACGCATGTCAATAAAAAACACACACAGAATGTCCAAGCTCAACTTACCAACCAATCAGCAAGAAAACAAATTCACCTGTCTAACAGTACGTTTAAAAACAGGGGTTTAGTTGCATGCATTTGCAAATACATGTGTAAGCTGCAGGCCCCGTCAAGGCTCCTTGTATGCTGCAGTCCTAACTCTAAAATGTAAGGTCTCCTCAATGGAAGCACATGTATGCTGATGGATAGATAAAGGGCAGATGACTGGGGGAGCCCACCCTCCAGTAATTTAAATTTACATAGTGAAGGAAGTTCCCCGCTCAAGCCAATGACGTAGGCGGGTCCGACATACCGAGGGGGCGGACCTGATGGGGAACTGCTCTCACTTTGGTAATACATGTATAGACCCGCCCCTTCTCATGTTCCGCATCTGGTCCGCTGAGCGGACCTGATGGGGAACTTTAGAAGGGGCGGGTCTATACATTTAAAACACTGAGAGGGAGTTCCCCATCAGGTCCGCTCAGGCACAACCAATGAAGGACAGCGCTGGACATCGGGATCGCCGCGGGACACTGGATTTCACCGCTGCAATGTTTTGTTTTTTTTTTTAAATAAAGGACTTTTTCAAGGTGTTTGTGTGTTTTTTTAAACATTTTTTTACGCTTTTTTCGTGAAATGGTAGGGGTACAATGTACCCCTTACCAATTCACATAGGGGGGGGCGGGATCTGGGGGTCCCCTTTGTTAAAGGGGTCTTCCAGATTCCGATAAGCCCCCCGCCCGCAGACCCCCACAACCACCGGGCAAGGGTTGTGGGGATGAGGCCCTTGTCCCCATCAACATGGGGACATCCTCCCCATGTTGAGGGCATGTGGCTTGGTACGGTTCAGGAGGGAGGGGGGGCCGCTCTCTCGTCCCCCCCTCTTCCCCTGCGGCCGGCCAGGTTGCGTGCTCGGATAAGGGGTCTAATATGGATTTTTAGGGGGACTCCACGCCATTTTTTTTTAATTTGGGGTGGAGTTCCCCTTAAAATCCATGCCAGATCTGAAGGGCCTGGAATGGATATTTGGGGGAACCCCACGTCAATTTTTTTTTAAATTTGCGGCGGGGTTCCCCTTAATATCCATTCCAGACCTGAAGGGCCTGGTAATTGAATTCTGGGGAACCCCCACGCTTTTTTTTTTATCAATGACTTTTGTATGTATTGCCGGGAGCCGACAATTCATTAATAGCCGCGAGTCAGTTTTAAATGACTTTTTTTCTTTCAAAAATGACATTTTTTGCAGGGACAGTTCTAAGCACGGGAAACATGCGCCACTTTACATGCATATCATACACATCCCCCAGGTACGAAATTTAAAGGAATATTTCACTTTTATTTTTTCATTTTAAGCATTATTAAAATCACTGCTCCCGAAAAAACGGCCGTTTTTAAAACTTTTTTTTGCATTGATACATGTCCCCTGGGGCAGGACCCGGGTCCCCAAACACTTTTTAGGACAATAACTTGCATATTAGCCTTTATAATTAACACTTTAGATTTCGAACGTTCGAGTCCATTGTATTTAATAGGGTTCTAAAGTTCACACTAACATTTTGTCTGTTCGCAGGTTCTGGTGCGAACCGAACAGGGGGGTGTTCGGCTCATCCCTGTTGACTAGTAATAGTAATTAAAAAATATAATTATTACTAGTCGTACAATAGAATTCATCTATAGCTTGTAGGCGGAACATTCGACCGGAAATGTACGATTGCAGCGTCGTACAGTTTCGCTGCTCCGTCGAATCTTCTTTGAACATTCGACAGACACCATAAGCCTTCAATGACAGATTCGACCTTAATTAATTCAGATTTTCGGACGAATGCAATTTCTAACGAAAAACAAAATAAATGAAAACGAATTTCGGGAGTAACTAAATAAATTTATTTTTCTAACGAAAACGAAATTCTGAAACAAAATATTTCAGTGTGCACATGTCTATTGCCCATTACTTCCTGTTATTTCTGACACACACCAGGACAGGAAATGGGGGGGGGGGGATCTTTTACTGAGGACACAGACAGCAATTAAAGCATGATCCATCTTCTAATTCTTCCTTGTTCTACTAGAACAATATTTGTGTTTTCTCTTTGTGTTCGTTTTGTAGATATTTTCTCTCTCCTCCCCTGTTCTGTCTAGCAACTGGCCATTCAATGGGAAGTGAACATGTATAAATGGAGAAGGGGGTGGTTTGTCCTGGGGGGGGGCTGTACTAATGGACAAGGGGGTTGTTTTTCCTGAGGGGGGGTCTGTGCTAATGGAGGAGGGAGATTGTTTGTCCTGAGGGGTGTCTGTACCAATGGAGAAAAAGGTTGGTTTGTCCTCGGGGGGGGGGTCTGCACTAATAGAGGAGCGGGTGGTTTATCCTGAGCGGGTGGTCTGTCCTGAGGGGGGTCTGTACTAATGGGGGAGAGATGGTTTGTCCTGAGAGGGGGTGTGTACTAATAGAGGAGGGGGGGTGGTTTGTCCTGAGGGGGGTCTATACTTATTTGAGGGGGGTCTGTACTGAGGGGGAGACTATAATTGGTGGAGGGGGGGGGCACCATGTTTTACCACACGGGTGACAGCAACGCTAGTGATACAAAACAAAACAGTGTTGCGCTTCCTAAATACAAAATAATACTAGGTTCACGGGGCGGATCTTCATGGATCCGTCCCGTGTGAAAGGGGCCTTAAAGTTTTAATGAGCAAATAAACTGTTTTGATATTCAGAGAGCACTAGATTTTGCCTTTTCTTTTCCTATGTGCACCGGACCCCATTGAGGGAATATGTACTGGCTAGTATCCATCTAATCAGCCGGAGGCAGCACAAAAGAAATAGGAGCTCCATGACCAGCTGATCCGTTATATCCCTGAGAGGGAACCTGCCTTTTCTGACCTTCTGGTGAAACAGGGGTCAGAACGTGAGGTGAGCGGCTCGGATATAGAGGTGGAGGAGAGCACTTGCATTTTCAACATTCAGGCAGTGGTGTGTTGTGCGTTTTTTATGCAGAAGACTCTGAGGACTATATTTGCGCATTTGAACTCTTAATTTCTTTTGAGTGTGTGGACTTTATTGTATTGTTTATTGTTCACCATTCCCATTTAGGGAACACATACTTTTCATTATTGTTTATGGTTCACTATTCCCAGTCAGGGAACACGAATATTTGATTGTGCACTCAGTATCTCGCTAAATTGCAAGTTAATCACTTATTCTCATTTAAGGATTTATGGGGAGTTGTTTTGTATTTAGGAAGCGCAATACTGTTTTGTTTTATATATTCTATATGTGAAGTGAACGCATTTTCCGTGTGTGCAGCAGCCAGGTGGGGGGGGGGTATTTTTTAAACTTTTTAAATTTTTTGATTTGTTGGTGGGATCTTGTCAAATCACCCACTACACATATCACTATTTAGTGACTAAGGATATTATTATTTGCTCTGATAGAAATTTGTTTTAACGGTAGTGATTCCACTGTATGTGTAAGAAGAAGAGAAATATCGCTAATTGCCGCCCGGTAATGGCATTACCTCTCAGGCTCAGTGTTGCCGCCGTTGGCTGGGTGGGTACAACAGGCAGCCAGCATTAAAATACACCGCCAGCACGGTACAGTTTTCAAACCAGCATACAGTGTCTGTGTCACCTTCCTTTCCTCCTGCTTCTGTGTACATTGCTGCTGGGGAGCGGAACGGGCGGCATTGGTTTGAAGTTGTGTGGGGTGGGCATGGCTTGTGCGGCAGAGCCAGAGTGGCGCATGGGTTAGGGAGTGGAGCGTGGCAGGTTTCCCGGGTGGAAGGCTCGGAGCACATCACATGACAGCATAGCACAGCACAAGTACCCGCTCATCACCATCACCAACACCACCAGTGCTGCAAGACGGAATAAGAGGCTCAGGTACCACTTTGCCAGCTGGTAAGTTCTATGTTCATAGTAAATCTAGTGTGATGTGTAATGTGAGTGGCAGGCTGGCTTAAATGGTTGCTCTATGTGTGTTTACTCAGCTCAGGGCAAGTCCCTCCCCCTTGCCGACCGCGCTATGGCCGATTGATGGCTACAGCGCGGCCGGCTAGTTCTGTGAGGCCTCCTAGTCTTGCGCTTCTCAGAAGTGTCCGTGATGGCTGGGTCCGCAGAACCCGGAGCATTACAGATCGGGGTAAAGGGGTACTGACAGCGGCCCTTTACCACTTGATCACTCCGTCCAATGAGCGATCACTTGTCATCAAACCAGCGTCATTGCCAGTTCAGCTCGCGCTACTGCGGTGTGAGGAAAGGAGAGAGAAACACTGCAGCAGCGTGAGATGGCATGATCCTGTGTACCATCAGTGCCCCATCAGTGCAATCCCAGTGCCCCATCAGTGCAATCCCAGTGCCCCATCATATAGACCAGATGCTGTTGCATGTAAATCTGACTTCCTGATAAATTACATTTTAATTAACGGGTCTGGGCGTGATTTTTTTTTGGGGGGGCAGCATTTCATTCTTGGACCCAGGCAGCACAATGTCTTGGGTCAGCCCTGGTTATATACACTATATGGCTTGCTAGGCTATATACGCTATCTGTATATCTGGGCTATATACACATTCTGTAATGCTGGGCTATATACACTATCTGGATTGCTGAGCTATATACACTATCTGTAATGCTGGGCTATATACACTATCTGGATTGCTAGGCTATATACACTATCTGGATTGTTGGCTTATTAACACTATCTGTAATGCTGGGCTTTATACAATATCTGTATTGTTGGGCTATATCTGTATTGCTGGGCTATATTTACTATCTGTATTGCTGGGCGATATACACTATCTGTAATGCTGGGCTATATACACTATCTGGATTGCTGGGCTATATACACTATCTGGATTGCTGGGCTATATACACTATCTGGATTGCTGGGCTATATACACTATCTGGATTGCTGGGCTATATACACTATCTGTAATGCTGGGCTATATACACTATCTGGATTGCTAGGCTATATACACTATCTGGATTGTTGGCTTATTAACACTATCTGTAATGCTGGGCTTTATACAATATCTGTATTGTTGGGCTATATCTGTATTGCTGGGCTATATTTACTATCTGTATTGCTGGGCTATATATTCTATCTGTAATGCTGAGCTATATGCCCTGATCTGTGAGGCTGAGCTGTATATACCCTGATCTGTGAGGCTGAGCTATATACCCTGATCTGTAAGGCTGAGCTGTATATACACTGATCTGTGAGGCTGAGCTGTATATACCCTGATCTGTGAGGCTGAGCTGTATATACCCTGATCTGTGAGGCTGAGCTGTATATACCCTGATCTGTGAGGCTGAGCTGTATATACCCTGATCTGTGAGGCTAAGCTGTATATACACTGATCTGCGAGGCTGAGCTGTGTATACCCTGATCTGTGAGGCTGAGCTATATACCCTATCTGTAATGCTGAGCTATATATGCTGATCTGCGAAGCTAAGCTATATACTATGTCCTGTGATTCTGGGGCTGTATACTCTGTCCTGTGATGATGAGCTGTATACTCCTGACACTATGGGTGGAAGCAAGTGGAATACAGGGGACGGAGTGGGTGGATTCTATAAGGAGTGTGGCTTATGAGAAGTGGGAGGGGTCAAAAAGGGAAGGCGGGGTCTGCCACCCCCCAAAATCCTAAAACTTCACCAGCCGCCACTGGATGTAACCCTCCCAGGGGGTACCTCTGAGGCCCTGGCTATATCACCAGTGCCTAAGGAAAAACAGTAAATGGGGGGGGAATGTAAGTTTACAAAAAAAGCATTTTAATGTATAAATGATATTAACAATATTTCATTGTGCATGCAGAGCTCCAGAGGATGTGCGCTAGGAGGGGTGATTTTTTTTTTTATAGGGGGGTATTTGAGCTGGGGGGAATTGGGAGATGGGGGGGGCAAAGATAGGGGCTGAGATGGGGATTTACAGCAGGGGGGCAGATTTGTACGAGGAGGAGGGTGAATTTATGCTTCGGGGGTAAGCATGCAGAATAATGCTCAGAGTCTTTGTTGGGGGGGGGGATTTTTGCTGGGGGGGTGCAGTTGGCATGTTCGCCCTGGGCTTTAGATGACCTTGTTCGGCACTGTCAGAATTGTTTGCTGCCTGTACCTCACCAGGGGATTCACTCAATGACTGTCACCAGGACTAAAAAGGAATAAAAAAATAAAAAAATTTAAGATATCCCCAAAATAGGAATGGAGTGGAACGGGACACCGATTCCAGTGATAATTGCCTAAGAGGGATTTTACATTACTTTGAGTTGCTTCTGTTGTGTCTTGACATAGATAGCAGAATTTTACATACTAGAATTCATAAAACTCTACGTACTAACCCATTTTGGTGCCAGAAAGTACGTACCAGGGTGTTGTGCAATTTTTTATTTTTTTTATTTTTTTTGTACACCTATCCTATCTGACACCTCATGCTTGCTGAAAAAAACAGGAAACCCACCCGAAAAGACAGCTAAGACTTCGTAGACATGAGCTTACATTTCTAGCATCATTTTAATTTCCTTTAAAGGATTCATAACCATATATTCATTCATTCATATGTGGCTCCGCTGATGACTAAATGCACTTCAGGCTGTGAACTCATAGTAAGCCCTATTTACTCATCAGATTGGTTATCATCAAATACCCTAGTATTTGCTTTTGCCATTTTCCAAGTAGAATTAGGCTCTCTGAGACAACTCAACATACAGTATATATTTAATTGCTAATGTGACTTGGAAAGTATTTGGATACATTTATGATTATCTCCTATTTGACAACATAGTATTTATTATGTTTAGCTTATTTTATTAATTTACACAATATCAAGATTTTTTTTAAAGTAATAC
This sequence comes from Rana muscosa, assembly GCA_029206835.1. NCBI lineage: Eukaryota > Metazoa > Chordata > Amphibia > Anura > Ranidae > Rana > Rana muscosa. Next base: position 152,738,653 of record JARGYO010005626.1, on the reverse strand, counting down.
AAAAGGCTCCAATTATTATTTTTTAATTATGTTATACTTACCTGCTTTATGCAATAGTATTGCACAGAGCAGCCCTGATCCTCCGCTTCTCGCACTCCTGGCTCCCCCCCCCTGCCAAGTTCCCCCTTAGAAAGCCACTTGCTATAGGAGCACTCATTAATGCTCACTGTGTCCATAAGACACACAGAACAGGGCTCAGCCCCACCCACAGGCCCCTCCTCACTGGCAGTATTTGACAACAGTGGGAGCCAATGGCTCCCACTGCTGTGTCTCAGCCAATGAGGAGGCAGAGAGCTGGGACAGCAGCTCTCATGCACATCGCAGGATCAGGATCGGGATTGGGTTTGATCAGTATTAGAGGGGCTGCGGGGGAAGCTGGATACTGAAGGTTTTTTACCTGCCTACTAGTGATGAGCCGAACACCCCCGGGTTCGGTTCGCACCAGAACCCGCGAACGGACCGGAAGTTCGAACGAACATTAGAACCCTATTAAATACAATGGATGCGAACGTTCGAATTCTAAAGTGCTAATTATAACAACTATTATGCATGTTATTGTCCTAAAAAGGGTTTGGGAACCCGGGTTCTGCACCAGGGGACATGTATCAATGCAAAAAGAAGTTTTAAAAACGGTCGTTTTTCGGGAGCAGTCATTTTAATGATGCATAAAGTGAAAAAAAAAAAGTCAAATATTCCTTTAAATATCGTACCTGGGGGGTGTCTAAAGTATGCCTGTGAAGTGCCACGTGTTTCCCGTGTTTAGAACTGTCCCTGCACAAAATGACACTTCTAAAGGAAAAAAAAGCCATTTAAAACTGCTTGCGGCTTTAATGTAATGTCTGGTCCCGGTAATATGGATGAAATTCTTTAAGAAAAATGGCATAGCTACCCCATGACCCCCCCCCCTACCCCAGCCCATTACCAGCCCCTTTGGGTCTTGTATGGATATTAAGGGGAACCCCGCACATAAAATAAAAAAGGCCCTATATACTCTGAACAGCCGTATACAGGCGGTGCATACAAGACAGGGACTGTAGGTTTGTTCTTATGTAGAATCTGTTTGTAATTTTGAACAGGTACATTGTTGAAGTGTAGCTCCAGCCCAAAAATCTATTTTTAAACTTTTTGGAAAACATAGGTAAGGGTTATCACCCCTGTAACATTTGTTTTGCTGTCTGTGCCCCTGTTCAGAACATTTCACCTCACTTTCCGTCCCAATGACAACTGTTTTTGAAATGTGGTGTTTTTCTTGAAACAAGGATTGCTGATAAAGCATCAGTACAGAGGAGACACCTTTCTCCCATATTTATTCTTACAGGAGAGAATTTTCCTTCCTAGTGGTAGATTTCCTCTCACTTCCTGTTGTCTTCTTGCGTTTGCAAGTAGGAGTCGTTTGTAAGTTGGATGTTTGAAAGTAGGGACCTGCCGTATATACTCTGCAGAAATAGGCCCCTTAGTTGTTGGTGTTGGCACAACACTGTAAGCACTCACAGTTACTCTTGGTTGGTGCTGGAACGCCCTGCTGTCAACTATTATATCAGGAATTTTAATTACATATAATTGTTGAACAGTGGTAGTAAAAATTGGGCCTTTGATGGTGGTGCTGGTGCCACAACACTGTAAGCCCTGACAGTTACTCTTGGTGGGTGCAGCAATGGGCCCTGCTGTGAATTATTAGATCAAGAATTGTAATTACATGCCCCTGTTGAACAGGGGCTGAAAAATTGGGCCTTAGGCACTGGTGGCACAACACTGCAACCCCTCACAGATACTGTACTTGGAGCACAGCAATGAGCCCTGTTGCAAAGTATTGCTTCAAAAATTGTAATGACACGCCCCTGTTAAACAGGGGCTGAAAAATTGGGCCTTAGGCACTGGTGGCACAACACTGCAACTCCTCACAGATACTGTACTTGGAGCACAGCAATGAGCCCTGTTGCAAAGTATTGCTTCAAAAATTGTAATTACACGCCCCTGTTAAACAGGGGCTGAAAAATTGGGCGTTAGGCACTGGTGGCGGCACCCATAAACAAAAATGATCTTCCAAGCTATCATCATCAATCGTATCATTGAGGACTCGGAGGAGGAGGATAGCCAGTCAACATAACAGCACAGGCACTCAGCATCAGCATCAGTCTTGAAGGGATGTGACATTTTAAAATCAATTAGTCTGTTATATCAGCATCAGGTGTGTGGTAGCTGGTGGTGATCCAAGACTGGTTCATCTTGATGAAAGTCAGTCGATCAACCGAGTCGGTGGACAGGCGCACCCTGTGATCCGTGACAAATCCTCCAGCAGCACTGAATGTGCGTTCCGAAAGAACGCTGGATGCAGGACAGGCCAGTAGCTCAATTGCATACTGTGCAAGCTCTGGCCAGTGATCCATCCTCAAGACCCAGTAAGCCAGAGGATTTTCGGTGGGGAAGGTGTCCAAGTCTGACCTTGCCCCTAGATATTCCTGCACCATGTTTATCAGACGCTGGCGATGGTTGCTGGAACCAATCATACTTTGGGGCTGCGGACTAAAGAATTGTCTGAACGCATCGGTCAGACGGCCACCTTCCCCACCGCTCCTTCTTTGACTGGCCGAAGCCTCAGCAACTCGTTGTCCAGGACCAGGAGTTTGCAACCTCCCAGTCTCTGGGAACGCGTTGCACAGACCTTTCTGCAAGGCCTCCCGGAGTTGTCTCATCCTCTGCTCCCTCTGCGACGGTAACATAAGGTCCGCAACCTTACCCTTGTACCGTGGATCAAGGAGAGTGGCCAGCCAGTAATGGTCCCTCTCCTTGATCCGAAGAATACGAGGATCCTTCCGCAGACTTTGCAGGATCAGGGAGGCCATGCAGCGTAGGTTTGCTGAGGCATTCGCTCCGGAGTCCTCTGGGTCACTAAGGACGACATGATCCGCAGCCACCTCCTCCCAGCCACGTACAAGTCCACTGGTTTCTTGGGACTGTAAATCATCCCTAAAAGACTGCTGCTGATGATGCTGAGTGCCAGCCTCCACCTCCATGCTGACACAATCCTCCTCCTCCTCCTCCTCCTCCTCCTCCTCTTCCTGTGCGATGGGTGGGACAGAAGGAACACTGTCTGGGTAAAGGGGGCCTTGAGAGGCAAGGAAGTCCTCCTCTTCCTGCCTCTGTTCTGCCTCAAGTGCCCTGTCCATTATTCCACGCAGCGTGTGCTCCAACAGGTGGACAAGAGGTACAGTGTCACTGATGCATGCACTGTCACTGCTCACCATCCTCGTGGCCTCCTCAAATGGTGCCAGGACAGTGCATGCATCCCTGATCATGCCCCACTGGCGTGGAGAAAAAAAACCAAGCTCCCCTGACCCTGTCCTGGTGCCGTAGTCGCACAGGTACTCATTGATGGCCCTCTGCTGCGTGTGCAGCCGCTGCAGCATGGCCAACGTTGAGTTCCACCTGGTGGGCATGTCACATATAAGGCGGTTCTTGGGCAGGTTCAACTCCTTTTGCAGCTCAGCCAGGCGAGCACTGGCATTATAAGATCTGCGGAAATGCACACAGACTTTCCTGGCCTGCCTCAGGACATCCTGTAAGCCCGGGTACCTGCCCAAGAACCGCTGCACCACCAGGTTAAGGACGTGAGCCACACAGGGCACATGGGTCAGTTGTCCCTGTCGGAGGGCGGAGAGGAGGTTGGTGCCATTGTCGCAAACCACCATTCCTGGCTTAAGCTGGCGTGGCGTCAACCACCTCTCGGCCTGGCCCTGCAGAGCAGACAGGACCTCTGCCCCAGTGTGGCTTCTGTCCCCCAAACACACCAGCGCAAGCACGGCATGGCATCTTTTTGCCTGCGTACTTGCGTAGCCCCGTGAACGGCTACGGAGCACCGCTGGTTCATAGGACAAACCACAGGAAGAGGCCATGGAGGAAGAAGAAGAGGAGGGGGTGGAGGAGAGAGGTGTGTCACAACCAGTAGTAGCATTTTGGAGGCGTGGCGGTGGGACAACCTCCAACACTACTGCACCTTGTCCTGAATCCTTCCCAGCTGCCAAAAGAGTGACCCAATGGGCCGTGAAAGAAAGGTAACGTCCCTGTCCATGCCTGCTGGACCATGAGTCAGCGGTAATATGCACCTTACCGCTGACCGCCCTGTCCAGCGAGGCCAAGACATTGCCTTCCACATGCCGGTAGAGAGCCGGAATAGCCTTCCGTGAGAAAAAGTGGCGTTTGGGAACCTGCCACTGAGGAACCGCACATTGCACAAACTCACGGAAGGGGGCCGAGTCTACCAACTGAAAAGGCAGCAGTTGAAGCGCTAGCAATTTAGCCAAGCTAGCATTCAACCGCTGGGCATGTGGATGGCTGGGAGTGAACTTCTTTCGACGGTCCAGCAGCTGGGGCAGGGAAATTTGCCTGCTAGAATCGGACGTCGGTGTACTGCTAGCAGAGTGGGCGCAAGTACTTGGCTGTGACACACCTAATTCTACACCTTCATTCCTCTCAGTGCATGTTTCAGAGAGGACTGAAGTTATAGTGGGGTTGGAGATCCCAGCTGATGCGGTGCAAGGAGAGGTCCGCTTTGTTCTTTGGTGTGGGTCTTTGAGGTAGGCTTGCCAACGAGCTGCATGGCAGGTCAACATATGTCTGGTCAGGCATGTGGTACCCAAGCGGCTGATGTTTTGGCCACGCGATATACGCTTGAGACATATGTTGCAAACAGCAGCTGTGCGATCTGATGCACTAGCCTCAAAAAAGGCCCACACCAAAGAACTTTTTGAATGACGGGCAGAGGCAGCGCCCTGCACAGGCGGAGCTCTGCGGTGTGATTCCGTCGGTGTACTGCCCTTACGCTGGCCACCAAAGGGCATCCTGCCTCGTTGGAGATGTGCCTCCTCCTCATCCTCCTCCTCCTCCTCTCTCCTATTAGGCACCCACGTGGAGTCATTGACCTCATCATCCCCTCCCTCCTCATCACTGGAGCCAATCTGGCAGTATGCTGCAGCTGCTGGAACATGACTGCCAGATTGGTGTCCTTCTTGAGCATCCCCTCTGTCTGCTCTCACGCTACTGCCTTCCTCTAGCTGGGTTTCATCATCAGACCCTTCGAAACGCTGGGCATCCTCCTGGAGCATGTACCCAACACTGTGCTGAAACAGTTCGGGGGACTCCTCAGGAGGAGGACATGGTGGGTCTAGGGAAGGAGTGACTGATGATTTGTCTGACATTGATACCAGGGAAGACGACGCTTTGGCAGCTGCTTTTCCAGTACCCTGAGCCTGGGTGAGAGAGGATGAGGAGGAGGAGGAGGGCTTGGTCATCCACTCTACCAAGTCTTCGGCATGATGTGGCTCAACATGTCCAGCTGCCGAAAAGAAGGACAAGCGTGTCCCATGGCCATGTGCTGATGACAATGCACCGCGTCCACGACCAGCACTGTTGCCCCCAGACACAGAGCCTGCTTGCCCTCTTTTATTGCCTCCTGACTGTCTGCCTCTCCTTGTTTGCCTTCCAGACATTCTAATAGATGGCCTGCAGGGAGATGGGAAAAAAGCAATAAGGGCTACCTTCAGGTGTCCTTCTCTGTCCCTGGAAACAAGGACTTGCAGAGTGAAAGAAAAAAAACACTCTCCCTACCTACAGTTTTCTGTCCCTAGAAAAAATGTTTTTTTTAATCACAATATAGCACAAGGAAAATTAACTCACTGTCCTTACAGGTCCCTGGAAACAAGGACTTGCAGAGTGAAAGAAACTGACACTGTCCCTACCTAGAGTTTTCTGTCCCTAGAATAAATGTTTTTTTTAATCACAATATAGCAAAAGGACAATTCACTCACTGTCCTTCCAGGTCCCTGGAAACAAGGACTTGCAGAGTGAAAGAAACTGACACTGTCCCTACCTAGAGTTTTCTGTCCCTAGAATAAATGTTTTTTTTAATCACAATATAGCAAAAGGACAATTCACTCACTGTCCTTCCAGGTCCCTGGAAACAAGGACTTGCAGAGTGAAAGAAACTGACACTGTCCCTACCTAGAGTTTTCTGTCCCTAGAATAAATGTTTTTTTTAATCACAATATAGCAAAAGGACAATTCACTCACTGTCCTTCCAGGTCCCTGGAAACAAGGACTTGCAGAGTGAAAGAAACTGACACTGTCCCTACCTAGAGTTTTCTGTCCCTAGAATAAATGTTTTTTTTAATCACAATATAGCAAAAGGACAATTCACTCACTGTCCTTCCAGGTCCCTGGAAACAAGGACTTGCAGAGTGAAAGAAACTGACACTGTCCCTACCTAGAGTTTTCTGTCCCTAGAATAAATGTTTTTTTTAATCACAATATAGCAAAAGGACAATTCACTCACTGTCCTTCCAGGTCCCTGGAAACAAGGACTTGCAGAGTGAAAGAAACTGACACTGTCCCTACCTAGAGTTTTCTGTCCCTAGAATAAATGTTTTTTTAATCACAATATAGCAAAAGGACAATTCACTCACTGTCCTTCCAGGTCCCTGGAAACAAGGACTTGCAGAGTGAAAGAAACTGACACTGTCCCTACCTAGAGTTTTCTGTCCCTAGAATAAATGTTTTTTTTAATCACAATATAGCAAAAGGACAATTCACTCACTGTCCTTCCAGGTCCCTGGAAACAAGGACTTGCAGAGTGAAAGAAACTGACACTGTCCCTACCTAGAGTTTTCTGTCCCTAGAATAAATGTTTTTTTTAATCACAATATAGCAAAAGGACAATTCACTCACTGTCCTTCCAGGTCCCTGGAAACAAGGACTTGCAGAGTGAAAGAAACTGACACTGTCCCTACCTAGAGTTTTCTGTCCCTAGAATAAATGTTTTTTTTAATCACAATATAGCAAAAGGACAATTCACTCACTGTCCTTCCAGGTCCCTGGAAACAAGGACTTGCAGAGTGAAAGAAACTGACACTGTCCCTACCTAGAGTTTTCTGTCCCTAGAATAAATGTTTTTTTTAATCACAATATAGCAAAAGGACAATTCACTCACTGTCCTTCCAGGTCCCTGGAAACAAGGACTTGCAGAGTGAAAGAAACTGACACTGTCCCTACCTAGAGTTTTCTGTCCCTAGAATAAATGTTTTTTTTAATCACAATATAGCAAAAGGACAATTCACTCACTGTCCTTCCAGGTCCCTGGAAACAAGGACTTGCAGAGTGAAAGAAACTGACACTGTCCCTACCTAGAGTTTTCTGTCCCTAGAATAAATGTTTTTTTTAATCACAATATAGCAAAAGGACAATTCACTCACTGTCCTTCCAGGTCCCTGGAAACAAGGACTTGCAGAGTGAAAGAAACTGACACTGTCCCTACCTAGAGTTTTCTGTCCCTAGAATAAATGTTTTTTTTAATCACAATATAGCAAAAGGACAATTCACTCACTGTCCTTCCAGGTCCCTGGAAACAAGGACTTGCAGAGTGAAAGAAACTGACACTGTCCCTACCTAGAGTTTTCTGTCCCTAGAATAAATGTTTTTTTTAATCACAATATAGCAAAAGGACAATTCACTCACTGTCCTTCCAGGTCCCTGGAAACAAGGACTTGCAGAGTGAAAGAAACTGACACTGTCCCTACCTAGAGTTTTCTGTCCCTAGAATAAATGTTTTTTTTAATCACAATATAGCAAAAGGACAATTCACTCACTGTCCTTCCAGGTCCCTGGAAACAAGGACTTGCAGAGTGAAAGAAACTGACACTGTCCCTACCTAGAGTTTTCTGTCCCTAGAATAAATGTTTTTTTTAATCACAATATAGCAAAAGGACAATTCACTCACTGTCCTTCCAGGTCCCTGGAAACAAGGACTTGCAGAGTGAAAGAAACTGACACTGTCCCTACCTAGAGTTTTCTGTCCCTAGAATAAATGTTTTTTTTAATCACAATATAGCAAAAGGACAATTCACTCACTGTCCTTCCAGGTCCCTGGAAACAAGGACTTGCAGAGTGAAAGAAACTGACACTGTCCCTACCTAGAGTTTTCTGTCCCTAGAATAAATGTTTTTTTTAATCACAATATAGCAAAAGGACAATTCACTCACTGTCCTTCCAGGTCCCTGGAAACAAGGACTTGCAGAGTGAAAGAAACTGACACTGTCCCTACCTAGAGTTTTCTGTCCCTAGAATAAATGTTTTTTTTAATCACAATATAGCAAAAGGACAATTCACTCACTGTCCTTCCAGGTCCCTGGAAACAAGGACTTGCAGAGTGAAAGAAACTGACACTGTCCCTACCTAGAGTTTTCTGTCCCTAGAATAAATGTTTTTTTTAATCACAATATAGCAAAAGGACAATTCACTCACTGTCCTTCCAGGTCCCTGGAAACAAGGACTTGCAGAGTGAAAGAAACTGACACTGTCCCTACCTAGAGTTTTCTGTCCCTAGAATAAATGTTTTTTTTAATCACAATATAGCAAAAGGACAATTCACTCACTGTCCTTCCAGGTCCCTGGAAACAAGGACTTGCAGAGTGAAAGAAACTGACACTGTCCCTACCTAGAGTTTTCTGTCCCTAGAATAAATGTTTTTTTTAATCACAATATAGCAAAAGGACAATTCACTCACTGTCCTTCCAGGTCCCTGGAAACAAGGACTTGCAGAGTGAAAGAAACTGACACTGTCCCTACCTAGAGTTTTCTGTCCCTAGAATAAATGTTTTTTTTAATCACAATATAGCAAAAGGACAATTCACTCACTGTCCTTCCAGGTCCCTGGAAACAAGGACTTGCAGAGTGAAAGAAACTGACACTGTCCCTACCTAGAGTTTTCTGTCCCTAGAATAAATGTTTTTTTTAATCACAATATAGCAAAAGGACAATTCACTCACTGTCCTTCCAGGTCCCTGGAAACAAGGACTTGCAGAGTGAAAGAAACTGACACTGTCCCTACCTAGAGTTTTCTGTCCCTAGAATAAATGTTTTTTTTAATCACAATATAGCAAAAGGACAATTCACTCACTGTCCTTCCAGGTCCCTGGAAACAAGGACTTGCAGAGTGAAAGAAACTGACACTGTCCCTACCTAGAGTTTTCTGTCCCTAGAATAAATGTTTTTTTTAATCACAATATAGCAAAAGGACAATTCACTCACTGTCCTTCCAGGTCCCTGGAAACAAGGACTTGCAGAGTGAAAGAAACTGACACTGTCCCTACCTAGAGTTTTCTGTCCCTAGAATAAATGTTTTTTTTAATCACAATATAGCAAAAGGACAATTCACTCACTGTCCTTCCAGGTCCCTGGAAACAAGGACTTGCAGAGTGAAAGAAACTGACACTGTCCCTACCTAGAGTTTTCTGTCCCTAGAATAAATGTTTTTTTTAATCACAATATAGCAAAAGGACAATTCACTCACTGTCCTTCCAGGTCCCTGGAAACAAGGACTTGCAGAGTGAAAGAAACTGACACTGTCCCTACCTAGAGTTTTCTGTCCCTAGAATAAATGTTTTTTTTAATCACAATATAGCAAAAGGACAATTCACTCACTGTCCTTCCAGGTCCCTGGAAACAAGGACTTGCAGAGTGAAAGAAACTGACACTGTCCCTACCTAGAGTTTTCTGTCCCTAGAATAAATGTTTTTTTTAATCACAATATAGCAAAAGGACAATTCACTCACTGTCCTTCCAGGTCCCTGGAAACAAGGACTTGCAGAGTGAAAGAAACTGACACTGTCCCTACCTAGAGTTTTCTGTCCCTAGAATAAATGTTTTTTTTAATCACAATATAGCAAAAGGACAATTCACTCACTGTCCTTCCAGGTCCCTGGAAACAAGGACTTGCAGAGTGAAAGAAACTGACACTGTCCCTACCTAGAGTTTTCTGTCCCTAGAATAAATGTTTTTTTTAATCACAATATAGCAAAAGGACAATTCACTCACTGTCCTTCCAGGTCCCTGGAAACAAGGACTTGCAGAGTGAAAGAAACTGACACTGTCCCTACCTAGAGTTTTCTGTCCCTAGAATAAATGTTTTTTTTAATCACAATATAGCAAAAGGACAATTCACTCACTGTCCTTCCAGGTCCCTGGAAACAAGGACTTGCAGAGTGAAAGAAACTGACACTGTCCCTACCTAGAGTTTTCTGTCCCTAGAATAAATGTTTTTTTTAATCACAATATAGCAAAAGGACAATTCACTCACTGTCCTTCCAGGTCCCTGGAAACAAGGACTTGCAGAGTGAAAGAAACTGACACTGTCCCTACCTAGAGTTTTCTGTCCCTAGAATAAATGTTTTTTTTAATCACAATATAGCAAAAGGACAATTCACTCACTGTCCTTCCAGGTCCCTGGAAACAAGGACTTGCAGAGTGAAAGAAACTGACACTGTCCCTACCTAGAGTTTTCTGTCCCTAGAATAAATGTTTTTTTTAATCACAATATAGCAAAAGGACAATTCACTCACTGTCCTTCCAGGTCCCTGGAAACAAGGACTTGCAGAGTGAAAGAAACTGACACTGTCCCTACCTAGAGTTTTCTGTCCCTAGAATAAATGTTTTTTTTAATCACAATATAGCAAAAGGACAATTCACTCACTGTCCTTCCAGGTCCCTGGAAACAAGGACTTGCAGAGTGAAAGAAACTGACACTGTCCCTACCTAGAGTTTTCTGTCCCTAGAATAAATGTTTTTTTTAATCACAATATAGCAAAAGGACAATTCACTCACTGTCCTTCCAGGTCCCTGGAAACAAGGACTTGCAGAGTGAAAGAAACTGACACTGTCCCTACCTAGAGTTTTCTGTCCCTAGAATAAATGTTTTTTTTAATCACAATATAGCAAAAGGACAATTCACTCACTGTCCTTCCAGGTCCCTGGAAACAAGGACTTGCAGAGTGAAAGAAACTGACACTGTCCCTACCTAGAGTTTTCTGTCCCTAGAATAAATGTTTTTTTTAATCACAATATAGCAAAAGGACAATTCACTCACTGTCCTTCCAGGTCCCTGGAAACAAGGACTTGCAGAGTGAAAGAAACTGACACTGTCCCTACCTAGAGTTTTCTGTCCCTAGAATAAATGTTTTTTTTAATCACAATATAGCAAAAGGACAATTCACTCACTGTCCTTCCAGGTCCCTGGAAACAAGGACTTGCAGAGTGAAAGAAACTGACACTGTCCCTACCTAGAGTTTTCTGTCCCTAGAATAAATGTTTTTTTTAATCACAATATAGCAAAAGGACAATTCACTCACTGTCCTTCCAGGTCCCTGGAAACAAGGACTTGCAGAGTGAAAGAAACTGACACTGTCCCTACCTAGAGTTTTCTGTCCCTAGAATAAATGTTTTTTTTAATCACAATATAGCAAAAGGACAATTCACTCACTGTCCTTCCAGGTCCCTGGAAACAAGGACTTGCAGAGTGAAAGAAACTGACACTGTCCCTACCTAGAGTTTTCTGTCCCTAGAATAAATGTTTTTTTTTAAGCACACTATAGCAGAAGCACAAAACACACTGACACTCTCCCTACCTATCCTTCTCTTTCCCTAAACTAAAGGAATCCAGGTTAAGCAAGAAAGAAATAACAGTCACTGTCCCTGCCTATGCTACTCTATCCCTGCTCCGGAACACACTACACTAGGCCGCCGTGCTGGCGGCCTTTTATAGTGTGGGGCGTGTACTAAACACCCTCAGCAATAATTGGCCACAGGCATCCTGCCTGTGGCCAATCATTGCTCTCCTCGCTGCCGGCGCTGTGATTGGCCAAGCATGCGGGGTCACAGTGCATGCTTGGCCAATCACAGCGCCTGGATGACACTGCGATGGCGTAGTGCATTGTGGGCCGTTCGCGTCACTCGAATTTGGCGCGAACGGCCCAAATCGTTCGATCTTCGTCGAACGATCGAACAGCCAATGTTCGAGTCGAACGTATGTTCGACTCGAACACGAAGCTCATCCCTACTGCCTACATAGAGTGCAGGAAGGTAAAAACCTTCAACCTTTACAACCACTTTAAAGCTGAAGTCTGCCCAGGGAGTTTTCTCTTAAACCCCCTTCAGTCCATCATGAATGCCGCTGCAAGACTCATACACCTTACCAACCATTCAGTGTCCTCCACCCCTCTCTGCCAATCCCTCCACTGGCTCCCACTCACCCAACTAATAAAATTCAAAGTACTAACAATAATTTACAAAGCCACCCACAACTTGGCCCCCAGCTACATCACTAACCTAGTCCCAAAATACCAAGGTCCTCCCAAGACCTTCTGCTCTCTGGCTTCCTTGTCACCTCCTCCAATGCTCGCCTACAGGATTTCTCCAGAGCTTCTCCCATCCTTTGGAACTCCCTACCCCAATCTGTCCGACTGTCCCCTAATCTATCCATATTTAGACGATCCCTGAAAACTCTACTCTTTAAAGAAGCCTATCCTGCTTCTAACTTATACACTGTTTTACTTCCTCCATCAGCTCATCCCCCACAGCTACAGTATTACCTTTTGTATCAATTGACCCTCCCTGTTTAGATTGTAAGCTCTATTGAGCAGGGCCCTCCGATTTCTCTTGTACCAAATTGTAATGTAATTGTAATGTCTGCCTTTATTTTGTAAAGCGCTGCGCAAACTGTTGGCGCTATATAAACCTTGTATACAGTGGCGTAACTAGAGACTTCAGGGCCCCGGTGCAAGAAATCATGAAGGGCCCCCCCCCACCGAAAAGCTTAATACTTAATTTTTTTACACTGTACAACAAAGAGGGACTGGCCATATTACCTGGGATTTCACATAAATGAAGCAATACATCAGTTGCTGATCCTATGCAGCAATCATAGGATCAATTAAATCTGACCTGGGGAATGGGATCAGTAACAGTGCTGGTGGGGAGGAGGGATGGGATCAGGGTTGCCACCTTTTCTTCAAGCCAAACCCGAACACTTTCGCGGTGCGCGGCAATTTTTTTGTACTACACGCTATAGGATTGTAAAATACCTAGGACACCTTTTGGGTTACCCAAAGAGAGTAGTAATGAGGTGTGCTACAATGAACAGTGGCTGTGGCCAAATTGCATTAACAGTGGTGGGGGGGGGGGGGGGCTGAATAGGCATGGCTAAATAAAAAAAAAAGCATTAGTGTACCCATAAAATATGATTCAATTAATAAAAGAAATGTCAGTTAAAATATGAAACTAGTCTACCTTAAAAGTGGACACTGTCAGCCAGTAGGGCAGTGGACGGTGTCAGTAGGGCAGAGGACGGTATCAGTAGAGCAGTGGACGGTGTCAGTAGGGCAGTGGACGGTGTCAGTAGGGCAGTGGACGGTGTCAGTAGGGCACTGGACGGTGTCAGTAGGGCAGTGGACGGTGTCAGTAGGGCAGTGGACGGTGTCAGTAGGGCAGTGGACGGTGTCAGTAGGGCAGTGGACGGTGTCACCCGGTGAGAACTGTATATATGGATGGTGTATGGGGGGGGAGAATTGTATATACAGGGGGGGGGCTGTATATATGGATGGTGTATAGGGGGGAGAGAACTGTATATATGGGGGGACTGTATATATGGGGGGGGGGAGAGAACTGTATATATGGATGGTGTATGGGGGGGAGAGAGAACTGTATATATGGGGGGGACTGTATATATGGATGGTGTATGGGGGGGGAGAGAACTGTATATATGGGGGGACCTATATATATGGATGGTGTATGGGGGGGAGAACTATATATATGTATATGGGGGGCTGTATATATGGATGGTGTATGGGGGGTGAGAAAGAACTGTATATATGGGGGGGACTGTATATATGGATGGTGTATGGGGGGGAGAACTGTATATATGGGGGGACTGTATATATGGATGGTGTATGGGGGGGGAGAGAGAACTGTATATATGGGGGGACTGTATATATGGATGTGTATGGGGGGAGAGAACTGTATATATGGGGCGACTGTATATATGGATGGTGTATGGGAGGGAGAACTATATATATGTATATGGGGGGGCTGTATATATGGATGGTGTATGGGGGGAGAGAGAGAACTGTATATATGGGGGGACTGTATATATGGATGGTGTATGGGGGGGAGAACTGTATATATGGGGGGGACTGTATATATGGATGGTGTATGGGGGGGAGAGAGAACTGTATATATGGGGGGGACTGTATATATGGATGGTGTATGGGGGGGAGAGAGAACTGTATATATGGGGGGACTGTATATATGGATGGTGTATGGGGGGAAGAACTATATATATATGGGGGGACGGTATATAAGGATGGTGTATGGGGGGGGAGAACTATATATATATGGGGGGACTGTATATAAGGATGGTGAATGGAGGGGATGATAAATGTGTGTATGAGGAGGAGAGGGAAAACTGGATGGATGGATGGTGTATGGGAGGGGGGTGGCAGAACTGTATGGTAGTGTATGGGGGGGGGCAAAACCAGAGGAGAGTCTCCGGCAACATGGAGACTCCGTCTCTGCCTCTGTGTCCCGTCTGCAGCACACAGAGCGGATGGAGGTGAACTGACAATGCGGGGGGGGGGGGTAGATAGGAAGGCAGCAGTTGCAGAATAAAGCGGACCGAACTCGAGGTGCACACGGCGGTGGTGGCACAGCTTCAGCACAGGCACAGGGACTCAGGGAGCAACTGGCGGGTCTGAATAATATTCCTGGGTCTCAGGCGGGCAGAGACCCGGGCACATGTTTCAAAACCCGTACTGTCCGGGTGAATCCCGGACAGGTGGCAACCCTAGATGGGATCAGTGAAGTGCTGGTGTTGAGGGGGGTGGCAGCGGTTGTACTTAAGGCGGGGGTGGCGGCGGTGGCAGTGGTGGTGCCATCCTCTCCCACCACCACCTGTGCCTCTTACTGATCCCATCCCTATCCCTCCCATCACCTCTGTTGTAGAAGTAATGGGGGGGGGATAGGGATGAGATCAGTAGTGGGGGGGATGGGATCGGTAAGGAGGCACAGGTGGTGGTGGTGGGAGAGGATGGCATCACCACTGCCACCTCCCTCAAGTACCACCGCAGCCACCCCCCTCAAGTACCACCGCTACCACCCCCCCTCAAGTACCACCGCTACCACCCCCCCTCAAGTACCACTGCTACCACCCCCCCTCAAGTACTAGCGGTGGTACTTGAGGGGGGTGGTAGTGGTGGCACTTGAGGGGGGGTGGCTGCGGTGGTACTTGGGGGGTGGCTGTGGTGGTACTTGAGGGGGGGTGGCTGCGGTGGTACTTGAGGGGGGGTGGCTGCGGTGGTACTTGAGGGGGGGTGACTGCGGTGGTACTTGAGGGGGGTGGCAGTGGTGGTGCCATCCTCTCCCACCACCACCTGTGCCTCCTTACTGATCCCATCCCCCCCACCACTGATCTCATCCCTATCCCCCCCATCACCTCTGTTGTAGAAGTAATGGGGGGGGATAGGGTTGATGAGATCAGTGGTGGGGGGGATGGGATCAGTAAGCTGAGGCACAGGTGGTGGAGGTTGGCATTGATTGCTGAGGTGAGCTCTGTCACTTGATTGACTTACCGTCAATCAATCGATTCCCCCGAGAATTCCGTCCTGTGGGTCACTCTGACAGATGTCACTGTGTGTGTCTTCTCCCGCCAGGCGCCAGGATGAAAAATTTGCCACTCTGCCTTGCCCCATGCTGCCTGGGTAGACTCCGGGAAGGTACTCCATGCTGCCATAGAGGGGAAAGCTTCTCCCCGCCTTCTCTCATTTTTCAGAGTCCGCCTGCCTCCCTACATCTCTGTGTCTCTGGATAGGCGGAGGCGGGGGCGGTGGCGGAGGCGGAGGCGGTCCACAATCCCAGTCAGTGAGTGGAGTGCTGCCTCAGCTGCCCTGCTCTCTTGCATTATCTCAGTGTCTGTCTTCAGTCAGCGGCGGCCCCGCGGCCGAACGTATAGCACGCAGTGCGCCGCACACATTGTCAGTGAGTGACAGTCAGGTGGGCGGCGCCGGCAGAGTACACGGACGGGCTGCGGGGCCCCCCGGACTTGGCGGAATTACAGGGCCCAGTCGCAACTGCGACTGTCGCGACCCTGAAAATTCGGCCACTGCTTGTATAATAATAATAATAATAATACCCCACATTTTCTAGCTAATCACTGCAACAATTAAAAATAAATCCTAATGAAAATGCCCCAAATACTCAGCTAAATCCATAGTCATGTGACCTGATGGGTTCCAAGTCTTCTTTTTTCCTCACTACACAGTGGGAGGGTCTCTCTTTGGGGTGTCCATGTTGTTGTCTGGTGACATGGACATTTTCCATTACAAGACTTCCTGCATTGGGCCCAGACTGCAGCATTGGATCACTGGTCTTCACTAATTGAAGAGGCACCAGTAGGGAGCAATTGATGGCAGAGCCAGATAAAGTGGCCGATGATGTCAGAGGGGCATGCGCAGTATAATTGGCAAAGAGTGCCGTGCCACAATGCTGATGCATGCGTGCGAGTGACGTTATCGCAGCCTGGCCATTCAAGAGTCTGGAGAGCGCAAACCCGGAAGGAAGACTGGATGAAGATGGAATCACTGGGAGTGGTGACAGCCAGCGCTGGAGGGTTTCATTTCACAGGTGAGTCTGTCATAATATGCTTATATGCAGTGCATACTAGCACATTATTGCATCAACCACCTAAGGCCCATTTAAAAAGAAAAAAAGAAAATAAAAAAAAATGGGGTAAATTAATGCTTTAACCACTTGACCTCTGGTTGACTGTGTTACTTTAACTGACAATTGAGCAGTCCTCCGACACTGTACCCAAATAAAATTGATGACCATTTTTCCTTCCAATTCCTTTTGGTGGTATTTAATCAGCTCTGCGGTTTTTATTTTTTGCGCTATAAACAAAAAATGTAGACAATTTTGAAAAAAATATATACCGTATATATTTCTTACTTTCTGCTATAAAACACATCCAATAAAAAAAAAATTTAAAAATCAAATTTCTTCATAAATTTAGGCTACATATATTTGGTAAAAAAAATTGCAATAAGCGTATATTGATTGGTTTGGGCAAAAGTTCTAGCGTCTACAAACTATGGGATAGATTTATGGAGTTTTTATTTATTAAATTTTTTTACGAGTAAAGGGGGAAATCAGGAACTTATAGCAGGACTGCGACATTGCGGTGAACAGATCAGATACTAAGTGACACTTTTTGGGAACCAGTGACACTAATACAGTGATCATTGCTAAAAAATATGCACTGTCACTATACTAATGGCAATGGCAGGGAAAGGGTTAACATCAGAGGCCATCAAAGGGTTAACTGTGTGCCCAACCTCTGCTTGTGTACACTGTGGGAGGTGCTTGTACTATGGGAGGGGAAAGATCCATGGAACACAGGATCACAACCTTCCCTTCTCACAGAACGGCGATCTGCCTTGTTTACATAGACAGACCACCTTTCTGCCTGTGCCCAGAAAAATCGGCAGGTCCCAGCGGACCTGCTAATTGACTCTCGGAAGTGCAGGATCATATACAAGTATGTGATCCTGTCCAGGAGAGCTGCCTTGCCGCTGTATATATACAGTATATGGTCGGCAAGTGGTCAATGCATAGCTCCCAACTGTCCCTGATTTGGAGGGACTGTCCCTGATTTGGAACAAAGTCCCTCTGTCCTTCATTTCTCCTCATTTGTCCCTAATATTGGAATGATCTATATAATGTAGTTGTATATAAAATGCACTTTTTATCTTTCAAAAAGTGTTTTCCAGCACTAAACCTTTCATCCAATTTCTAAATTGCTGCATTTGTAAATTCCAAAAGTCAATATAAAGGAATAGAAGTGGTAAAAAAAAAGAACTTTTGGGTTTAACTAATACTTTTTTGGGATCCTTCTCCTTTAAGGGGGCGTGGCAGGGTTGTGTCTTATGCCTACATACTTTTGCTAATAGGTGCCCCTCGTTCCCATCTCAAAATGTTGGGAGGTTTGGTTAAAGCGGTATTAAGCCAAAAACAAAATTTGAATGCATTGCAGATTACCAATTCTCAGATGTAGTGGCTGCATTGGTTTTCTTTTTTTATGTTGTTTTTACCTTTATTTTCCTCTGGGCATCTGACCAATGACTATAATAATAATTATAATTGTTTAGCTTCCTTTAACAAATCAAGCTGTCCAACAAAAGTGTCAAATAAAGGGTTGAGACAAACCATACTAAACCATATACAGGGGTGCTTACAATGGACAGCGCTTATACATTTTATTATTATTATTATACAGGATTTATATAGCGCCAACAGTTTGTGCAGCGCTTTACAACGTTAGGGTAGACAGTACAAATACAATACAATTTAATCACTTAAGGACTGAGCCTCTTTTTGAGATTTGTTGTTTACAAGTTAAAAACTATTTTTTTTGCTAGAAAATTACTTATAACCCCCAAACATTATACATTTTTTTTCTAACACCCATGAAAATAAAATGGTGGTCGTTGCAATACTTTATGTCACACCGTATTTGCGCAGCGGTCTTACAAACGCACTTTTTTGGGAAAAAATACACTTTTTTTGAATAAAAAAATAAGACAACAGTTAAGTTAGCCCAATTTTCTTTTATATTGTGAAAGATAATGTTATGCCGAGTAAATTGATACCCAACATGTCACGCTTCAAAATTGCGCCAGCTCGTGGAATGGCGACAAACTTTTACCCTTAAAAATCTCCATAGACGACGTTTAAACAATTCTACAGGTTGCATGTTTTGAGTTACAGAGGAGATCTAGGGCTAGAATTATTGCTCTCGCTCTAACGATCGCGCTGATACTTCACATGTGTGGTTTTAACACCGTTTTCATATGCGGGCGCTGCTCAGGTATGTGTTCGCTTCTGCACGCGAACTCGTCGGGACGGGGCACGTTTAAAGCAATTTTTTTTTCTTATTTATTTTACATTTTATTTTTTACACTGTTCTTTTAAAAAAACGGTGTCACTTTTATTCCTATTACAAGGGATGTAAACATCCCTTATAATATAAAAAGGCATGACAGGTCCTCTTAAATATGAGATCTGGGGTCAAAAAGACCTCAGATCTCATATTTACACAAAAATGCAATAAATGTCATCTGAAAAAAAAAATGGCCCTTCAAGAGCTATGGGCGGAAGTGATGTTTTGACGTTGCTTCCGCCCCGCTATGGTATGGAGTTGGGTGGGGGCCATCTTCCCCTCACTCCCTCACTCGTCTCCATACCCAGCCACAGAGAGGACCCGATCGCCTCCGCCGCCACCGACGGCTCTGGTAAGCGGTGGAGGGCACGGGAGAGCCCTCTCCCACCGCCGATAAAGGTGATCTTGCGGCGAATCCACCGCAGAGACCACCATTGTCGGAAACCGCACCGCCGGCTGGAGACGAGGATGTAGGTTATGGTAGCTAGCTGCTGCCATAACAAAAATATCCCTCTTCAAAGTGCCGACGTATATAGTCGTTCAGCGGTCCGGAAGTGGTTAATACAGCAGGAATCAGAGGGCTCTGCTCATTACAGCTTACAATCATTTATGTAAAACCTTTATCCCAAAAGGAAAAGAAAGGTGTTAGCTGGAAGTTCAGCTTTAATTTGAACACTACGTGTCCCCCAGACTGACAATGCTGTTGTCTAAATGGGGGAGATTTACTAAAACTGGAGAGTGCAAAATCTGGTTCAGCTCTGCATGGTAGCCAATCAGCTTCTAACTTCATCTTGTTCAATTATTCTTTGACAATAAAATCTGGAAGCCGAATGGATTCTATGCAGAGCTGCACCAGATTTTGCACTCTTCAGTTTTGGTAAATCAACCCCAATGGGTCTCCATTTCTCCTTCATCCAGAGTGGTGACATCCTAGGATGGGAAGTGTGTTACTGGCCGGATCACTAGGTAAAAAAAAATAGGAAAAAAAGACTAATGCAGCCACCACGTTTGAGAATTGGTAAACTGCAATATATATATATTTATATATTTGGTTTAATACCACTCTATGTAAAAATGGACTTAAGGAAAAAAAAAAAAAATTTACTTAAAGATTTGACTTTAAAGCAGAGGTCCTGCAAAAAAATATATATTAAAAGCTAGCAGCTACAAATACTGCAGCTGCTGACTTTTAATAAATGAACACTTACCTGTCCTGGAGTTCAGCGATGTCGGCAGCCGAGGCCGAGCAATCGCTCGTCACTCAGCTTCCCCCGCCTCCATCCTTGGTGAGGGAATCAGGAAGTGAAGCGTTGCAGCTTCACTGCCCAGTTCCCTACGGCGCATGCGCGAGTAGCGTGGCGCGTTCCCAGTGGTCCCCACTGTCTCCTGGGACCAGTGGGTTTCCCAGAAGGCAGCGTGGGGGGGGGGGGCGTGAAGTGAAGTGACTCCCGTGGGAGTCTCTGCCCAGAAGTGGGTGCAAATACCTGTATTATACAGGTATCTGCACCCCCCTCCCCCCTAAAAAGTGCCAAATGTGACACCGGAGGGGGGGAGGGTTTCCGAAAAGCGGAAGTTCCATTTTTGGGTGGAACTCCGCTTTAATAAAGATTATAATCTTAACGCAAATGCATTTCAGTCCTGATAATAAATTGCCTTCTGGGGTTACAACATACGTAAATCTAGGATGATATATTCAAATTCTCTCAAATTTTTCACAATAGTATAACATGATTCAAAGTCTAGAGAATGTAAAGACATTTCCTGGGTCATCGGCAATCTGGTTACTGTTCAGAGTCTGGTGAATCACTAATGATTCAATACAGATCTGATTCATGAATCATGTATTTGTTATCCTGTAAATTCTGCACCGTTACTATGTTTTGTTCTCTCAAGTGCAACTTTCATCCTGGTGTCAGGTTAAGTGTTTTTCACTTTCACTGCCACTTACAAGGCTGTTTTCTTCTCCCACTTGTGGGATTTTTTATTTTATTTTTTTCTGGCACCCGCCTCCAGCCCAAAACCCGTCTGATGGTCAGGGCTGCTCTCTACAGGCTTCCCCTCCCTTAATGGATACAATTTCCTGAACGTCTGTGATGTCATTAATCGTGCTCAATTAATGAAATAGGGGTCTCCCTCTGTCTGACAGGGAGGAGAACACTACTTCCTTTACCGGGCTTGTGAAACATTCAACTATTTACGTAGAAAATTACTCTTTTTACTCATTCTTACTCATGTAATGGTCTTCTGAGAAAGTTCTTCAGTTTGATATATAAATATATATATAGATACAGTATATATATATATATATATATATATATATATATATATATATATATATATATATATATAAATACATCCCTTTATAGATGGGCGGCCGTGCATATCAGGAATACATCAAATAATCACACATATATCAAATGTAATACTTTATATCAACTTTTGCACACTATGACCTGACAGATTATTATAGGGCTAATACAAATTGGAATCCAAAAAAATGGCGGTGGCCTGGAGAGATATACTGTATATAGAGTTTGCCAATTCGTTTAACCACTTACAGACCGGAAGGCTTGCCTGCTTAACCACTTCAGCCCCGGACCATTTGGGTGGTCAAAGACCAGGCCACTTTTTATGATTCGGCACTGGGTCACTTTAACTGACAATTGCGCGGTTGTGCGACAATGTACCCCTACAAAATGTACGTCCTTTTTTTCCCCACAAATAGAGCTTTCTTTTGGTGGTATTTGATCACCTCTGCGGTTTTTATTTTTTGCGCTATAAACAAAAAAAGAGCGACAATTTTGAAAAAAAAACACAATATTTTTTACTTTTTGCTGTTATAAATATCCCCAAAAATGTTTTTAAAAATCAAATTTCATCAGTTTTGGCCAATATATATTCTTCTACATATTTTTGGTAAAAAAAAAAATCACAATAAGCGTAGATTGATTGGTTTGTGCAAAAGTTATAGCATCTACAAACTATGGGATAAATTTATGGCATTTTTATTATTGATTTATTGATTTATTACTAGTAATGGCGATGATCAGCAATTTCTAGCGGTACTGGGACATTGCGGCGAACAGATCGGACACTTTTGACACATTTTTGGCTCCACTGACATTTATACAGCGATCAGTGGTTTAAAAAAATGCACTGATTACTGTATAAATGTCACTGGCAGGGAAGGGGTTAACACTAGGGGGCAATAAAGGGGTAAAATGTGTTCCCTCATTTGTGTTTCTTACTGTGGGGGGGGTGGAACTGACTACAGGAGATGACAGATTGTTGTTCCTAGCTAGTAGGAGCAGACTATCTGTCTCTCCTCTCCTCACAGAACAGGGATTTGTGTGTTTACACACACATGTCCCTGTTCTGACTCTCGTGCCCGTGATCGCGCATTGGCTGGCGCTCATCGCGACCGCCGGCCATGCGCATCGGCTCCCCCTCCCTAGCAGTGCCTGCTATAGGCATTTTAGGTGACGACGTACAGCTACGATGGTTCGCGGGACCATGCTAACGAGCTGCAGTATAATGACGGTGGCTGGTCGGCAAGTGGTTAATAGGAATCCCCCTGAGGAAGCCATGTGTCCCTGTGGCATAACGCGTAGGGGAGGAGCAGCAGGATGGCCCGGCGCTTGTACCCTGTAGGAGAATCTGTGTTGGCGGCTTAGGTTCAAGCACCTGAAAAAGTTGATACTTTTGTGGATTTTTAATAAATTTTACCTGGTCTTTCATACATGCGTATGATGAGACCATCATGATGTGAGGATACACAACGGCGACATTAAGGAAGAGGAATGAGGAAGATAATCTATCCTTAGTCCTGGTTGGGACTAGAAAGTGTTTTTTGGCCAAACCTAAATGTGAGGTCACATTTATGCAGGAGAGAGCACACCCAAAGGGGGAGCATGAGAGAAGTGTTGCACTGGCAGTTTATTTAAGCACTTAAAGCAGCTTAAAGAAAACAAAGTGAAAATTACAAGGAGCTGCTGGTAGATGGCCACATGGCATTATACTGTAAATAGACTTTCTTTACTGGATATTAGGGATGAGTTTTATGTTTGACTCGAACATTGGTTGTTTGCCCGTTCGGCGAACAGTGAACAATTTGGGGTGTTCGCGGCAAATTCGAAAAGCCGCGGAACACCCTTTAAAAGTCTATGGGAGAAATCAAAAGTGTTAATTTTAAAGGTTAATATGCAATTTATTGTCATAAAAAGTGTTTGGAAACCTGGGTCATGGGCGGGGTCACCTGTTCATGTCATTGGGTAACCCCCAGCTTTATCCTTACGCAAGGAGAAAGCCGGGGGTTACCCAATGACGTGGACGGGTGACCCCGCCCCCTCTTACGCGTCATGGGTGTTTCGTTCCTCGCTGGAGACTAAGTGGAGACTGGAGCGTCGCTGGAGAATGGGTCATCGTTGGACATCGAGAGACGGGAATACATCGCTGGACAGACATCGTGAGACTGGATTACATCGCTGGAATAAATTTTTATTTTTATTAAAACCGTCTACTGTGATTTTTAACATTTTCACACTTTTTCTTTGTGAAATGGTAGGGGTACAATGTACCCGGTTACCAATTCACATAGGGGGGGGCCGGGACCTGGAGTTCCCCTTTGTTAAAGGGGGCTTCCAGATTCCGATAAGCCCCCCGCCCGCAGACCCCCACAACCACCGGGCAAGGGTTGTGGGGATGAGGCCCTTATCCCTATCAACATGAGGACATCCTCCCCATGTTGAGGGCATGTGGCCTGGTACGGTTCAGGAGGGGGGCGCTCTCTCGTCCCCCCTTTTTTCCTGCGGCCTGCCAGATTGCGTGCTTGGATAAGGGTCTGGTATAGATTTTTGGGAGGAACCCCACGCCATTTTTTTTTCATTTTGGTGCGGGGTTCCCCTTAAAATCCATACCAGACCTGAAGAGTCTGGTATGGATTTTTGGGGGGAACCCCACGCCATTTTTTTTTAAATGGCGCGGGGTTCCCCTTAATATCCATACCAGACCTGAAGGGCCTGATATGGAATTTGGGGGGACCCTCACGCTTTTTTTTTTTTTTGGTTCGGGGGTTCGCCCCTTAATAATAATACCAGACACAAAGGGCCTGGTATTGGACTGGGGGGGGGACCCCTGCCGTTTTTTTCAATAACTTTGATCTGTATTGCCAGGACCGACAATTCATTAATAGCCGAGTACTTTTAAATGACTTTTTTTTCGTTTAGAAATTACATTTTGTGCAGGGACAGTTCTAAACACGGGAAACATGTGCTACTTTACAGGCATACTATACACACACCCCAGGTACGAAATTTAAAGGAATATTTCACTTTTATTGTTTCACTTTAAGCATTATTAAAATCACTGCTCCCGAAAAAATTGACGTTTTTAAAACTTTCTTTTGCATTAATACATGTCCCCTGGGGCAGGACCCAGGTCCCCCAACACTTTTTATGACAATAACTTGAATATTAACCTTTAAAATGAGCACTTTTGTTTTTTCATGTTCGTGTCCCATAGACTTTAATGGTGTTTGCGTGTTTGAACAAATTTTTTGCCTGTTCGCATGTTCTGGTGCGAACGGAACCGGGGGTTCCACTACTAGATTTCACTTTAAGGATTACACATTTATATACTTATTATTTCAACACAATTTTTTGGCACATATATTGTGTGAACTTTCATATATTTATTTTTATATTTTGTATTCACCTTATATTGTATAATTGTAATATTGTTGTATAGTTACACTTGTGTGAGCAGTACAGAGAGAGTGGTTGGGGTTATCAATTGAATATCTCTCTGTTGTGACTACACATAATAATATGTTTTGATTTACGGTAAGTATTATGCACATCATTATTGGAATGTGAGAAGTGCTAGCGGCTGTTGGTTCAGATCTTAACACTGTATATAGTTGCAACCGCTGCACAGAGCAGGTAAGTATGACATAAACATTTTTCATTTACAATCACTTTATGTGTTGAGGTTGAATACACATGTACGATTTTTAGGACCATTATTCAAAGGAAGGATGGCACACCAAACCTAAACTTTAGAGCAAGGTACAACATTACCCTTGACTCATTCCTAAAACTTCCTACAAGGCATCAAAACATCCAGAAAACATTCATACATCTTCCTTTTCTGAGGAAATCGGTTTTATTATTAAAGAGCCATGACAGGTTAGCATTTGCAAATGTGCCTACAATGACACAATGCATACCATTTGTAGATAATCATGTATATCAGGGATATGCAACTAGCGGACCTCCAGCTGTTGCAAAACTACAAGTCCCATCATGCCTCTGCCTCTGGGTGTCATGCTTGCTGCTGTCAGAGTCTCGCTATGCCTCATGGGACTTGTAGTTTGGCAACAGCTGGAGGTCCGCTAATTGCATATCACTGATGTATATTTTCTCATAATTTACCTCAAGTTACAGAAAGTTTTGAGAAATCCATAAGCTTTGTCAAAACACATTTTTTAGTAATTTATCAGATAGAATTGAAGGCTTGATATGGTTCCTACATGAACATGACCGAAGGACTGCAGATCTTGAGACCTCCAACCTTCAATCAAAGCCCAAAATTACCAACATAAACTTCCACCCCAAATTGACCATAAGACCCCCATTCATTCTTTCTGAGTCCAATGGGCAGCATATTGTATTTGAATATTGCAAATATTGCAAATACAAAACAAAACAGATTTTCATTACAAGAATCAAAAACACAGAAAAAGTTATATATAGTATGACAAAACTGACCTCATACCCAGTCTAATGTCTTTGAAGGCACATATTATTCGAAAAAACCCTTTGTATTTGCTTCAAAACTCCTATCAAGACCACCTTGTAGACAATTTTGAGAATTCCACACACACTTTGTCAAAGCACACATAATTTTTTACTTGTCAGATAGTATGGGAAGCTTGATATGGTTCCTTCAGGGGGACTGTGGATCTTGAGGCTCCCAACCTTCCCTTAAAGCTCGTAATTACCAACATAAACCTCCACCCCCAAATTGACCATAAGACAACCATTCTTTCTTTCAGATTCCGATGGCCATAACAGCCATTTTATTGTTAATTAGTTATTAATTACAAGAATGAAAAACACAGAAAAAATTATATATGACAAAGCTGACCTCCTACCCAGTATTAGGTATTTGAAGGCACATATCATTTGAAAAACAATCTGTATTTGCCTTAAAACTCCTATCAAGGCTACCTCATTGACAATTGAGCAGGGATGAGCCGAACACCCCCCTGTTCGGTTCGCACCAGAACCTGCGAACAGACAAAATGTTTGTGTGAACTTTAGAACCCTATTAAATACAATGGACTCGAACGTTCGAAATCTAAAGTGCTAATTATAAAGGCTTATATGCAAGTTATTGTCCTAAAAAGTGTTTGGGGACCCGGGTCCTGCCCCAGGGGACATGTATCAATGCAAAAATAAGTTTTAAAAACGGCCGTTTTTTCGGGAGCAGTGATTTTAATAATGCTTAAAATTAAAAAATAAAAGTGAAATATTCCTTTAAATTTCGTACCTGGGGGGTGTGTATGATATGCATGTAAAGTGGCGCATGTTTCCCGTGCTTAGAACTGCACAAAGTGTCATTTTTGAAGGAAAAAAAGTCATTTAAAACTCACTCGCGGCTAATAATGAATTTTCGGCTTTTATCAATACATACAAAAGTCATTGATAAAAAAAAAGCGTGGGGGTCCCCCAGAATTCAATTACCAGGCCCTTCAGGTCTGGAATGGATATTAAGGGGAACCCCGCCGCAAATAAAAAAAAATGGCGGGGGTTCCCCCTAAATATCCATACCAGGCCCTTCAGATCTGGCATGGATTTTAAGGGGAACTCCACCCCAAATTTAAAAAAAAATGGCGTGGAGTCCCCCCAAAAATCCATACCAGACCCTTATCCGAGCACGCAACCTGGCCGGCCGCAGGGGAAAAGGGGGGGACGAGAGCGGCCCCCCTCCCTCCTGAACCGTACCAGGCCACATGCCCTCAACATGGGGAGGATGTCCCCATGTTGATGGGGAGAAGGGCCTCATCCCCACAACCCTTGCCCGGTGGTTGTGGGGGTCTGCGGGCAGGGGGCTTATCGGAATCTGGAAGACCCCTTTAACAAAGGGGACCCCAGATCCCGGCCCCCCACCTATGTGAATTGGTAAGGGGTACATTGTACCCCTACCATTTCACGAAGAAAGCGTAAAAAAAAAAAAAAAAACACACAAACACCTTGAAAAAGTCCTTTATTAAAAAAAAACAAAAAAAAAACATTCCAGCGGTGAAATCCAGTGTCCCGCGGCGATCCGATGTCCAGCGCTGTCCGTCATTGGTTTTGCCTGAGCGGACCTGATGGGGAACTTCCTCCTCAGTGTTTTAAATGTATAGACCCGCCCCTTCTAAAGTTCCCCATCAGGTCCGCTCAGCGGACCAGATGCGGAACATGGCAAGGGGCGGGTCTATACATGTATTACCACAGTGAGAGAAGTTCCCCATCAGGTCCGCCCCCTCGGTATGTCGGACCCGCCTACGTCATTGGCCTGAGAGGGGAACTTCCTTCACTGTGTAAATTTTAATTACACAGTGAAGGACGTTCCCCGCTCAGGCCAATGACGTAGGCGGGTCCGACATACCGAGGGGGCGGACCTGATGGGGAACTTCTCTCACTGTGGTAATACATGTACATACATACATGGGGGGGGCCGGGATCTGGGGGTTCCCTTTGTTAAAGGGGTCTTCCAGATTCCGATAAGCCCCCCCGCAGACCCCCACAACCACCGGGCAAGGGTTGTGGGGATGAGGCCCTTGTCCCCATCAACATGGGGACATCCTCCCCATGTTGAGGGCATGTGGCCTGGCATGGTTCAGGAGGGAGGGGGCCGCTCTCTCGTCCCCCCCTCTTCCCCTGCGGCCGGCCAGGTTGTGTGCTCGGATAAGGGTCTGGTATGGATTTTTGGGGGGACATTTTTTTTTTAAATTTGGGGTGGAGTTCCCCTTAAAATCCATGCCAGATCTGAAGGGTCTGGTATGGATATTTGGGGGAACCCCACGCCATTTTTTTTTTTTTTTGCAGCGGGGTTCCCCTTAATATCCATTTCAGACCTGAAGGGCCTGGTAATTGAATTCTAGGGGACCCCCACACTTTTTTTTTTTTTTTTCATCAATGACTTTTGTATGTATTGATAAAAGCCGACAATTCATTATTAGCCGCGAGTGAGTTTTAAATGACTTTTTTTCCTTCAAAAATGACATTTTTTGCAGGGACAGTTTTAAGCACGGGAAACAAGCGCCACTTTACATGCATATCATACACACCCCCCAGGTACGAAATTTAAAGGGATATTTCACTTTTATTGTTTCACTTTAAGCATTATTAAAATCACTGCTCCCGAAAAAATGGTAGTTTTTTAAAAAAAAATTTGCATTGATACATGTCCCCTGGGGCAGGACCCAGGTCCCCAAACACTTTTTAGGACAATAACTTGCATATAAGCCTTTATAATTAGCACTTTAGATTTCTCCCATAGACTTTTCGAATTTGCCGCGAACACCCCAATTTGTTCGCTGTTCGGCGAACGGGCGAACAGGCAATGTTCGAGTCGAACATGAGTTTGACTCGAACTCGAAGCTCATCCCTACAATTGAGCACCAAAATTCCCCTAGCTACTATGACAGTTAAGCAAATAAGCCCCAAAAAGCCTGAGTTTGAAATTAGGCAATTCGGGAGGAGACAAAAGGAGGAGGCTTGGGAGAGGGAAGGTTGGAGAAACTGGTCTGGTGCCATGACTGATTTTCAGCAGGGAACTCCCTCCTTGCAACCACTTGGATCCCCTGATCCATCTCCCTCCATGACTCCCACCCTTCCAATCATGTCCTTATTTAAAACTAAACAAAATGAACATTGCCTTGCCTCGTTTGCAAGCCCCAGCCATGTCAGCCTTCTCCTAACCTATTAAAAAATCGAATTTTCAGGCCTTATTCTTTATCAACAAAATATATAAAAGAAAGGAAGGAAAGAAAAGGAAAGGAAGAAAAGGAAAGAGAAAGTGGGAATGATGCAATAATATGACAGAATAGATAAACAACAAAAAATATACATGTTTTAGTGACAAGAGAAAAAAATGAAAATTAGATAAGCAAAGGTTACATTGTTACATCATTGATCATATTTGGACTTATATGAAGATTATACAGTGATGTCACCATGACCTCCCCAGAGCAACCTGCACCTTAGAAACCATCATGGTGCCATGATCCTTCCACTTCTTATGCCCTGTACACACAATCGGTTTTACAGATGAAAACAGTCCACATCAGACGTGTATGGGCCCCATCAGTCTTTTTTCCATCGGTGAGAAAAAATAGAACATGTTTTAAATTTATCCGATGGAAAAAAAAACGATAGCAAATTCCGATCGTCTGTGTGGCACTCCATCGGAGAAAAACCCACGCATGCTCAGAATCAAGTCGACGCATGCTCAGAAGCATTGAACTTAATTTTTCTCGGCTCATCGGAGTGTTATACGTCACAGCGTTTGGGACGGTCGGATTTTTGACTGATGGTGTGTAGGCAAGACTGATGAAAGTCAGCTTCATCGTAATTCCGATGTAAAAATCCATCGGATTTGAATCCATAGGAAATCCGATCGTCTGTATAAGGCTTTAGTCAAAGAATGAAAGAAGAAGATGGAAAGATTTGTTCAGGATTTTGTCAGAGGAGTCATGATGTGGACTGATGGGAGCAGGTCATCCTGTCAGTGCTCAGACCATACGCCGCACACTGAATTAAATTGGTCTGCATGGTTGTCGTCCCAGAAGGAAGCCTCTTCTAAAGAT
Organism: Rana muscosa; assembly: GCA_029206835.1. Classification (NCBI taxonomy): domain Eukaryota; kingdom Metazoa; phylum Chordata; class Amphibia; order Anura; family Ranidae; genus Rana; species Rana muscosa. The sequence goes on along the minus strand of JARGYO010005626.1, from coordinate 152,708,984 downwards.
GATGCACAAAAAAGCCCGCAAACAGTTTGCTGAAGACAAGCAGACTAAGGACATGGATTACTGGAACCATTTCCTGTGATCTGATGAGGCGAAGATAAACTTATTTGGTTCAGATGGTGTCAAGCGTTTGTGTTGATAACCAGGTAAAAGACAAGTGTTTCTTGCCTACAGTCAAGCATGGTGGTGGGGGCTACATGAGTGCGGCCGGCACTGGAGAGCTACAGTTCATTAAGGGAACCATGAATGCCAACATGTACTGTGACATACAGAGCATGATCCCCTCCCTTCGGAGACCGAGCCGCAGGGCAGCATTCCAACATGATAACGACCCCAAACACACCTCCAAGAGGACCACTGCCTTGCTAAAGTAGCTGAGGGTAAAGGCAATGGACTGGCCAATAGGGATGAGCTTCGTGTTCGAGTCGAACATACGTTCGACTCGAACATTGGCTGTTCGATCGTTCGACGAAGATCGAACGATTTGGGCCGTTCGCGCCAAATTCGAGTGACGCGAACGGCCCACAATGCACTACGCCATCGCAGTGTCATCCAGGCGCTGTGATTGGCCAAGCATGCACTGTGACCCCGCATGCTTGGCCAATCACAGCGCCGGCAGCGAGGAGAGCAATGATTGGCCACAGGCAGGATGCCTGTGGCCAATTATTGCTGAGGGTGTTTAGTACACGCCCCACACTATAAAAGGCCGCCAGCACGGCGGCCTAGTGTAGTGTGTTCCGGAGCAGGGATAGAGTAGCATAGGCAGGGACAGTGACTGTTATTTCTTTCTTGCTTAACCTGGATTCCTTTAGTTTAGGGAAAGAGAAGGATAGGTAGGGAGAGTGTCAGTGTGTTTTGTGCTTCTGCTATAGTGTGCTTAAAAAAAACATTTATTCTAGGGACAGAAAACTCTAGGTAGGGACAGTGTCAGTTTCTTTCACTCTGCAAGTCCTTGTTTCCAGGGACCTGTAAGGACAGTGAGTTAATTGTCCTTGTGCTATATTGTGCTTAAAAAAAACATTTATTCTAGGGACAGAAAACTCTAGGTAGGGACAGTGTCAGTTTCTTTCACTCTGCAAGTCCTTGTTTCCAGGGACCTGTAAGGACAGTGAGTTAATTGTCCTTGTGCTATATTGTGATTAAAAAAAACATTTATTCTAGGGACAGAAAACTCTAGGTAGGGACAGTGTCAGTTTCTTTCACTCTGCAAGTCCTTGTTTCCAGGGACCTGTAAGGACAGTGAGTTAATTTTCCTTGTGCTATATTGTGATTAAAAAAAACATTTATTCTAGGGACAGAAAACTCTAGGTAGGGACAGTGTCAGTTTCTTTCACTCTGCAAGTCCTTGTTTCCAGGGACCTGTAAGGACAGTGAGTTAATTGTCCTTGTGCTATATTGTGCTTAAAAAAAACATTTATTCTAGGGACAGAAAACTCTAGGTAGGGACAGTGTCAGTTTCTTTCACTCTGCAAGTCCTTGTTTCCAGGGACCTGTAAGGACAGTGAGTTAATTGTCCTTGTGCTATATTGTGATTAAAAAAAACATTTATTCTAGGGACAGAAAACTCTAGGTAGGGACAGTGTCAGTTTCTTTCACTCTGCAAGTCCTTGTTTCCAGGGACCTGTAAGGACAGTGAGTTAATTTTCCTTGTGCTATATTGTGATTAAAAAAAACATTTATTCTAGGGACAGAAAACTCTAGGTAGGGACAGTGTCAGTTTCTTTCACTCTGCAAGTCCTTGTTTCCAGGGACCTGTAAGGACAGTGAGTTAATTGTCCTTGTGCTATATTGTGCTTAAAAAAAACATTTATTCTAGGGACAGAAAACTCTAGGTAGGGACAGTGTCAGTTTCTTTCACTCTGCAAGTCCTTGTTTCCAGGGACCTGTAAGGACAGTGAGTTAATTGTCCTTGTGCTATATTGTGATTAAAAAAAACATTTATTCTAGGGACAGAAAACTCTAGGTAGGGACAGTGTCAGTTTCTTTCACTCTGCAAGTCCTTGTTTCCAGGGACCTGTAAGGACAGTGAGTTAATTTTCCTTGTGCTATATTGTGATTAAAAAAACATTTATTCTAGGGACAGAAAACTCTAGGTAGGGACAGTGTCAGTTTCTTTCACTCTGCAAGGCCTTGTTTCCAGGGACCTGTAAGGACAGTGAGTTAATTGTCCTTGTGCTATATTGTGCTTAAAAAAAACATTTATTCTAGGGACAGAAAACTCTAGGTAGGGACAGTGTCAGTTTCTTTCACTCTGCAAGTCCTTGTTTCCAGGGACCTGTAAGGACAGTGAGTTAATTTTCCTTGTGCTATATTGTGATTAAAAAAAACATTTATTCTAGGGACAGAAAACTCTAGGTAGGGACAGTGTCAGTTTCTTTCACTCTGCAAGTCCTTGTTTCCAGGGACCTGTAAGGACAGTGAGTTAATTTTCCTTGTGCTATATTGTGATTAAAAAAAACATTTTTTCTAGGGACAGAAAACTGTAGGTAGGGAGAGTGTTTTTTTTCTTTCACTCTGCAAGTCCTTGTTTCCAGGGACCTGTAAGGACAGTGAGTTAATTGTCCTTGTGCTATATTGTGCTTAAAAAAAACATTTATTCTAGGGACAGAAAACTCTAGGTAGGGACAGTGTCAGTTTCTTTCACTCTGCAAGTCCTTGTTTCCAGGGACCTGTAAGGACAGTGAGTTAATTTTCCTTGTGCTATATTGTGATTAAAAAAAACATTTATTCTAGGGACAGAAAACTCTAGGTAGGGACAGTGTCAGTTTCTTTCACTCTGCAAGTCCTTGTTTCCAGGGACCTGTAAGGACAGTGAGTTAATTGTCCTTGTGCTATATTGTGCTTAAAAAAAACATTTATTCTAGGGACAGAAAACTCTAGGTAGGGACAGTGTCAGTTTCTTTCACTCTGCAAGTCCTTGTTTCCAGGGACCTGTAAGGACAGTGAGTTAATTGTCCTTGTGCTATATTGTGATTAAAAAAAACATTTATTCTAGGGACAGAAAACTCTAGGTAGGGACAGTGTCAGTTTCTTTCACTCTGCAAGTCCTTGTTTCCAGGGACCTGTAAGGACAGTGAGTTAATTTTCCTTGTGCTATATTGTGATTAAAAAAAACATTTATTCTAGGGACAGAAAACTCTAGGTAGGGACAGTGTCAGTTTCTTTCACTCTGCAAGTCCTTGTTTCCAGGGACCTGTAAGGACAGTGAGTTAATTGTCCTTGTGCTATATTGTGCTTAAAAAAAACATTTATTCTAGGGACAGAAAACTCTAGGTAGGGACAGTGTCAGTTTCTTTCACTCTGCAAGTCCTTGTTTCCAGGGACCTGTAAGGACAGTGAGTTAATTGTCCTTGTGCTATATTGTGATTAAAAAAAACATTTATTCTAGGGACAGAAAACTCTAGGTAGGGACAGTGTCAGTTTCTTTCACTCTGCAAGTCCTTGTTTCCAGGGACCTGTAAGGACAGTGAGTTAATTTTCCTTGTGCTATATTGTGATTAAAAAAACATTTATTCTAGGGACAGAAAACTCTAGGTAGGGACAGTGTCAGTTTCTTTCACTCTGCAAGGCCTTGTTTCCAGGGACCTGTAAGGACAGTGAGTTAATTGTCCTTGTGCTATATTGTGCTTAAAAAAAACATTTATTCTAGGGACAGAAAACTCTAGGTAGGGACAGTGTCAGTTTCTTTCACTCTGCAAGTCCTTGTTTCCAGGGACCTGTAAGGACAGTGAGTTAATTTTCCTTGTGCTATATTGTGATTAAAAAAAACATTTATTCTAGGGACAGAAAACTCTAGGTAGGGACAGTGTCAGTTTCTTTCACTCTGCAAGTCCTTGTTTCCAGGGACCTGTAAGGACAGTGAGTTAATTTTCCTTGTGCTATATTGTGATTAAAAAAAACATTTTTTCTAGGGACAGAAAACTGTAGGTAGGGAGAGTGTTTTTTTTCTTTCACTCTGCAAGTCCTTGTTTCCAGGGACCTGTAAGGACAGTGAGTTAATTGTCCTTGTGCTATATTGTGCTTAAAAAAAACATTTATTCTAGGGACAGAAAACTCTAGGTAGGGACAGTGTCAGTTTCTTTCACTCTGCAAGTCCTTGTTTCCAGGGACCTGTAAGGACAGTGAGTTAATTTTCCTTGTGCTATATTGTGATTAAAAAAAACATTTATTCTAGGGACAGAAAACTCTAGGTAGGGACAGTGTCAGTTTCTTTCACTCTGCAAGTCCTTGTTTCCAGGGACCTGTAAGGACAGTGAGTTAATTTTCCTTGTGCTATATTGTGATTAAAAAAAACATTTTTTCTAGGGACAGAAAACTGTAGGTAGGGAGAGTGTTTTTTTTCTTTCACTCTGCAAGTCCTTGTTTCCAGGGACCTGTAAGGACAGTGAGTTAATTTTCCTTGTGCTATATTGTGATTAAAAAAAACATTTTTTCTAGGGACAGAAAACTGTAGGTAGGGAGAGTGTTTTTTTTCTTTCACTCTGCAAGTCCTTGTTTCCAGGGACCTGTAAGGACAGTGAGTTAATTGTCCTTGTGCTATATTGTGCTTAAAAAAAACATTTATTCTAGGGACAGAAAACTCTAGGTAGGGACAGTGTCAGTTTCTTTCACTCTGCAAGTCCTTGTTTCCAGGGACCTGTAAGGACAGTGAGTTAATTTTCCTTGTGCTATATTGTGATTAAAAAAAACATTTATTCTAGGGACAGAAAACTCTAGGTAGGGACAGTGTCAGTTTCTTTCACTCTGCAAGTCCTTGTTTCCAGGGACCTGTAAGGACAGTGAGTTAATTTTCCTTGTGCTATATTATGATTAAAAAAAACATTTTTTCTAGGGACAGAAAACTGTAGGTAGGGAGAGTGTTTTTTTTCTTTCACTCTGCAAGTCCTTGTTTCCAGGGACCTGTAAGGACAGTGAGTTAATTTTCCTTGTGCTATATTGTGATTAAAAAAAACATTTTTTCTAGGGACAGAAAACTGTAGGTAGGGAGAGTGTTTTTTTTCTTTCACTCTGCAAGTCCTTGTTTCCAGGGACCTGTAAGGACAGTGAGTTAATTGTCCTTGTGCTATATTGTGCTTAAAAAAAACATTTATTCTAGGGACAGAAAACTCTAGGTAGGGACAGTGTCAGTTTCTTTCACTCTGCAAGTCCTTGTTTCCAGGGACCTGGAGAGACATTGAGTGAATTGTCCTTGTGCTATATTGTGATTAAAAAAAACATTTATTCTAGGGACAGAAAACTCTAGGTAGGGACAGTGTCAGTTTCTTTCACTCTGCAAGTCCTTGTTTCCAGGGACCTGTAAGGACAGTGAGTTAATTTTCCTTGTGCTATATTGTGATTAAAAAAAACATTTTTTCTAGGGACAGAAAACTGTAGGTAGGGAGAGTGTTTTTTTTCTTTCACTCTGCAAGTCCTTGTTTCCAGGGACCTGTAAGGACAGTGAGTTAATTTTCCTTGTGCTATATTGTGATTAAAAAAAACATTTTTTCTAGGGACAGAAAACTGTAGGTAGGGAGAGTGTTTTTTTTCTTTCACTCTGCAAGTCCTTGTTTCCAGGGACCTGTAAGGACAGTGAGTTAATTGTCCTTGTGCTATATTGTGCTTAAAAAAAACATTTATTCTAGGGACAGAAAACTCTAGGTAGGGACAGTGTCAGTTTCTTTCACTCTGCAAGTCCTTGTTTCCAGGGACCTGGAGAGACATTGAGTGAATTGTCCTTGTGCTATATTGTGATTAAAAAAAACATTTATTCTAGGGACAGAAAACTCTAGGTAGGGACAGTGTCAGTTTCTTTCACTGTGAAAGTCCTTGTTTCAAGGGACAGAGAAGGACACCTGAAGGTAGCCCTTATTGCTTTTTTCCCATCTCCCTGCAGGCCATCTATTAGAATGTCTGGAAGGCAAACAAGGAGAGGCAGACAGTCAGGAGGCAATAAAAGAGGGCAAGCAGGCTCTGTGTCTGGGGGCAACAGTGCTGGTCGTGGACGCGGTGCATTGTCATCAGCACATGGCCATGGGACACGCTTGTCCTTCTTTTCGGCAGCTGGACATGTTGAGCCACATCATGCCGAAGACTTGGTAGAGTGGATGACCAAGCCCTCCTCCTCCTCCTCATCCTCTCTCACCCAGGCTCAGGGTACTGGAAAAGCAGCTGCCAAAGCGTCGTCTTCCCTGGTATCAATGTCAGACAAATCATCAGTCACTCCTTCCCTAGACCCACCATGTCCTCCTCCTGAGGAGTCCCCCGAACTGTTTCAGCACAGTGTTGGGTACATGCTCCAGGAGGATGCCCAGCGTTTCGAAGGGTCTGATGATGAAACCCAGCTAGAGGAAGGCAGTAGCGTGAGAGCAGACAGAGGGGATGCTCAAGAAGGACACCAATCTGGCAGTCATGTTCCAGCAGCTGCAGCATACTGCCAGATTGGCTCCAGTGATGAGGAGGGAGGGGATGATGAGGTCAATGACTCCACGTGGGTGCCTAATAGGAGAGAGGAGGAGGAGGAGGATGAGGAGGAGGCACATCTCCAACGAGGCAGGATGCCCTTTGGTGGCCAGCGTAAGGGCAGTACACCGACGGAATCACACCGCAGAGCTCCGCCTGTGCAGGGCGCTGCCTCTGCCCGTCATTCAAAAAGTTCTTTGGTGTGGGCCTTTTTTGAGGCTAGTGCATCAGATCGCACAGCTGCTGTTTGCAACATATGTCTCAAGCGTATATCGCGTGGCCAAAACATCAGCCGCTTGGGTACCACATGCCTGACCAGACATATGTTGACCTGCCATGCAGCTCGTTGGCAAGCCTACCTCAAAGACCCACACCAAAGAACAAAGCGGACCTCTCCTTGCACCGCATCAGCTGGGATCTCCAACCCCACTATAACTTCAGTCCTCTCTGAAACATGCACTGAGAGGAATGAAGGTGTAGAATTAGGTGTGTCACAGCCAAGTACTTGCGCCCACTCTGCTAGCAGTACACCGACGTCCGATTCTAGCAGGCAAATTTCCCTGCCCCAGCTGCTGGACCGTCGAAAGAAGTTCACTCCCAGCCATCCACATGCCCAGCGGTTGAATGCTAGCTTGGCTAAATTGCTAGCGCTTCAACTGCTGCCTTTTCAGTTGGTAGACTCGGCCCCCTTCCGTGAGTTTGTGCAATGTGCGGTTCCTCAGTGGCAGGTTCCCAAACGCCACTTTTTCTCACGGAAGGCTATTCCGGCTCTCTACCGGCATGTGGAAGGCAATGTCTTGGCCTCGCTGGACAGGGCGGTCAGCGGTAAGGTGCATATTACCGCTGACTCATGGTCCAGCAGGCATGGACAGGGACGTTACCTTTCTTTCACGGCCCATTGGGTCACTCTTTTGGCAGCTGGGAAGGATTCAGGACAAGGTGCAGTAGTGTTGGAGGTTGTCCCACCGCCACGCCTCCAAAATGCTACTACTGGTTGTGACACACCTCTCTCCTCCACCCCCTCCTCTTCTTCTTCCTCCATGGCCTCTTCCTGTGGTTTGTCCTATGAACCAGCGGTGCTCCGTAGCCGTTCACGGGGCTACGCAAGTACGCAGGCAAAAAGATGCCATGCCGTGCTTGCGCTGGTGTGTTTGGGGGACAGAAGCCACACTGGGGCAGAGGTCCTGTCTGCTCTGCAGGGCCAGGCCGAGAGGTGGTTGACGCCACGCCAGCTTAAGCCAGGAATGGTGGTTTGCGACAATGGCACCAACCTCCTCTCCGCCCTCCGACAGGGACAACTGACCCATGTGCCCTGTGTGGCTCACGTCCTTAACCTGGTGGTGCAGCGGTTCTTGGGCAGGTACCCGGGCTTACAGGATGTCCTGAGGCAGGCCAGGAAAGTCTGTGTGCATTTCCGCAGATCTTATAATGCCAGTGCTCGCCTGGCTGAGCTGCAAAAGGAGTTGAACCTGCCCAAGAACCGCCTTATATGTGACATGCCCACCAGGTGGAACTCAACGTTGGCCATGCTGCAGCGGCTGCACACGCAGCAGAGGGCCATCAATGAGTACCTGTGCGACTACGGCACCAGGACAGGGTCAGGGGAGCTTGGTTTTTTTTCTCCACGCCAGTGGGGCATGATCAGGGATGCATGCACTGTCCTGGCACCATTTGAGGAGGCCACGAGGATGGTGAGCAGTGACAGTGCATGCATCAGTGACACTGTACCTCTTGTCCACCTGTTGGAGCACACGCTGCGTGGAATAATGGACAGGGCACTTGAGGCAGAACAGAGGCAGGAAGAGGAGGACTTCCTTGCCTCTCAAGGCCCCCTTTACCCAGACAGTGTTCCTTCTGTCCCACCCATCGCACAGGAAGAGGAGGAGGAGGAGGAGGAGGAGGAGGAGGAGGAGGATTGTGTCAGCATGGAGGTGGAGGCTGGCACTCAGCATCATCAGCAGCAGTCTTTTAGGGATGATTTACAGTCCCAAGAAACCAGTGGACTTGTACGTGGCTGGGAGGAGGTGGCTGCGGATCATGTCGTCCTTAGTGACCCAGAGGACTCCGGAGCGAATGCCTCAGCAAACCTACGCTGCATGGCCTCCCTGATCCTGCAAAGTCTGCGGAAGGATCCTCGTATTCTTCGGATCAAGGAGAGGGACCATTACTGGCTGGCCACTCTCCTTGATCCACGGTACAAGGGTAAGGTTGCGGACCTTATGTTACCGTCGCAGAGGGAGCAGAGGATGAGACAACTCCGGGAGGCCTTGCAGAAAGGTCTGTGCAACGCGTTCCCAGAGACTGGGAGGTTGCAAACTCCTGGTCCTGGACAACGAGTTGCTGAGGCTTCGGCCAGTCAAAGAAGGAGCGGTGGGGAAGGTGGCCGTCTGACCGATGCGTTCAGACAATTCTTTAGTCCGCAGCCCCAAAGTATGATCGGTTCCAGCAACCATCGCCAGCGTCTGATAAACATGGTGCAGGAATATCTAGGGGCAAGGTCAGACTTGGACACCTTCCCCACCGAAAATCCTCTGGCTTACTGGGTCTTGAGGATGGATCACTGGCCAGAGCTTGCACAGTATGCAATTGAGCTACTGGCCTGTCCTGCATCCAGCGTTCTTTCGGAACGCACATTCAGTGCTGCTGGAGGATTTGTCACGGATCACAGGGTGCGCCTGTCCACCGACTCGGTTGATCGACTGACTTTCATCAAGATGAACCAGTCTTGGATCACCACCAGCTACCACACACCTGATGCTGATATAACAGACTAATTGATTTTAAAATGTCACATCCCTTCAAGACTGATGCTGATGCTGAGTGCCTGTGCTGTTATGTTGACTGGCTATCCTCCTCCTCCGAGTCCTCAATGATACGATTGATGATGATAGCTTGGAAGATCATTTTTGTTTATGGGTGCCGCCACCAGTGCCTAACGCCCAATTTTTCAGCCCCTGTTTAACAGTGGCGTGTAATTACAATTTTTGAAGCAATACTTTGCAACAGGGCTCATTGCTGTGCTCCAAGTACAGTATCTGTGAGGAGTTGCAGTGTTGTGCCACCAGTGCCTAAGGCCCAATTTTTCAGCCCCTGTTTAACAGGGGCGTGTCATTACAATTTTTGAAGCAATACTTTGCAACAGGGCTCATTGCTGTGCTCCAAGTACAGTATCTGTGAAGGGTTGCAGTGTTGTGCCACCAGTGCCTAAGGCCCAATTTTTCAGCCCCTGTTCAACAGGGGCATGTAATTACAATTCTTGATCTAATAATTCACAGCAGGGCCCATTGCTGCACCCACCAAGAGTAACTGTCAGGGCTTACAGTGTTGTGGCACCAGCACCACCATCAAAGGCCCAATTTTTACTACCACTGTTCAACAATTATATGTAATTAAAATTCCTGATATAATAGTTGACAGCAGGGCGTTCCAGCACCAACCAAGAGTAACTGTGAGTGCTTACAGTGTTGTGCCAACACCAACAACTAAGGGGCCTATTTCTGCAGAGTATATACGGCAGGTCCCTACTTTCAAACATCCAACTTACAAACGACTCCTACTTGCAAACGCAAGAAGACAACAGGAAGTGAGAGGAAATCTACCACTAGGAAGGAAAATTCTCTCCTGTAAGAATAAATATGGGAGAAAGGTGTCTCCTCTGTACTGATGCTTTATCAGCAATCCTTGTTTCAAGAAAAACACCACATTTCAAAAACAGTTGTCATTAGGACGGAAAGTGAGGTGAAATGTTCTGAACAGGGGCACAGACAGCAAAACAAATGTTACAGGGGTGATAACCCTTACCTATGTTTTCCAAAAAGTTTAAAAATAGATTTTTGGTCTGGAGCTACACTTCAACAATGTACCTGTTCAAAATTACAAACAGATTCTACATAAGAACAAACCTACAGTCCCTGTCTTGTATGCACCGCCTGTATACGGCTGTTCAGAGTATATAGGGCCTTTTTTATTTTATGTGCGGGGTTCCCCTTAATATCCATACAAGACCCAAAGGGGCTGGTAATGGGCTGGGGTAGGGGGGGGGTCATGGGGTAGCTATGCCATTTTTCTTAAAGATTTTCATCCATATTACCGGGACCAGACATTACATTAAAGCCGCAAGCAGTTTTAAATGGCTTTTTTTTCCTTTAGAAGTGTCATTTTGTGCAGGGACAGTTCTAAACACGGGAAACACGTGGCACTTCACAGGCATACTTTAGACACCCCCCAGGTACGATATTTAAAGGAATATTTGACTTTTTTTTTTTCACTTTATGCATCATTAAAATGACTGCTCCCGGAAAACGACCGTTTTTAAAACTTATTTTTGCATTGATACATGTCCCCTGGTGCAGAACCCGGGTTCCCAAACCCTTTTTAGGACAATAACATGCATAATAGTTGTTATAATTAGCACTTTAGAATTCGAACGTTCGCATCCATTGTATTTAATAGGGTTCTAATGTTCGTTCGAACTTTCGGTCCGTTCGCGGGTTCTGGTGCGAACCGAACCCGGGGGTGTTCGGCTCATCACTACTGGCCAAGTATGTCTCCAGACCTAAACCCTATTGAGCATCTGTGGTGCATCCTCAAACGGAAGGTGGAAGAGCGCAAGGTCTCTGACATCCACCAGCTCTGTGATGTCATCCTGGAGGAGTGGAAGAGGACTCCAGTGGCAACCTGTGAAGCTCTGGTGAACTCCATGCTCAAGAGGGTTAAGGCAGTGCTGGAAAATAATGGTGGCCACACAAAATATTGACACGTTGGGCCCAATTTGGACATTTTCACTTAGGGTTGTACTCACTTTTGTTGCCAGCGGTTTAGACATTAATTGCTGTGTGTTGAGTTATTTTGAGGGGACAGCAAATTTACACTGTTATACAAGCTGTACACTCACTACTTTACATTGTAGAAAAGTGTAATTTCTTCAGTGTTGTCACATGAAAAGATATAATAAAATATTTATAAAATATGTGAGAGGTGTACTCACTTTTGTGAGATACAGTACATATTGAACATTAGTCTCTGTTCCCTGTTTGATAGCTAGCATATCCAAGAGCCCACTGCTAGCAATGAGATTCAGATTCAGGGTGAAGGTGAATTCAACCCAGATTTCCAAAATTTCAAATAACAACCAAAACTTTTATCAAATTCATGGTGGTCAGGGGCAGCATCAGCGTGGTGCTGAAACAAGAATTCTTCTAGCACCACCAAAGCACTCCTGCCCACCCTAAGAAGTAACAGACTGGACAGGGGGGAAGGTGCCTTTCAGAGTGGGACCCCGGCATGTGTCAGCAGCTGACTCGCCTCCCCGCTGTCATTTAATAAAAAAAAAGCCAGCAGAGGAAATCTTACCTTACTCATTTCCTTGGCGGCATCAACAGATCACATGAGCACCACTAAGGAAGTGAGTAGCTTAAGCCTTCCTCTGCTGCTTACAAGTGTAAGTGTTTGCCCCTGTATAAATCATTAGTAGGACCTCATCTGGAATATGCAGTTCAGTTTTGGGCCCCAGTTCTCAAAAAGGATATCGGGGAACTGGAGAAAGTGCAGAGAAGGGCAACCAAACTGATAAGAGGCATGGAGGAGCTAAGCTAGAGGAATGAAATGTATTCACTCTTGAGAAGAGGAGATTAAGGGGGGATATGATCAACATGTACAAATATATAAGGGGTCCATATAGTGAACTTGGTGTTGAGTTATTCACTTTACGGTCAACACAGAGGACAAGGGGGCACTCTTTACGTCTAGAGGAAAAAAGATTTCACCTCCAAATACGGAAAGGTTTCTTCACAGTAAGAGCTGTGAAAATGTGGAATAGACTCCCTGCAGAGGTGGTTCTGGCCAGCTCAGTAGATTGCTTTAAGAAAGGCCTGGATTCTTTCCTAAATTTACATAATTTAACTGGGTACTAACAATTATAGGTAAAGTTGTTCTGGGGAATATTTGATTGCCTCTCTGGGGATCAGGAAAGAGTTTTTTCCCCTGCTGTAGCAAATTGGATCGTGCTCTGCTGGGTTTTTTCGCCTTCCTCTGGATCAACTATGGGTATAGAATTGGGTATATGGGAATGTATGATATTATTATTATTATTATTTTTTATGGTTGAACTGGATGGACTTGTGTCTTTTTTCAACCTGACTAACTATATAACAAGTGACAACAAGATGTAACAAATGAGTTACTGACACATGCTCAGGTCCTGCTCTGCTAGATAGCCTAAATGCAAGGTAGGAATGCTGTCAAAGAGGGTGGGTATGTGGGTGATTCTCTGTTGCCTACCAATATAATGTGCACTTTTCCATACCTTCCAACTCTGGAACCAGAGACAGAAGGACATCTTGGGATAGAAAACACATGGGCATGGCTAAATTGCTCAGAATATTGGGTGTGGCTTAACCACCTGACCTCTGGAAGATTTACCCCCCGCCCCCTTCATGACCAGGCCATTTTTTTGCGATCTGTCACTGCGTTACATTTGTTGACATTTGCATGGCCGTACGACGCTGTACTCAAATAAATTTACCGTATATACTTGAGTATAAGCCGACCCGAATATAAGCCAAGGCACCTAATTTTACCACAAAAAACTGGGAAAACTTATTGACTCGAGTATAAGCCTAGGGTTTCCATCTGCATGCCTCACTGTGCCTCACCTTGCCTCACTGTGTCCATGTGCATGCCTCACTGTGTCCATGCCTCACTGTGCCTTACTGTGCCCATGCCTCACTGTGTCCATGCCTCACTGTCACTGTGCCCATGCCTCATTGTGTCCATGCCTCACTGTGCCCCAATCTCCCTACCTGATCTCCGGCGCTGTGTGACTAGACTGACGTTTAACATAGGAGTCTATGGAAGGGGTGCCTGGATTTGAAAAATCGGTGCTCCCTGGACGTAGGTCTCCTGGACAACAAAATTTGCACACTTGTAGATGAAGAGTGGGGCTACTTGTGTGCCAAGTTTGTGGTTCAGGGGACCTAGGCCTGGCCGGTACCGTGTCCCCAGAATCACAGGAGAAATGACCGTTTAACATGGGAGTCTATAGAAGGAGTGCCCAGTTTGGAAAATCGGTGCTCCCCGGCTGTAGGTCCCCCGGACAACAAACTTTGCATACTTGTGGGGCTACATGTGTGCCAAGTTTGGCTGGGAACAGGCGCACAATGTTGAAGATGGACACAGACTCGAGTATAAGCCGAGGGGGGCATTTTCAGCACACAAAAAATGTGCTAAAAAACTCAGCTTATACTCGAGTATATACGGTAAGTCCTTTTTTTTCCCCACTAGTAGAGCTTTCTTTTGGTGGTATTTGAACGCCTCCGCATTTTTTATTTTTTGCACTATGAAGGAAGATTGTTTTACTTTCTGTTTTAAAACATATCCAATACAATTTTTTAAAACAATCAAATTTAGGCCAATATGTAATCTGTTAAGAATACACCCTCAGCTTATTGACTGGTCAACCAAGTAACAGCAACAGCACATTAATAAGACATTATTCTTCTCTCTCCTCCGGGTAGCACCTTTAGCACATGTGCACGGCAGCGGAGCCTCATTAGCTTGTAGCACTGGCCCCCCTTTCACATTCTGAATGTTGCTGTACAGGACATTACAGGATCCTCTATATGAAGTCAAATTCAGGCATTTACACTAGCTGTTTTTTAATACATTTCAAATAATTTAAAATAAATATACATAACCGAATTAACTGCTGTATTTTCTCTCTGTCTAAAGTTCAGCTTTAATCATTTTTTTCCTGACTCCTAATCAACTTTAGCAGCTACCTCCCTGTTAGGGAATTAATTCTATATTCAGCCATATAACTACCAGTAGAGACGAGATTCGGATTTGCCGTTTTGGATTTACAGAGGCATGGAAAAAGTAACATAAGGAATTTGAGACACTTCGTAAAGTTTTATACACTTATAAAGCTGATTTAACAGCTCTTGGAATAAAGCTGAGTCAGCTTAACCTTTTGATAAGTTATAGCGCAATATCTTCCAACAATAAGGGGCTCCACCCATGTCTGCGTAGTTCACAGATTCGGTTGTCTGAGCGGAGAGTGGGAACGCAGACACAGTAAACATTATAGAATAGACTGTTTATTGCATTGACTGCATTATCATTAGAGAGTTGCACAATACCAGTGGATGAGAAAAACGTAAAGGGAATCTCCAATCAAGCAGAAAAAAATTATATGTCAAGCCAAACGTAAGGCACATAAAAAAATACTCACTTGCTACAAATATGTATTTATAAAAAAAAAATAAGTAGATGGAACCCCTGTATGAGCAACATTGAGGGGGTTATTTACGAAAGGCAAATCCACTTTGCACTACAAGTGCAAACTACAAGTGAAAAGTGCACTTGAAATTGCATTGAAAGTGCACTTGGAAGTGCAGTCGCTGTAGATCCGAGGGGGACATGCAAGGAAAATAAACAACAGCATTTTAGCTTGCACATGATTGGATGATAAAATCAGAAGAGCTTTCCCTCATTTCAGATCTACCCCTCAGATTTACAGCGACTGCACTTCCAAGTGCACTTTCAGTGCAAATTCAAGTGCACTTTGCACTTGTAGTACAAAGAGGATTTGCCTTTCGGAAATAACCCCCTTAGTTTTCTGAAGTATTGTGTATCATAAGCAATTGCTATAATTTTATTTTAATAAAAAATACTGTTTCGACCCTTTCTCATCCTTTGCATTTCTGTGCTGCTTATCTCCTACAGCCTTTTTCAGCCATTCCCATCTACATGCGGAGCCAAAGAAAACACAGGGACCTAGGCAAGATTCAGAGAAAAAACAACAGTCACTGCCCCTACCTATAACTGGTCTTCACAGCAAGGAGCACTGGAAGGGGCGAACGCACGTCAAAAAACACACAGAATTTCTAAGCTCAACTTAGCAACCAATCAGCAACCAACCAAATTCACCTGTCTAACAGTGCGTTAAAAACAGGGGTTTAGTTGCACGCATTTGCAAATACATGCGTAAGCCCCGTCAAGGCTCCTTGTGTACTGCAGACTTTAACTCTAAAATTTAAAGAGTCTCCTCAGTGGAAGCACATGTATGCTGATGGATAGATGAAGGGCAGATGACTGGAGGGAGCCCAACCCTCCTTAAAGGAGCAGAAACACACTAAACACCCAGCACATTGCACAATGGCAGCAAAGGTGCTAGTGTGTTGCCTGACCACAATGACAACAATACAAAATTTGGTTGGTTGCTGATTGGTTGGTAAGTTAAGCTTGAAAATTCTGTGTGTTTTTTGACATGCGTTCCCCCCTTCCAGTGCTCCTTGCTGTGAAGACCAGTTATAGGTAGGGGCAGTGACTGCTGTTTTTTGTATTGTTGTCATTGTGTTCAGGCAACGCACTAGCACCTTTGCTTCCATTGTACAATGTGCTGGGTGTTTAGTGTGTTCCTGCTCCTTTAACCACTTAAGGACCAGCCACTGTACATTTACATCAGGCAGAATGGCACGGACAGGCATAATCACGTGCCTGTACGTGGCCCATTTAAATGCCTGCCGTGTGGTCGCGAGCGTGCCGCCGGCAGCACACTCGCGACCCAGCCGCCATCCCCGTGAGTATGACCGCGGGTCCTGCGGACTCGATCGCCACGGGGATCCCTGCGAACGTCTCACGGAGGTATAGAGCGGGGAGTTGCTTGAGTAATCAAGAATCTCCCCCGCTCTGACTAGTGACAATGACACTGATCTCGGCTCTGTGAACTCGGAGCGGAGATCGGTGTCATGTGACACAGAGCCCATCCCCCCTACAGTAAGAAACACTATGCAGGGAACACTTAACCCCTACAGCGCCACCTAGTGGTTAACCCCTTCACTGCCAGTGTCATTTTTACAGTAATCAGTGCATTTTTATAGCACCGATCGCTGTGAAAATGACAGTGATCCCAAAAATGTGTCAAAAGTGTCCGATGTGTCCGCCATAATGTCGCAGTCACGAAAAAAATCACCCGATCGCCGCCATTACTAGTAAAAAAAAAAAAATTATAAAAATGCCATAAAACTACCCCCTATTTTGTAAACGCTATAACTTTTGCGCAAACCAATCAATAAACGCTTATTGCGATTTTTTTGGATATGTAGAACAATATTTATCCTAAAATGAGGAAAAAAAATGTTTTTTTATATATTTTTTGGGGATATTTATTATAGCAAAAAGTAAAAAATATGTAATTTTTTTCAAAATTGTCGCTCTATTTTTGTTTATAGCGCAAAAAATTAAAACCGCAGAGGTGATCAAATACCACCAAAAGAAAGCTCTATTTGTGGGAAAAAAAGGACAATTGTCAGTTAAAGCGACGCAGTGCCCAATCGCAAAAAGTTGCCTGGTCCTTTAGCTGCAAAATGGTCCGGGGCTTAAGTGTTTAAGGAGGGTTGGGCTCCCTCCAGTCATCTGCCCTTCATCTATTCATCATCAGCATACATGTGCTTCCACTGAGGAGACTCTTTAAATTTTAGAGTTAGAGTCTGAAGTACACAGGGAGCCTTGATGGGGCTTACACATGTATTTGCAAATGCGCGCAACTAAACCCCTGTTTTTAACGCAATATTAGACAGGTGATTTTGGTTGGTTGCTGATTGGTTGTTAAGTTGAGCTTGGAAATTCTGTGTGTTTTTCGACAAGATTCAGAGAAAGTGGCCATGGCAAACATCACTATAACACAAAGTTTGGATACTTTAAATAAAATTAAATCTGGCCTGGCATTGGTGGTCAGTAAGAAGTAAGATGTTCCAGCATTGATGGTCAGTCTGAGGAAAACATTCTTCTTGTTTTAGAGGTTTGTGGTGAGTGAAAGAAACACCTAATACCCTGTACACACGATCGGAGTATCCGATGGTCTAAAATCCGATGGAATTTTTCATCGGAATTCCGTTCAAGCTGTCTTGCATACACACTGTCAGACTAAATTCCGACCGTCCAAAAAGCGGTGACGTAAAACACTCAGACGAGCTGAGAAAAATGAAGTTCAATGCTTCCGAGCATGCGTCGACTTGATTCTGAGCATGCGTGGGTTTTTTCTCCGTCGGAGTTCCACACAGATGATAGGAATTTCCTATTGTTTTTTTTTCCATTGGAAAAATTTAAAACATGTTCTATTTCTAAACACTGATGGAACAAAAAAAAAAGTCCCACACACGATCGGAATTTCCGATGAAACAATATGACTTCTTTCATCGGAAATTCCGATCGTGTGTACAAGGCATTAGTGTTGGTGGTCAATGGGTGGAACAACGCCCCAGGGTTGTTGGTCAGGAGAGGCAGAATGCACCAGCTTTGGTGGCCAGTGAAAAGAAGAATGCCCCATTTTTGTTGGTCAGTGGGAGAAAAAATGCCCCAGGGTTGGTGGCAAGGAGAGGAAGAATTCATTGGTTTTGGTGGTCAGTGGGAAGAAGAACAACCCAGTATTGGTGATCATTGGGAGAAAGAATGTGGCCAGTGGGAAGAATAATGCCCTAGTGTTGGTGGTAAGTAGGAGGAAACAAATTTAGTATCAGTGGTCATTGGTCACAGGTTTCACATGTTCAGCTTTCAACTTTCCATCGGAGAGACAATCCGGCTATTCACCTGACCCAGTCCCTGCTGTCATTATTTGTTACGGGTGTCCATATTTTCACAAGAGAAAATTGATCTTCAGCATGTTTGCAATCATTAAATCCAAATGTAAATTAGACACGTCTGTTGGCTTAAAGCTTACAAACAGAACATTTCCTCACAGATGGCAAATAGGACAGCCAATTCCGTTTCGCAATCTTTTATTCAGAATACATAAAATAGGTCTTCTTGTATTAGCCATAGTATGTTTTACTGGATAATATGTCAGAATTCAAAAATCTGCACCATGGTTTTGGCAGTATCGGTTAATCTTAGAAGTCCAGTACTCACACATTTTATTGGAAACATTTTCTCCCTAATATTGCTTGGAGATGTGGAGATGATTCCATCTAAATTTCTGCCATACTTTGACTCAGCATTGGATGACTGATACCATTTTATGAACTGTGGCTCCAATGCTGACAACAAACTGCTACTGACAATGCAGACTGTTGCTTTCTTGCATTTTCTTTTGAAATGATGTGCCCAATGTAATCAATTTGACGTCTTCTCTTTTAAAAAGATATAATAAAAATAAAGGCAACAGTAATAATAATCAACAGAGACTTTACTGCTGCGAGGGAGCCAGCTTTACTTATCCCATGCTTCAAGGTTTTCAGACCTTGCTTGGTCCCAGTATATTCAGCACAATTTTGGTGCTTAATTGTAAGGACTGAGTCTGGAACATAGAAAATATTAAACTGTACTGTTACCAGCTCCCGCATCCCTCACCAAAATGTAGGATATGTGATGCTCTGTGGTTTTTTTTTCTTGACTGCACATTGGGAGAGTGTTTATGCCATTGCCTGGTGATGTGGACTCTTCCCATTGGCAGTCCTTTAGTGTGGACCTAATAGGTGCTGAATACTCCAGCAGTGGCATGGTGACATCATGATGAGGGGTGGTGACAAGACCAGTCAGTGAAGGGCCAGGACTGCAGTTCTGAATCAGAAGTCTAGTACAGGGGGTGATGCAGTGGGGCCACTGGAGTGGTAATAATGGGTTCAGATGGCTTTTTACATGTTTTGGCTGGGAAATGGGCTTTAATGTCAGACATTGGTATAACTCCCAAAGAAACTATTATTTTCTGAAGGAAGACAGCAGTGACATGCACCATTTTTCTCATTTGGTTTGGTCCCCTTTAATCCTCTACCAAGTGAGGTCCTTCACTGGCTGGCAGGGTAGAAATTTTTGTTCCATCTTTAATGCTGATCTTTTATGACAAAATACAGCGCTTGGGGGAATTTTTGCCCATTCAGCAAGCCAAAATGAATTTGTGAGATTAGGCACTGGTGTTGGATGGAGAGACCTGGCTCACAATCAGCGTTCTTATTCATTCCAAAGTGTTCAGTAAGGTTGAGGTCAAGTCTTTGTGCAAGCTGCTTGAGCTCCTTGACACCAAACTGATCAAACCATGTCTTTATGGAGCTGGTTTGGTGTACAGGAAACAGCCATGCTGGAACAGGAAAGGGTCTTCCCCCAAACTGCTGTCAGAAGTGGACAGATTCTCCCACCTGAGCTGTGGATCTCTGCAGCTCCTCCACAGTTACCATGGGCCTCTTGGCTGCTTCTCTCTCCTTGCCCGGCCTGTCAGTTTAGGTGGATGGCCATGTCTTAGTAGGTTTGCATTTGTGCCATACTCTTTCTACTCTTTGAGTAGAGCTAAAAGAAACCTATTTTTTATAAGCTGTGAAGAAAGGAAAGATGGAAGTGTACGCCGGAAAGATGCCCAGTTTCAAATGTGGCAGAAAATCTTTAACTTTGCCTTATCCCAAACCACCCCCTCTAACTGGGTTCTATTTATAAATTTTTTCACACAAGATTCAATTTTTTTTAAGTTGGATTCATTAAGAAACATGTGTAAATCTGTATAAATAGGCCATATAGTCTGAAAGGGCCCTAATGTTCTCTCTTTTTAAATCTCAACTAAAGTCCTGATACCTTCCTCTCTTTTAATCGTCTAATGTTTCTCGCTAGTGCCAGCATCTTCTACCCGACTTCTTCTGGGTGCCAGGCTGTGGCCATCTTTGTATGTGAAAAATCCGCGCTATCTCCCTAGGCGGTATCAATACCCAAGTGTTAACACACTACGCCAAGAAAATTAAATGATATAATTGTGCAATGAAGTAAAAAAGTGATGGTGCTGCAAATACAAAAAAAAGCTGGAATATGTAGCTAGAAAAATGTGCAAAAATAAATAATAAATGCGCAACCATATAAGTGGCAACCAATGTGCCAAAAAGTGATATATGTATGAACTAACACACAAAAAAAGTTTTTGATATATATATAAAAAATATTAAACAACAACAAAAAATAATTAAACAAAAAAAAATTAATATATATTCCCTACTAGGTAAGTATATAAACACACCAAGGAAGTCCATAAGCTTCAACTGCCTGACTCTCACGGCAGTAGGAGAAGCAGTAAACCATAAACAAACAAACAAAAGAAAAAGTCCATAGATGATGCAGAGCCAGCCAGCATGTATCAAAATGATGACAGATCTTCAAAAGTTGGAATATACTTCAATCAAGATGTATAGATGGGAGGCTTACCAGACCAGGTGGGTCCCAATTACAGGGACCAAAAGGGCTCAGCAACTACACCGAATGAGATGTCAACGATGCAGTCCTCTGTGTCCTCACTCCACTCGTTGAAACTCCGGCTCCTGGTTTGCCTTGTGATTGCAGGCACGCTCATACGATGTAAAGGATACCAATTTAGGAGAGAAAATAAGAAGACTTCATGGTGCAGCATGTAAAAAAACGAAATACCCTTTATTCTTAAAACGGGTAAACTGACATCCATATGGAGAATAAACAAAAACTTTTCAAAAGAGCACTAAAACCCCGCTGTGGCGGCAGCCAGTCAGCTGGGGGCGTGGTGACGTCAGGGTCCTGAGCTCCACCCTACGCGGCATTTCCCCGTAAGAGGCGTCATCTGGGAAAGGAGGCTTGGACCAGGACGTCACTCACCACACTTATATTGCGAAGAACAGGAGAGTGACACCGGAAGTCCCGATGTATTTCATCGGTTCCACGGCGCACAAAACTAACTATATGGCAGGCGCACAGAGGATATTGAATACCTACTGTGCCCCTACCATGCAAATTTTATCCACATGACATATATACATATGCGGGAATCTTCCCATGTTATCCTAAAAAATTAGTAAACATAAAAACATAAGGAATACATATATATATATATATATATAATAAACGATGTGTTTTTCAGAAAACATATATTAATAGAGCAGCGGTGGCAACTAAATGCCTTATAGAAAAAATGCCACTAAACATTGCTAGCAACCCTGCTCAAAAATATCTATACCCACATCATTAATTCATACATAAAAAATGACTAATACTTTTCTGCTCACCCACAAAATGTCCGTAACTCAAAACGGGCACTGAGAGGGTTAAACAAAAAGTATATACATATAAACCAAAAACATAATACTTGATATAAAAATCAAACATTACTACATACATATACCCCCATATGTCAAACTAAAAAATTATTAAATTATTAAAGAACTGAATTTATAAAATTAAATTATGAAGAATAATTTTCATATTTATCTATATTGAAAAAAGAGCCCCCTGACCATATTCCCTGTCTCCTATGAATTTCCTTGTAAAAAAAGGGGTGAGGGACAAAAAACCCTTATCACAAGCCCAGTGCATATCTGAGTGCACCAAAACCAGGAAGGGGAAAGGGAAAAAAAGGGGGGGGTGGCCGCATAGGAAGGAACTACAGAACTGCGGGGAAGAACACATATAAATGCATATATATATATATGCACACCAAGATATATGTGGGCACACATATACATACATAAATGCGCATAATGGGTCATAGGAATAAGATGAAAAAAAGGGGACACTAAAAATGAGACGGGTGATTATAATGAGACCCATCAACTGTTATTTATATAACAATTGATGTCCCATTCGATGTTAAGGCCACCGGCCTTTCTGAAGGATTCCATGCAAGTGATCAGAGAGCTGTCGGAATGTACAGTGGAGGAGGATGTCTTGCTGGTCACAGCAGACGTAGCCTCCCTGTACACGATCATACCTCACGAACTGGGGTATAAAGCAGCGGAATTTTTTCTTAGAAAGGAACTTTCAGTGAAAACATCTACTTTGGAATTTGTTATGAAACTGCTGAGCTTTGCAATGGAACACAATTATTTTTATTATAGTGGCCAGTTCTTCCTACAAAGTACGGGAGTTGCTATGGGGGCCAAGTTTGCCCCCAGCCTCGCTGGCCTATTTATGGCCTTATGGGAACACGATCAACTGTTTCCACTAGAGGAGCCCCGCCTCCTTTTTTGGCGTCGTTACATTGACGACGCCTTTTTTCTGTGGAAAGGAGATGTAGGATCACTGAGTGAATTTATGACCACTTTAAATTCAAATAATTGGGGGATTAAATTTACATATGAATATAGTTCCACTTTTGTTAATTTCTTGGACCTGGTGATATTCAAAGAAAATGGTGCTCTGTTGACCAAAACCTTCTTTAAGGGTACTGATCGCAATGGGTATATTCCAACAGATAGTGGACATCACCCCAATTGGCTCAAGGCCATACCAAGGGGGCAGTTTCAACGAATCAGGCAAAACTGTTCACGTCTCGAGGACTTTGAATCACAGGCTACAATACTCAAGGATCGTTTTTTGGAAAAAGGGTATCAGTCATCCGTATTGGATAAAGATCTCCGAGAGGTTATGTCCATGGATAGACAAGCCCTTCTGATTCCTAAAACAAAAGAAAAAAATTCTATGCCGAATGATTTCCAATGGTCCTTTTTGACCACTTTTTCTTCCCATTTCTGGTGGGTCAACAAAATAATTAAGAAGCACTGGCCAGTTTTGAAAAGCGATAAGATTTTGGGCCCCACGCTCCCGGATTGTCCAAAGATCTTGTACAGAAGAAACCAAAATTTAAAAGACCTTGTGGCACCAAGTGTGGTTGATCCTCCACCCAGGGTTCTTATGTTTGGTCATCTAAAGGGTTTCTTCCCGTGCAAGAGATGTAAGATGTGCAGAACATCCAAAACTTTGAAAACCTCCACCTTTACTTCGCATACTACCGCCCAAGAATACAATATATCTGACTTCATAACCTGCGGCACTGTAGGGGTTATTTACCTTTTACGGTGTCCGTGTGGTTTTCAGTATATTGGAAGGACCACCCGTGCCCTTAAAATAAGGATAGGGGAACACCTGTCCAATATACGTAGGGGTTTCAGAAAACACAGTGTATCATGGCATTTTCGTCAGCACCACAACAGAGATCCCTCAGTACTGGAAGTAGTGGGCATTGAGAAGTATGTGCCACACTGGAGAGGTGACAACTTGAAACGTCAGATCTCACGTAGAGAGACTAGGTGGATTTTTGATATGCGGTGTTATAGCCCCTGGGGCCTTAACATCGAATGGGACATCAATTGTTATATAAATAACAGTTGATGGGTCTCATTATAATCACCCGTCTCATTTTTAGTGTCCCCTTTTTTTCATCTTATTCCTATGACCCATTATGCGCATTTATGTATGTATATGTGTGCCCACATATATCTTGGTGTGCATATATATATATATATGCATTTATATGTGTTCTTCCCCGCAGTTCTGTAGTTCCTTCCTATGCGGCCATCCCCCCCTTTTTTTTCCTTTCCCCTTCCTGGTTTTGGTGCACTCAGATATGCACTGGGCTTGTGATAAGGGTTTTTTGTCCCTCTCCCCTTTTTTTTACAAGGAAATTCATAGGAGACAGGGAATATGGTCAGGGGGCTCTTTTTTCAATATAGATAAATATGAAAATTATTCTTCATAATTTAATTTTATAAATTCAGTTTTTTAATAATTTAATAATTTTTTAGTTTGACATATGGGGGTATATGTATGTAGTAATGTTTGATTTTTATATCAAGTATTATGTTTTTGGTTTATATGTATTGTGACAGCAGGAAGGTAAAGTCACCTGGTTGCATCCAGGGGGGTAGATATATTTCGCCCAGATTCAGGCTTTACGCCGACTTATACAACTAGGTGGAGAGTTGTATAAGCCCAGCTGAGGCTAGTGGGCTCATGGATGACTCATACCTCTAGGGAGAGTGTGGGGCGTCGTGCAGACAGGGAGTTGATGAGACCAGCTGAAGCTTGTCAGCTCATTTAGGCCTCTATAAGAACTCCCAGATTCATTAGGTGTTTGCTCATGCCTGGACCCAGACCTGTGTGGACTGTCTAGGGAGAGTGAACCCCTGTGCGGTGAGACAAAGCCTGTGTGGCTATTTGCTTGGACATTTAAAATCAGGGACTTAGGGACTAGGACAGCACTAGGCTGATCCCAGTTGTTAGTTAGGAAACCTGTATGTTTAGTCAGAGGTCAAGTTGACCAGGATTTATTTTATTTATGTTTCTTTTGCTTTGCTGTGTTTTGTCACTGTAAATAGAAAATAAACCGCACCTTTTTGATTTTGAAAACCACAACCTCTGTTTGCTGGGCCTGTTTTTGTGTGGGGAGCCCATCCCGGGGGTCACACACACCCGCTGCCGAGCTAACCCCCTCACAGTTGGTGGAGAATGCAGGCAGTTTTTTTTTAAGCCAGCATGGAGGAGATACTGAAGCAGCTGGCTCTAGCAAATGCCAATCAACAGCAGACAAATGCAGGTTTGCAAAAGAGCCTTGCAGCTCATCAACAGAGCCTTGCAGCTCAACAACAGAACTTCGCAGCCCAGCAGCAAGCTCATCAACAGAGCCTTGCAGCCCAGCAGCAGACAAACGCAACTTTGCAACAGAGTCTGGAGGCTCAGCAACAAGCCCAGCAGCAATCTGAGGCCCGCTTCATAGACCTGTTGCAGAAGCAAGAGCAGAGACTACAACAACAGATGGAAGCAGTAATGCAGCAACGTCCGCAGACCAGTGAGGAAAGCCGTCCCACTAATACCGCGTCCTTTGGGGTGAGTCGTTTATTGACAAAAATGACTGGAGAGGATGATCCAGAGGTATTTTTGACCACATTTGAAAGGACCGCTGAAAGAGAAAAGTGGCCTGAGGAGCAGTGGGCTGGACTGGTGGCTCCTCTGTTAACTGGTGAATCGCAGAAAGCTTACTATGACCTAGAGCCTAACCAAGCAAAAGACTATGTGATGCTAAAAGCTGAAATTTTGGCAAGGCTGGGTGTCACCCAGGCTGTCCGGGCTCAGCGTGTGCATAACTGGACTTTCCAGCTTGGAAAACCCCCCAGGTCTCAAATGTATGATCTCATTCACCTGAGCAGAAAGTGGCTACAGCCAGAGACTTTTTCCGCACCAAAGATTGTGGAACGTGTTGTAATGGATCGGTTTTTGAGAGCTCTTCCTACTGCCATCCAAAAGTGGGTAAGCCATGGAGACCCAGAGACGGCCGATGGTCTTGTGGATCGTGTGGAGAAATACTTGGCTACAGAGAACCTGACGGCCTCTTCCAGAGACACTCGGACTTTCCACCCTAAGACCAGACCATCCCCAGGGGCGGATAAGAGGATTCCAAGGGGTGAGGGTGGAGAGAGTGAGAGGGTGGGAGCTCTACCCCAAGTTTGGCAAGAACAGCCTGGGAAATCAGCGGCTCAAGAGGCAGCAAGAAGGATCGTTTGCTACCGCTGCCGGCAAGCGGGACATATTGCAGCCAATTGCCCGGTTGTGGAGGTCATCTGGGGACAGAGAAAACCCGAGAGAGGGTATTACAGAGATTCTATTGGCCGGGGGTGATGAGGGACATAGAAAATGATTGTTCCTCCTGCCCTGTGTGTCAGAGGTCGGCCCCGATGCCACATTTCCGTAGCCCGCTGGTCCCTCTACCCATCATTGAGGTCCCGTTTGAGAGGATCGCCATGGATTTGGTAGGGCCTATAATCAAGTCCGCTAGGGGGCACCAGTACATATTAGTTATAATGGACTATGCCACCCGTTATCCAGAAGCGATCCCTCTCCGAAATACCTCGGCCAAAACCATAGCCAAAGAGCTATCTCTTGTGTTTAGCCGGGTGGGTATTTGTAAAGAACTGCTTACGGACCAAGGTACACCCTTTATGTCCCGGGTTATGAAGGAGCTGTGTAAATTGTTCAAAGTGACGCAATTACGTACATCTGTGTATCACCCCCAAACCGATGGGCTGGTTGAAAGATTCAACAAAACCCTAAAACAAATGTTGAAGAAAGTGGTGGATAGAGATGGAAAGGATTGGGACTGTCTACTTCCTTATCTGATGTTTGCTATTAGGGAGGTGCCCCAATCCTCTACGGGATTCTCCCCCTTTGAGTTACTGTATGGGAGACACCCAAGAGGGCTGTTGGATATTGCCAAGGAAACTTGGGAAAGTGAGAGTTCTCCCCACAGGAGTGTGATTGAGCATGTCGCCCTGATGCAAGACAGAATTGCACAGGTAATGCCCATCGTGAAGGAACATTTGGCCCAAGCGCAGTTAGCACAGCAGAGAGTGTACAACCGTGGAGCCAAGACCCGTACCTTTTCCCCGGGGGATAGGATACTGGTACTTGTCCCTACGGTTGAAAGTAAATTCCTTGCCAAATGGCAAGGCCCCTATGAGATAATGGAAAAAGTGAGCGAAGTGAATTACAAGGTCAGACAACCAGGAAGGCGAAAGCCCGAACAGATCTATCACGTTAATCTGTTGAAAGCCTGGAGGGATAGAGAGTCCCTAGTCGCAGACACTTGGTCACCAGCTCAAACTGGTTGCGTGATTCCTGAGGTTGGAATAGCAGCCACCTTGTCACAACCCCAACAACAGGAGGTTAAGGAGTTTGTGCTTCGCAACGAGGAGGTATTCTCTGAGCTGCCGGGACAAACATCTGGGGTAGAGCATGACATCATTACCCCGCCCGGTGAAAGGGTGAAGTTAAAACCCTATCGGATCCCAGAGGCCCGACGGGAGGCAATACGGGAGGAAGTACAGAAAATGCTGAACTTAGGGGTGATAGAGGAGTCCCAAAGTGATTGGTCTAGTCCCATTGTGTTGGTGCCTAAACCGGATGGGAGCTGGCGATTTTGTAACGATTTTCGTCAGTTGAACAAAGTTACAAAATTTGACACCTACCCCATGCCACGTATAGATGAGTTGATCGACCGGCTGGGAACAGCCCGATACATGACGACTCTTGACCTCACAAAAGGGTATTGGCAAATCCCCCTGGCCAAGTCGGCCAAAGAGAAAACCGCATTTGTAACCCCAGACGGGGCGTTCCAATATAAAAGAATGCCGTTCGGGTTACAGAATGCGCCAGCCACATTCCAGCGGAAAATGGACCAGATGCTGAGGCCCCATCGGAAGTATGCTGCGGCTTACCTGGATGACGTAATTGTCCATAGCACAGATTGGGCCTCACATCTGCCAAAAGTGCAAGCAGTCCTGGACTCTGTTCGGGAAGCGGGGTTTACGGCTAACCCCAAGAAGTGTACTATTGGGCAGGAGGAGGCCAAATATCTTGGGTACACCATTGGGAGGGGAGTAATAAAACCCCAACTCAACAAAGTCGAGGCCATCCAGAGTTGGCCACGTCCCAACAGCAAGAAGCAGGTACGAGCCTTTCTGGGAATCGCTGGGTATTATCGGCGATTCATTCCCCACTTTGCTTCTAAGGCTGTGCCCCTAACCAACCTGACGAAGGGGAAAGGGTCGGTCATGATTAAATGGACCCCCGAGGCTGAGGCAGCATTCCAATTCTTGAAACAAGCCTTATGTAGCCAGCCAGTGTTGTACTCACCCGACTTCTCTAAAGACTTTGTCGTACAAAGTGATGCGTCAGATGTGGGGTTAGGAGCAGTATTGTCCCAGGTCTGGAACGGGGAAGAGCACCCAGTCATTTACCTCAGCAGGAAGTTGAAGTCCCATGAGGTAAATTACGCCACCGTTGAAAAGGAGTGTTTAGCGGTGAAGTGGGCTCTAGATTCCCTTCGGTACTACCTGCTAGGTAGGCACTTTGACATGGTTACGGATCACGCTCCGTTAAAGTGGATGGCTCAAAACAAGGAAACAAATAGAAGAGTGAATAGGTGGTTCCTGGCCCTCCAGGAATTCAACTTCACAGTAAAGCATCGCCCTGGCGTTCAAATGGGGAATGTGGATGCTTTGTCTCGAGTACATGAATGCCTGATTGCTGGTGTTCCAACCCCGAGGTTAAAACAAGAGGGGGGGGTATGTGACAGCAGGAAGGTAAAGTCACCTGGTTGCATCCAGGGGGGTAGATATATTTCGCCCAGATTCAGGCTTTACGCTGACTTATACAACTAGGTGGAGAGTTGTATAAGCCCAGCTGAGGCTAGTGGGCTCATGGATGACTCATACCTCTAGGGAGAGTGTGGGGCGTCGTGCAGACAGGGAGTTGATGAGACCAGCTGAAGCTTGTCAGCTCATTTAGGCCTCTATAAGAACTCCCAGATTCATTAGGTGTTTGCTCATGCCTGGACCCAGACCTGTGTGGACTGTCTAGGGAGAGTGAACCCCTGTGCGGTGAGACAAAGCCTGTGTGGCTATTTGCTTGGACATTTAAAATCAGGGACTTAGGGACTAGGACAGCACTAGGCTGATCCCAGTTGTTAGTTAGGAAACCTGTATGTTTAGTCAGAGGTCAAGTTGACCAGGATTTATTTTATTTATGTTTCTTTTGCTTTGCTGTGTTTTGTCACTGTAAATAGAAAATAAACCGCACCTTTTTGATTTTGAAAACCACAACCTCCGTTTGCTGGGCCTGTTTTTGTGTGGGGAGCCCATCCCGGGGGTCACACACACCCGCTGCCGAGCTAACCCCCTCACAGTTGGTGGAGAATGCAGGCAGTTTTTTTTTAAGCCAGCATGGAGGAGATACTGAAGCAGCTGGCTCTAGCAAATGCCAATCAACAGCAGACAAATGCAGGTTTGCAAAAGAGCCTTGCAGCTCATCAACAGAGCCTTGCAGCTCAACAACAGAACTTTGCAGCCCAGCAGCAAGCTCATCAACAGAGCCTTGCAGCCCAGCAGCAGACAAACGCAACTTTGCAACAGAGTCTGGAGGCTCAGCAACAAGCCCAGCAGCAATCTGAGGCCCGCTTCATAGACCTGTTGCAGAAGCAAGAGCAGAGACTACAACAACAGATGGAAGCAGTAATGCAGCAACGTCCGCAGACCAGTGAGGAAAGCCGTCCCACTAATACCGCGTCCTTTGGGGTGAGTCGTTTATTGACAAAAATGACTGGAGAGGATGATCCAGAGGTATTTTTGACCA
This sequence comes from Rana muscosa, assembly GCA_029206835.1. Classification (NCBI taxonomy): domain Eukaryota; kingdom Metazoa; phylum Chordata; class Amphibia; order Anura; family Ranidae; genus Rana; species Rana muscosa. Next base: position 152,679,653 of record JARGYO010005626.1, on the reverse strand, counting down.
CATTTGAAAGGACCGCTGAAAGAGAAAAGTGGCCTGAGGAGCAGTGGGCTGGACTGGTGGCTCCTCTGTTAACTGGTGAATCGCAGAAAGCTTACTATGACCTAGAGCCTAACCAAGCAAAAGACTATGTGATGCTAAAAGCTGAAATTTTGGCAAGGCTGGGTGTCACCCAGGCTGTCCGGGCTCAGCGTGTGCATAACTGGACTTTCCAGCTTGGAAAACCCCCCAGGTCTCAAATGTATGATCTCATTCACCTGAGCAGAAAGTGGCTACAGCCAGAGACTTTTTCCACACCAAAGATTGTGGAACGTGTTGTAATGGATCGGTTTTTGAGAGCTCTTCCTACTGCCATCCAAAAGTGGGTAAGCCATGGAGACCCAGAGACGGCCGATGGTCTTGTGGATCGTGTGGAGAAATACTTGGCTACAGAGAACCTGACGGCCTCTTCCAGAGACACTCGGACTTTCCACCCTAAGACCAGACCATCCCCAGGGGCGGATAAGAGGATTCCAAGGGGTGAGGGTGGAGAGAGTGAGAGGGTGGGAGCTCTACCCCAAGTTTGGCAAGAACAGCCTGGGAAATCAGCGGCTCAAGAGGCGGCAAGAAGGATCGTTTGCTACCGCTGCCGGCAAGCGGGACATATTGCAGCCAATTGCCCGGTTGTGGAGGTCATCTGGGGACAGAGAAAACCCGAGAGAGGGTATTACAGAGATTCTATTGGCCGGGGGTGATGAGGGACATAGAAAATTATTGTTCCTCCTGCCCTGTGTGTCAGAGGTCGGCCCCGATGCCACATTTCCGTAGCCCGCTGGTCCCTCTACCCATCATTGAGGTCCCGTTTGAGAGGATCGCCATGGATTTGGTAGGGCCTATAATCAAGTCCGCTAGGGGGCACCAGTACATATTAGTTATAATGGACTATGCCACCCGTTATCCAGAAGCGATCCCTCTCCGAAATACCTCGGCCAAAACCATAGCCAAAGAGCTATCTCTTGTGTTTAGCCGGGTGGGTATTTGTAAAGAACTGCTTACGGACCAAGGTACACCCTTTATGTCCCGGGTTATGAAGGAGCTGTGTAAATTGTTCAAAGTGACGCAATTACGTACATCTGTGTATCACCCCCAAACCGATGGGCTGGTTGAAAGATTCAACAAAACCCTAAAACAAATGTTGAAGAAAGTGGTGGATAGAGATGGAAAGGATTGGGACTGTCTACTTCCTTATCTGATGTTTGCTATTAGGGAGGTGCCCCAATCCTCTACGGGATTCTCCCCCTTTGAGTTACTGTATGGGAGACACCCAAGAGGGCTGTTGGATATTGCCAAGGAAACTTGGGAAAGTGAGAGTTCTCCCCACAGGAGTGTGATTGAGCATGTCGCCCTGATGCAAGACCGAATTGCACAGGTAATGCCCATCGTGAAGGAACATTTGGCCCAAGCGCAGTTAGCACAGCAGAGAGTGTACAACCGTGGAGCCAAGACCCGTACCTTTTCCCCGGGGGATAGGATACTGGTACTTGTCCCTACGGTTGAAAGTAAATTCCTTGCCAAATGGCAAGGCCCCTATGAGATAATGGAAAAAGTGAGCGAAGTGAATTACAAGGTCAGACAACCAGGAAGGCGAAAGCCCGAACAGATCTATCACGTTAATCTGTTGAAAGCCTGGAGGGATAGAGAGTCCCTAGTCGCAGACACTTGGTCACCAGCTCAAACTGGTTGCGTGATTCCTGAGGTTGGAATAGCAGCCACCTTGTCACAACCCCAACATCAGGAGGTTAAGGAGTTTGTGCTTCGCAACGAGGAGGTATTCTCTGAGCTGCCGGGACAAACATCTGGGGTAGAGCATGACATCATTACCCCGCCCGGTGAAAGGGTGAAGTTAAAACCCTATCGGATCCCAGAGGCCCGACGGGAGGCAATACGGGAGGAAGTACAGAAAATGCTGAACTTAGGGGTGATAGAGGAGTCCCAAAGTGATTGGTCTAGTCCCATTGTGTTGGTGCCTAAACCGGATGGGAGCTGGCGATTTTGTAACGATTTTCGTCAGTTGAACAAAGTTACAAAATTTGACACCTACCCCATGCCACGTATAGATGAGTTGATCGACCGGCTGGGAACAGCCCGATACATGACGACTCTTGACCTCACAAAAGGGTATTGGCAAATCCCCCTGGCCAAGTCGGCCAAAGAGAAAACCGCATTTGTAACCCCAGACGGGGCGTTCCAATATAAAAGAATGCCGTTCGGGTTACAGAATGCGCCGGCCACATTCCAGCGGAAAATGGACCAGATGCTGAGGCCCCATCGGAAGTATGCTGCGGCTTACCTGGATGACGTAATTGTCCATAGCACAGATTGGGCCTCACATCTGCCAAAAGTGCAAGCAGTCCTTGACTCTGTTCGGGAAGCGGGGTTTACGGCTAACCCCAAGAAGTGTACTATTGGGCAGGAGGAGGCCAAATATCTTGGGTACACCATTGGGAGGGGAGTAATAAAACCCCAACTCAACAAAGTCGAGGCCATCCAGAGTTGGCCACGTCCCAACAGCAAGAAGCAGGTACGAGCCTTTCTGGGAATCGCTGGGTATTATCGGCGATTCATTCCCCACTTTGCTTCTAAGGCTGTGCCCCTAACCAACCTGACGAAGGGGAAAGGGTCGGTCATGATTAAATGGACCCCCGAGGCTGAGGCAGCATTCCAATTCTTGAAACAAGCCTTATGTAGCCAGCCAGTGTTGTACTCACCCGACTTCTCTAAAGACTTTGTCGTACAAAGTGATGCGTCAGATGTGGGGTTAGGAGCAGTATTGTCCCAGGTCTGGAACGGGGAAGAGCACCCAGTCATTTACCTCAGCAGGAAGTTGAAGTCCCATGAGGTAAATTACGCCACCGTTGAAAAGGAGTGTTTAGCGGTGAAGTGGGCTCTAGATTCCCTTCGGTACTACCTGCTAGGTAGGCACTTTGACATGGTTACGGATCACGCTCCGTTAAAGTGGATGGCTCAAAACAAGGAAACAAATAGAAGAGTGAATAGGTGGTTCCTGGCCCTCCAGGAATTCAACTTCACAGTAAAGCATCGCCCTGGCGTTCAAATGGGGAATGTGGATGCTTTGTCTCGAGTACATGAATGCCTGATTGCTGGTGTTCCAACCCCGAGGTTAAAACAAGAGGGGGGGGTATGTGACAGCAGGAAGGTAAAGTCACCTGGTTGCATCCAGGGGGGTAGATATATTTCGCCCAGATTCAGGCTTTACGCTGACTTATACAACTAGGTGGAGAGTTGTATAAGCCCAGCTGAGGCTAGTGGGCTCATGGATGACTCATACCTCTAGGGAGAGTGTGGGGCGTCGTGCAGACAGGGAGTTGATGAGACCAGCTGAAGCTTGTCAGCTCATTTAGGCCTCTATAAGAACTCCCAGATTCATTAGGTGTTTGCTCATGCCTGGACCCAGACCTGTGTGGACTGTCTAGGGAGAGTGAACCCCTGTGCGGTGAGACAAAGCCTGTGTGGCTATTTGCTTGGACATTTAAAATCAGGGACTTAGGGACTAGGACAGCACTAGGCTGATCCCAGTTGTTAGTTAGGAAACCTGTATGTTTAGTCAGAGGTCAAGTTGACCAGGATTTATTTTATTTATGTTTCTTTTGCTTTGCTGTGTTTTGTCACTGTAAATAGAAAATAAACCGCACCTTTTTGATTTTGAAAACCACAACCTCCGTTTGCTGGGCCTGTTTTTGTGTGGGGAGCCCATCCCGGGGGTCACACACACCCGCTGCCGAGCTAACCCCCTCACAGTATATACTTTTTGTTTAACCCTCTCAGTGCCTGTTTTGAGTTACGGACATTTTGTGGGTGAGCAGAAAAGTATTAGTCATTTTTTATGTATGAATTAATGATGTGGGTATAGATATTTTTGAGCAGGGTTGCTAGCAATGTTTAGTGGCATTTTTTCTATAAGGCATTTAGTTGCCACCGCTGCTCTATTAATATATGTTTTCTGAAAAACACATCGTTTATTATATATATATATATATATGTATTCCTTATGTTTTTATGTTTACTAATTTTTTAGGATAACATGGGAAGATTCCCGCATATGTATATATGTCATGTGGATAAAATTTGCATGGATGGGGCACAGTAGGTATTCAATATCCTCTGTGCGCCTGCCATATAGTTAGTTTTGTGCGTCGTGGAACCGATGAAATACATCGGGACTTCCGGTGTCACTCTCCTGTTCTTCGCAATATAAGTGTGGTGAGTGACGTCCTGGTCCAAGCCTCCTTTCCCAGAAGACGCCTCTTACGGGGAAACGCCGCGTAGGGTGGAGCTCAGGACCCTGACGTCACCACGCCCCCAGCTGACTGGCTGCCGCCACAGCGGGGTTTTAGTGCTCTTTTGAAAAGTTTTTGTTTTTTCTCCATATGGATGTCAGTTTACCCGTTTTAAGAATAAAGGGTATTTCGTTTTTTACATGCTGCACCATGAAGTCTTCTTATTTTCTCTCCTAAATTGGTATCCTTTACATCGTATGAGCGTGCCTGCAATCACAAGGCAAACCAGGAGCCGGAGTTTCAACGAGTGGAGTGAGGACACAGAGGACTGCATCGTTGACATCTTATTCGGTGTAGTTGCTGAGCCCTTTTGGTCCCTGTAATTGGGACCCACCTGGTCTGGTAAGCCTCCCATCTATACATCTTGATTGAAGTATATTCCAACTTTTGAAGATCTGTCATCATTTTGATACATGCTGGCTGGCTCTGCATCATCTATGGACTTTTTCTTTTGTTTGTTTGTTTATGGTTTACTGCTTCTCCTACTGCCGTGAGAGTCAGGCAGTTGAAGCTTATGGACTTCCTTGGTGTGTTTATATACTTACCTAGTAGGGAATATATATTAATTTTTTTTTGTTTAATTATTTTTTGTTTTTGTTTAATATTTTTTATATATACAGGTATATCAAAAACTTTTTTTGTGTGTTAGTTCATACATATATCACTTTGTGGCCATCTTTACTGGCCAGTGCTGTGCCAGAATGTATACTGAGGTGCACTTGTTCTGCTCAGTGTACATTCTGTAGAAGACTGTGAGCAGGCAAGTAGGTTTATTTTATTGCAGAAGAGACACTGCGTGTTCCTTCTGCAATAATGAGCCTGCCTGCTCAGAGTCTTCAAATCTAATGCCGTGTACACACGATCGGAATTTCCGACAACAAATGTTCGATGTGAGCTTTTGGTCGGAAATTCCGACCGTGTGTAGGCTCCATCGGACATTTGCTGTCGGAGTTTCCGACAACAAATGTTTGAGAGCAATGCTCATCAATACCATATGGACTCCTTGTAAAATAGTTAAAATGTCCCACGAAAGTGATTTCTTTTAAAACTTCTAGAAAATATATATATATATATTTTTTAAATAGTCTTTTTTGTGTGTATAAGAATATTGCAGCCTGCACAGATTTTACAAAATCATTTCTAGAGCTTGTTCAAATAGATTTTTATTTATTTGTTAATTTATTAAAATGTGAGCATTTATGTATGTAGCGGGGTGCTATATTTAAGGGAAGTATCTGAGTGGTAATAAGGCTCAGATACACAAATTGTTAGGGTTCATGGACCATTTCTGTCCCTGGGAGATAGTATTGGTGTACAGTTCCCTGGGGCCTATAGGTGGCGCTGTTGCCATAGGCCTGGGTTGAACCACAGAACAGGGTTGTGCCTTCTCTTATCCCCTCTTGACAGCAGTGCAGCGGGGCGGGAAACCTGCTGTGCTTGTCGGGAGAGGGTATAAATGGGGCGGCCATCTTCCAGAGAGGTCGTTGGTGGTCGTCGTGGTTCCGCGCCCAGGCACCTTAGGCCTGGGTGTGTGGCCTCCTGGTGCCCTAGGCCCGGAGGCCTGGTTGGATAGTCGTTCTGCACCCAGGCACCTTAGGCCTGGGTGTGTGCGTGTGTCGCCCCCGGGTGCCCTAGGCCCGGAGGCGGAGCTGCTGTTCCATCCCAGACACCTTCAGTCTGGGGTGAGGTACTAAATAGGAGGCCCGGGGCCCAGCAACCTTCGACTGGGGTCCGTTAAGGATCGAGAGCTCCCAGGGTACCGCCTTGCGAGGGGACCCGTATCTTGGATGGAGGAGGCCAGGGAGGTGACCCTTTCTGAAGACCCAGCGCAGAGTCATGGTGACAGTGAGGGCCTCTGGTAACTCTCCGGAGGGACGTTTTTCTCTTTGACATGGGCCAAGATCTCCAAGAAGGCAGTGCATGTTCTGTAGGTCATAGTGGCAGTGACTCTACGCACACCAGGTCAGTGACAGTGACCAAATAGGGCAAGGCCCTATTCACCCGGTCAGTGGCAGTGACCATCCTCAACAAGTCAGTGGCAGTGACTTTCATATTCACTAGGTCTGTGGCAAAGATCGTATGCCAAACCTGTTTGTGCATATCAGAACAGTAAGAGAACCAAGATTTAAGATTGTGCCTGGACCCCCTCCCACCTTATCTGACCTGTGTCTCGTCTCAACCTGTCCGCTCTTAAATGGACTATTTATTATCCATGTGAAATAAATACAGAAGTTGGACTTTCAGTTGGTGTGGACAGTTACTTTACTGGGGAGAATTAATGACTTGTTTCTGGTCAAGGCAGAAGCGAGATCAGCTCTTGAGGATTCTAACACCAGCCACAGGCAGGCCCGAGAAAACTAACACCGCTCAACCTGCCCATCCAGGAGGGTACGGGCTTGTAGTGCGGTGTGCCTCAGTCTTTCCTGCGGAGGAGCCAAGTTAAGAAAAGCAGGTAAAGTCTGGGGTTGGTGCGCTATACGTGGGGGCTCGAGTCCGGGATGTGTCTGCGTTTGAAAGTGTGAAAACCCCCCCAGAAGTTTGAGTTTTATTCCCCAGTGAAGTTCCGTGGAGGTCGGCCATATTGTGAAGTGCGCCACGAGGAGAACCTTGACTGTGTAGTTCGTGGGCGTGCCTATACAGAAAGACCGCGAACGATGTGGGAGGAGTCTGGCCATGTGTGGAGTTGCACGTGGGGACTTTGGCGTGAAAAGGTCAGTGCGCAATGGGGCAGCGGATGGATAACATGGCGCCTCATGCCTCATGGGTTCCGGCTACTACTACCATGAAGATGACTTCATTCGCTGCTGCTTTGAACGGATACAGGGATTCGGCTCAAGCCCCGGGGAAGATTTGCCCTCTACATTTGCAAAGATGTGGAGGCCCTCGGAGTGATTTGTCCCGGCTGCTCGGGACTGGTGGTTCATCTAAAGCCATTCGGGCGATGTGAGAACTTTAAGGAGTTTGTATTTTGAGGTCGAGCAACCTACGGAAAAGCCTCAGGCCTTCCACCTCAATTGCCTTACGGGCGCCACCACTCTGGAAGGAGGAATCAAAGCTTATACAGCCACCCCTGCGCACACTGACGGGACTTCGGAGGAAGTCACAAAGGAGCTCGTTGTAGCGAGTGAGAGACCGGAGGATGCTGCTCCGGTTAGTGCAGAGTCCTTTCTCCCACCGCCTAAGAGGAAGATCGATTTCATGAAAGCTTCCCGCGGCCGTGGTGGAGCGACGCCCCAGCGCTTACTCGGAACGGATGCCTCTGAAGGGAAAAGTCCCGGACGTCCTGGTTCTTCTTCAAGCCGAGGTAAGCCGGGGGAAGAGACTCTGTTAAAGCCCCCTAGCCCTGGGAATTTAACATGTCAGTAAATCAGCTAGAGGGGGTGATTTGTCCTGTGCCAGGAGTTACCTTCTTGCGGAGGAATATGACACCTCCGATCTGGAGTCCATCTCTGATGCAGGTGATGACACCGCCATTGATGAACTGTTCGAGAGAAAGGGATGGGATAAGATGCCCCTGTCCTTGTCCCGTAGTGCTAGGGACTCACCCATGTCCATTGGGGAAAATGCACCCCGGGTGGTGGCTTCCGAACCTGAGGAGGGATCTGTCCCCTTGCCTGCTCCTCCATCTTTGGAGGCACCAGTTTCAACAGCCGAGATGAGTCGGGTGTCGCTGCGGGCCCCTGCAACTGGTCCAGAGGTAGTTAAAGTACCACGGCACCCTGAAGCCATCATCTTGCCTGGCATGGGAGACCATGCTACCATGCCGCCACTGTCCCGTTTGCAGAGACTTTTCAATCAAGGAGTTGCCAGTGAGTATGGGTGGGAGTACCCGTACCTACCAAAGGAACTTTTATTTGAAGTGGAGGCTTGTAGACACCGGTGGTACGAGGACTTTGTGTGGACACACATCAAAGTACCCCAGGCCACGAGATACTTCTCATGTTCACCCGTGGCCACTCTGCGGTTTAAGGACTGTAAAGCTGCCTGGATGTTGGGTCGGCACATCTATGCAGACAAGGTACTCATTTGTAGGAAAGACAAGGATGATGTTGAGTACCACATAGACACCTTTGATAGACATTGGAAGCCGTTGGTGTTGCCTGACTCACACTACTACCTGTGAGAGACAAGACTCTTTGTTTTTGTTTTTGCTTGATTTTTTTTTTAGTGCATTCTCCTTGAAAACCCAGGAACTTTTGCCCTAAGTTAAAGGGTAGTCTACCCTGCGGAGGAGCGGGAGCTGTTGCTGTTTTGTTGTTCTTCCCTCTCTCCCTACCACTAGTGATGAGCCGAACACCCCCGGGTTCGGTTCGCACCAGAACCCGCGAACGGACCGAAAGTTCGTATGAACATTAGAACCCTATTAAATACAATGGATGCGAACGTTCGAATTCTAAAGTGCTAATTATAACAACTATTATGCATGTTATTGTCCTAAAAAGGGTTTGGGAACCCGGGTTGTGCACCAGGGGACATGTATCAATGCAAAAACAAGTTTTAAAAACGGTCGTTTTTCGGGAGCAGTCATTTTAATGATGCATAAAGTGAAAAAAAAAAGTCAAATATTCCTTTAAATATCGTACCTGGGGGGTGTCTAAAGTATGCCTGTGAAGTGCCACGTGTTTCCCGTGTTTAGAACTGTCCCTGCACAAAATGACACTTCTAAAGGAAAAAAAAGCCATTTAAAACTGCTTGCGGCTTTAATGTAATGTCTGGTCCCGGTAATATGGATGAAAATCTTTAAGAAAAATGGCATAGCTACCCCATGACCCCCCCCCCCCCCCCCCCACCCCAGCCCATTACCAGCCCCTTTGGGTCTTGTATGGACATTAAGGGGAACCCCGCACATAAAATAAAAAAGGCCCTATATACTCTGAACAGCCGTATACAGGCGGTGCATACAAGACAGGGACTGTAGGTTTGTTCTTATGTAGAATCTGTTTGTAATTTTGAACAGGTACATTGTTTAAGTGTAGCTCCAGCCCAAAAATCTATTTTTAAACTTTTTGGAAAACATAGGTAAGGGTTATCACCCCTGTAACATTTGTTTTGCTGTCTGTGCCCCTGTTCAGAACATTTCACCTCACTTTCCGTCCCAATGACAACTGTTTTTGAAATGTGGTGTTTTTCTTGAAACAAGGATTGCTGATAAAGCATCAGTACAGAGGAGACACCTTTCTCCCATATTAATTCTTACAGGAGAGAATTTTCCTTCCAAGGGGTAGATTTCCTCTCACTTCCTGTTGTCTTCTTGCGTTTGCAAGTAGGAGTCGTTTGTAAGTTGGATGTTTGAAAGTAGGGACCTGCCGTATATACTCTGCAGAAATAGGCCCCTTAGTTGTTGGTGTTGGCACAACACTGTAAGCACTCACAGTTACTCTTGGTTGGTGCTGGAACGCCCTGCTGTCAACTATTATATCAGGAATTGTAATTACATATAATTGTTGAACAGTGGTAGTAAAAATTGGGCCTTTGATGGTGGTGCTGGTGCCACAACACTGTAAGCCCTGACAGTTACTCTTGGTGGGTGCAGCAATGGGCCCTGCTGTGAATTATTAGATCAAGAATTGTAATTGCATGCCCCTGTTGAACAGGGGCTGAAAAATTGGGCCTTTCGTGGTGGTGGTGGTGGTGGTGGTGGTGGCGTTGCCACAACACTGTAAGCCCTCAGAGTTACTCTTGGTGGGTGCAGGAATGGGCCCTGCTGTGAATTATTAGATCAAGAATTGTAATTACATGCCCCTTTTGAACAGGGGCTGAAAAATTGGGCCTTTCGTGGTGGTGGTGGTGGTGGCGTTGCCACAACACTGTAAGCCCTCAGAGTTACTCTTGGTGGGTGCAGGAATGGGCCCTGCTGTGAATTATTAGATCAAGAATTGTAATTACATGCCCCTGTTGAACAGGGGCTGAAAAATTGGGCCTTAGGCACTGGTGGCACAACACTACAACCCCTCACAGATACTGTACTTGGAGCACAGCAATGAGCCCTGTTGCAAAGTATTGCTTCAAAAATTGTAATGACACGCCCCTGTTAAACAGGGGCTGAAAAATTGGGCCTTAGGCACTGGTGCCACAACACTCCAACCCCTCACAGATACTGTACTTGGAGCACAGCAATGAGCCCTATGGCAAATTATTGCTAAAAAAATTGTAATTACACGCCCCTGTAAAACAGGGGCTGAAAAATTGGGCCTTAGCCACTGGTGGCGGCACCCATAAACAAAAATGATCTTCCAAGCTATCATCATCAATCGTATCATTGAGGACTCGGAGGAGGAGGATAGCCAGTCAACATAACAGCACAGGCACTCAGCATCAGCATCAGTCTTGAAGGGATGTGACATGTTAAAATCAATTAGTCTGTTATATCAGCATCAGGTGTGTGGTAGCTGGTGGTGATCCAAGACTGGTTCATCTTGATGAAAGTCAGTCGATCAACCGAGTCGGTGGACAGGCGCACCCTGTGATCCGTGACAAATCCTCCAGCAGCACTGAATGTGCGTTCCGAAAGAACGCTGGATGCAGGACAGGCCAGTAGCTCAATTGCATACTGTGCAAGCTCTGGCCAGTGATCCATCCTCAAGACCCAGTAAGCCAGAGGATTTTCGGTGGGGAAGGTGTCCAAGTCTGACCTTGCCCCTAGATATTCCTGCACCATGTTTATCAGACGCTGGCGATGGTTGCTGGAACCGATCATACTTTGGGGCTGCGGACTAAAGAATTGTCTGAACGCATCGGTCAGACGGCCACCTTCCCCACCGCTCCTTCTTTGACTGGCCGAAGCCTCAGCAACTCGTTGTCCAGGACCAGGAGTTTGTAACCTCCCAGTCTCTGGGAACGCGTTGCACAGACCTTTCTGCAAGGCCTCCCGGAGTTGTCTCATCCTCTGCTCCCTCTGCGACGGTAACATAAGGTCCGCAACCTTACCCTTGTACCGTGGATCAAGGAGAGTGGCCAGCCAGTAATGGTCCCTCTCCTTGATCCGAAGAATACGAGGATCCTTCCGCAGACTTTGCAGGATCAGGGAGGCCATGCAGCGTAGGTTTGCTGAGGCATTCGCTCCGGAGTCCTCTGGGTCACTAAGGACGACATGATCCGCAGCCACCTCCTCCCAGCCACGTACAAGTCCACTGGTTTCTTGGGACTGTAAATCATCCCTAAAAGACTGCTGCTGATGATGCTGAGTGCCAGCCTCCACCTCCATGCTGACACAATCCTCCTCCTCCTCCTCCTCCTCCTCTTCCTGTGCGATGGGTGGGACAGAAGGAACACTGTCTGGGTAAAGGGGGCCTTGAGAGGCAAGGAAGTCCTCATCTTCCTGCCTCTGTTCTGCCTCAAGTGCCCTGTCCATTATTCCATGCAGCGTGTGCTCCAACAGGTGGACAAGAGGTACAGTGTCACTGATGCATGCACTGTCACTGCTCACCATCCTCGTGGCCTCCTCAAATGGTGCCAGGACAGTGCATGCATCCCTGATCATGCCCCACTGGCGTGGAGAAAAAAAACCAAGCTCCCCTGATCCTGTCCTGGTGCCGTAGTCGCACAGGTACTCATTGATGGCCCTCTGCTGCGTGTGCAGCCGCTGCAGCATGGCCAACGTTGAGTTCCACCTGGTGGGCATGTCACATATAAGGCGGTTCTTGGGCAGGTTCAACTCCTTTTGCAGCTCAGCCAGGCGAGCACTGGCATTATAAGATCTGCGGAAATGCACACAGACTTTCCTGGCCTGCCTCAGGACATCCTGTAAGCCCGGGTACCTGCCCAAGAACCGCTGCACCACCAGGTTAAGGACGTGAGCCACACAGGGCACATGGGTCAGTTGTCCCTGTCGGAGGGCGGAGAGGAGGTTGGTGCCATTGTCGCAAACCACCATTCCTGGCTTAAGCTGGCATGGCGTCAACCACCTCTCGGCCTGGCCCTGCAGAGCAGACAGGACCTCTGCCCCAGTGTGGCTTCTGTCCCCCAAACACACCAGCGCAAGCACGGCATGGCATCTTTTTGCCTGCGTACTTGCGTAGCCCCTTGAACGGCTACGGAGCACCGCTGGTTCAGAGGACAAACCACAGGAAGAGGCCATGGAGGAAGAAGAAGAGGAGGGGGTGGAGGAGAGAGGTGTGTCACAACCAGTAGTAGCATTTTGGAGGCGTGGCGGTGGAACAACCTCCAACACTACTGCACCTTGTCCTGCATCCTTCCCAGCTGCCAAAAGAGTGACCCAATGGGCCGTGAAAGAAAGGTAACGTCCCTGTCCATGCCTGCTGGACCATGAGTCAGCGGTAATATGCACCTTACCGCTGACCGCCCTGTCCAGCGAGGCCAAGACATTGCCTTCCACATGCCGGTAGAGAGCCGGAATAGCCTTCCGTGAGAAAAAGTGGCGTTTGGGAACCTGCCAATGAGGAACCGCACATTGCACAAACTCACGGAAGGGGGCCGAGTCTACCAACTGAAAAGGCAGCAGTTGAAGCGCTAGCAATTTAGCCAAGCTAGCATTCAACCGCTGGGCATGTGGATGGCTGGGAGTGAACTTCTTTCGACGGTCCAGCAGCTGGGGCAGGGAAATTTGCCTGCTAGAATCGGACGTCGGTGTACTGCTAGCAGAGTGGCCGCAACTACTTGGCTGTGACACACCTAATTCTACACCTTCATTCCTCTCAGTGCATGTTTCAGAGAGGACTGAAGTTATAGTGGGGTTGGAGATCCTAGCTGATGCGGTGCAAGGAGAGGTCCGCTTTGTTCTTTGGTGTGGGTCTTTGAGGTAGGCTTGCCAACGAGCTGCATGGCAGGTCAACATATGTCTGGTCAGGCATGTGGTACCCAAGCGGCTGATGTTTTGGCCACGCGATATACGCTTGAGACATATGTTGCAAACAGCAGCTGTGCGATCTGATGCACTAGCCTCAAAAAAGGCCCACACCAATGAACTTTTTGAATGACGGGCAGAGGCAGCGCCCTGCACAGGCGGAGCTCTGCGGTGTGATTCCGTTGGTGTACTGCCCTTACGCTGGCCACCAAAGGGCATCCTGCCTCATTGGAGATGTGCCTCCTCCTCATCCTCCTCCTCCTCCTCTCTCCTATTAGGCACCCACGTGGAGTCAGTGACCTCATCATCCCCTCCCTCCTCATCACTGGAGCCAATCTGGCAGTATGCTGCAGCTGCTGGAACATGACTGCCAGATTGGTGTCCTTCTTGAGCATCCCCTCTGTCTGCTCTCACGCTACTGCCTTCCTCTAGCTGGGTTTCATCATCAGACCCTTCGAAACGCTGGGCATCCTCCTGGAGCATGTACCCAACACTGTGCTCAAACAGTTCGGGGGACTCCTCAGGAGGAGGACATGGTGGGTCTAGGGAAGGAGTGACTGATGATGAGTCTGACATTGATACCAGGGAAGAGGACGCTTTGGCAGCTGCTTTGCCAGTACCCTGAGCCTGGGTGAGAGAGGATGAGGAGGAGGAGGAGGGCTTGGTCATCCACTCTACCAAGTCTTCGGCATGATGTGGCTCAACATGTCCAGCTGCCGAAAAGAAGGACAAGCGTGTCCCATGGCCATGTGCTGATGACAATGCACCGCGTCCACGACCAGCACTGTTGTCCCCAGACACAGAGCCTGCTTGCCCTCTTTTATTGCCTCCTGACTGTCCGCCTCTCCTTGTTTGCCTTCCAGACATTCTAATAGATGGCCTGCAGGGAGATGGGAAAAAAGCAATAAGGGCTACCTTCAGGTGTCCTTCTCTGTCCCTTTACTTAAGGATTTCTAAATATGGTTGAGGATGATTGCTTTTGCACAGAATAGCACAACGACAATTTCCCTGACTGTCCAAAAAACAAGGATTTCAAAGATGGTTGATGAGGAATGCTTTAGCACACTATAGCACAAGGAGAATTTCCCTCACTGTCCTTCCCTGTCCCTAGAAACAAGGATTCGTACAGTAAAACACACTGACACTCTCCCTACCTATAGTTTTCTGTCCCTAGAAAAAAGGTTTTTTTAAAGCACACTATAGCACAAGGAGAATTTCCCTCACTGTCCTTCCCTGTCCCTAGAAACAAGGATTCGTACAGTAAAACACACTGACACTCTCCCTACCTATAGTTTTCTGACCCTAGAAAAAATGTTTTTTTAAAGCACACTATAGCACAAGGAGAATTTCCCTCACTGTCCTTCCCTGTCCCTAGAAACAAGGATTCGTACAGTAAAACACACTGACACTCTCCCTACCTATAGTTTTCTGTCCCTAGAAAAAATGTTTTTTTAAAGCACACTATAGCACAAGGAGAATTTCCCTCACTGTCCTTCCCTGTCCCTAGAAACAAGGATTCGTACAGTAAAACACACTGACACTCTCCCTACCTATAGTTTTCTGTCCCTAGAAAAAAGGTTTTTTTAAAGCACACTATAGCACAAGGAGAATTTCCCTCACTGTCCTTCCCTGTCCCTAGAAACAAGGATTCGTACAGTAAAACACACTGACACTCTCCCTACCTATAGTTTTCTGTCCCTAGAAAAAATGTTTTTTTAAAGCACACTATAGCACAAGGAGAATTTCCCTCACTGTCCTTCCCTGTCCCTAGAAACAAGGATTCGTACAGTAAAACACACTGACACTCTCCCTACCTATAGTTTTCTGTCCCTAGAAAAAAGTTTTTTTTAAAGCACACTATAGCACAAGGAGAATTTCCCTCACTGTCCTTCCCTGTCCCTAGAAACAAGGATTCGTACAGTAAAACACACTGACACTCTCCCTACTGTGAGGGGGTTAGCTCAGCAGCGGGTGTGTGTGACCCCCGGGATGGGCTCCCCACACAAAAACAGGCCCAGCAAACGGAGGTTGTGGTTTTCAAAATCAAATAGGTGCGGTTTATTTTCTATTTACAGTGACAAAACACAGCAAAGCAAAAGAAACATAAATAAAATAAATCCTGGTCAACTTGACCTCTGAGTAAACATACAGGTTTCCTAACTAACAACTGGGATCAGCCTAGTGCTGTCCTAGTCCCTAAGTCCCTGGTTTTAAATGTCCAAGCAAATAGCCACACAGGCTTTGTCTCACCGCACAGGGGTTCACTCTCCCTAGACAGTCCACACAGGTCTGGTTCCAGGCATGAGCAAACACCTAATGAATCTGGGAGTTCTTATAGAGGCCTAAATGAGCTGACAAGCTTCAGCTGGTCTCATCAACTCCCTGTCTGCACGACGCCCCACACTCTCCCTAGAGGTATGAGTCATCCATGAGCCCACTAGCCTCAGCTGGGCTTATACAACTCTCCACCTAGTTGTATAAGTCGGCGTAAAGCCTGAATCTGGGCGAAATATATCTACCCCCCTGGATGCAACCAGGTGACTTTACCTTCCTGCTGTCACATACCCCCCCTCTTGTTTTAACCTCTGGGTTGGAACACCAGCAATCAGGCATTCATGTACTCGAGACAAAGCATCCACATTCCCCATTTGAACGCCAGGGCGATGCTTTACTGTGAAGTTGAATTCCTGGAGGGCCAGGAACCACCTATTCACTCTTCTATTTGTTTCCTTGTTTTGAGCCATCCACTTTAACGGAGCGTGATCCGTAACCATGTCAAAGTGCCTACCTAGCAGGTAGTACCGAAGGGAATCTAGAGCCCACTTCACCGCTAAACACTCCTTTTCAACGGTGGCGTAATTTACCTCATGGGACTTCAACTTCCTGCTGAGGTAAATGACTGGGTGCTCTTCCCCGTTCCAGACCTGGGACAATACTGCTCCTAACCCCACATCTGACGCATCACTTTGTACGACAAAGTCTTTAGAGAAGTCGGGTGAGTACAACACTGGCTGGCTACATAAGGCTTGTTTCAAGAATTGGAATGCTGCCTCAGCCTCGGGGGTCCATTTAATCATGACCGACCCTTTCCCCTTCGTCAGGTTGGTTAGGGGCACAGCCTTAGAAGCAAAGTGGGGAATGAATCGCCGATAATACCCAGCGATTCCCAGAAAGGCTCGTACCTGCTTCTTGCTGTTGGGACGTGGCCAACTCTGGATGGCCTCGACTTTGTTGAGTTGGGGTTTTATTACTCCCCTCCCAATGGTGTACCCAAGATATTTGGCCTCCTCCTGCCCAATGGTACACTTCTTGGGGTTAGCCGTAAACCCCGCTTCCCGAACAGAGTCCAGGACTGCTTGCACTTTTGGCAGATGTGAGGCCCAATCTGTGCTATGGACAATTACGTCATCCAGGTAAGCCGCAGCATACTTCCGATGGGGCCTCAGCATCTGGTCCATTTTCCGCTGGAATGTGGCCGGCGCATTTTGTAACCCGAACGGCATTCTTTTATATTGGAACGCCCCGTCTGGGGTTACAAATGCGGTTTTCTCTTTGGCCGACTTGGCCAGGGGGATTTGCCAATACCCTTTTGTGAGGTCAAGAGTCGTCATGTATCGGGCTGTTCCCAGCCGGTCGATCAACTCATCTATACGTGGCATGGGGTAGGTGTCAAATTTTGTAACTTTGTTCAACTGACGAAAATCGTTACAAAATCGCCAGCTCCCATCCGGTTTAGGCACCAACACAATGGGACTAGACCAATCACTTTGGGACTCCTCTATCACCCCTAAGTTCAGCATTTTCTGTACTTCCTCCCGTATTGCCTCCCGTCGGGCCTCTGGGATCCGATAGGGTTTTAACTTCACCCTTTCACCGGGCGGGGTAATAATATCATGCTCTACCCCAGATGTTTGTCCCGGCAGCTCAGAGAACACATCCTTGTTGCGAAGCACAAACTCCTTAACCTCCTGTTGTTGGGGTTGCGACAAGGTGGCTGCTATTCCAACCTCCGGAATCACGCAACCAGTTTGAGCTGGTGACCAAGTTTCTGCGACTAGGGACTCTCTATCCCTCCAGGCTTTCAACAGATTAACGTGATAGATCTGTTCGGGCTTTCGCCTTCCTGGTTGTCTGACCTTGTAATTCACTTCGCTCACTTTTTCCATTATCTCGTAGGGGCCTTGCCATTTGGCAAGGAATTTACTTTCAACCGTAGGGACAAGTACCAGTATCCTATCCCCCGGGGAAAAGGTACGGGTCTTGGCTCCACGGTTGTACACTCTCTGCTGTGCTAACTGCGCTTGGGCCAAATGTTCCTTCACGATGGGCATTACCTGTGCAATTCGGTCTTGCATCAGGGCGACATGCTCAATCACACTCCTGTGGGGAGAACTCTCACTTTCCCAAGTTTCCTTGGCAATATCCAACAGCCCTCTTGGGTGTCTCCCATACAGTAACTCAAAGGGGGAGAATCCCGTAGAGGATTGGGGCACCTCCCTAATAGCAAACATCAGATAAGGAAGTAGACAGTCCCAATCCTTTCCATCTCTATCCACCACTTTCTTCAACATTTTTTTTAGGGTTTTGTTGAATCTTTCAACCAGCCCATCGGTTTGGGGGTGATACACAGATGTACGTAATTGCGTCACTTTGAACAATTTACACAGCTCCTTCATAACCCGGGACATAAAGGGTGTACCTTGGTCCGTAAGCAGTTCTTTACAAATACCCACCCGGCTAAACACAAGAGATAGCTCTTTGGCTATGGTTTTGGCCGAGGTATTTCGGAGAGGGATCGCTTCTGGATAACGGGTGGCATAGTCCATTATAACTAATATGTACTGGTGCCCCCTAGCGGACTTGATTATAGGCCCTACCAAATCCATGGCGATCCTCTCAAACGGGACCTCAATGATGGGTAGAGGGACCAGCGGGCTACGGAAATGTGGCATCGGGGCCGACCTCTGACACACAGGGCAGGAGGAACAATAATTTTCTATGTCCTTCATCACCCCCGGCCAATAGAATCTCTGTAATACCCTCTCTCGGGTTTTCTCTGTCCCCAGATGACCTCCAAGAATGTGCCCATGGGCCAACTCCAACACCAACTTCCTGTAAGGTTTGGGCACCACAAGCTGCTCAACGGTTTCTTCTGTCCTTTTTGCCACCCGATACAGTAGGTCCTTCTCTACGCTGAAGTATGGGTAAGTGCAGGTATTATCTGGGTTCACTAACTCGCCATCTATTTTCACTACGTTTTCCCGTGCCTTTATTAGGGCGGGGTCTTTCAACTGTTCTGTGGCAAAGTTTTCCCTGTGAACCTCAAGATCAGAAAACTCCACAGACGGTAGGTTTTCGTCTGAGGAGGTGGGCTCCTCTCCAGTTTCTTGAGTCTCCCCTGCCAATACTGATAAGGGAAATTCCGGAGAGTCCTCACCACTCTCAGGGGAGTTCTGGCTAACACATTCCTGGTACATAGGGGCACCAGTGGGGGGCTCAGGATCATCCCACAGTTCCCAGAACTTCGGAAAATCCCTTCCCACAATGGCGTCATGCGGTAACTGAGATACTAAACCCACTGGATGAGAGAGGGTACCTTTGGGGGTCTCGAAACACACTGTAGTCACTGGATACTCTCGGGTGTCCCCATGCACACAAATAACAGCTACCTTGCTATTCCCAAAGACCTCTGTTTTAACTAACTCAGCCTTTATCAGGGTCACAAGGCTACCTGAATCCAGCAATACCACAACATTTCTACCATTAACACACATTTTGCATAAATGTTTCTCAGTTCCTCGAATGGCAGTGCATGCGACTGTCGCACACAGCGACTGACGTCTGCCCGTCAGAAAGTCACACTGCATGGGTTCCTCCACAACCGGGCAATTGGCTGCAATATGTCCCGCTTGCCGGCAGCGGTAGCAAACGATCCTTCTTGCCGCCTCTTGAGCCGCTGATTTCCCAGGCTGTTCTCGCCAAACTTGGGGTAGAGCTCCCACCCTCTCACTCTCTCCACCCTCACCCCTTGGAATCCTCTTCCCCGCCCCTGGGGATGGTCTGGTCTTAGGGTGGAAAGTCCGAGTGTCTCTGGAAGAGGCCGTCAGGTTCTCTGTAGCCAAGTATTTCTCCACACGATCCACAAGACCATCGGCCGTCTCTGGGTCTTCATGGCTTACCCACTTTTGGATGGCAGTAGGAAGAGCTCTCAAAAACCGATCCATTACAACACGTTCCACAATCTTTGGTGCGGACAAAGTCTCTGGCTGTAGCCACTTTCTGCTCAGGTGAATGAGATCATACATTTGAGACCTGGGGGGTTTTCCAAGCTGGAAAGTCCAGTTATGCACACGCTGAGCCCGGACAGCCTGGGTGACACCCAGCCTTGCCAATATTTCAGCTTTTAGCATCACATAGTCTTTTGCTTGGTTAGGCTCTAGGTCATAGTAAGCTTTCTGCGATTCACCAGTTAACAGAGGAGCCACCAGTCCAGCCCACTGCTCCTCAGGCCACTTTTCTCTTTCAGCGGTCCTTTCAAATGTGGTCAAAAATACCTCTGGATCATCCTCTCCAGTCATTTTTGTCAATAAACGACTCACCCCAAAGGACGCGGTATTAGTGGGACGGCTTTCCTCACTGGTCTGCGGACGTTGCTGCATTACTGCTTCCATTTGTTGTAGTCTCTGCTCTTGCTTCTGTAACAGGTCTATGAAGCGGGCCTCAGATTGCTGCTGGGCTTGTTGCTGAGCTTCCAGACTCTGTTGGTGAGCTTGCTGCTGGGCTGCAAGGCTCTGTTGATGAGCTTGCTGCTGGGCTGCAAGGCTCCTTTGCAAACCTGCATTTGTCTGCTGTTGATTGGCATTTGCTAGAGCCAGCTGTTTCAGTATCTCCTCCATGCTGGCTTAAAAAAAACTGCCCGCATTCTCCACCAACTGTGAGGGGGTTAGCTCGGCAGCGGGTGTGTGTGACCCCCGGGATGGGCTCCCCACACAAAAACAGGCCCAGCAAACGGAGGTTGTGGTTTTCAAAATCAAAAAGGTGCGGTTTATTTTCTATTTACAGTGACAAAAAACAGCAAAGCAAAAGAAACATAAATAAAATAAATCCTGGTCAACTTGACCTCTGAGTAAACATACAGGTTTCCTAACTAACAACTGGGATCAGCCTAGTGCTGTCCTAGTCCCTAAGTCCCTGGTTTTAAATGTCCAAGCAAATAGCCACACAGGCTTTTTCTCACCGCACAGGGGTTCACTCTCCCTAGACAGTCCACACAGGTCTGGTTCCAGGCATGAGCAAACACCTAATGAATCTGGGAGTTCTTATAGAGGCCTAAATGAGCTGACAAGCTTCAGCTGGTCTCATCAACTCCCTGTCTGCACGACGCCCCACACTCTCCCTAGAGGTATGAGTCATCCATGAGCCCACTAGCCTCAGCTGGGCTTATACAACTCTCCACCTAGTTGTATAAGTCGGCGTAAAGCCTGAATCTGGGCGAAATATATCTACCCCCCTGGATGCAACCAGGTGACTTTACCTTCCTGCTGTCACACTACCTATAGTTTTCTGTCCCTAGAAAAAATGTTTTTTTAAAGCACACTATAGCACAAGGAGAATTTCCCTCACTGTCCTTCCCTGTCCCTAGAAACAAGGATTCGTACAGTAAAACACACTGACACTCTCCCTACCTATAGTTTTCTGTCCCTAGAAAAAATGTTTTTTTAAAGCACACTATAGCACAAGGAGAATTTCCCTCACTGTCCTTCCCTGTCCCTAGAAACAAGGATTCGTACAGTAAAACACACTGACACTCTCCCTACCTATAGTTTTCTGTCCCTAGAAAAAAGGTTTTTTTAAAGCACACTATAGCACAAGGAGAATTTCCCTCACTGTCCTTCCCTGTCCCTAGAAACAAGGATTCGTACAGTAAAACACACTGACACTCTCCCTACCTATAGTTTTCTGTCCCTAGAAAAAAGGTTTTTTTAAAGCACACTATAGCACAAGGAGAATTTCCCTCACTGTCCTTCCCTGTCCCTAGAAACAAGGATTCGTACAGTAAAACACACTGACACTCTCCCTACCTATAGTTTTCTGTCCCTAGAAAAAAGGTTTTTTTAAAGCACACTATAGCACAAGGAGAATTTCCCTCACTGTCCTTCCCTGTCCCTAGAAACAAGGATTCGTACAGTAAAACACACTGACACTCTCCCTACCTATAGTTTTCTGTCCCTAGAAAAAATGTTTTTTTAAAGCACACTATAGCACAAGGAGAATTTCCCTCACTGTCCTTCCCTGTCCCTAGAAACAAGGATTTGTACAGTAAAACACACTGACACTCTCCCTACCTATAGTTTTCTGTCCCTAGAAAAAAGGTTTTTTTAAAGCACACTATAGCACAAGGAGAATTTCCCTCACTGTCCTTCCCTGTCCCTAGAAACAAGGATTCGTACAGTAAAACACACTGACACTCTCCCTACCTATAGTTTTCTGTCCCTAGAAAAAATGTTTTTTTAAAGCACACTATAGCACAAGGAGAATTTCCCTCACTGTCCTTCCCTGTCCCTAGAAACAAGGATTCGTACAGTAAAACACACTGACACTCTCCCTACCTATAGTTTTCTGTCCCTAGAAAAAAGGTTTTTTTAAAGCACACTATAGCACAAGGAGAATTTCCCTCACTGTCCTTCCCTGTCCCTAGAAACAAGGATTCGTACAGTAAAACACACTGACACTCTCCCTACCTATAGTTTTCTGTCCCTAGAAAAAAGTTTTTTTTAAAGCACACTATAGCACAAGGAGAATTTCCCTCACTGTCCTTCCCTGTCCCTAGAAACAAGGATTCGTACAGTAAAACACACTGACACTCTCCCTACCTATAGTTTTCTGTCCCTAGAAAAAATGTTTTTTTAAAGCACACTATAGCACAAGGAGAATTTCCCTCACTGTCCTTCCCTGTCCCTAGAAACAAGGATTCGTACAGTAAAACACACTGACACTCTCCCTACCTATAGTTTTCTGTCCCTAGAAAAAATGTTTTTTTAAAGCACACTATAGCACAAGGAGAATTTCCCTCACTGTCCTTCCCTGTCCCTAGAAACAAGGATTCGTACAGTAAAACACACTGACACTCTCCCTACCTATAGTTTTCTGTCCCTAGAAAAAAGGTTTTTTTAAAGCACACTATAGCACAAGGAGAATTTCCCTCACTGTCCTTCCCTGTCCCTAGAAACAAGGATTCGTACAGTAAAACACACTGACACTCTCCCTACCTATAGTTTTCTGTCCCTAGAAAAAAGGTTTTTTTAAAGCACACTATAGCACAAGGAGAATTTCCCTCACTGTCCTTCCCTGTCCCTAGAAACAAGGATTCGTACAGTAAAACACACTGACACTCTCCCTACCTATAGTTTTCTGTCCCTAGAAAAAAGGTTTTTTTAAAGCACACTATAGCACAAGGAGAATTTCCCTCACTGTCCTTCCCTGTCCCTAGAAACAAGGATTCGTACAGTAAAACACACTGACACTCTCCCTACCTATAGTTTTCTGTCCCTAGAAAAAATGTTTTTTTAAAGCACACTATAGCACAAGGAGAATTTCCCTCACTGTCCTTCCCTGTCCCTAGAAACAAGGATTCGTACAGTAAAACACACTGACACTCTCCCTACCTATAGTTTTCTGTCCCTAGAAAAAAGTTTTTTTAAAGCACACTATAGCACAAGGAGAATTTCCCTCACTGTCCTTCCCTGTCCCTAGAAACAAGGATTCGTACAGTAAAACACACTGACACTCTCCCTACCTATAGTTTTCTGTCCCTAGAAAAAAGGTTTTTTTAAAGCACACTATAGCACAAGGAGAATTTCCCTCACTGTCCTTCCCTGTCCCTAGAAACAAGGATTCGTACAGTAAAACACACTGACACTCTCCCTACCTATAGTTTTCTGTCCCTAGAAAAAAGGTTTTTTTAAAACACACTATAGCACAAGGAGAATTTCCCTCACTGTCCTTCCCTGTCCCTAGAAACAAGGATTCGTACAGTAAAACACACTGACACTCTCCCTACCTATAGTTTTCTGTCCCTAGAAAAAATGTTTTTTTAAAGCACACTATAGCACAAGGAGAATTTCCCTCACTGTCCTTCCCTGTCCCTAGAAACAAGGATTCGTACAGTAAAACACACTGACACTCTCCCTACCTATAGTTTTCTGTCCCTAGAAAAAAGGTTTTTTTAAAGCACACTATAGCACAAGGAGAATTTCCCTCACTGTCCTTCCCTGTCCCTAGAAACAAGGATTCGTACAGTAAAACACACTGACACTCTCCCTACCTATAGTTTTCTGTCCCTAGAAAAAAGGTTTTTTTAAAGCACACTATAGCACAAGGAGAATTTCCCTCACTGTCCTTCCCTGTCCCTAGAAACAAGGATTCGTACAGTAAAACACACTGACACTCTCCCTACCTATAGTTTTCTGTCCCTAGAAAAAATGTTTTTTTAAAGCACACTATAGCACAAGGAGAATTTCCCTCACTGTCCTTCCCTGTCCCTAGAAACAAGGATTCGTACAGTAAAACACACTGACACTCTCCCTACTGTGACAGCAGGAAGGTAAAGTCACCTGGTTGCATCCAGGGGGGTAGGTATATTTCTCCCAGATTCAGGCTTTATGCCGACTTATACAACTAGGGAGAGAGTTGATGAAGCCCAGCTGAGGCTAGTGGGCTCATGGATGATTCATACCTCTAGGGAGAGTGCTGGGCGTCGTGCAGGCAGGGAGTTGATGAGACCAGCTGAAGCTTGTCAGCTCGTTTAAGGCCTCTATAAAAACTCCCAGCTTCATTAGGTGTTTGCTCATGCCTGGAACCAGACCTGTGTGGACTGTCTAGGGAGAGTGAACCCCTGTGCGGTGAGACAAAGCCTGTGTGGCTATTTGTTTGGACATTTACTAAACCAGGGACTTAGGGACTAGGACAGCACCAGGCTGATCCCAGTTGTTAGTTAGGAAACCTGCATGTTTAGTCAGAGGTCAAGCTGACCAGGGTTTATTTTGTTTATGTTTCTTTTTTCTTTGCTGTGTTTTTGTCACTGTAAATAGAGAAATAAACCGCACCTTTTTGATCTTGAAAACCACAACCTCCGTCTGCTGGGCCTGTTTTTGTGTGGGGAGCCCATCCAGGGGATCACACACACCCGCTGCCGAGCTAACCCCCTCACAGTTGGTGGAGAATGCAGGCAGTTTCTTTTTAAGCCAGCATGGAGGAGATACTGAAACAGCTGGCTCTAGCAAATGCCAATCAACAGCAGACAAATGCAGGTTTGCAAAAGAGCCTTGCAGCTCAACAACAGAGCTTCGCAGCCCAGCAGCAAGCTCATCAACAGAGCCTTGCAGCCCAGCAGCAATCTAAGGCCCGCTTCATAGACCTGTTACAGAAGCAAGAGCAGAGACTACAACAAATGGAAGCAGTAATGCAGCAACGTCCGCAGACCAGTGAGGAAAGCCGTCCCACTAATACCGCGTCCTTTGGGGTGAGTCGTTTATTGACAAAAATGACTGGAGAGGATGATCCAGAGGTATTTTTGACCACATTTGAAAGGACTGCTGAAAGAGAAAAGTGGCCTGAGGAGCAGTGGGCTGGACTGGTGGCTCCTCTGTTAACTGGTGAATCGCAGAAGGCTTACTATGACCTAGAGCCTGACCAAGCAAAAGACTATGTGATGCTAAAAGCTGAAATATTGGCAAGGCTGGGTGTCACCCTGGCTGTCGGGGCTCAGCGTCTGCATAACTGGACTTTCCAGCTTGGAAAACCCCCCAGGTCTCAAATGTATGATCTCATTCACCTGAGCAGGAAGTGGCTACAGCCAGAGACTTTGTCCGCACCAGAGATTGTGGAACGTGTTGTAATGGATCGGTTTTTGAGAGCTCTTCCTACTGCCATCCAAAAGTGGGTAAGCCATGGAGACCCAGAGACGGCCGGTGGTCTTGTGGATCGTGTAGAGAAATACTTGGCTACAGAGAACCTGACGGCCTCTTCCAGAGACTCTCGGACTTTCCACCCTAAGACCAGACCATCCCCAGGGGCGGATAAGAGGATTCCAAGGGGTGAGGGTGGAGAGAGTGAGAGGGTGGGAGCTCTACCCAAAGTTTGGCGAGAACAGCCTGGGAAGTCAGGGGCTCAAGAGGCAGCCAAATGGATTGTTTGCTACCGCTGCCGGCAAGCGGGACATATTGCAGCAAATTGCCGGGTTGTGGAGGAACCCATGCAATGTGACTTTCTGACGGACAGACATCAGTCGCTGTGTGCGACAGTCGCATGCACTGCCATTCGGGGAACTGAGAAACATTTATGCAAAATGTGTATTAATGGTAGAAATGTTGTGGTATTACTGGATTCAGGTAGCCTTGTGACCCTGATAAAGGCTGAATTAGTTAAAACAGAGGTCTCTGGGAATAGCAAGGTAGCTGTTATTTGTGTGCATGGGGACACCCGAGAGTATCCAGTGACTACAGTGTGTTTCAAGACCCCCAAAGGTACCCTCTCTCATCCAGTGGGGTTAGTATCTCAATTACCGCATGATGCCATTGTGGGAAGGGATTTTCCGAAGTTCTGGGAACTGTGGGATGATCCTGAGCCCCCCACTGGTGCCCCTATGTACCAGGAAGGTGATAGCCAGAACTCCTCTGAGAGTGGTGAGGACTCTCCAGAATTTCCCTTGTCAGTATTGGCAGGCGAGACTCAAGAAACTGGAGAGGAGCCCACCTCCTCAGACGAAAACCTACCGTCTGTGGAGTTTTCTGATCTTGAGGTTCACAGGGAATATTTTGCCACAGAACAGTTAAAAGACCCCGCCCTAATAAAGGCACGGGAAAACGTAGTGGAAATAGATGGCGAGTTAGTGAACCCAGATAATACCTGCACTTACCCATACTTCAGCGTAGAGAAGGACCTACTGTATCGGGTGGCAAAAAGGGCAGAAGAAACCGTTGAGCAGCTTGTGGTGCCCAAACCTTACAGGAAGTTGGTGTTGGAGTTGGCCCATGGGCACGTTCTTGGAGGTCATCTGGGGACAGAGAAAACCCGAGAGAGGGTATTACAGAGATTCTATTGGCCTGGGGTGATGAAGGACATAGAAAATTATTGTTCCTCCTGCCCTGTGTGTCAGAGGTCGGCCCCGATGCCACATTTCCGTAGCCCGCTGGTCCCTCTACCCATCATTGAGGTCCCGTTTGAGAGGATCGCAATGGATTTGGTAGGTCCTATAATCAAGTCCGCTAGGGGGCACCAGTACATATTAGTTATAATGGACTATGCCACCCGTTATCCAGAAGCGATCCCTCTCCGAAATACCTCGGCCAAAACCATAGCCAAAGAGCTATCTCTTGTTTTTAGCCGGGTGGGTATTTGTAAAGAACTGCTTATGGACCAAGGTACACCCTTTATGTCCCGGGTTATGAAAGAGCTGTGTAAATTGTTCAAAGTGACGCAATTGCGTACGTCTGTGTATCACCCCCAAACTGATGGGCTGGTTGAAAGATTCAACAAAACCCTAAAACAAATGTTGAAGAAAGTGGTGGATAGAGATGGAAAGGATTGGGACTGTCTACTTCCTTATTTGATGTTTGCTATTAGGGAGGTGCCCCAATCCTCTACGGGATTCTCCCCCTTTGAGTTACTGTATGGGAGACACCCAAGAGGGCTGTTGGATATTGCCAAGGAAACTTGGGAAAGTGAGAGTTCTCCCCACAGGAGTGTGATTGAGCATGTCGCCCTGATGCAAGATCGAATTGCACAGGTAATGCCCATCGTGAAGGAACATTTGGCCCAAGCGCAGTTGGCACAGCAGAGAGTGTACAACCGTGGAGCCAAGACCCGTACCTTTTCCCCGGGGGATAGGATATTGGTACTTGTCCCTACGGTTGAAAGTAAATTCCTTGCCAAATGGCAAGGCCCCTACGAGATAATGGAAAAAGTGAGCGAAGTGAATTACAAGGTCAGACAACCAGGAAGGCGAAAGCCCGAACAGATCTATCACGTTAATCTGTTGAAAGCCTGGAGGGATAGAGAGTCCCTAGTCGCAGAAACTTGGTCACCAGCTCAAACTGGTTGCGTGATTCCGGAGGTTGGAATAGCAGCCACCTTGTCGCAACCCCAACAACAGGAGGTTAAGGAGTTTGTGCTTCGCAACAAGGATGTGTTCTCTGAGCTGCCGGGACAAACATCTGGGGTAGAGCATGATATTATTACCCCGCCCGGTGAAAGGGTGAAGTTAAAACCCTATCGGATCCCAGAGGCCCGACGGGAGGCAATACGGGAGGAAGTACAGAAAATGCTGAACTTAGGGGTGATAGAGGAGTCCCAAAGTGATTGGTCTAGTCCCATTGTGTTGGTGCCTAAACCGGATGGGAGCTGGCGATTTTGTAACGATTTTCGTCAGTTGAACAAAGTTACAAAATTTGACACCTACCCCATGCCACGTATAGATGAGTTGATCGACCGGCTGGGAACAGCCCGATACATGACGACTCTTGACCTCACAAAAGGGTATTGGCAAATTCCCCTGGCCAAGTCGGCCAAAGAGAAAACCGCATTTGTAACCCCAGACGGGGCGTTCCAATATAAGAGAATGCCGTTCGGGTTACAGAATGCGCCGGCCACATTCCAGCGGAAAATGGACCAGATACTGAGGCCCCATCGGAAGTATGCTGCGGCTTACCTGGATGACGTAATTGTCCATAGCACAGATTGGGCCTCACATCTGCCAAAAGTGCAAGCAGTCCTAGACTCTATCCGGGAAGCGGGGTTTACGGCTAACCCCAAGAAGTGTACCATTGGGCAGGAGGAGGCCAAATATCTTGGGTACACCATTGGCAGGGGAGTAATAAAACCCCAACTCAACAAAGTCGAGGCCATCCAGAGTTGGCCACGTCCCAACAGCAAGAAGCAGGTACGAGCCTTTCTGGGAATCGCGGGTTATTATCGGCGCTTCATTCCCCACTTTGCTTCTAAGGCTGTGCCCCTAACCAACCTGACGAAAGGGAAAGGGTCGGTCATGATTAAATGGACCCCCGAGGCTGAGGCAGCGTTCCAATTCTTGAAACAAGCCTTATGTAGCCAGCCAGTGTTGTACTCACCCGACTTCTCTAAAGACTTTGTCGTACAAAGTGATGCGTCAGATGTGGGGTTAGGAGCAGTATTGTCCCAGGTCTGGAATGGGGAAGAGCACCCAGTCATTTACCTCAGCAGGAAGTTGAAGTCCCATGAGGTAAATTACGCCACGGTTGAAAAGGAGTGTTTAGCGGTGAAGTGGGCTCTAGATTCCCTTCGGTACTATCTGCTAGGTAGGCACTTTGACATGGTTACGGATCACGCTCCGTTAAAGTGGATGGCTCAAAACAAGGAGACAAATAGAAGAGTAAATAGGTGGTTCCTGGCCCTACAGGAATTCAACTTCACAGTAAAGCATCGCCCTGGCGTTCAAATGGGGAATGTGGATGCTTTGTCTCGAGTACATGAATGCCTGATTGCTGGTGTTCCAACCCCAAGGTTAAAACAAGAGGGGGGGGTATGTGACAGCAGGAAGGTAAAGTCACCTGGTTGCATCCAGGGGGGTAGGTATATTTCTCCCAGATTCAGGCTTTATGCCGACTTATACAACTAGGGAGAGAGTTGATGAAGCCCAGCTGAGGCTAGTGGGCTCATGGATGATTCATACCTCTAGGGAGAGTGCTGGGCGTCGTGCAGGCAGGGAGTTGATGAGACCAGCTGAAGCTTGTCAGCTCGTTTAAGGCCTCTATAAAAACTCCCAGCTTCATTAGGTGTTTGCTCATGCCTGGAACCAGACCTGTGTGGACTGTCTAGGGAGAGTGAACCCCTGTGCGGTGAGACAAAGCCTGTGTGGCTATTTGTTTGGACATTTACTAAACCAGGGACTTAGGGACTAGGACAGCACCAGGCTGATCCCAGTTGTTAGTTAGGAAACCTGCATGTTTAGTCAGAGGTCAAGCTGACCAGGGTTTATTTTGTTTATGTTTCTTTTTTCTTTGCTGTGTTTTTTGTCACTGTAAATAGAGGAATAAACCGCACCTTTTTGATCTTGAAAACCACAACCTCCGTCTGCTGGGCCTGTTTTTGTGTGGGGAGCCCATCCAGGGGATCACACACACCCGCTGCCGAGCTAACCCCCTCACACTACCTATAGTTTTCTGTCCCTAGAAAAAAGGTTTTTTTAAAGCACACTATAGCACAAGGAGAATTTCCCTCACTGTCCTTCCCTGTCCCTAGAAACAAGGATTCGTACAGTAAAACACACTGACACTCTCCCTACCTATAGTTTTCTGTCCCTAGAAAAAAGGTTTTTTTAAAGCACACTATAGCACAAGGAGAATTTCCCTCACTGTCCTTCCCTGTCCCTAGAAACAAGGATTCGTACAGTAAAACACACTGACACTCTCCCTACCTATAGTTTTCTGTCCCTAGAAAAAAGGTTTTTTTAAAGCACACTATAGCACAAGGAGAATTTCCCTCACTGTCCTTCCCTGTCCCTAGAAACAAGGATTCGTACAGTAAAACACACTGACACTCTCCCTACCTATAGTTTTCTGTCCCTAGAAAAAATGTTTTTTTAAAGCACACTATAGCACAAGGAGAATTTCCCTCACTGTCCTTCCCTGTCCCTAGAAACAAGGATTCGTACAGTAAAACACACTGACACTCTCCCTACCTATAGTTTTCTGTCCCTAGAAAAAAGGTTTTTTTAAAGCACACTATAGCACAAGGAGAATTTCCCTCACTGTCCTTCCCTGTCCCTAGAAACAAGGATTCGTACAGTAAAACACACTGACACTCTCCCTACCTATAGTTTTCTGTCCCTAGAAAAAATGTTTTTTTAAAGCACACTATAGCACAAGGAGAATTTCCCTCACTGTCCTTCCCTGTCCCTAGAAACAAGGATTCGTACAGTAAAACACACTGACACTCTCCCTACCTATAGTTTTCTGTCCCTAGAAAAAAGGTTTTTTTAAAGCACACTATAGCACAAGGAGAATTTCCCTCACTGTCCTTCCCTGTCCCTAGAAACAAGGATTCGTACAGTAAAACACACTGACACTCTCCCTACCTATAGTTTTCTGTCCCTAGAAAAAAGGTTTTTTTAAAGCACACTATAGCACAAGGAGAATTTCCCTCACTGTCCTTCCCTGTCCCTAGAAACAAGGATTCGTACAGTAAAACACACTGACACTCTCCCTACCTATAGTTTTCTGTCCCTAGAAAAAATGTTTTTTTAAAGCACACTATAGCACAAGGAGAATTTCCCTCACTGTCCTTCCCTGTCCCTAGAAACAAGGATTCGTACAGTAAAACACACTGACACTCTCCCTACCTATAGTTTTCTGTCCCTAGAAAAAAGGTTTTTTTAAAGCACACTATAGCACAAGGAGAATTTCCCTCACTGTCCTTCCCTGTCCCTAGAAACAAGGATTCGTACAGTAAAACACACTGACACTCTCCCTACCTATAGTTTTCTGTCCCTAGAAAAAAGGTTTTTTTAAAGCACACTATAGCACAAGGAGAATTTCCCTCACTGTCCTTCCCTGTCCCTAGAAACAAGGATTCGTACAGTAAAACACACTGACACTCTCCCTACCTATAGTTTTCTGTCCCTAGAAAAAAGTTTTTTTTAAAGCACACTATAGCACAAGGAGAATTTCCCTCACTGTCCTTCCCTGTCCCTAGAAACAAGGATTCGTACAGTAAAACACACTGACACTCTCCCTACCTATAGTTTTCTGTCCCTAGAAAAAAGGTTTTTTTAAAGCACACTATAGCACAAGGAGAATTTCCCACACTGTCCTTCCCTGTCCCTAGAAACAAGGATTCGTACAGTAAAACACACTGACACTCTCCCTACCTATAGTTTTCTGTCCCTAGAAAAAAGGTTTTTTTAAAGCACACTATAGCACAAGGAGAATTTCCCTCACTGTCCTTCCCTGTCCCTAGAAACAAGGATTCGTACAGTAAAACACACTGACACTCTCCCTACCTATAGTTTTCTGTCCCTAGAAAAAATGTTTTTTTAAAGCACACTATAGCACAAGGAGAATTTCCCTCACTGTCCTTCCCTGTCCCTAGAAACAAGGATTCGTACAGTAAAACACACTGACACTCTCCCTACCTATAGTTTTCTGTCCCTAGAAAAAAGGTTTTTTTGAAGCACACTATAGCACAAGGAGAATTTCCCTCACTGTCCTTCCCTGTCCCTAGAAACAAGGATTCGTACAGTAAAACACACTGACACTCTCCCTACCTATAGTTTTCTGTCCCTAGAAAAAATGTTTTTTTAAAGCACACTATAGCACAAGGAGAATTTCCCTCACTGTCCTTCCCTGTCCCTAGAAACAAGGATTCGTACAGTAAAACACACTGACACTCTCCCTACCTATAGTTTTCTGTCCCTAGAAAAAAGGTTTTTTTAAAGCACACTATAGCACAAGGAGAATTTCCCTCACTGTCCTTCCCTGTCCCTAGAAACAAGGATTCGTACAGTAAAACACACTGACACTCTCCCTACCTATAGTTTTCTGTCCCTAGAAAAAAGGTTTTTTTAAAGCACACTATAGCACAAGGAGAATTTCCCTCACTGTCCTTCCCTGTCCCTAGAAACAAGGATTCGTACAGTAAAACACACTGACACTCTCCCTACCTATAGTTTTCTGTCCCTAGAAAAAATGTTTTTTTAAAGCACACTATAGCACAAGGAGAATTTCCCTCACTGTCCTTCCCTGTCCCTAGAAACAAGGATTCGTACAGTAAAACACACTGACACTCTCCCTACCTATAGTTTTCTGTCCCTAGAAAAAAGGTTTTTTTAAAGCACACTATAGCACAAGGAGAATTTCCCTCACTGTCCTTCCCTGTCCCTAGAAACAAGGATTCGTACAGTAAAACACACTGACACTCTCCCTACCTATAGTTTTCTGTCCCTAGAAAAAAGGTTTTTTTAAAGCACACTATAGCACAAGGAGAATTTCCCTCACTGTCCTTCCCTGTCCCTAGAAACAAGGATTCGTACAGTAAAACACACTGACACTCTCCCTACCTATAGTTTTCTGTCCCTAGAAAAAAGGTTTTTTTAAAGCACACTATAGCACAAGGAGAATTTCCCTCACTGTCCTTCCCTGTCCCTAGAAACAAGGATTCGTACAGTAAAACACACTGACACTCTCCCTACCTATAGTTTTCTGTCCCTAGAAAAAAGGTTTTTTTAAAGCACACTATAGCACAAGGAGAATTTCCCTCACTGTCCTTCCCTGTCCCTAGAAACAAGGATTCGTACAGTAAAACACACTGACACTCTCCCTACCTATAGTTTTCTGTCCCTAGAAAAAATGTTTTTTTAAAGCACACTATAGCACAAGGAGAATTTCCCTCACTGTCCTTCCCTGTCCCTAGAAACAAGGATTCGTACAGTAAAACACACTGACACTCTCCCTACCTATAGTTTTCTGTCCCTAGAAAAAAGGTTTTTTTAAAGCACACTATAGCACAAGGAGAATTTCCCTCACTGTCCTTCCCTGTCCCTAGAAACAAGGATTCGTACAGTAAAACACACTGACACTCTCCCTACCTATAGTTTTCTGTCCCTAGAAAAAAGGTTTTTTTAAAGCACACTATAGCACAAGGAGAATTTCCCTCACTGTCCTTCCCTGTCCCTAGAAACAAGGATTCGTACAGTAAAACACACTGACACTCTCCCTACCTATAGTTTTCTGTCCCTAGAAAAAAGGTTTTTTTAAAGCACACTATAGCACAAGGAGAATTTCCCTCACTGTCCTTCCCTGTCCCTAGAAACAAGGATTCGTACAGTAAAACACACTGACACTCTCCCTACCTATAGTTTTCTGTCCCTAGAAAAAATGTTTTTTTAAAGCACACTATAGCACAAGGAGAATTTCCCTCACTGTCCTTCCCTGTCCCTAGAAACAAGGATTCGTACAGTAAAACACACTGACACTCTCCCTACCTATAGTTTTCTGTCCCTAGAAAAAATGTTTTTTTAAAGCACACTATAGCACAAGGAGAATTTCCCTCACTGTCCTTCCCTGTCCCTAGAAACAAGGATTCGTACAGTAAAACACACTGACACTCTCCCTACCTATCCTTCTCTTTCCCTAAACTAAAGGAATCCAGGTTAAGCAAGAAAAAATAAATGTCACTGTCCCTGCCTATGCGTCTCTTTCCCTGCTCCGGAACACACTACACTAGGCCGCCGTGCTGGCGGCCTTTTATAGTGTGGGGCGTGTACTAAACCCCCTCAGCAATAATTGGCCACAGGCATCCTGCCTGTGGCCAATCATTGCTCTCCTCGCTGCCGGCGCTGTGATTGGCCAAGCATGCGGGGTCACAGTGCATGCTTGGCCAATCACAGCGCCTGGATGACACTGCGATGGCGTAGTGCATTGTGGGCCGTTCGCGTCACTCGAATTAGGCGCGAACGGCCCAAATCGTTCGATCTTCATCGAACGATCGAACAGCCGATGTTCGAGTCGAACGTATGTTCGACTCGAACACCGAGCTCATCCCTACCTACCACAAAGATAACAAGGACTTTGGGGTTGTAGACAGTTCAGGGTCACAGTTCAAGAAGAAGAGGAAGTTTTACCCCGCAGGAAAGAAGAAAAGTTTCTGTTGGGATGAGTGTTCTGACGTTGGCACTACCACTAGGTGGCAGTGTTACCTAACTATTGCAAGGACAATAACACATTATGCAGTTTTACTTGTTGGAAGGAAGGGATTCTTCTCTAGGCGAGAGCCTCTTCATTCCAACTACTGTTATTTCAGGTGTGTTTTTCTTTCCCCTGCAGGTGAACGCCAAGCAAGACTGCTGAGTATGGGGTGGGTCTTAGCTAGTGCAGTGGTAGTGTAAATTTTATTGAAAATTTTATGTGATCTTAAATGTTTTATACACATGTGTATTTCTCCTTTTTCCCTTTTGTGTTTAATTTCTTTTCCCCGTGTTAGGTTCTGGCACAAACAAACAGTTTTTCTAAATTGTAATTTTTTTTGGTAGTCTGTCTCTGGATTGGACTTATGCCCCATACACACGATCGTTTTTCATGCCGTTAAAACTACCATTTTAAAAAATGGCCCTGAAAAATGATCGTGTGTATGCTCCAGAGCATTTTTAACGACGTGAAAAACGGCCATTAAAAATTCCGGACATGCTCTCTTTTTTCACGTCGTTTTTCATGTCTTTTTTTTTTAACGACGTGAAAAACGATAGTGTGTATGCTTTAACGACGTGAAAAAAAACGCGCATGCTCAGAATCAAGTATGAGACGGGAGCGCTCGTTCTGGTAAAACTAGCGTTCGTAATGGAGATAGCACATTCATTACACAGTAACGGACTGAAAAGCGCGAATCGTCGCTCAACAAACTTTACTAACATGAAGGGTGGCGCCATTCGAACGGAACTTCCCCTTTATAGTGCCGTCGTACGTGTTGAACGTCACTGCGCTTTGCTTGATCGTTTTTTTTAATGATGGTGTGTACGCAAGGCAGGCTTGAGAGGAAACATGAAAAAAAACGAGGAGAAAAACGTTGGTTTAAAAAATGACATTAAAAACGATCGTGTGTACGGGGCATTATGCTGACTCAGGTCTGAGAGGCATGGGTTTACTCCAGACACTGGGGACCAGTGTCTATTTAGAGGGGGGAATGTGTAGCAGGGTGCTATATTTAAGGGAAGTATCTGAGTGGTAATAAGGCTCAGATACACAAATTGTTAGGGTTCACGGACCAATTCTGTCCCTGGGAGATAGTATTGGTGTACAGTTCCCTGGGGCCTATAGGTGGCGCTGTTGCCATAGGCCCGGGTTGAACCACAGTTCAGGGTTGTGCCTTTTCTTATCCCCTCTTGACAGCAGTGCGGCCGGGCGGGAACCTGCTGTGCATGTCAGGAGAGGGTATAAAAAGGGCCGGCCATCTTCCAGAGAGGTCGTTGGTGGTTATCGTGGTTCCACGCCCAGGCACCTTAGGCCTGGGTGTGTGCATGTGTCGCCCCCGGGTGCCCTAGGCCTGGAGGTGGAGCTGCTGTTCCATCCCAGACACCTTCAGTCTGGGGTGAGGTACTAAATAGGAGGCCCGAGGCCCAGCAACCTTCGGCTGGGGTCCGCTAAGGATCGAGACCTCCCAGGGTACCGCCTTGCGAGGGGACCCATATCTTGGATCGAGGAGGCCAGGGAGGTAACCCTTTCTGAAGACCCAGCGCAGAGTCGTGGTGACAGTGAGGGCCTCTGGTAACTCTCCGGAGGGACGTTTTTCTCTTTGACATGGGCCAAGTTCTCCAAGAAGGCAGTGCATGTTCTGTAGGTCATAGTGGCAGTGACTCTACACACACCAGGTCAGTGGCAGTGACCAAATAGGGCAAGGCCCTATTCACCCGGTCAGTGGCAGTGACCATCCTCAACAAGTCTGTGGCTGTGACTTTCATATTCACTAGGTCTGTGGCAAAGATCGTACGCCAAACCTGTTCGTGCATATCAGAACAGTAAGAGAACCAAAATTTAAGTTTGTGCCTGGACCCCCTCCCACCTTATCTGACCTGTGTCTCGTCTCAACATGTCTGCTCTTAAATGGACTATTTATTATCTATGTGAAATAAATACAGAAGTTGGACTTTCAGTTGGTGTGGACAGTTACTTTACTGGGGAGAATTAAGGACTTGTTTCTGGCCAAGGCAGAAGCGAGATCAGCTCGGGAGGATTCTAACACCAGCCGCAGGCAGGCCCGAGAAAACTAACACCGCTCAACCTCCCCATCCAGGAGGGTATGGGCTTGTAGTGCGGTGTGCCTCAGTCTTTCCTGCGGAGGAGCCAAGTAGGAGCCAAGTTAAGAAAAGCAGGTAAAGTCTGGGGTTGGTGCGCTATATGTATTTGTCTATTTTTGCTAAATCCATGTCCAATATTACAGAATGTTTTTTTTTTTTTTAAATCTCTTCAAAATCGTGTATATTGCTTTAAAGTGACACTAAACTCTAATAATAAAAAAAAAAAAATTCAAGTATGTATTCTTACTCTAGAAAGACCCTTCTATTGCTCCCATGCTCCTTTAAGTCTCAAGATTATTTTTGTTGTTGATGCTGTTGTTGTTATACAGCTTCCTGTTGGAGGGTAGCTACATTTGTTCTCCATGGTCCCACTGTATGTAGGAATGTAGCCACTCTCTCATGTTCACTTCAGAGATGGACTGTGGACTATGGGATTAGTAATGAGTCACATGACACCCGGGAGGGAAAATGGCGAATTGGACCCTCCCAATTTGGACATTTTCACTTAGGGGTGTACTCACTTTTGTTGCCAGTGGTTTAGACATTAATGGCTGTAAGTTGAGTTATTTTGAGGGGACAGCAAATTTACGATGTTATACAAGCTGTACACTCACTACTTTACATTGTAGCAAAGTGTCATTTCTTCTCCGTTACCAGTAGAATCCTTGTACGGGGAAACATGTAGGGTGGAGCCACAAGTCTCTGATACCATCACGTTCCAGCCAGCTGGTGCTAACCGTGGCTGTTTTTGAAAATTTGTCTCTGTTCCATGGATGTCAGTGTTTTATGAAGCCTTTGCAATAAAAACGTTTTTTATGAAGAAATACTGCACCATGAGGATCTTTTCTTCTCCCTTCTCTTTGGTAATTGACTGCTGACTTCTGGATGCTGATCTCCACTTGCTGTATGTGGAAAACGTGAGTTATATAAAACACAATACTCACCTTATGGCAAGCGAAAGATTTTTGAAGTGCCCGCAGTCTGTTGGATTCAGCGCCAAAGTGACCGCCTCCGGATTTCCCAATCGATCCATGTGTGGTGAACACCGAGAACAGATCGCGTGAAGGCAGGTCGGCCTAGTCCTGAGCCCAATATCATCTTATATCTGGTAAGCAAGCCATTTACTTACTATTGGATGTGAAGCTTATAATATCAACCTGTCTGAGTATTACGCCTTCCACCGCATAGGAATTCCTTCACGGCAACAATCCTATATATTAGGCTTGTGCAATTCGTTTCGTAACGAATTGAAATTCGCCCGAATTTAGCAACTTTCGGACATTCGGAAGCATTCGAATTTCCGAACAAAGCAATTACGAATAAGACCGAATCCGAAATAAATTATACCGCAAATAGCGAATGCCCGAATGTCTTCGGCATAATTCGTTATGAAAAAGTTACGAATGTACGAATCCATACGAAGCACAATAACACTCACTCTAATCTGCTCTCTGCTTCTCCCACACCGTGCTGAACTCCCTCTCAAAATGGTGTACAGGGGCGGAGGTTATAGCCGCATGTAAAAAACGAAAGTAAAATACGAGATTTCGAATCCATTCGAAGCACAATAACACTCACTCTGCTCTGCTCTCTGCTTCTCCCTCACCGTGCTGAACCCTCTCAAAATGGTGTACAGGGGCGGAGGCTATAGCCGCATGTAAAAAACGAAAGTAAAATACGAGATTTCGAATCGTTACAAATAACCGCTATGTATTTAGAAAAGTACAAATCCATTCGAAGCACATTAGGCATAATAGGCAGCGTCGTTGTGAGAGAGACACGGAAAATTACGAATCAACGAACCCAAAAAAAGTTACGAAAGTAGGAGTTGTGTCCAGAATCAACGAAAAACAACGTACTCTACCGAAAGTACGAATTATAAAGCAACAAAAAATTCAACGAAAAATGTCGCTTGCAAAAATACGAATGAGTCCGAACACGAAAAATCCCGTCTAGCAAAATTACGAATGATTACGAATCAACAGGACCGGAAAGAAACGAACCGAAACTGAACAAATTTTTCCGTTGTGCACAAGTCTACTATATATGTCATCTTTGGACTAGTCTCCTATAGATATTACATCATATGGACTTTTATCAATTGAGAGTTTTATGTCATAAGTTTTATTTTTATTTTTAGTTTTATTTTGATCAATTTATCTTTTTCCATTTATATATGTTTGTTTCACTTATATTCCAGCTTTGAGATATCGGTTGGGATATCGGTTGGAATTTCACATTGTTTCAGAGATTCACTGTTATCAATCACATTGGGTTGCGCTTTTTTGATTTATTTTTTCCATATGTTTTAAGTCCTTTTCAGGCTAATTGAATAGCAGCACCCGCCCGTCAGGTGAAGGTCATACCGTTCACCCTTCTCTCACACATTTAGAGCATCACACTTAATTTGTGTTTCAACACACTTAAGTTTTAATTATTTATTTAATTTTGTCACTGTTTAAGGCAGCGCTGGATTTACTCTTTCGTCCATGGACCGACACAGCTTCTCTATTGACAAAGTGGGTATTATCCGTTAATTAGGATTGACTAGGCAGAAAAACTTGTAAAGTGTTGCATCACACCTTCTACAGTACCGCCCAGGGGCCGGACCCTCTGGGTATAACCTCTCAGTCTGCATCTTCGCAGATCAGTTTTTTTCTGTCTAGCAAGGAGTAGGACATGGCTCCCTTCGGGCCCATTGGTCCGGGGGAAAAAAAAAAAAATATATTTTTTTTCATTTGTTGTTTCCTGCGATCTTCGATCAACTGCCGACTGGGTGACAGGCTGGATCCTCGATCCTTGTAGTCTCCCCAGTTTTGGCCATCGAGCGTGTGCCGACCCTAGCTACGCGCTGGGTTTTCCACGACATGCCCGTCGCTTCACGGGTGGCCGGTGAGCCTATGCTCCAGGGCCTGCATCGGACCGCTCAGCTTCGGCTGACCTTACGGCCGAGTCGCAGCAGTCTGGCCGGTGAGCTTACGCTCCAAGGCTTGCATCGGACCGCTCAGCTTCGGCTGACCTTACGGCCGAGTCGCAGCAGCCTGTCCGGTGAGCGTCACGCTCCAGGGCATACATATGATCGTCCCTTTTGGGTCCAATCGCAGCATGCCTGGCCAACAGTCACCTTCCGTGCGCGGACGATGACCTGTTTGGAATGTCTTCCAGCATAATACATGCAGGATAGGTAAGTAAAACTCCCCTGCCTTGGCTGGGTGATTTAGCTGGACATTCCTGGAGAGATCAAGTAAGTGGTTGTGGCCCCTTTCTTCCCTCTCTCCCTGCCTTCCCCTCCTCCCTGGGCTTCTAGCTAAAGGTTGCTGGGTGCTGGGGGTCACCTAGGGGGTTCCACTGGAGCGGGGCTGGCTGTAACTAACATTTAAAAGAAATGTCATTTCTGCTTACCTGTGTTTGTGTGCTTCCTCCTCCATGCTGTCGGCGGCCATTTTGAGGTGGTCCATGCCGAGTTCGGCCTCTTGTGACTGCCCGGCGGCCATCTTCCTGTGGTTCGGCCACACCCACTGGCCCCTATCAGCTGATCGGCGGCCATGTTTGTCCACCCTGTATGCATATATTGCCGTTCGGCGGCCATATTTTTGTGGGCTATGGCTGCTTGACCTCTATCTTCGGTCGGTGGCCATTTTCTTAGAGCCCACATTATCTTCCATACAGACGTTTTTGGCAACCATTTTGCGAGAGCCTCTGGCCTCTAGGGTGCATTACACTGGTGCGAAAATTCACACAGGAAATGCTGATAAAAGAAGCAGACTGACACAGCAGCAGTGGGACAGCATCACAGGCGCAGCACACGGCAGCATAGCAGTACCGGTCCAGGGTGGTGAGTCCTCTGGGTGACCCAGCATCTCTGCAGTGCAGGAGGGTGGCCTATTGATATCTTGCCTGGAGCCCTGTGAGTGTCAGCGTGTGGTCAGTATGGCATCTGAGCCAGAGGTCTTCTCCCCTGAAACACCAGATTTAGCAGCTTGAGCCCCTGAGGTGTCTATGAACGCTATGACGGCAATCCTAGAGGCGTTTGTTGCCAAGGTGGAAGCAGCACACGGGAATACAGGGGGTAGTAAACGCCCCATCCCCTGCAAGCTTCTGGGGATAATTCTGGTGCAGAACCAGGTCCAGCTACGGCTCGGGGCCCAGATTCTGACGCATCAGAGACTGCAGACCGTGACCGGACAGTGAGGATGACTCAAAGTCCAGGTCAGTACGCGAGACGGCTTTGGTATCTGACCTTATTACTGCAGTGCGGGATATGCTAAAATTGGAAAATACTGCAGAAGCAGCAGAGACTCCGGTCCACTTGGGTTTCATAGACCTGCCCGCACTGCTAAGGTGTTCCCTTGTGTGTCTTTTGATAAACTCTTATACAAGGAATGGGAGAACCCACTGAGGGTCTTTACAGCCCAAAGAGGTTTGCGGTACGGTACCCCTTTGAGGAGAGTTTTCTGAAGAAATGGACCTCTCCCCCCTATAGTGGACCCTCCGGTGTCCAGACTTAATAGAGCCACCACAATTCCTGTAGAAGGGGCTCCTGTTTTTAAGGACCCTGTGGATAAGAAGGCTGAAGCACTCGCTTGCTACCTATACTCAGTGGTAGGCTCGGCAGTACGCCCGGCATTGGCGGGGGCCCTAGTGTCTCACACACTTACTGAATGGGCAAGATTGCTACTCCAGGGGTTAAGGAGCGAGATGCTCCTCCTGATGAGATAACATTGGCCGACCAGTTGGTCCAGGGCCTTAGGTTTGTCTGCGAGTCAGACATGAATACTATTCCCCTGCTGTCTAAAACTTTGGTTTATGCAGTAGCAATACGCCGCCTGATCTGGCTAAAAGGCTGGTCTGTGGACCAGACTTCCAAGAAGGCCCTGTTGGATCTGCCTTTTAAGGGCGACAGACTTTTTGGGGCTCTCATCAAGGATGCCACAGGAGGTAAAGGCACTTTGCTTCCCCAAATTAGCAAGGGTAAGGGGCCATGCCAAGGACAAGGGCCCTCCTTTACTGCACGCAAGCGTTTTTTTCGTCCCCCTAGGGCGACAGGGAAAAGACCCCAGGCCGATAAAGCACCTGCCCAAGGACAAAAGCGTCCTAGGTCCCGCAGACCCAACAAGCCTGCGGACAAATCTGCGTCCACCTGAAGGTCCGCCCCCACCCAGCTCTTAGGTGGGGGGACGTCTTCGCAAATTCGCGACTCAGTGGACTGCTCTAGTCTCCGACAGGTGGGTTTGCGAAGTAATCTCCTCAGGCTACAAGATAGAATTTCTCTCTTGTCCACCGGACAGATTCATCACCTCCAATCTCCAGCTACTACCGACCCGTCGGGAGGCCCTGTATGGAGCGGTCCAGGGTCTACTGGAACGCGGGGTAGTTATTCCAGTTCCAGAACAGGAACGGGGTCAGGGTTTTTACTCAAATCTGTTCATTGTGCCAAAGAAGGAGGGGGTTCGGCCAATCTTGGATCTCAGAGCCCTCAATTGCTTTGTGAAAGTACAAAGATTTCGGATGGAGTCGGTTCGATCTGTAGTCACGGCTCTCCATCCGGGGGACTTTCTGGCCTCCTTGGACATCAAGGACGCATACCTGCATGTCCCCATATACTCCAGACACCAGAGGTTTCTGAGATTTGCTATCGGGAAGGACCACTACCAGTTTGTGGCCCTCCCGTTGGGCCTTGCCTCAGCACCCAGGACGTTCACCAAGGTGCTCGCTCCGATTCTGGCACTTCTAAGACAGCGGGGTATCGCTATCACAGGCTACTTATACGACCTTCTGCTGAAGGCCCCTTCAAGCTCAGAATTAGAGGTAAGCGTGTCCATTACCTGTCAGACTCTTCGAGACTGTGGTTGGATACTAAACACGCAAAAGTCAGTATTGGTGCCCACTCAACGCCTAGTGTACCTGGGGTTGATTCTGGATTCTTCAGAGGCAAAGGTATTCCTCCCTGTGGAGAAGTTGCAGACCCTCCGGGCTGCAGTATGGCAGCTGACTTCCAGGAATTGGTCGTCACTCAGTTTTTTGCATGCGAGTGTTGGGCCTCATGGTAGCCTCCTTCGAGGCGGTCCCATATGCTCAATACCACACTCGAGTGTTACAGAAGGAAGTTCTGTCCAGATGGAACAGATGTCCATCATCTCTGGATTATCAAATCCGAGCGAGCCACCTAGTCAGGAGATCCCTGGTATGGTGGCTGACAGCACCGGCTCTAATGGCCGGGAAGTCATTTCTTCCAATTTACTAGATAGTGATCACGACGGACGCCAGCCTTACAGGTTGGGGGGGGGAGTCTGCGATGTTCAGTCGGCGCAAGGTCGCTGGACCCCAGAGGAAGCCCTCCTGCCGATCAATGTCCTGGTTATCCGGGCGATCAGGCTGTGCCTCTTCAAATGGTCTCAGAGGCTGCAAGGGCGTCCAGTCAGGATCCAGTCAGACAACGCCACAGCAGTGGCATATGCCAATCATCAAGGAGGAACAAGAAGCTCAGCTGCAGCATCGGAGATCGCTCGCATCCTGAAGTGGGCAGAGAGGAGCGTACCGGCACTGTCGGCCGTATACATTCCGGGTGTGGAAAACTGGCAGGCGGACTACCTGAGCCGCCAGATGCTGGACCAGGGAGAATGGTCCTTACACCCGGAGGTGTTCCAACTCCTCTGCCAAAGATGGGGCACACCAGACGTAGATCTTCTGGCTTCCGGACTCAATCGGCAGGTATTGAGGTTTGTGGCCCGGTCAAGAGACCCATGGGCAGACGCAACGGACGCGTTGGTAGCATCGTGGGGTCAGTATCGGCTAATCTATGCCTTCCCTCCCTTAAGGCTTCTTCCTCTTCTGCTCCGCAGAGTGGAGGCAGAGGGAATTCCAATGATCCTAATCGCTCCAGATTGGCCTCAGCGTCCTTGGTACGCCGATCTAGTACGTCTGGTAGCAGACGTCCCCTGGCGCCTACCACTACGGAAGGACCTGCTATCGCAAGGTCCCATACTCCATCCTGCTTTACAGTCATTGGCTTTAACGGCATGGCTGTTGAGAACCAGGTACTGAGAGACCGGGGCCTGTCAGACTCTGTAATCTCTACTATGAGAAGTGCTCGAAAACCGTCTAGTCCTCTAGGAAGGTTTATCACCGCACTTGGAAGGCCTACATCTCCATGTGTGAGGAAATGAAATGGCATCCGCGTACCTACAGTATTTGGTTTCCAGAATCCTGCTGTTTTTACAGCATGGGGTGGACCAAAGGCTTGCCCTAAGTACGATTAAGGGACAGATATCTGCCCTGGCTGTCTTTTTTCAGCGACCCCTGGCGGCTCACTCTCTCGTGAGTACATTTGTGCAGGGGGTTCGACATGTGGCCCCTCCGGTCCGTCCCCCGTTACCTCCGTGGGACTTGAACCTGGTCCTCTCTGTGCTTCAGAAGGCACCGTTTGAGAATATTAGAGATATTCCCCTGTTGACACTTTCTCAGAAAGTGGTCTTTTGGGTGGCTGTTACGTCAGTTAGACGAGTCTCTGAGCTGGCAGCCTTGTCCTGCAAGGCTCCCTATTTGATTTTCCACAAGGATAAGGTGGTGCTGCAGCCGCAGCCTTCCTTTCAAAAGTCGTTTCGGCTTTTTATCTCAATGAAGACATTGTACTTCCATCCTTGTGTCCTCAGCCTTCGAATCCTAAGGAGTCGGCGTTGCATTCCTTGGACGTTGTCCGAGCTTTGAGAGTATACCTATCTGCTACTTCCCTGTTCCGGAAGTCAGACTCACTGTTTGTTTCGGTGGCTGGTCCCAAGAAGGGCCAAGCAGTCTCATCGGCCACCATCTCTAGGTGGATCTGACAGATAGTAATCCAGGCTTACGCCTTAAAGGGTCAAGCGCCCCCCTTCCGGTCACGGCGCATTCGACCAGGGCAATAGGTGCCTCTTGGG
Organism: Rana muscosa; assembly: GCA_029206835.1. Lineage (NCBI taxonomy): Eukaryota > Metazoa > Chordata > Amphibia > Anura > Ranidae > Rana > Rana muscosa. The sequence goes on along the minus strand of JARGYO010005626.1, from coordinate 152,635,784 downwards.
CTTTCCGACATCAAGCGTCTGTCTCCCAATTATGTAGAGCGGCGACTTGGTCGTCCGCTCACACTTTCACAAAATTCTACAAAATTGAGGTAGGTGCATCTTCGGATGCCTCTTTCGGCCGCAAGGTTTTACAAGCGGCTGTTTAGAGTTGCAGCTCCTCCGTTGGAGGAGTGCTGTTTTGTGTTTGGGGTGAAGTTTTTTTTTTATGCTGTTACCACCCCTCGTTTTTTTCTCTGACACTGCTTTGGGACATCCCACTTTGTCAATAGAGAAGCTGTGTCGGTCCATGGACGAAAGAGTAAATAGGATTTTTTACTCACCGTAAAATCCTTTTCTCTGAGTCCATGGACCGACACAGCACCCACCCCTCCTTTTAAGTTTGTCCTGCTTTTTTACGAACTGATCTGCGAAGATGCAGACTGAGAGGTTATTGCCAGAGGGTCCGCCCCCTGGGCGGTACTGTAGAAGGTGTGATGCAACACTTTTTACAAGTTTTTCTGCCTAGTCACTCCTAATTAACGGATAATACCCACTTTGTCAAAAGAGAAGCTGTGTCGGTCCATGGACTCAGAGAAAAGGATTTTACGGTGAGTAAAAAATCCTATTTTTTCCATTTACTATATAAAGTGTTCTTTACCCCTTAAGTTACGCCCTGAGCCCGTGGCCTTTGTCCCACCTAGAAACACCCCAAATGTGTGTTTTTGAAGTTGCCACTTACGATTTGGGGGTGAAGATTGCCCTGTTGTCTCCCCTGTTGGGGCCCGGCCAAGGGAAGTCTCCCTTTGTCCCCTCTGGTGGCTTCGCTGGTGTCTTTGTCTGTCCCCTTTTCCTGTGGAAATAATTACATACACTATAAATTATTCTACCAAAAAAGGCTACTCAGAATGAATAACAAGTATAGTTCATATCTGCAGTTAATTTAACTTCTTCTTTGGCCAAAATATGTATATTTTTGAAGAGCAACTTGTATACAGCTAATATACAGACAGCTAATTAAAACATATACATAATGATTACAGTTAGTAATCGGGCTTACTTCTTTTAATAATGATGCGATGAATGGAGTCCAACTGTTCTTTCTCATGGTGCTTCAAATCTGACCAGCGCTTGCGAATTTGATCCTTTGTTCGGTTGACCCCATATACTCATTCCAATACCGCAATGACCTTCTCAAGAACCCAGTCTTTACGGCTGTTGGGCCTATCATAGTCCTGCAGTTTACAGTCATAATCATATTTGTCAAATATGCGCACCATCTCCACCATCTCCCCCTTGCTCATGGGGGTGGCCTTATGTTTACGATAACCTCCACCACCGCGGGGCCTGCTAGATTTCGGTGATTCCGCCATCATGTCGTCCCTCCCGAATGTTCCGTCGTGTATGTCGCATGCAGAATAGAGAATGTGGTCACGCCCCAGCGTCATGACGCTCGGAGAGCGGAGTTTAACGCATGCGCAGGGTATATCAATCCATAACGAGAGGTCGATGTACCGGACGTATGAACGTAGCGATAGGTACAAGACGAACGCAAGCCGAAGGGAGCCACAAAAAAAGGTAAGTGACAACATTGGGACACCGGTGGTTAGTGGCATATACTGCTTAGATAACGGCCTATATTGTGACCAGATTATGAGATAGAAGCCACCCATTATGGTTTGTCTTGTGGTATTTCTTGCAACCATCTGATACTTGACACCAAAATTAAGTCTAATTTGAATTCACACGATTTGTCTGTCTTTGACTGTCTGTGGCAGGTCAAACATAAGGATTATTCCAATAAAAATAAGAGGATGGCAGCAATTGAACAACTGGTGCAATTGGCGAAGGCTGTGTACCCTAGGGCAAGCTACAGTTTGATAAAGACCAAAATTGGGGGCCTCAGGAGCATGTATAACAGGGAGCGAAAGAAGATCGAGGAATCCAAACAATCGGGAGCAGCAGCAGAAGAAGTTTATGTCCCCAGGCTGTGGTACTTCAACAGCCTGCAATTTTTGAAGGATCAAACTGTACCACGCAAATCTCTCTCCACACTACCCTTCGCATTAGCTGAGGCCACCGATACTCAGGGCCGTTTGAAGGAATTTGGGGGCCCCAAGCAAAATGGACTTGGAGGCCCCCCCCCCCGCACTCACGCAAAGCCTACAGGAACCACAGCATAGCGATACAGTTTATCCTGGCAGGAGAGGACACACAAACACATCCTAGCAGGGCAGGGAGGGTTCATGCTGGGACTGGAAATCATGTGACCCCCCCAAAAGTGAAGAACTACAGGTCCCAGCATGAACCCCTCAGAGCTGACTACTGCTCCAGTCCTGCCCAGTGCCCACATAAGGGTGGTCACTGGGCAGGACTGGAGCAGGAGTCAGCTCTGAGGGGTTCATGCTGGGACCTGTAGTTCTTCATTTTTGGGGGGGCCCGGGGGGGGTCACATGATTTTAAGTCCCAGCATGAACCCTCCCTGCTCTGCTAGGATGTGTTTGTGTGTCCTGAGGGGTTCATGCTGGGACCTGTAGTTCTTCACTTTTGGGGGGGTCACATGATTTCAAGTCCCACAATGAACCCTCCCTGCTGTGCTAGGATGTGTTTGTGTGTCCTATCCTGGCAGGGCAGGGAGGGTTCATGCTGGGACTGGAAATCATGTGACCCCCCCCCAAAAGTGAAGAGCTACAGGTCCCAGTATGAACCCCGCAGAGCTGACTACTGCTCCAGTCCTGCCCAGTGCAGTGCCCACCCCTTATGATGTGTTGGTCAGTGCTGTGCTGACAATGGTGAGTGAGCAATGCTTACTTGCCTGCTTTCTACAGCTGGCTGAAATCTGTCTCACTCTGTCACATCTTTCTGTGTTCTTCAGACTTCAGCACAGCAGCATGCCGCTGCCTGAGTGGCTGGACAGTGTGCCTCGAGGACAGAGCGGGAGGAGGAGGAGAAGGAGGGTGGACTCGGAGGCGGAGCTAGCTAGAAGATCTTTCCTCCGCTGCCTGTGATAGGCACAACTCTGCCTCTCTCCTGCTCTGCTAGTGACGTCACTGGTTGCTACAAGCCAAGCGGGCATCACGTAGCAACCAGCAGAGACAGTGCCAGCTAGCTAGGCTAGGGGGGTCCACAGCCACTGTCAGATCGATCGTGCATTTGATTTAGATCGACCCAGGGCGGCATTGGAAATCCAGGACAGTGACAGGCAGCAGGCAGGCATCCTAGGCTGGGGCCCCAGGCCAGCTCGGGGCCCCAGGCAATTGCTTGTTTTGCCTGTCCTGTTCCGACGGCCCTGCCGATACTGAGCCTGATCCTACACAGGAAGAAGAGGAGGAGGAGAAGCTCAGCTTGACCCAGGTATAGCATTGTAGAAAAGAGTTGAAGTAAAAAAAAAAATGATGTTAATTATTTGTTATTATGGCTAAAAAAATAAAGCGGTAACAAACTGAGTTACATATCAATAGACAGTAGTGGCCGAAAAGAATTAGGACAAGAATGAGAAATGCTGGAGTCAGAATGATAGTCTTTGCTTTTTGGACACATTCAAGTTTAAAAAGTCATGAGCTGAAAAGTGTTGGTGATTGGTGACAAAATAATTAAATGATGTTATATTTTCATACACAGGAACTTTGAGCCAAGAAGAGGCCGGGCCCAGCAGCCAGACAACTGAGTGCAGAATCCCTACCCTGCGCCCTCCTACCAAAAGGGCCAGGAAGAGACACCATGTGGATGAGGCCACAGCTGACTTCCTTACTAGGGCCACATCAGTCATCACAACAGCACCCGATAGTGCTGAAAGGTTTGGCAGTTTTACAGCTAATAAGCTCTGCGAGATTGACGCGGATCAAAGGGAGCTATGTGAGGGGATAATGATCCAGCTCCTCCTCAAGGCCAGGAAACGTGAGCTAACCCCTAAATCACATGTGTGTGATTTGGACCACACATCTCCACCTCCTCCACAACAAGCCTATCCACCCCAGAAAACCTACCCACCCCAGCAAACCTACCCACCTCTGCAAACCTACCCACCCCAGCAAACATACCCACCTCAGCAACCCCACCCACCCCAGCAACCCCACCCACCTCAGCAAGCCAACCCACCCCAGCAGCATGGTGGACAGTGGCCAAATCAGCCCCAGGATCCCCAACAAGGCCAGTGGTCTGGGGAGTTTAGGGCCTACTAATTGTTTTTTTGGGATTCATAATTTAAGTTTGAGTTTCTGAGTTATACTTTTGTTATTTTTCAGAGTATCATTTGCACTTTTGGTTTCAAATCTCTAATTTGGGTGACAGAGAATATGTCTACTATTTTTTTTTATTTTCTTTATGTTGTGAATGCACAAGAAACAAAATGGCCTCAGCTTATGGGTATACAAGTGTGGAGAGCGATGTGCGTGGTTCAGTCTTGGAATGACCAAAATCACAGCCAGTTGTAGTACCACAGCCTCGGGACATATAGGACTAGTGATGAGCCGAACACCCCCGGGTTCGGTTCGCACCAGAACCCGCGAACGGACCGAAAGTTCGTACGAACATTAGAACCCTATTAAATACAATGGATGCGAACGTTTGAATTCTAAAGTGCTAATTATAACGATTATTATGCATGTTATTGTCCTAAAAAGGGTTTGGGAACCCGGGTTCTGCACCAGGGGACATGTATCAATGCAAAAAGAAGTTTTAAAAATGGTCGTTTTTCGGGAGCAGTCATTTTAATGATGCATAAAGTGAAAAAAAAAAAGTCAAATATTCCTTTAAATATCGTACCTGGGGGGTGTCTAAAGTATGCCTGTGAAGTGCCACGTGTTTCCCGTGTTTAGAACTGTCCCTGCACAAAATGACACTTCTAAAGGAAAAAAAAGCCATTTAAAACTGCTTGCGGCTTTAATGTAATGTCTGGTCCCAGTAATATGGATGAAAATCTTTAAGAAAAATGGCATAGCTACCCCATGACACCACCCCAGCCCATTACCAGCCCCTTTGGGTCTTGTATGGATATTAAGGGGAACCCCGCACATAAAATAAAAAAGGCCCTATATACTCTGAACAGCCGTATACAGGCGGTGCATACAAGACAGGGACTGTAGGTTTGTTCTTATGTAGAATCTGTTTGTAATTTTGAACAGGTACATTGTTTAAGTGTAGCTCCAGCCCAAAAATCTATTTTTAAACTTTTTGGAAAACATAGGTAAGGGTTATCACCCCTGTAACATTTGTTTTGCTGTCTGTGCCCCTGTTCAGAACATTTCACCTCACTTTCCGTCCCAATGACAACTGTTTTTGAAATGTGGTGTTTTTCTTGAAACAAGGATTGCTGATAAAGCATCAGTACAGAGGAGACACTTTCTCCCATATTAATTCTTACAGGAGAGAATTTTCCTTCCAAGGGGTAGATTTCCTCTCACTTCCTGTTGTCTTCTTGCGTTTGCAAGTAGGAGTCGTTTGTAAGTTGGATGTTTGAAAGTAGGGACCTGCCGTATATACTCTGCAGAAATAGGCCCCTTAGTTGTTGGTGTTGGCACAACACTGTAAGCACTCACAGTTACTCTTGGTTGGTGCTGGAACGCCCTGCTGTCAACTATTATATCAGGAATTTTAATTACATATAATTGTTGAACAGTGGTAGTAAAAATTGGGCCTTTGATGGTGGTGCTGGTGCCACAACACTGTAAGCCCTGACAGTTACTCTTGGTGGGTGCAGCAATGGGCCCTGCTGTGAATTATTAGATCAAGAATTGTAATTGCATGCCCCTGTTGAACAGGGGCTGAAAAATTGGGCCTTTCGTGGTGGTGGTGGTGGTGGTGGTGTTGCCACAACACTGTAAGCCCTCAGAGTTACTCTTGGTGGGTGCAGGAATGGGCCCTGCTGTGAATTATTAGATCAAGAATTGTAATTACATGCCCCTTTTGAACAGGGGCTGAAAAATTGGGCCTTTCGTGGTGGTGGTGGTGGTGGCGTTGCCACAACACTGTAAGCCCTCAGAGTTACTCTTGGTGGGTGCAGCAATGGGCCCTGCTGTGAATTATTAGATCAAGAATTGTAATTACATGCCCCTGTTGAACAGGGGCTGAAAAATTGGGCCTTAGGCACTGGTGGCACAACACTACAACCCCTCACAGATACTGTACTTGGAGCACAGCAATGAGCCCTGTTGCAAAGTATTGCTTCAAAAATTGTAATGACACGCCCCTGTTAAACAGGGGCTGAAAAACTGGGCCTTAGGCACTGGTGGCACAACACTCCAACCCCTCACAGATACTGTACTTGGAGCACAGCAATGAGCCCTATGGCAAATTATTGCTAAAAAAATTGTAATTACACGCCCCTGTAAAACAGGGGCTGAAAAATTGGGCCTTAGCCACTGGTGGCGGCACCCATAAACAAAAATGATCTTCCAAGCTATCATCATCAATCGTATCATTGAGGACTCGGAGGAGGAGGATAGCCAGTCAACATAACAGCACAGGCACTCAGCATCAGCATCAGTCTTGAAGGGATGTGACATGTTAAAATCAATTAGTCTGTTATATCAGCATCAGGTGTGTGGTAGCTGGTGGTGATCCAAGACTGGTTCATCTTGATGAAAGTCAGTCGATCAACCGAGTCGGTGGACAGGCGCACCCTGTGATCCGTGACAAATCCTCCAGCAGCACTGAATGTGCGTTCCGAAAGAACGCTGGATGCAGGACAGGCCAGTAGCTCAATTGCATACTGTGCAAGCTCTGGCCAGTGATCCATCCTCAAGACCCAGTAAGCCAGAGGATTTTCGGTGGGGAAGGTGTCCAAGTCTGACCTTGCCCCTAGATATTCCTGCACCATGTTTATCAGACGCTGGCGATGGTTGCTGGAACCGATCATACTTTGGGGCTGCGGACTAAAGAATTGTCTGAACGCATCGGTCAGACGGCCACCTTCCCCACCGCTCCTTCTTTGACTGGCCGAAGCCTCAGCAACTCGTTGTCCAGGACCAGGAGTTTGTAACCTCCCAGTCTCTGGGAACGCGTTGCACAGACCTTTCTGCAAGGCCTCCCGGAGTTGTCTCATCCTCTGCTCCCTCTGCAACGGTAACATAAGGTCCGCAACCTTACCCTTGTACCGTGGATCAAGGAGAGTGGCCAGCCAGTAATGGTCCCTCTCCTTGATCCGAAGAATACGAGGATCCTTCCGCAGACTTTGCAGGATCAGGGAGGCCATGCAGCGTAGGTTTGCTGAGGCATTCGGTCCGGAGTCCTCTGGGTCACTAAGGACGACATGATCCGCAGCCACCTCCTCCCAGCCACGTACAAGTCCACTGGTTTCTTGGGACTGTAAATCATCCCTAAAAGACTGCTGCTGATGATGCTGAGTGCCAGCCTCCACCTCCATGCTGACACAATCCTCCTCCTCCTCCTCCTCCTCTTCCTGTGCGATGGGTGGGACAGAAGGAACACTGTCTGGGTAAAGGGGGCCTTGAGAGGCAAGAAAGTCCTCCTCTTCCTGCCTCTGTTCTGCCTCAAGTGCCCTGTCCATTATTCCACGCAGCGTGTGCTCCAACAGGTGGACAAGAGGTACAGTGTCACTGATGCATGCACTGTCACTGCTCACCATCCTCGTGGCCTCCTCAAATGGTGCCAGGACAGTGCATGCATCCCTGATCATGCCCCACTAGCGTGGAGAAAAAAAACCAAGCTCCCCTGACCCTGTCCTGGTGCCGTAGTCGCACAGGTACTCATTGATGGCCCTCTGCTGCGTGTGCAGCCGCTACAGCATGGCCAACGTTGAGTTCCACCTGGTGGGCATGTCACATATAAGGCGGTTCTTGGGCAGGTTCAACTCCTTTTGCAGCTCAGCCAGGCGAGCACTGGCATTATAAGATCTGCGGAAATGCACACAGACTTTCCTGGCCTGCCTCAGGACATCCTGTAAGCCCGGGTACCTGCCCAAGAACCGCTGCACCACCAGGTTAAGGACGTGAGCCACACAGGGCACATGGGTCAGTTGTCCCTGTCGGAGGGCGGAGAGGAGGTTGGTGCCATTGTCGCAAACCACCATTCCTGGCTTAAGCTGGCGCGGCGTCAACCACCTCTCGGCCTGGCCCTGCAGAGCAGACAGGACCTCTGCCCCAGTGTGGCTTCTGTCCCCCAAACACACCAGCGCAAGCACGGCATGGCATCTTTTTGCCTGCGTACTTGCGTAGCCCCTTGAACGGCTACGGAGCACCGCTGGTTCAGAGGACAAACCACAGGAAGAGGCCATGGAAGAAGAAGAAGAGGAGGGGGTGGAGGAGAGAGGTGTGTCACAACCAGTAGTAGCATTTTGGAGGCGTGGCGGTGGAACAACCTCCAACACTACTGCACCTTGTCCTGCATCCTTCCCAGCTGCCAAAAGAGTGACCCAATGGGCCGTGAAAGAAAGGTAACGTCCCTGTCCATGCCTGCTGGACCATGAGTCAGCGGTAATATGCACCTTACCGCTGACCGCCCTGTCCAGCGAGGCCAAGACATTGCCTTCCACATGCCGGTAGAGAGCCGGAATAGCCTTCCGTGAGAAAAAGTGGCGTTTGGGAACCTGCCACTGAGGAACCGCACATTGCACAAACTCACGGAAGGGGGCCGAGTCTACCAACTGAAAAGGCAGCAGTTGAAGCGCTAGCAATTTAGCCAAGCTAGCATTCAACCGCTGGGCATGTGGATGGCTGGGAGTGAACTTCTTTCGACGGTCCAGCAGCTGGGGCAGGGAAATTTGCCTGCTAGAATCGGACGTCGGTGTACTGCTAGCAGAGTGGCCGCAACTACTTGGCTGTGACACACCTAATTCTACACCTTCATTCCTCTCAGTGCATGTTTCAGAGAGGACTGAAGTTATAGTGGGGTTGGAGATCCCAGCTGATGCGGTGCAAGGAGAGGTCCGCTTTGTTCTTTGGTGTGGGTCTTTGAGGTAGGCTTGCCAACGAGCTGCATGGCAGGTCAACATATGTCTGGTCAGGCATGTGGTACCCAAGCGGCTGATGTTTTGGCCACGCGATATACGCTTGAGACATATGTTGCAAACAGCAGCTGTGCGATCTGATGCACTAGCCTCAAAAAAGGCCCACACCAAAGAACTTTTTGAATGACGGGCAGAGGCAGCGCCCTGCACAGGCGGAGCTCTGCGGTGTGATTCCGTCGGTGTACTGCCCTTACGCTGGCCACCAAAGGGCATCCTGCCTCGTTGGAGATGTGCCTCCTCCTCATCCTCCTCCTCCTCCTCTCTCCTATTAGGCACCCACGTGGAGTCAGTGACCTCATCATCCCCTCCCTCCTCATCACTGGAGCCAATCTGGCAGTATGCTGCAGCTGCTGGAACATGACTGCCAGATTGGTGTCCTTCTTGAGCATCCCCTCTGTCTGCTCTCACGCTACTGCCTTCCTCTAGCTGGGTTTCATCATCAGACCCTTCGAAACGCTGGGCATCCTCCTGGAGCATGTACCCAACACTGTGCTCAAACAGTTCGGGGGACTCCTCAGGAGGAGGACATGGTGGGTCTAGGGAAGGAGTGACTGATGATGAGTCTGACATTGATACCAGGGAAGAGGACGCTTTGGCAGCTGCTTTGCCAGTACCCTGAGCCTGGGTGAGAGAGGATGAGGAGGAGGAGGAGGGCTTGGTCATCCACTCTACCAAGTCTTCGGCATGATGTGGCTCAACATGTCCAGCTGCCGAAAAGAAGGACAAGCGTGTCCCATGGCCATGTGCTGATGACAATGCACCGCGTCCACGACCAGCACTGTTGCCCCCAGACACAGAGTCTGCTTGCCCTCTTTTATTGCCTCCTGACTGTCTGCCTCTCCTTGTTTGCCTTCCAGACATTCTAATAGATGGCCTGCAGGGAGATGGGAAAAAAGCAATAAGGGCTACCTTCAGGTGTCCTTCTCTGTCCCTTTACTTAAGGATTTCTAAATATGGTTGAGGATGATTGCTTTCGCACAGAATAGCACAACGACAATTTCCCTGACTGTCCAAAAAACAAGGATTTCAAAGATGGTTGATGAGGAATGCTTTAGCACACTATAGCACAAGGAGAATTTCCCTCACTGTCCTTCCCTGTCCCTAGAAACAAGGATTATCACAGTGAAAGAAACTGACACTCTTCCTACCTATAGTTTTCTGTCCCTAGAAAAAATGTTTTTTTAAAGATGGTTGATGATCAATGCTTTAGCACACTATAGCACAAGGAGAATTTCCCTCACTGTCCTTCCCTGTCCCTAGAAACAAGGATTATCACAGTGAAAGAAACTGACACTCTTCCTACCTATAGTTTTCTGTCCCTAGAAAAAATGTTTTTTTAAAGATGGTTGATGATCAATGCTTTAGCACACTATAGCACAAGGAGAATTTCCCTCACTGTCCTTCCCTGTCCCTAGAAACAAGGATTATCACAGTGAAAGAAACTGACACTCTTCCTACCTATAGTTTTCTGTCCCTAGAATTTTTTTTTTTTTTAAAGATGGTTGATGATCAATGCTTTAGTATAGCACAAGGAGAATTTCCCTCACTGTCCTTCCCTGTCCCTAGAAACAAGGATTATCACAGTGAAAGAAACTAACACTCTTCCTACCTATAGTTTTCTGTCCCAAGAAAAAATGTTTTTTTAAAGACGGTTGATGATCAATGCTTTAGCACACTATAGCACAAGGAGAATTTCCCTCACTGTCCTTCCCTGTCCCTAGAAACAAGGATTATCACAGTGAAAGAAACTGACACTCTTCCTACCTATAGTTTTCTGTCCCTAGAAAAAATGTTTTTTTAAAGATGGTTGATGATCAATGCTTTAGCACACTATAGCACAAGGAGAATTTCCCTCACTGTCCTTCCCTGTCCCTAGAAACAAGGATTATCACAGTGAAAGAAACTAACACTCTTCCTACCTATAGTTTTCTGTCCCTAGAAAAAATGTTTTTTTAAAGACGGTTGATGATCAATGCTTTAGCACACTATAGCACAAGGAGAATTTCCCTCACTGTCCTTCCCTGTCCCTAGAAACAAGGATTATCACAGTGAAAGAAACTGACACTCTTCCTACCTATAGTTTTCTGTCCCTAGAAAAAATGTTTTTTTAAAGACGGTTGATGATCAATGCTTTAGCACACTATAGCACAAGGAGAATTTCCCTCACTGTCCTTCCCTGTCCCTAGAAACAAGGATTATCACAGTGAAAGAAACTGACACTCTTCCTACCTATAGTTTTCTGTCCCTAGAAAAAATGTTTTTTTAAAGACGGTTGATGATCAATGCTTTAGCACACTATAGCACAAGGAGAATTTCCCTCACTGTCCTTCCCTGTCCCTAGAAACAAGGATTATCACAGTGAAAGAAACTGACACTCTTCCTACCTATAGTTTTCTGTCCCTAGAAAAAATGTTTTTTTAAAGACGGTTGATGATCAATGCTTTAGCACACTATAGCACAAGGAGAATTTCCCTCACTGTCCTTCCCTGTCCCTAGAAACAAGGATTATCACAGTGAAAGAAACTGACACTCTTCCTACCTATAGTTTTCTGTCCCTAGAAAAAATGTTTTTTTAAAGACGGTTGATGATCAATGCTTTAGCACACTATAGCACAAGGAGAATTTCCCTCACTGTCCTTCCCTGTCCCTAGAAACAAGGATTATCACAGTGAAAGAAACTGACACTCTTCCTACCTATAGTTTTCTGTCCCTAGAAAAAATGTTTTTTTAAAGATGGTTGATGATCAATGCTTTAGCACACTATAGCACAAGGAGAATTTCCCTCACTGTCCTTCCCTGTCCCTAGAAACAAGGATTATCACAGTGAAAGAAACTGACACTCTTCCTACCTATAGTTTTCTGTCCCTAGAAAAAATGTTTTTTTAAAGATGGTTGATGATCAATGCTTTAGCACACTATAGCACAAGGAGAATTTCCCTCACTGTCCTTCCCTGTCCCTAGAAACAAGGATTATCACAGTAAAACACACTGACACTCTCCCTACCTATAGTTTTCTGTCCCTAGAAAAAATGATTTTTTAAAGATGGTTGATGATCAATGCTTTAGCACACTATTGCACAAAAAGAATTTCCCTCACTGTCCTTCCCTGTCCCTAGAAACAAGGATTCGCACAGTAAAACACACTGACACTCTCCCTACCTATAGTTTTCTGTCCCTAGAAAAAATGATTTTTTAAAGACGGTTGATGATCAATGCTTTAGCACACTATAGCACAAGGAGAATTTCCCTCACTGTCCTTCCCTGTCCCTAGAAACAAGGATTATCACAGTGAAAGAAACTGACACTCTTCCTACCTATAGTTTTCTGTCCCTAGAAAAAATGTTTTTTTAAAGATGGTTGATGATCAATGCTTTAGCACACTATAGCACAAGGAGAATTTCCCTCACTGTCCTTCCCTGTCCCTAGAAACAAGGATTATCACAGTGAAAGAAACTGACACTCTTCCTACCTATAGTTTTCTGTCCCTAGAAAAAATGTTTTTTTAAAGATGGTTGATGATCAATGCTTTAGCACACTATAGCACAAGGAGAATTTCCCTCACTGTCCTTCCCTGTCCCTAGAAACAAGGATTATCACAGTGAAAGAAACTAACACTCTTCCTACCTATAGTTTTCTGTCCCTAGAATTTTTTTTTTTTTTAAAGACGGTTGATGATCAATGCTTTAGCACACTATAGCACAAGGAGAATTTCCCTCACTGTCCTTCCCTGTCCCTAGAAACAAGGATTATCACAGTGAAAGAAACTGACACTCTTCCTACCTATAGTTTTCTGTCCCTAGAAAAAATGTTTTTTTAAAGACGGTTGATGATCAATGCTTTAGCACACTATAGCACAAGGAGAATTTCCCTCACTGTCCTTCCCTGTCCCTAGAAACAAGGATTATCACAGTGAAAGAAACTGACACTCTTCCTACCTATAGTTTTCTGTCCCTAGAAAAAATGTTTTTTTAAAGATGGTTGATGATCAATGCTTTAGCACACTATAGCACAAGGAGAATTTCCCTCACTGTCCTTCCCTGTCCCTAGAAACAAGGATTATCACAGTGAAAGAAACTGACACTCTTCCTACCTATAGTTTTCTGTCCCTAGAAAAAATGTTTTTTTAAAGATGGTTGATGATCAATGCTTTAGCACACTATAGCACAAGGAGAATTTCCCTCACTGTCCTTCCCTGTCCCTAGAAACAAGGATTATCACAGTAAAACACACTGACACTCTCCCTACCTATAGTTTTCTGTCCCTAGAAAAAATGATTTTTTAAAGATGGTTGATGATCAATGCTTTAGCACACTATTGCACAAAAAGAATTTCCCTCACTGTCCTTCCCTGTCCCTAGAAACAAGGATTCGCACAGTAAAACACACTGACACTCTCCCTACCTATAGTTTTCTGTCCCTAGAAAAAATGATTTTTTAAAGACGGTTGATGATCAATGCTTTAGCACACTATAGCACAAGGAGAATTTCCCTCACTGTCCTTCCCTGTCCCTAGAAACAAGGATTATCACAGTGAAAGAAACTGACACTCTTCCTACCTATAGTTTTCTGTCCCTAGAAAAAATGTTTTTTTAAAGATGGTTGATGATCAATGCTTTAGCACACTATAGCACAAGGAGAATTTCCCTCACTGTCCTTCCCTGTCCCTAGAAACAAGGATTATCACAGTGAAAGAAACTGACACTCTTCCTACCTATAGTTTTCTGTCCCTAGAAAAAATGTTTTTTTAAAGACGGTTGATGATCAATGCTTTAGCACACTATAGCACAAGGAGAATTTCCCTCACTGTCCTTCCCTGTCCCTAGAAACAAGGATTATCACAGTGAAAGAAACTGACACTCTTCCTACCTATAGTTTTCTGTCCCTAGAAAAAATGTTTTTTTAAAGATGGTTGATGATCAATGCTTTAGCACACTATAGCACAAGGAGAATTTCCCTCACTGTCCTTCCCTGTCCCTAGAAACAAGGATTATCACAGTGAAAGAAACTGACACTCTTCCTACCTATAGTTTTCTGTCCCTAGAAAAAATGTTTTTTTAAAGATGGTTGATGATCAATGCTTTAGCACACTATAGCACAAGGAGAATTTCCCTCACTGTCCTTCCCTGTCCCTAGAAACAAGGATTATCACAGTAAAACACACTGACACTCTCCCTACCTATAGTTTTCTGTCCCTAGAAAAAATGATTTTTTAAAGATGGTTGATGATCAATGCTTTAGCACACTATTGCACAAAAAGAATTTCCCTCACTGTCCTTCCCTGTCCCTAGAAACAAGGATTCGCACAGTAAAACACACTGACACTCTCCCTACCTATAGTTTTCTGTCCCTAGAAAAAATGATTTTTTAAAGACGGTTGATGATCAATGCTTTAGCACACTATAGCACAAGGAGAATTTCCCTCACTGTCCTTCCCTGTCCCTAGAAACAAGGATTATCACAGTGAAAGAAACTGACACTCTTCCTACCTATAGTTTTCTGTCCCTAGAAAAAATGTTTTTTTAAAGATGGTTGATGATCAATGCTTTAGCACACTATAGCACAAGGAGAATTTCCCTCACTGTCCTTCCCTGTCCCTAGAAACAAGGATTATCACAGTGAAAGAAACTGACACTCTTCCTACCTATAGTTTTCTGTCCCTAGAAAAAATGTTTTTTTAAAGATGGTTGATGATCAATGCTTTAGCACACTATAGCACAAGGAGAATTTCCCTCACTGTCCTTCCCTGTCCCTAGAAACAAGGATTATCACAGTGAAAGAAACTAACACTCTTCCTACCTATAGTTTTCTGTCCCTAGAAAAAATGTTTTTTTAAAGATGGTTCATGATCAATGCTTTAGCACAGTATAGCACAAGGAGAATTTCCCTCACTGTCCTTCCCTGTCCCTAGAAACAAGGATTATCACAGTAAAACACACTGACACTCTCCGTACCTATAGTTTTCTGTCCCTAGAAAAAATGATTTTTTAAAGATGGTTGATGATCAATGCTTTAGCACACTATAGCACAAGGAGAATTTCCCTCACTGTCCTTCCCTGTCCCTAGAAACAAGGATTCGCACAGTAAAACACACTGACACTCTCCCTACCTATCCTTCTCTTTCCCTAAACTAAAGGAATCCAGGTTAAGCAAGAAAATAAAAATGTCACTGTCCCTGCCTATGCTTCTCTTTCCCTGCTCCGGAACACACTACACTAGGCCGCCGTGCTGGCGGCCTTTTATAGTGTGGGGCGTGTACTAAACACCCTCAGCAATAATTGGCCACAGGCATCCTGCCTGTGGCCAATCATTGCTCTCCTCGCTGCCGGCGCTGTGATTGGCCAAGCATGCGGGGTCACAGTGCATGCTTGGCCAATCACAGCGCCTGGATGACACTGTGATGGCGTAGTGCATTGTGGGCCGTTTGCGTCACTCGAATTAGGCGCGAATGGCCCAAATCGTTCGATCTTCGTCGAACGATCGAACAGCCGATGTTCGAGTCGAACGTATGTTCGACTCGAACACTGAGCTCATCCCTATATAGGACATCTGCTGCTGCTCCCCATCTGTTGGAGTCCATGACCTTCTTGTGCTCCCTAGATTGTATGTACTCCTCAGGTTCCCAATTTTGAGCTTCCCAAAAATTATGTCTGCCCTGGGGTACAGAGGCTTCGCCAATTCCACCAGTTGATCTATTGCTGCCTTCCACTTGATTTTGATATGCCATTCTTGTGCTTAATATTTTATAAAAATAAGTATTATCAAAATTATTTGCTTATGTGTTTGACTTCTAATGAGAGTTTGTGAGTAGGCAGGTACATTTCTAAAATTAAGGGACACAAATAGAGTAGTTGGTGCTTTGAGCATAAAAACAACTAGGGGATAATGGGGTTGTGCTAACTTGACCCCCCCCCCCAAAAAAATTAAGAAATAGCTTTTATTGATATCACTAGAACACAAATCCTTAGGAAAGATGTTTGTAATTACTCCGTCAGTATCACCAGCAATGCAGCTTTATTATTATCCCATTATAAAAAAGAAGAGAATGTGCACTGCATTTCTAGATTTCATAACTTACCGCGTCACGAATGTGATATCTCCATTACGAACGCTAGTTTTACAAGACAGAACGCTTCCGGCTGCTCCTTGCTTCTGAGCATGCGTATTTGTACTTCGGATTAAAGTCCGATGGATTTCTGTACACACGGCAGGATTTTGTATCGTAGGACTTTTGTTGACGAAAAGTTTGTCCCTTTGCAGAGCAAACTTTTGTCCGATGAAAACCGAAAAAGTTTGTCCGATGGAGCGTACACACAGTAGGATTTTTTGAAAATTGCTCATTTTGAAGTTTGTTGTCAAAAAGTCTGATCGTGTGTATGGGGCTTAAGTGAAAAGCACACATACAATAACCACTTTATTTAATATAGTCCTAACATATTTAGGCATTGTCCCATAGGCTTTGATGTGTGGGTATGCGCATCTCCATGGATAGAGATTTATTTTCTTGCCGGTAGGATGGACATAAACTTTTGGTTTAAATAAAAAAGGCCATTGTTTCATCACTTAGAATAGGGATTGGTTTTATATATTTTTTGTTTGTTATATTATCTATACACATCCACTACTTAATAGACCTGTAATTTACTTTCCTTCCCCCCCCCCCTCCTTTTCATTTCTATTTGAAACAAGCAGTGCATGTTAGTTGGGGACATAAGCACTGTTATATGCACACTACAAATCCCATAGTCCACAGTCCATTTCGGAAGTGAGCAAGAGAGGGTGGCTACATTCCCACATACAGTGGGACCATGGAGAACAAATAATATAGGAAGAGTAGAAGATGTGTTTGAAACGTTAAATACACCTCAGTGTACACTCTAGTAAAAAAAAAAAAAAACCAAAAATTTTTATCTAAAAAGACATTGTTTCATTTCATGCAGCGCAAACATAGCTGCATACAGATACATTACAACAATAGGTGCACAAATCCTTTGAATGGGTCAATGCGTTTCATGGGTGCACCACTTCTTCAGGTCCAAAAAGTATAGTGCAATAGAAGAACATATTGATAATAATAAAAACAGATCTACAAAGAAAGAAGGAAAAAAATCAATAAAGTATTTATACACAGATATTACATATTATTCATATATTGGTATGGGTCAGATCATGATATTATAGCATAATAAATCCATTTAGATATTAGTACATGCCTCATCATGAATGGTATTAAAATAGTAATAATCTCTGATATTATACCCAGATGGGGTAGAAAGATCTCCAACTTGTATATTAAGAACATTTACTCACCCTAGTAGGTGGGAAATCTACTTTTCATCCTTTTCCTCCCTTCATTTCTATTTGAAAAAAGCAGTGCATGTTAGTTGGGGTCATGTGTTCTGTTATATGTACATTACTAATCCCAAAGTTCACAGTCCATCTCCGAAGTGAGCAAGAGAGGGTGGCTACATTCCTACATATAGTGGGACCATGGAGAACAAATGTAGCCACCCTCTAACAGGAAGCTGTATAACAACAACAGCATCAACAACAAAAATACAAGGTCTCAGGTGTTAATGGGGAGTAGGTGTGTTAAATTTGGTGTTATCGCTCTCTCTCTCTCATACTGGTCACAGGAAGTTCAACATGGCACCTCATGGCAAAGAACTCTCCAAGGATCTTAAAAAAAGATTTGTTGCTCTAGATAAAGATGGCCTAAGTTATAGGAAGATTGCCAAGACCCTGAAACGGAGCTGCAGCACGGTGGCCAAGACCATACAGTGCTTTAACAGGACAGATTCCACTCAGAACAGGCCTCTCCATGGTCGACCAAAGAAGCTGAGTACACATGCTCAGCGTCATATCCAGAGGTTGTCTTTGAGAAATACAGGTATGAGTGCTGCCAGCATTGCTGCAGAGGTTGAAGGGGTGGGGGGTCAGCCTGTCAGTGCTCAGACCATACGCTGCACACTGCATCAAATTGGTCTACAATGCTGTCATCCCAGAAGGAAGCTTCTTCTAAAGATGATGCACAAGATAGCCCGCAAACAGTTTGAAGACAAGCAGACTAAGGACATGGATTAATGGAACCATGTCCTGTGATCTGATGAGACCAAGATAAACTTATTTGGTTCAGAAGGTGTCAAGTGTGTGTGGAGGCAACCACGTGAGGAGTACAAAGACAAGTGTATTTTGCCTACAGTCAAGCATGGTGGTGGGAGTGTCATGGTCTGGGGCTGCATGAATGCTGCCGGCCCCGGGGAGCTACAGTTCATTGAGGGAACCATGAATGCCAAAATGTACTGTGACATACTGAATCAAAGCATGATCCTCTCCCTTCGGAGACTGGGCCGCAGGGCAGCATTCCAACATGATAACGACCCAAAACACACCTCCAAGACCACCACTGCCTTGCTAAATAAGATAAGGGTAAAGGTGATGGACTGGCCAAGCATGTCCCCAGACCTAAACCCTATTGAGCATCTGTGGCGCATCCTCAAACGGAAGGTGGAGGAGCGCAAGGTCTCTAACATCCACAAGCTCCATGATGTCATCATGGAGGAGTGGAAGAAGGCTCCAGTGGCAACCTGCAAAGCTCTGGTGAACTCCATGCCCAAGAGGGTTAAGGCAGTCCTGGAAAATAATGGTGGTCAAACAAAATATTGACACTTTGGCCCCAATTTGGACATTTTCACTTAGGGGTTTACTCACTTTTGTTGCCAGCGGTTTAGACAATAATGGCTGTGTTTTGAGTTATTTTGAGGGGACAGCAAATTTACACGGTTATACAAGCTGTACACTCACTACTTTACATTGTAGCAAAGTGTAATTTCTTCAGTGTTGTCGCATGAAAAAATATAATAACATATTTCCAAAAATGTGAGGGGTGTACTCACTTTTGTGAGATACTGTATATATATATATCTATATATATATATATCTATATATATATATATATTGTGACAGCAGGAAGGTAAAGTCACCTGGTTGCATCCAGGGGGGTAGATATATTTCGCCCAGATTCAGGCTTTACGCCGACTTATACAACTAGGTGGAGAGTTGTATAAGCCCAGCTGAGGCTAGTGGGCTCATGGATGACTCATACCTCTAGGGAGAGTGTGGGGCGTCGTGCAGACAGGGAGTTGATGAGACCAGCTGAAGCTTGTCAGCTCATTTAGGCCTCTATAAGAACTCCCAGATTCATTAGGTGTTTGCTCATGCCTGGACCCAGACCTGTGTGGACTGTCTAGGGAGAGTGAACCCCTGTGCGGTGAGACAAAGCCTGTGTGGCTATTTGCTTGGACATTTAAAACCAGGGACTTAGGGACTAGGACAGCACTAGGCTGATCCCAGTTGTTAGTTAGGAACCCTGTATGTTTAGTCAGAGGTCAAGTTGACCAGGATTTATTGTATTTATGTTTCTTTTGCTTTGCTGTGTTTTGTCACTGTAAATAGAAAATAAACCGCACCTTTTTGATTTTGAAAACCACAACCTCCGTTTGCTGGGCCTGTTTTTGTGTGGGGAGCCCATCCCGGGGGTCACACACACCCGCTGCCGAGCAAACCCCCTCACAGTTGGTGGAGAACCAGTGGCAGTTTTTTTTTAAGCCAGCATGGAGGAGATACTGAAGCAGCTGGCTCTAGCAAATGCCAATCAACAGCAGACAAATGCAGGTTTGCAAAAGAGCCTTGCAGCTCATCAACAGAGCCTTGCAGCTCAACAACAGAACTTCGCAGCCCAGCAGCAAGCTCATCAACAGAGCCTTGCAGCCCAGCAGCAGACAAACGCAACTTTGCAACAGAGTCTGGAGGCTCAGCAACAAGCCCAGCAGCAATCTGAGGCCCGCTTCATAGACCTGTTGCAGAAGCAAGAGCAGAGACTACAACAACAGATGGAAGCAGTAATGCAGCAACGTCCGCAGACCAGTGAGGAAAGCCGTCCCACTAATACCGCGTCCTTTGGGGTGAGTCGTTTATTGACAAAAATGACTGGAGAGGATGATCCAGAGGTATTTTTGACCACATTTGAAAGGACCGCTGAAAGAGAAAAGTGGCCTGAGGAGCAGTGGGCTGGACTGGTGGCTCCTCTGTTAACTGGTGAATCGCAGAAAGCTTACTATGACCTAGAGCCTAACCAAGCAAAAGACTATGTGATGCTAAAAGCTGAAATTTTGGCAAGGCTGGGTGTCACCCAGGCTGTCCGGGCTCAGCGTGTGCATAACTGGACTTTCCAGCTTGGAAAACCCCCCAGGTCTCAAATGTATGATCTCATTCACCTGAGCAGAAAGTGGCTACAGCCAGAGACTTTGTCCGCACCAAAGATTGTGGAACGTGTTGTAATGGATCGGTTTTTGAGAGCTCTTCCTACTGCCATCCAAAAGTGGGTAAGCCATGGAGACCCAGAGACGGCCGATGGTCTTGTGGATCGTGTGGAGAAATACTTGGCTACAGAGAACCTGACGGCCTCTTCCAGAGACACTCGGACTTTCCACCCTAAGACCAGACCATCCCCAGGGGCGGATAAGAGGATTCCAAGGGGTGAGGGTGGAGAGAGTGAGAGGGTGGGAGCTCTACCCCAAGTTTGGCGAGAACAGCCTGGGAAATCAGCGGCTCAAGAGGCGGCAAGAAGGATCGTTTGCTACCGCTGCCGCCAAGCGGGACATATTGCAGCCAATTGCCCGGTTGTGGAGGAACCCATGCAGTGTGACTTTCTGACGGGCAGACGTCAGTCGCTGTGTGCGACAGTCGCATGCACTGCCATTCGAGGAACTGAGAAACATTTATGCAAAATGTGTGTTAATGGTAGAAATGTTGTGGTATTGCTGGATTCAGGTAGCCTTGTGACCCTGATAAAGGCTGAGTTAGTTAAAACAGAGGTCTTTGGGAATAGCAAGGTAGCTGTTATTTGTGTGCATGGGGACACCCGAGAGTATCCAGTGACTACAGTGTGTTTCGAGACCCCCAAAGGTACCCTCTCTCATCCAGTGGGCTTAGTATCTCAGTTACCTCATGACGCCATTGTGGGAAGGGATTTTCCGAAGTTCTGGGAACTGGTGGATGATCCTGAGCCCCCCACTGGTGCCCCTATGTACCAGGAATGTGATAGCCAGAACTCCCCTGAGAGTGGTGAGGACTCTCCGGAATTTCCCTTATCAGTATTGGCAGGGGAGACTCAAGAAACTGGAGAGGAGCCCACCTCCTCAGACGAAAACCTACCGTCTGTGGAGTTTTCTGATCTTGAGGTTCACAGGGAAAACTTTGCCACAGAACAGTTGAAAGACCCCGCCCTAATAAAGGCACGGGAAAACGTAGTGAAAATAGATGGCGAGTTAGTGAACCCAGATAATACCTGCACTTACCCATACTTCAGTGTAGAGAAGGACCTACTGTATCGGGTGGCAAAAAGGGCAGAAGAAACCGTTGAGCAGCTTGTGGTGCCCAAACCTTACAGGAAGTTGGTGTTGGAGTTGGCCCATGGGCACATTCTTGGAGGTCATCTGGGGACAGAGAAAACCTGAGAGAGGGTATTACAGAGATTCTATTGGCCGGGGGTGATGAAGGACATAGAAAATTATTGTTCCTCCTGCCCTGTGTGTCAGAGGTCGGCCCCGATGCCACATTTCCGTAGCCCGCTGGTCCCTCTACCCATCATTGAGGTCCCGTTTGAGAGGATCGCCATGGATTTGGTAGGGCCTATAATCAAGTCCGCTAGGGGGCACCAGTACATATTAGTTATAATGGACTATGCCACCCGTTATCCAGAAGCGATCCCTCTCCGAAATACCTCGGCCAAAACCATAGCCAAAGAGCTATCTCTTGTGTTTAGCCGGGTGGGTATTTGTAAAGAACTGCTTACGGACCAAGGTACACCCTTTATGTCCCGGGTTATGAAGGAGCTGTGTAAATTGTTCAAAGTGACGCAATTACGTACATCTGTGTATCACCCCCAAACCGATGGGCTGGTTGAAAGATTCAACAAAACCCTAAAACAAATGTTGAAGAAAGTGGTGGATAGAGATGGAAAGGATTGGGACTGTCTACTTCCTTATCTGATGTTTGCTATTAGGGAGGTGCCCCAATCCTCTACGGGATTCTCCCCCTTTGAGTTACTGTATGGGAGACACCCAAGAGGGCTGTTGGATATTGCCAAGGAAACTTGGGAAAGTGAGAGTTCTCCCCACAGGAGTGTGATTGAGCATGTCGCCCTGATGCAAGACCGAATTGCACAGGTAATGCCCATCGTGAAGGAACATTTGGCCCAAGCGCAGTTAGCACAGCAGAGAGTGTACAACCGTGGAGCCAAGACCCGTACCTTTTCCCCGGGGGATAGGATACTGGTACTTGTCCCTACGGTTGAAAGTAAATTCCTTGCCAAATGGCAAGGCCCCTATGAGATAATGGAAAAAGTGAGCGAAGTGAATTACAAGGTCAGACAACCAGGAAGGCGAAAGCCGGAAAAGTTCTATCACGTTAATCTGTTGAAAGCCTGGAGGGATAGAGAGTCCCTAGTCGCAGACACTTGGTCACCAGCTCAAACTGGTTGCGTGATTCCTGAGGTTGGAATAGCAGCCACCTTGTCACAACCCCAACAACAGGAGGTTAAGGAGTTTGTGCTTCGCAACAAGGAGGTATTCTCTGAGCTGCCGGGACAAACATCTGGGGTAGAGCATGACATCATTATCCCGCCCGGTGAAAGGGTGAAGTTAAAACCCTATCGGATCCCAGAGGCCCGACGGGAGGCAATACGGGAGGAAGTACAGAAAATGCTGAACTTAGGGGTGATAGAGGAGTCCCAAAGTGATTGGTCTAGTCCCATTGTGTTGGTGCCTAAACCGGATGGGAGCTGGCGATTTTGTAACGATTTTCGTCAGTTGAACAAAGTTACAAAATTTGACACCTACCCCATGCCACGTATAGATGAGTTGATCGACCGGCTGGGAACAGCCCGATACATGACGACTCTTGACCTCACAAAAGGGTATTGGCAAATCCCCCTGGCCAAGTCGGCCAAAGAGAAAACCGCATTTGTAACCCCAGACGGGGCGTTCCAATATAAAAGAATGCCGTTCGGGTTACAGAATGCGCCGGCCACATTCCAGCGGAAAATGGACCAGATGCTGAGGCCCCATCGGAAGTATGCTGCGGCTTACCTGGATGACGTAATTGTCCATAGCACAGATTGGGCCTCACATCTGCCAAAAGTGCAAGCAGTCCTGGACTCTGTTCGGGAAGCGGGGTTTACGGCTAACCCCAAGAAGTGTACCATTGGGCAGGAGGAGGCCAAATATCTTGGGTACACCATTGGGAGGGGAGTAATAAAACCCCAACTCAACAAAGTCGAGGCCATCCAGAGTTGGCCACGTCCCAACAGCAAGAAGCAGGTACGAGCCTTTCTGGGAATCGCTGGGTATTATCGGCGATTCATTCCCCACTTTGCTTCTAAGGCTGTGCCCCTAACCAACCTGACGAAGGGGAAAGGGTCGGTCATGATTAAATGGACCCCCGAGGCTGAGGCAGCATTCCAATTCTTGAAACAAGCCTTATGTAGCCAGCCAGTGTTGTACTCACCCGACTTCTCTAAAGACTTTGTCGTACAAAGTGATGCGTCAGATGTGGGGTTAGGAGCAGTATTGTCCCAGGTCTGGAACGGGGAAGAGCACCCAGTCATTTACCTCAGCAGGAAGTTGAAGTCCCATGAGGTAAATTACGCCACCGTTGAAAAGGAGTGTTTAGCGGTGAAGTGGGCTCTAGATTCCCTTCGGTACTACCTGCTAGGTAGGCACTTTGACATGGTTACGGATCACGCTCCGTTAAAGTGGATGGCTCAAAACAAGGAAACAAGTAGAAGAGTGAATAGGTGGTTCCTGGCCCTCCAGGAATTCAACTTCACAGTAAAGCATCGCCCTGACGTTCAAATGGGGAATGTGGATGCTTTGTCTCGAGTACATGAATGCCTGATTGCTGGTGTTCCAACCCCGAGGTTAAAACAAGAGGGGGGGGTATGTGACAGCAGGAAGGTAAAGTCACCTGGTTGCATCCAGGGGGGTAGATATATTTCGCCCAGATTCAGGCTTTACGCCGACTTATACAACTAGGTGGAGAGTTGTATAAGCCCAGCTGAGGCTAGTGGGCTCATGGATGACTCATACCTCTAGGGAGAGTGTGGGGCGTCGTGCAGACAGGGAGTTGATGAGACCAGCTGAAGCTTGTCAGCTCATTTAGGCCTCTATAAGAACTCCCAGATTCATTAGGTGTTTGCTCATGCCTGGACCCAGACCTGTGTGGACTGTCTAGGGAGAGTGAACCTCTGTGCGGTGAGACAAAGCCTGTGTGGCTATTTGCTTGGACATTTAAAACCAGGGACTTAGGGACTAGGACAGCACTAGGCTGATCCCAGTTGTTAGTTAGGAACCCTGTATGTTTAGTCAGAGGTCAAGTTGACCAGGATTTATTTTATTTATGTTTCTTTTGCTTTGCTGTGTTTTGTCACTGTAAATAGAAAATAAACCGCACCTTTTTGATTTTGAAAACCACAACCTCCGTTTGCTGGGCCTGTTTTTGTGTGGGTAGCCCATCCCGGGGGTCACACACACCCGCTGCCGAGCAAACCCCCTCACAATATATATATATATATATATATATGTAGCACCCTCCACTCTCTCTCTCTCTCTTGCTCCAGTTTCTTTCTCTCTGGCTTTTGTCTAGGGGTACCTTGGAGGAGAGAGTGCGGGGTCACCACGCCCAGCTTTCACCGTAGATGTTTGTGTGGTGTGAGCAAAGTTTCTTTACCTTCGGGTCGGTGTTCGGTGTTTGGAGCCTCCGCTTCTTCTGTGGAACAGTGTCTGCCAGTAAATGAGCCCCACACCAATAAAAGTCCAACACTCCTTTATTTTCCAATGTCAGGATGAAACACAATCAGTTAGACTCCCTCAACGAACAGACAGGTGGTGTGGATACGAGTAGACCCAGGCACAACTGTACTCTCCTATTCCTTTTTAGCGAATAGGCCTGGCGCATGGTCTCTGCCACCGACCATGAGTTTTGGTCGCTGCCACCGACCGGATGAACTGTTGAGGCCCCTGCCACAGGCCTAATTGCAGGCCTCTGCCACTGACCTGAGTTGACTAGTTGAACCGCTGCCACCGGTCATAGAACATGAACCACCTTCCGTGTGAATAAGGCCCCTATTTGGTGAAGGCATCCATCCAGATGGTCTCCGGAGGCCCTGTACTGCCACTGGCAATATGCTGCACCAGATCTACGGGAAGGTCACCTGCGTGGTCCATTGCATCTTAGATTTAGGTACCCGGTCCGTTGGGTACCTTAGGACGATCCCTCCCGGGCGGAACCCAGTGGAAGTAGCTGGGCCCCAGGCCTGGAATAAAGTACCTCACCCCAGACTAAGGGTGTCTGGGGTGGCTCCCGAACTCCTGGTGTCCAGGCCTAGGCCGCCTGGACACCGACCACGGACAGCAGCCCTCAGGCTAAAGGTGCCTGGGACTCGAAGACCCTGTGACAAAGATGTCCGCCCCCTTTATACCCTCTCCCAGGATGCACTGCGGGTTCCCCGCCCCGCCGTACAACCGCTGCGAGAGGTCACAAAGGGTACGGCACTGCAACGATGGTTCAACCCCGGCCCAAAGCGACAGCACCACCTGCTGGGCCGCAGGGAACTATGCATCACTGGTGTCTCTGCCAGTTTTAAACATGATAGAAAAGTATATACCCGCTACATATATATATCTATATATATATATATATATATATATATATATATATTATATTTTTTTGTTGTTGTTGTTGTTTTTTTGTTTCAACAGTGTTTTAAATTTTATCTTCAAACAAGCTACAAGACACAATTTCCAATTGAAACTGGCTTCTATATCCAAATTTAGAGAGTTGGACTAGACCGCTAACAGGGGAGTATTGCCCATTCCTTCTTCTTTAGTATTGCAACAGAAAGCAGTGATTCATGTGACTGGCGTATTAAACACACGCTCTTTTGTATTAGTTGACAGAAATGAGCAATAAGAGAGATATTCTGGGAATATACTCTCTGGCAGGGTTTAGCTAAAGTCATCATCCAAACATAAGACTTAGATCAAGGCCAAAGGTCTGAACAATTACTAGCTTAGATCTTCAACCTACTGCAGGGATTCCTGGCCATGATCCTTATCATCATCCAAGCACAAAATATCTCAAGAACCAAAATGTTCTAAATGAACAGTGCACAGAGAGGAAAAGTAGGAAGGCCAACAACAAAACAGCAATTATATTGTGTTATCTATATAAATATCTAGATTTATGGGGTGTTTCATTCTGTTGATGTGATATCTTATTGCTGGAAATGCATTGGTCCGTAGAATTTATAGTTTCTACACTTGGTACTAATAAGAATTAGCAAAGCAAAAGCTTACCTTTCATTGCTTTCTTGAAAATGAAAAGGAAAGAAATAAAGCTTTATTCTCCATCTGTGAGTGGGGACATGCATATTTATCCTTCAAACTAATAAATACTATCAAATGAGAGAATTTCAGGCAGTGACATCACAACATCATGATCTGTAACTTGTCCAATCATTTTGCATTTATTGAAAAAATTCAAGGCATTCTCTCAATGGCGCCTGTGCCCAGCCGCTAAACTTCAACATGAAGGAATGCAGCAGGGCAGCTGCTTGGAATGGAACCTAGAAGTCAGTGGCAATGACTTTAGTAGTTGTGCCTACTACAGTGATTTCCAGCGGGATCGTCCAGGTATGGCACATATTAGGCTTGTGCAATTCGTTTCGTAACGAATTGAAATTCGTCCGAATTTAGCAACTTTCGGACATTCGGAAGCATTCGAATTTCCGAACAAAGCAATTACGAATAAGACCGAATCCGAAATAAATTATACCGCAAATAGCGAATGCCCGAATGTCTTCGGCATAATTTGTTATGAAAAAGTTACGAATGTACGAATCCATACGAAGCACAATAACACTCACTCTGCTCTGCTCTCTGCTTCTCCCACACCGTGCTGAACTCCCTCTCAAAATGGTGTACAGGGGCAGAGGTTATAGCCGCATGTAAAAAACGAAAGTAAAATACGAGATTTCGAATCCATTCGAAGCACAATAACACTCACTCTGCTCTCTGCTTCTCCCTCACCGTGCTGAACCCTCTGAAAATGGTGTACAGGGGCGGAGCCTATAGCCGCATGTTAAAAACGAAAGTAAAATACGAGATTTCGAATCGTTACAAATAACCGCAATGTATTTAGAAAAGTACAAATCCATTCGAAGCACATTAGGCATAATAGGCAGCGTCGTTGTGAGAGAGACACGGAAAATTACGAATCAACGAACCCAAAAAAAGTTACGAAAGTAGGAGTTGTGTCCAGAATCAACGAAAAACAACGTACTCTACCGAAAGTACGAACCCAAAAAAAGTTACGAAAGTAGGAGTTGTGTCCAGAATCAACGAAAAACAACGTACTCTACCGAAAGTACGAATTATAAAGCAACAAAAAATTCAACGAAAAATGTCGCTTGCAAAAATACGAATGAGTCCGAACACGAAAAATCCCGTCTAGCAAAATTACGAATGATTACGAATCAACAGGACCGGAAAGAAACAAACCGAAACGGAACTAATTTTTCCGTTGTGCACAAGTCTAGCACATATACAGGTCCTTCTCAAAAAATTTGCATATTGTGATAAAGTTCATTATTTTCTGTAATGTACTGATAAACATTAGACTTTCATATATTTTAGATTCATTACACACAACTGAAGTAGTTCAAGCCTTTTCTTGTTTTAATATTGATGATTTTGGCATACAGCTCATGAAAACCCCAAAATCCTATCTCAAAAAATTAGCATATTTCATCCGACCAATAAAAGAAAAGTGTTTTTAATACAAAAAAGTCAACCTTCAAATAATTATGTTCAGTTATGCACTCAATCCTTGGTCGGGAATCCTTTTGCAGAAATGACTGCTTCAATGCGGCGTGGCATGGAGGCAACCAGCCTGTGGCACTGCTGAGGTGTTATGGAGGCCCAGGATGCTTCGATAGCGGCCTTAAGCTCATCCAGAGTGTTGGGTCTTGCGTCTCTCAACTTTCTCTTCCCAATATCCCACAGATTCTCTATGGGGTTCAGGTCAGGAGAGTTGGCAGGCCAATTGAGCACAGTAATACCATGGTCAGTAAACCATTTACCAGTGGTTTTGGCACTGTGAGCAGGTGCCAGGTCGTGCTGAAAAATGAAATCTTTCTCTCCATAAAGCTTTTCAGCAGATGGAAGCATGAAGTGCTCCAAAATCTCCTGATAGCTAGCTGCATTGACCCTGCCCTTGATAAAACACAGTGGACCAACACCAGCAGCTGACATGGCGCCCCAGACCATCACTGACTGTGGGTACTTGACACTGGACTTCAGGCATTTTGGCATTTCCTTCTCCCCAGTCTTCCTCCAGACTCTGGCACCTTGATTTCCGAATGACATGCAAAATTTGCTTTCATCCGAAAAAAGTACTTTGGACCACTGAGCAACAGTCCAGTGCTGCTTCTCTGTAGCCCAGGTCAGGCGCTTCTGCCGCTGTTTCTGGTTCAAAAGTGGCTTGACCTGGGGAATGCGGCACCTGTAGCCCATTTCCTGCACACGCCTGTTCACGGTGGCTCTGGATGTTTCTACTCCAGACTCAGTCCACTGCTTCCGCAGGTCCTCCAAGGTCTGGAATCGGTCCTTCTACACAATCTTCTTCAGGGTCCGGTCACCTCTTCTCGTTGTGCAGCGTTTTCTGCCACACTTTTTCCTTCCCACAGACTTCCCACTGAGGTGCCTTGATACAGCACTCTGGGAACAGCCTATTCGTTCAGAAATTTCTTTCTGTGTCTTACCCTCTTGCTTGAGGGTGTCAATGATGGCCTTCTGGACAGCAGTCAGGTCAGCAGTCTTACCCATGATTGCGGTTTTGAGTAATGAACCAGGCTGGGAGTTTTTAAAAGCCTCAGGAATCTTTTGCAGGTGTTTAGAGTTAATTAGTTGATTCAGATGATTAGGTTAATAGCTTGTTTAGAGAACCTTTTCATGATATGCTAATTTTTTGAGATAGGAATTTTGGGTTGTCATGAGCTGTATGCCAAAATCATCAATATTAAAACAAGAAAAGGCTTGAACTACTTCAGTTGTGTGTAATGAATCTAAAATATATGAAAGTCTAATGTTTATCAGTACATTACAGAAAATAATGAACTTTATCACAATATGCAAATTTTTTGAGAAGGACCTGTATACTTATTTGGTCAAAGCTGAACCAATGTAACTGTAACTGTAACCAATGTAACTTTGCAAAAATATCCATACCTGGAATTCAGCTTTAATCCATAAAAACGTTAATCCAGATGCATTCGTGCATAGCACTTTTATTTGCATCTGGATTGGTGATTCAATGGATTAAAATTCAGGGTTGATTTTAGCCTACCAAAGTGCTGATCATTGTGGACTTTTGGTTATACTTCCACCCTTTTCCTCTCTGAGGCCTCGTACACACGACCGATTTTCTCGTCGTAAACAGTCAAGAAAAGTGCCGCGAGAGTTTTTTTGTCTAGAAAAACGTTCGTGTGTATGGTTTTACGACGAGAAACTTGACGAGAATCTCGACGAGAAAATAGAGAACCTGCTCTCTATTTTCTCGTCAGGAGTCCAGATTTCCTCGTCGTGTTTCTCGTCGGCCTGTTTTGTGACGAGAAAATGGTTCGTGTGTATGCTTTTACGACTCTTCCAAAAGCGCGCATGCTCACAAGCAACTATGAGACGGGAGCGCATCTTCTGGTAAAACAAGCCTTCATAATGGAGAGAGCACATTCGTCACGCTCATAAATATTTCATCGTTTAAATGTTCTGCATTGAATTCTTCGTTAGAATGTTACATTAATCAAAACGAGAGACCTTCTTTTGCTGCTGATATTCACACAGAGTTATGCCTTATTTTTAACCTTTTTCATGCTGCTCTTTATAAGATTTATGTGTATTATATCGTGCAAGTTTTTAGGAATAATTTAAATGGTTAGATTTTTCAAAATGATGTTAATTATAATTTCTCAATGTTTTGATAGCGATCTCCCATTTAATTTTCTAATCTATATTTTTAAAATTTCACACCATGTTTTTGAGCTAATCAGATTTAGTTATTCTTTTGGGGGGGTGATATCTGTGCCTTTTATTGTCAGTCAAATGTATCTGCTTACTCCAAAGCTTGTTTTTTTTAATTTAAAAATACACATAGTCAAGTATGAACTTAAACAAAAAACACATTTATTCATGTTTATAAATTAAATAAAGAGAAGGCAGCGCTGGAGAAGCTGCTGCCATTTGTGCATCCCGGGGACCCCAGAGCACACAGCAACCCTGTGTGGACACTAAAATTGGGAGCTTGAGAAGGCCCACATTTCAGAACACAATCTGATGCTGGCCTCCCAGAGGTCAGGAACAGCAGCAGGTGAGATATATGTCCCAAGTGTGTGGTACTACAACAGGCTGCCTTCTGTCCGACCAGTGCGACCACAATGAAGCAAGGCCATCACTTCCTCTTCTTCCTGGCAACCTTCCCTGCAGCCTTTACTGAAGCCTTCCTTCTTCGTTTAGCTGGAGGCTGGCCCACTGGAGGGGTACTCCTGTCAGGAGGAGGAGGTGGAGGTGTAGCAGAAGGGGGTGGGGCAGAAGAAGAAGGTGGAGGTGTAGCAGAAGGGGGTGGGGCAGAAGGTGGAGGTGTAGCAGAAGGGGGTGGGGCAGAAGGTGGAGGGGTAGCAGAAGGGGGTGGGGCAGAAGGTGGAGGGGTAGCAGAAGGGGGTGGGGCAGAAGGTGGAGGGGTAGCAGAAGGGGGTGGGGCAGAAGGTGGAGGGGTAGCAGAAGGGGGTGGGGCAGAAGGTGGAGGGGTAGCAGAAGGGGGTGGGGCAGAAGAGGAAGGTGGAGGTGGAGGTTGAGGTTGGGTCAGTTGGGCCACCTCACATATGGCGGTATTGGGGGTAATTTGCTCCATCACCCCCTTGTTGAGCAAGGTGATGAGCAGGGGTTCGCATAGGAGGCGTTGCTCCATGCTCATCACCTTGAACTTAGCCTCCACTAGGCCGGCAATGGCCTCTTCAGGGGATGTGGGCTCCTTGAGGGTGGCATGGGCCTCTTTAATAAGGGCCATTGCTGCCTCACTGGTGGTCCTGTCCCTCCTGCCTCTTTTGTGAAGCCTGATGGGAGGCACCTGGGATCTGTTGCTTCTCCTTTGCCCTGCCACCTCCTGTCTGCCACTGGGCCCTGCCACCTCCTGTCTGCCACTGGGCCCTGCCACCTCCTGGCTGCCACTGGGCCCTGCCACCTCCTGGCTGCCACTGGGCCCTGCCACCTCCTGGCTGCCACTGGGCCCTTCCTCCTCCTGCCTGACAGTTTCCAGACCCTCCTCCTGGCTGATTTCATCCTGTGTATGAAAAAGAAACATAGTTTAATATGTTGGTTTAATCTTTGCATCAAACTTTGTAATCCTGATGGAAGCAATTAGAATGTAAATGCATAAATCCTTGCTTTAAATTTACCACTACATCAGCTTGACTATTTACCACACAATTAAGTGCAGAATAATGTCTACAGATCATGATTTCACTTGTTGAATACAAAATAATGTATGTTTCTCATCCTGACATATTTGGGAAACATTAATTTTATCCCACTACATTTTCAGTTAATACTATACCTGGCTCCAGATGGCCAAATCAGGATCATCCAGGATGGCTGCCTCCTCTTGCTCCAGAGAAGGCTCAGGTTGGCTGCAGGGAAGTCTGGGGGGAAGAGTGGAGAGTGATGGCCTTGGCTCAATGTGGTCATCCAGGAAGGACATCCTGCTGTAGTACCACAAAACCGGGACATAAACATCATCTGCTGCTGCTCCTGACCTCTGAGAAGCCAGCACCTTAGAGCGTTCAGTCCTGTAGGTACCTCTCAAGCTCCCAATTTTAGTGTCCACTTGTTTTGCTGTGGCTGTGGGCACCTTGGTATGCACAAATGGGAGCAGCTTATCCAGCGCTGCTTTTCTCACCCCTTTTTTTTTATGGATGGGGTTTTTGGTCTCCCACAGAGCCGGCAGCTCCCTTACCCGGTCAATAAATTCCGCCAGGAACTCTTTGTCGCTAATAAATACATTCATATTGTATCTGCAAGTAAAATAAATTATATTTAAATAATGTGAGGCAAACAGTCTAACCTCCTTCACATCCTAGTCACCATATATATCCTCCAACAATCTCAAGACAGTATAGGCCAACAATTTTAACAAGTCTCACAAAATCACATACCTTCGTTCGCACGTCCGTCACTTGAACTCCTCTCTCCGCACACCGAACGTACTATAGTCACATGTGTGTTTGCTATATACACACCACGCATGCGTCCAAATTGGAACACGTCGCTCCGCACACGTCGCCCGCCCATGACGTTCTAACTAACATCTTTTCCCCGCCCCTTCTCTTTCGGCGCGCAGACAGATATGGCGGAGTTACAGCAGGTGTCTGATAATTCCGCAACTAGCGAGGAGACAAGCCCGGAGACCGAGGACACGTCACGATCAAGGAGGAGATTCAAGGCATCGAATATGTCTTTGGCGGAGATGGCGGAGATGGTGGACATCTTGGTCAAGGCTGATTATGATGCCAAGCATGGGCCGTATAGCAAACCAAATAGAAGGAAGGCCAAAATCCTCACTAAAGTTGTGAAGAGTCTGAGGGCGAAGTTCGGGGTGAAACGCTCAAATGAGCAGCTCAGAAAGAGGTGGTCAGACCTCAAACTGAGGGAGCCAGACCAGTTGAGGAGCATAAAGAGGATGCTCGCTAAAAGTAAGTAAAATGACGACCTTTCTGCTATTAATCTTTTTAGAAACTTACTTTTTTTTTTTTTAAAGCATATTGGACTCCCTTCCAAAATGTATTATTTTGAACTAGGTTGGGCACAGTAATCGTTCGTTACGTTACCGACACTTCGTTCGGCCACTATCCGTGGTTTTGGCTTATTTAAGACCCCCAAAAGTAATTAGACATCTGCCATTTTTGATCAAGTATTGTGGATAATTTTTAAGTCTAGATGATGTGTTTGTAAGGAGAATGAAATGCAAACTTTAATCAGTGTAAAGGAGAGGACACTCAGCAGCTGCTTCCACATCTGTACTTTGGAGCACTATAGTGTGGGCCACCAGACCCGCCTTTTTTGGGTGTCCCACACAGGTGCATCAGAGTTTATTTGTGGTGCCTCCATGTCCAAAAAATTACATCCAAATGTGAATAATAAACATATTTGGGGTCATAAAGAATGCATTTTTCTTTAAATTCCGCACAAACACACACTTGTACCCCACTTCCAAACAATTTAGCCTGTTTTAAGTTTAAAAATGAGATTTTTACAGTGTGATAAATAGACCTTTGGTTTTATTCTCATAGGGGAGAGAAGACTGGGAGGAGGACACTCCAGGGAGCACATGCACCCCACAACTTCCAAGCAACCCCAAACTCCCAAAGATCCACAACCGAAAGATGTGCAGGAAGTTGAGGTGGAGGAAGGAGAAGTGCAGGAAGGAGAGGTGGATGACGTTGTGGATCTGGTCACCACAACAGGTCAGTATCTGACACCACAGCTTAAGGTAAGCGAGGTAGGCCTGCAGAGTTTTATTAATTTTTTTTTATGGTTTTTAGGGGATGGAAATGTTGTGAAGGATAGCACACCGTTCTCTGCTGACAGTGCCCTCCGCCTCATCCAGCAAGTGATGGAATGTAGCACGGAACTGGACCTAATTAAACAAAGAATCCATGTGATGGAACAAACATTTAAAGACATTCTCGATGTTTTGGGGAGAATTCAATAAGCCATCCAAACACATTTGTTTTTACATGTTTGTTTTTATATTTTTACTAATTTTTTGAGTAACAAAGCAGCCAAAAATTGAATATGCACACAGTGTGTGAACATGTGCTATCTGCCATCAGGGGATATCCATGTACGTCTTTTGTGGGTGCAACACCTTCCTCGTATCAAAAGTCGGTGAACTGAGGAAGGGGATGCACCCCCAAAACACATCCATTGATCACCCCTGATGGCAGATAGCACATGTTGACAATAGGGATCAGGATTGTAAACTTCCTATTTGCAAAAAAGTAAAAATGTGTGCATATTGAATTTTTGACTGGGCAAGGGGTGGCAGGACCCCATATTAGGACGGGCACATAGAGACATAGTTTGTGTAACTGAATGTCTCAGATTGCTCAGAGGTATCCAATGTTGTCATTTTAGAAATGCAAGTGGTATTTTTGTATTTTCATAAGCCAAAATTTGACGGGTTGTGGTCAGGCCAACCCCAAAGTAAAACAAAAAAAAATGTGCAGAGAGTAAAATATTTGAACACAAACAACGTGTAGCTTCTTTTTATAATACACTCTAAGCTTATTTGGTTCTTTTGTAAGGTAACATAGTGAAATTGGTTGTTATTTACTAAAGTAAAATACACTTGCCACTACAAATGCACAAAGACAAACTAGGAGACAGGAAAGAACAAATAATTAAAGGTTTAAAGAAGATTTTTATTGGGATACTTAGACATAGGCTGGCATAGGAATTGCCCCCCTACCCGTGAAATACTCCATGTATTTGTCCCGAACCACACGGGCATTTTGGGGGGGCAAGCCAAGACGGGCAGATTCCAGGCCCGGAAGGGGATTTGCAGGGGAAAGTCCAGCCTCTGGCAAAACTGAGGCCATATATGAATTCGCTTTGCGGCAAAGAAAATTGTGTAGCACACAGCAGCATAACACTACATAGTTTATTTTGTAGTCCGCCAAGTGGATGGAAGTCATAAAAAGGCGGAACCGGCTGGCCATTATGCCGAAGGCATTTTCAACGACTCTTCGGGCCCTGGCCAGCCGGTAATTGAACACACTCTTCTCTGGGGTCAGGGTCCTCTGTGGAAATGGCCTCATAAGATGCCGTCCGAGTCCGAAGGCTTCATCAGCCAAGAAAACAAAGGGGAGTCCTTCAATATTCCCTGCATCCGGTGGCAATGCAAGGTCGTCACTCTGGAGACGGAGGGCAAACTCCGTCTGGATGAAGGATCCCCCATCGGACATCCGGCCATTCTTCCCTACATCAACATAGAGGAATTCATACCGTGCTGACACCACCGCCATCAGCACAATGCTATGAAACCCCTTGTAGTTGTAGTAGTAGGATCCAGAACGGGGTGGCGGCACGATGCGGACGTGCTTCCCGTCTATGGCACCACCGCAGTTGGGGAAGTCCCACCGCGTGGCAAACTCCGATGCCACAGTCTGCCATTCCTGTGGCGTTGAAGGAAGCTGTGGAGTGAAACAAGATGAAATAATATTAGAAAAACAAAGGCATACATTACAAGCAAATTCAAGACCAAAAAATTTGAGACCAACATCAATCTAATTATACGTTTATTAAGGTGTGTAAAAAAAGTATAATGGAAGGCTCATTTATCATATTCATCACCCCCTCTGATGGGCCATTACTAAATTATTTTGGGGGGGGGAGATGTGTTTGGCCACAGGATAGCATTGCAGTGGCGGTGCGTCCAGAGTGGGCGCTGGAGCACTGTCCCCTCTCTCCTGTGCCCATCACTCAGAACAATACATAGGTTCATGCGTTGCATGAACCTATGTATTGTCTATGCCGCACACTATTCAGGTGGATGGCCTCTTGTAAAGCGACCGACATATGATTAATTGCGTCATTTAGGGGGTTAAAATTGCAGAGCAGAAACAGGTATTAAAAAAGTCTTGCAAATTACAACCTGAGGGATGTAATTGGCTTCCTCAAAGAAAAATCGGGGACGCAAGGAGGGGGCATTCCTTGTGTAAACACTGACAGGCAGCTCTGGCAATCATGTTCACCAAATCTGTTTAATGGTAACATGATTGGCTGATGCAACATGAAGGGAAGGAGAAGACATCAAGGACAGAAGAAGGATGGCGCTGACCACAAGAAGGTAAGTGCAGGGCTGGGGGGAAACTGGCTGCAATAGAGGGGACTAAATGGCTGCATTGGAGGGGACAACTGGGGGCGTTTATTAGGCAACAGAGCAAAAAAGGAGGAAGTTTATTTCCGAAATTGGGGTTGTAACCCCCCAACATTTGGAGCAACAGGCGCCCCTGCTGGAAAAGTTAGTGAGGGGAAATATTTAGGGAGGATAAAAAAGGGGCAATCTAAAGCTTCCAACATGCATGGGGACAAAGGGGACATTCTCAGCATATTACAATCATGGTAATTAGGAAAGGATGAAAGAAATACAATACATTAGCATACATGTAATACATAAAATGTGATGTGAAGGGAGAAAACTTACCCTAATATAGTCCTCCTGCAGGACTTGTATAATAGCAGAACAGGTGTCTGGGATTATGAGGCCCAGAGCCTGGGGGGAGATGCCTGTGGTGAACTTCAAGTCCTGAAGACTTCTCCCTGTCGCCAGGTAATGCAACGTGGCGATGAGCCTCTGCTCAGCACTGATGGCTTCCCGCATAACGGTGTCCTTCCTGGTAATATAGGGGGACACCAAAGCCAACAGTTCCTGAAAAACGGGGTCAGACATCCTCAGAAAATTCCTGTAGTCCTCAGGATTATTCTCGACGATCTCCCGCAGCAGAGGCATGTGGCAGAATTGGTCCCGCTGGAGCAACCAATTCTTGGTCCATGAACTCCTCCTCACACCATTCATGGACTGGTCTTGGTCCAAAACAAGCAGACCAACACCAAGCGCACGCACAGCACGAACTCGACGACGAGAACGTCCAGGCGACATGGCTAGGAAACGGTCGTCTAATCAGAACGTACAGAACAGAACGCACTTTAGAACAGCAAGGCCTATGAATAACGAACTGAAATTCAGAAACGAACAGGCAATAACGCACTGTAAAACAGATACGACCTGCCTAGACGCCCTGAAAGTCAAGATACGAACCCACAAGCACAAACTGAACGGCAGAAAACGATCTGAAAAGTACGAAGACTGAAAAGCGCGAATCGTCTCTTCCCAAACTTTTACTTCAGACGCGGTAACACGAGATCAGCAAAAGCAGCCCAAGGGGTGGCGCCAAGAAAAAAGATCTTCCCCTTTATAGTGCCGTCGTACGTGCTGGACGTGAGCGCAGAGAACCACGAGGAAATTGGAAAATGACAGTGTGTACGCATAGAAAGCTTGACGAGAAAATCGACAAGCTTAACAAGAATCTCGTCGAAAAAAACGACGTGTTTTTTACGACGAGAAAATCGGTCGTGTGTACGAGGCCTGACTCTTGGCTCTTTAATCAGACATTTGCTACTTGTTTTACTAAATGCAGCTAGTTAAAGTGGAACTAAACAATACAGTAGTACTGACCAACCTGATTACTTTACTGACCATTACACACTGCACTACACTGCCCACCACACTACACTACACTACCCACCACACTACACTACACTACCCACCACACTACACTACACTACCCACCACACTACACTACACTACACTATACTACCCACCACACTACACTACCCACCACACTACACTACACTACACTACCCACCACACTACACTACACTACCCACCACACTACACTGCCCACCACACTACACTACACACCATACTACACTACACTGCCCACCACACTACACTACACTACCCACCACACTACACTGCCCACCACACTACACTGCCCACCACACTACACTACACACCATACTACACTACACTACACTGCCCACCACACTACACTACACTACCCACCACACTACACTACACTACCCACCACACTACACTACCCACCACACTACACTACACTACACTACCCACCACACTACACTACACTACCCACCACACTACACTGCCCACCACACTACACTACACTACCCACCACACTACACTACACTACACTACCCACCACACTACACTACACTACCCACCACACTACACTGCCCACCACACTACACTACACTACCCACCACACTACACTACACTACACTACCCACCACACTACACTACACTACCCACCGCACTACACTACCCACCACACTACACTACACTACACTACACTACCCACCACACTACACTACACTACCCACCACACTACACTACACTACCCACCACACTACACTACACTGCCTACCACACTACACTACACTACACTACCCACCACACACTACACTACACTACCCACCACACCACACTACACTACCCACCACACTACACACTACACTACCCACCACACTACACTACCCACCACACACCACACTACCCACCACACTACACTACACTACCCACCACACTACACACCACACTACACTACCCACCACACTACACTACCCACCACACTACACTACACTACCCACCACACTACACTACCCACCACACTACACACTACACTACCCACTACACACTACACTACCCACCACACTACACTACACTACCCACCACACTACACTACCCACCATACTACACTACCCACCATACTACACTACCCACCATACTACACTACACACCATACTACACTACCCACCATACTACACTACCCACCATACTACACTACACTACCCACCACACTACACTACACTGCCCACCACACTACACTACACTACACTGCCCACCACACTACACTACACTACCCACCACACTACCCACCACACTACACACTACACTACCCACCACACTACACTACACTACCCACCACACTACACTACCCACCACACTACACTACCCACCATACTACACTACCCACCACACTACACTACACTACCCACCACACTACACTACACTACCCACCACACTACACTACACTACCCACCACACTACACTACACTACCCACTACACTACCCACCATACTACACTACACTACCCACCATACTACACTACCCACCATACTACACTACCCACCATACTACACTACACTACCCACCATACTACACTACCCACCATACTACACTACACTACCCACCATACTACACTACCCACCATACTACACTACACTACACACCATACTACACTACCCACCACACTACACTACACACCATACTACACTACCCACCATACTACCCACCATACTACACTACACTACCCACCATACTACACACCATACTACACTACCCACCATACTACACTACACACCATACTACACTACACTACCCACCATGCTACACTACCCACCATACTACACACCATACTACACTATCCACCATACTACACTACACTACCCACCATACTACACTACCCACCATACTACACACCATACTACACTACACTACCCACCATACTACACACCACACTACACACCATACTACACTACCCACCATACTACACTACACACCATACTACCCACCATACTACACTACACTACCCACCATACTACACACCATACTACACTACCCACCATACTACACTACACTACCCACCATACTACACACCATACTACACTACCCACCATACTACACACCATACTACACTACCCACCATACTACACACCATACTACACTACCCACCATACTACACTACACACCATACTACACTACACTACCCACCATACTACACTACCCACCATACTACACACCATACTACACTACCCACCATACTACACTACACTACCCACCATACTACACTACCCACCACACTACACACCATACTACACTACACTACCCACCATACTACACACCACACTACACTACACACCATACTACACTACCCACCATACTACACTACACACCATACTACCCACCATACTACACTACACTACCCACCATACTACACACCATACTACACTACACACCATACTACCCACCATACTACACTACACTACCCACCATAATACCCACCATACTACACTACCCACCATACTACACTACCCACCATACTACACTACACTGACTGACTGACCTACTACACAGACCCACCTGACTCCTACAGTAGGAGTCCTACTTCGGCTTCCTGCACTACTCACACCCCCCTCCCCCCAGCTCGGTACAAATCCATCCTCTGAGTCCTCCTTACCTCTGTCTGCTCTTCGCCAGGACTCTCCTCAGGACAGGACCTCAGTACTGGACGTGCTGAATTGCTTCGGAGTCCCGACTCCCCGCTAGGGATGAGCTTCGTGTTCGAGTCGAACATACGTTCGACTCAAACATCGGCTGTTCGATCGTTCAACGAACATCGAACGATTTGGGCCGTTCGCGCCAAATTCGAGTGACGCGAACGGCCCACAATGCACTACGCCATCGCAGTGTCATCCAGGCGCTGTGATTGGCCAAGCATGCACTGTGACCCCGCATGCTTGGCCAATCACAGCGCCGGCAGCGAGGAGAGCAATGATTGGCCACAGGCAGGATGCCTGTGGCCAATTATTGCTGAGGGGGTTTAGTACACGCCCCACACTATAAAAGGCCGCCAGCGCGGCGGCCTTGTGTAGTGTGTTCCGGAGCAGGGAAAGAGAAGCATAGGCAGGGACAGTGTCATTATTTTTCCTTTACTAATCCTGGATTCCTTGTGTTTAGGGACAAATAAGGATAGGTAGGGAGAGTGTCAGTGACAGTGTGCTATTCTGTGCTAATCCTTGTTTGTAGGGACAGAGAGGTACAGTGAGGGAAAGTGTCAGTGTGCTATTCTGTTCTAAACCAATCTTGCTGAACCATATTTTCAATCCTTGAGTTTAGGGACAGAGAGGTACAGTGAGGGAAAGTGTCAGTGTGCTATTCTGTTCTAAAACTATTTTGCTGAACCATATTTTCAATCCTTGAGTTGAGGGACAGAGAGGTACAGTGAGTGAAACTGACAGTGTGCTATTCTGTTCTAAACCAATTTTGCTGTTCCATATTTTCAATCCTTGAGTTTAGGGACAGAGAAGGACACTCGTAGAAATTATCAGTGTGCTATTCTGTGCTAAATCTTGTTTGTAGGGAGGGACAGAGTAGGACAGTGAGGGAAAGTGTCAGTGTGCTATTCTGTTCTAAAACTATTTTGCTGAACCATATTTTCAATCCTTGAGTTGAGGGACAGAGAGGTACAGTGAGTGAAACTGACAGTGTGCTATTCTGTTCTAAACCAATTTTGCTGTTCCATATTTTCAATCCTTGAGTTGAGGGACAGAGAGGTACAGTGAGTGAAACTGACAGTGTGCTATTCTGTTCTAAACCAATTTTGCTGTTCCATATTTTCAATCCTTGAGTTTAGGGACAGAGAAGGACACTCGTACAAATTATCAGTGTGCTATTCTGTGCTAAATCTTGTTTGTAGGGAGGGACAGAGTAGGACAGTGAGGGAAAGTGTCAGTGTGCTATTCTGTTCTAAAACTATTTTGCTGAACCATATTTTCAATCCTTGAGTTGAGGGACAGAGAGGTACAGTGAGTGAAACTGACAGTGTGCTATTCTGTTCTAAACCAATTTTGCTGTTCCATATTTTCAATCCTTGAGTTTAGGGACAGAGAAGGACACTCATAGAAATTATCAGTGTGCTATTCTGTGCTAAATCTTGTTTGTAGGGAGGGACAGAGTAGGACAGTGAGGGAAAGTGTCAGTGTGCTATTCTGTTCTAAAACTATTTTGCTGAACCATATTTTCAATCCTTGAGTTGAGGGACAGAGAGGTACAGTGAGTGAAACTGACAGTGTGCTATTCTGTTCTAAACCAATTTTGCTGTTCCATATTTTCAATCCTTGAGTTTAGGGACAGAGAAGGACACTCGTAGAAATTATCAGTGTGCTATTCTGTGCTAAATCTTGTTTGTAGGGAGGGACAGAGTAGGACAGTGAGGGAAAGTGTCAGTGTGCTATTCTGTTCTAAAACTATTTTGCTGAACCATATTTTCAATCCTTGAGTTGAGGGACAGAGAGGTACAGTGAGTGAAACTGACAGTGTGCTATTCTGTTCTAAACCAATTTTGCTGTTCCATATTTTCAATCCTTGAGTTTAGGGACAGAGAAGGACACTCGTAGAAATTATCAGTGTGCTATTCTGTGCTAAATCTTGTTTGTAGGGAGGGACAGAGTAGGACAGTGAGGGAAAGTGTCAGTGTGCTATTCTGTTCTAAAACTATTTTGCTGAACCATATTTTCAATCCTTGAGTTGAGGGACAGAGAGGTACAGTGAGTGAAACTGACAGTGTGCTATTCTGTTCTAAACCAATTTTGCTGTTCCATATTTTCAATCCTTGAGTTTAGGGACAGAGAAGGACACTCGTAGAAATTATCAGTGTGCTATTCTGTGCTAAATCTTGTTTGTAGGGAGGGACAGAGTAGGACAGTGAGGGAAAGTGTCAGTGTGCTATTCTGTTCTAAAACTATTTTGCTGAACCATATTTTAAATCCTTGAGTTGAGGGACAGAGAGGTACAGTGAGTGAAACTGACAGTGTGCTATTCAGTTCTAAACCAATTTTTCTGTTCCATATTTTCAATCCTTGAGTTTAGGGAAAGAGAAGGACACTCGTAGAAATTATCAGTGTGCTATTCTGTAATAAATCTTGTTTGTAGGGAGGGACAGAGTAGGACAGTGAGGGAAAGTGTCAGTGTGCTGTTCTGTTCTAAAACTATTTTGCTGAACCATATTTTCAATCCTTGAGTTGAGGGACAGAGAGGTACAGTGAGTGAAACTGACAGTGTGCTATT
The DNA here is from genome assembly GCA_029206835.1 of Rana muscosa. Taxonomy (NCBI): domain Eukaryota; kingdom Metazoa; phylum Chordata; class Amphibia; order Anura; family Ranidae; genus Rana; species Rana muscosa. The sequence goes on along the minus strand of JARGYO010005626.1, from coordinate 152,593,190 downwards.
CTGTTCTAAACCAATTTTGCTGTTCCATATTTTCAATCCTTGAGTTTAGGGACAGAGAAGGACACTCGTAGAAATTATCAGTGTGCTATTCTGTGCTAAATCTTGTTTGTAGGGAGGGACAGAGTAGGACAGTGAGGGAAAGTGTCAGTGTGCTATTCTGTTCTAAAACTATTTTGCTGAACCATATTTTCAATCCTTGAGTTGAGGGACAGAGAGGTACAGTGAGTGAAACTGACAGTGTGCTATTCTGTTCTAAACCAATTTTGCTGTTCCATATTTTCAATCCTTGAGTTTAGGGACAGAGAAGGACACTCATAGAAATTATCAGTGTGCTATTCTGTGCTAAATCTTGTTTGTAGGGAGGGACAGAGTAGGACAGTGAGGGAAAGTGTCAGTGTGCTATTCTGTTCTAAAACTATTTTGCTGTTCCATATTTTCAATCCTTGAGTTGAGGGACAGAGAGGTACAGTGAGTGAAACTGACAGTGTGCTATTCTGTTCTAAACCAATTTTGCTGTTCCATATTTTCAATCCTTGAGTTTAGGGACAGAGAAGGACACTCATAGAAATTATCAGTGTGCTATTCTGTGCTAAATCTTGTTTGTAGGGAGAGACAGAGTAGGACAGTGAGGGAAAGTGTCAGTGTGCTATTCTGTTCTAAAACTATTTTGCTGAACCATATTTTCAATCCTTGAGTTGAGGGACAGAGAGGTACAGTGAGTGAAACTGACAGTGTGCTATTCTGTTCTAAACCAATTTTGCTGTTCCATATTTTCAATCCTTGAGTTTAGGGACAGAGAAGGACACTCGTAGAAATTATCAGTGTGCTATTCTGTGCTAAATCTTGTTTGTAGGGAGGGACAGAGTAGGACAGTGAGGGAAAGTGTCAGTGTGCTATTCTGTTCTAAAACTATTTTGCTGAACCATATTTTCAATCCTTGAGTTGAGGGACAGAGAGGTACAGTGAGTGAAACTGACAGTGTGCTATTCTGTTCTAAACCAATTTTGCTGTTCCATATTTTCAATCCTTGAGTTTAGGGACAGAGAAGGACACTCGTAGAAATTATCAGTGTGCTATTCTGTGCTAAATCTTGTTTGTAGGGAGGGACAGAGTAGGACAGTGAGGGAAAGTGTCAGTGTGCTATTCTGTTCTAAAACTATTTTGCTGAACCATATTTTCAATCCTTGAGTTGAGGGACAGAGAGGTACAGTGAGTGAAACTGACAGTGTGCTATTCTGTTCTAAACCAATTTTGCTGTTCCATATTTTCAATCCTTGAGTTTAGGGACAGAGAAGAACACTCGTAGAAATTATCAGTGTGCTATTCTGTGATAAATCTTGTTTGTAGGGAGGGACAGAGTAGGACAGTGAGGGAAAGTGTCAGTGTGCTATTCTGTTCTAAAACTATTTTGCTGAACCATATTTTCAATCCTTGAGTTGAGGGACAGAGAGGTACAGTGAGTGAAACTGACAGTGTGCTATTCAGTTCTAAACCAATTTTTCTGTTCCATATTTTCAATCCTTGAGTTTAGGGAAAGAGAAGGACACTCGTAGAAATTATCAGTGTGCTATTCTGTAATAAATCTTGTTTGTAGGGAGGGACAGAGTAGGACAGTGAGGGAAAGTCTCAGTGTGCTGTTCTGTTCTAAAACTATTTTGCTGAACCATATTTTCAATCCTTGAGTTGAGGGACAGAGAGGTACAGTGAGTGAAACTGACAGTGTGCTATTCTGTTCTAAACCAATTTTGCTGTTCCATATTTTCAATCCTTGAGTTTAGGGACAGAGAAGGACACTCATAGAAATTATCAGTGTGCTATTCTGTGCTAAATCTTGTTTGTAGGGAGGGACAGAGTAGGACAGTGAGGGAAAGTGTCAGTGTGCTATTCTGTTCTAAAACTATTTTGCTGAACCATATTTTCAATCCTTGAGTTGAGGGACAGAGAGGTACAGTGAGTGAAACTGACAGTGTGCTATTCTGTTCTAAACCAATTTTGCTGTTCCATATTTTCAATCCTTGAGTTTAGGGACAGAGAAGGACACTCATAGAAATTATCAGTGTGCTATTCTGTGCTAAATCTTGTTTGTAGGGAGGGACAGAGTAGGACAGTGAGGGAAAGTGTCAGTGTGCTATTCTGTTCTAAAACTATTTTGCTGAACCATATTTTCAATCCTTGAGTTGAGGGACAGAGAGGTACAGTGAGTGAAACTGACAGTGTGCTATTCTGTTCTAAACCAATTTTGCTGTTCCATATTTTCAATCCTTGAGTTTAGGGACAGAGAAGGACACTCGTAGAAATTATCAGTGTGCTATTCTGTGCTAAATCTTGTTTGTAGGGAGGGACAGAGTAGGACAGTGAGGGAAAGTGTCAGTGTGCTATTCTGTTCTAAAACTATTTTGCTGAACCATATTTTCAATCCTTGAGTTGAGGGACAGAGAGGTACAGTGAGTGAAACTGACAGTGTGCTATTCTGTTCTAAACCAATTTTGCTGTTCCATATTTTCAATCCTTGAGTTTAGGGACAGAGAAGGACACTCGTAGAAATTATCAGTGTGCTATTCTGTGATAAATCTTGTTTGTAGGGAGGGACAGAGTAGGACAGTGAGGGAAAGTGTCAGTGTGCTATTCTGTTCTAAAACTATTTTGCTGAACCATATTTTCAATCCTTGAGTTGAGGGACAGAGAGGTACAGTGAGTGAAACTGACAGTGTGCTATTCAGTTCTAAACCAATTTTTCTGTTCCATATTTTCAATCCTTGAGTTTAGGGAAAGAGAAGGACACTCGTAGAAATTATCAGTGTGCTATTCTGTAATAAATCTTGTTTGTAGGGAGGGACAGAGTAGGACAGTGAGGGAAAGTGTCAGTGTGCTGTTCTGTTCTAAAACTATTTTGCTGAACCATATTTTCAATCCTTGAGTTGAGGGACAGAGAGGTACAGTGAGTGAAACTGACAGTGTGCTATTCTGTTCTAAACCAATTTTGCTGTTCCATATTTTCAATCCTTGAGTTTAGGGACAGAGAAGGACACTCATAGAAATTATCAGTGTGCTATTCTGTGCTAAATCTTGTTTGTAGGGAGGGACAGAGTAGGACAGTGAGGGAAAGTGTCAGTGTGCTATTCTGTTCTAAAACTATTTTGCTGAACCATATTTTCAATCCTTGAGTTGAGGGACAGAGAGGTGCAGTGAGTGAAACTGACAGTGTGCTATTCTGTTCTAAACCAATTTTGCTGTTCCATATTTTCAATCCTTGAGTTTAGGGACAGAGAAGGACACTCATAGAAATTATCAGTGTGCTATTCTGTGCTAAATCTTGTTTGTAGGGAGGGACAGACTAGGACAGTGAGGGAAAGTGTCAGTGTGCTATTCTGTTCTAAAACTATTTTGCTGAACCATATTTTCAATCCTTGAGTTGAGGGACAGAGAGGTACAGTGAGTGAAACTGACAGTGTGCTATTCTGTTCTAAACCAATTTTGCTGTTCCATATTTTCAATCCTTGAGTTTAGGGACAGAGAAGGACACTCGTAGAAATTATCAGTGTGCTATTCTGTGCTAAATCTTGTTTGTAGGGAGGGACAGAGTAGGACAGTGAGGGAAAGTGTCAGTGTGCTATTCTGTTCTAAAACTATTTTGCTGAACCATATTTTCAATCCTTGAGTTGAGGGACAGAGAGGTACAGTGAGTGAAAGTGACAGTGTGCTATTCTGTTCTAAACCAATTTTGCTGTTCCATATTTTCAATCCTTGAGTTTAGGGACAGAGAAGGACACTCGTAGAAATTATCAGTGTGCTATTCTGTGATAAATCTTGTTTGTAGGGAGGGACAGAGTAGGACAGTGAGGGAAAGTGTCAGTGTGCTATTCTGTTCTAAAACTATTTTGCTGAACCATATTTTCAATCCTTGAGTTGAGGGACAGAGAGGTACAGTGAGTGAAACTGACAGTGTGCTATTCAGTTCTAAACCAATTTTTCTGTTCCATATTTTCAATCCTTGAGTTTAGGGAAAGAGAAGGACACTCGTAGAAATTATCAGTGTGCTATTCTGTAATAAATCTTGTTTGTAGGGAGGGACAGAGTAGGACAGTGAGGGAAAGTGTCAGTGTGCTGTTCTGTTCTAAAACTATTTTGCTGAACCATATTTTCAATCCTTGAGTTGAGGGACAGAGAGGTACAGTGAGTGAAACTGACAGTGTGCTATTCTGTTCTAAACCAATTTTGCTGTTCCATATTTTCAATCCTTGAGTTTAGGGACAGAGAAGGACACTCGTAGAAATTATCAGTGTGCTATTCTGTGCTAAATCTTGTTTGTAGGGAGGGACAGAGTAGGACAGTGAGGGAAAGTGTCAGTGTGCTATTCTGTTCTAAAACTATTTTGCTGAACCATATTTTCAATCCTTGAGTTGAGGGACAGAGAGGTACAGTGAGTGAAACTGACAGTGTGCTATTCTGTTCTAAACCAATTTTGCTGTTCCATATTTTCAATCCTTGAGTTTAGGGACAGAGAAGGACACTCATAGAAATTATCAGTGTGCTATTCTGTGCTAAATCTTGTTTGTAGGGAGGGACAGAGTAGGACAGTGAGGGAAAGTGTCAGTGTGCTATTCTGTTCTAAAACTATTTTGCTGTTCCATATTTTCAATCCTTGAGTTGAGGGACAGAGAGGTACAGTGAGTGAAACTGACAGTGTGCTATTCTGTTCTAAACCAATTTTGCTGTTCCATATTTTCAATCCTTGAGTTTAGGGACAGAGAAGGACACTCGTAGAAATTATCAGTGTGCTATTCTGTGCTAAATCTTGTTTGTAGGGAGGGACAGAGTAGGACAGTGAGGGAAAGTGTCAGTGTGCTGTTCTGTTCTAAAACTATTTTGCTGAACCATATTTTCAATCCTTGAGTTGAGGGACAGAGAGGTACAGTGAGTGAAACTGACAGTGTGCTATTCTGTTCTAAACCAATTTTGCTGTTCCATATTTTCAATCCTTGAGTTTAGGGACAGAGAAGGACACTCATAGAAATTATCAGTGTGCTATTCTGTGCTAAATCTTGTTTGTAGGGAGGGACAGAGTAGGACAGTGAGGGAAAGTGTCAGTGTGCTATTCTGTTCTAAAACTATTTTGCTGAACCATATTTTCAATCCTTGAGTTGAAGGACAGAGAGGTACAGTGAGTGAAACTGACAGTGTGCTATTCTGTTCTAAACCAATTTTGCTGTTCCATATTTTCAATCCTTGAGTTTAGGGACAGAGAAGGACACTCGTAGAAATTATCAGTGTGCTATTCTGTGCTAAATCTTGTTTGTAGGGAGGGACAGAGTAGGACAGTGAGGGAAAGTGTCAGTGTGCTATTCTGTTCTAAAACTATTTTGCTGAACCATATTTTCAATCCTTGAGTTGAGGGACAGAGAGGTACAGTGAGTGAAAGTGACAGTGTGCTATTCTGTTCTAAACCAATTTTGCTGTTCCATATTTTCAATCCTTGAGTTTAGGGACAGAGAAGGACACTCGTAGAAATTATCAGTGTGCTATTCTGTGCTAAATCTTGTTTGTAGGGAGGGACAGAGTAGGACAGTGAGGGAAAGTGTCAGTGTGCTATTCTGTTCTAAAACTATTTTGCTGAACCATGTTTTCAATCCTTGAGTTGAGGGACAGAGAGGTACAGTGAGTGAAACTGTCAGTGTGCTATTCTGTTCTAAACCAATTTTGCTGTTCCATATTTTCAATCCTTGAGTTTAGGGACAGCGAAGGACACTCATAGAAATTATCAGTGTGCTATTCTGTGCTAAATCTTGTTTGTAGGGAGGGACAGAGTAGGACAGTGAGGGAAAGTGTCAGTGTGCTATTCTGTTCTAAAACTATTTTGCTGTTCCATATTTTCAATCCTTGAGTTGAGGGACAGAGAGGTACAGTGAGTGAAACTGACAGTGTGCTATTCTGTTCTAAACCAATTTTGCTGTTCCATATTTTCAATCCTTGAGTTTAGGGACAGAGAAGGACACTCGTAGAAATTATCAGTGTGCTATTCTGTGCTAAATCTTGTTTGTAGGGAGGGACAGAGTAGGACAGTGAGGGAAAGTGTCAGTGTGCTGTTCTGTTCTAAAACTATTTTGCTGAACCATATTTGCAATCCTTGAGTTGAGGGACAGAGAGGTACAGTGAGTGAAACTGACAGTGTGCTATTCTGTTCTAAACCAATTTTGCTGTTCCATATTTTCAATCCTTGAGTTTAGGGACAGAGAAGTACACTCATAGAAATTATCAGTGTGTTATTCTGTGCTAAATCTTGTTTGTAGGGAGGGACAGAGTAGGACAGTGAGGGAAAGTGTCAGTGTGCTATTCTGTTCTAAAACTATTTTGCTGAACCATATTTTCAATCCTTGAGTTGAGGGACAGAGAGGTACAGTGAGTGAAACTGACAGTGTGCTATTCTGTTCTAAACCAATTTTGCTGTTCCATATTTTCAATCCTTGAGTTTAGGGACAGAGAAGGACACTCGTAGAAATTATCAGTGTGCTATTCTGTGCTAAATCTTGTTTGTAGGGAGGGACAGAGTAGGACAGTGAGGGAAAGTGTCAGTGTGCTATTCTGTTCTAAAACTATTTTGCTGAACCATATTTTCAATCCTTGAGTTGAGGGACAGAGAGGTACAGTGAGTGAAACTGACAGTGTGCTATTCTGTTCTAAACCAATTTTGCTGTTCCATATTTTCAATCCTTGAGTTTAGGGACAGAGAAGGACACCCGTAGAAATTATCAGTGTGCTATTCTGTGCTAAATCTTGTTTGTAGGGAGGGACAGAGTAGGACAGTGAGGGAAAGTGTCAGTGTGCTATTCTGTTCTAAAACTATTTTGCTGAACCATATTTTCAATCCTTGAGTTGAGGGACAGAGAGGTACAGTGAGTGAAACTGACAGTGTGCTATTCTGTTCTAAACCAATTTTGCTGTTCCATATTTTCAATCCTTGAGTTTAGGGACAGAGAAGGACACTCGTAGAAATTATCAGTGTGCTATTCTGTGCTAAATCTTGTTTGTAGGGAGGGACAGAGTAGGACAGTGAGGGAAAGTGTCAGTGTGCTATTCTGTTCTAAAACTATTTTGCTGAACCATATTTTCAATCCCTGAGTTGAGGGACAGAGAGGTACAGTGAGTGAAACTGACAGTGTGCTATTCTGTTCTAAACCAATTTTGCTGTTCCATATTTTCAATCCTTGAGTTTAGGGACAGAGAAGGACACTCGTAGAAATTATCAGTGTGCTATTCTGTGCTAAATCTTGTTTGTAGGGAGGGACAGAGTAGGACAGTGAGGGAAAGTGTCAGTGTGCTATTCTGTTCTAAAACTATTTTGCTGAACCATATTTTCAATCCTTGAGTTGAGGGACAGAGAGGTACAGTGAGTGAAACTGACAGTGTGCTATTCTGTTCTAAACCAATTTTGCTGTTCCATATTTTCAATCCTTGAGTTTAGGGACAGAGAAGGACACTCATAGAAATTATCAGTGTGCTATTCTGTGCTAAATCTTGTTTGTAGGGAGAGACAGAGTAGGACAGTGAGGGAAAGTGTCAGTGTGCTATTCTGTTCTAAAACTATTTTGCTGAACCATATTTTCAATCCTTGAGTTGAGGGACAGAGAGGTACAGTGAGTGAAACTGACAGTGTGCTATTCTGTTCTAAACCAATTTTGCTGTTCCATATTTTCAATCCTTGAGTTTAGGGACAGAGAAGGACACTCGTAGAAATTATCAGTGTGCTATTCTGTGCTGAATCTTGTTTGTAGGGAGGGACAGAGTAGGACAGTGAGGGAAAGTGTCAGTGTGCTATTCTGTTCTAAAACTATTTTGCTGAACCATATTTTCAATCCTTGAGTTGAGGGACAGAGAGGTACAGTGAGTGAAACTGACAGTGTGCTATTCTGTTCTAAACCAATTTTGCTGTTCCATATTTTCAATCCTTGAGTTTAGGGACAGAGAAGGACACTCGTAGAAATTATCAGTGTGCTATTCTGTGCTAAATCTTGTTTGTAGGGAGGGACAGAGTAGGACAGTGAGGGAAAGTGTCAGTGTGCTATTCTGTTCTAAAACTATTTTGCTGAACCATATTTTCAATCCTTGAGTTGAGGGACAGAGAGGTACAGTGAGTGAAACTGACAGTGTGCTATTCAGTTCTAAACCAATTTTTCTGTTCCATATTTTCAATCCTTGAGTTTAGGGAAAGAGAAGGACACTCGTAGAAATTATCAGTGTGCTATTCTGTAATAAATCTTGTTTGTAGGGAGGGACAGAGTAGGACAGTGAGGGAAAGTGTCAGTGTGCTGTTCTGTTCTAAAACTATTTTGCTGAACCATATTTCCAATCCTTGAGTTGAGGGACAGAGAGGTACAGTGAGTGAAACTGACAGTGTGCTATTCTGTTCTAAACCAATTTTGCTGTTCCATATTTTCAATCCTTGAGTTTAGGGACAGAGAAGGACACTCGTAGAAATTATCAGTGTGCTATTCTGTGCTAAATCTTGTTTGTAGGGAGGGACAGAGTAGGACAGTGAGGGAAAGTGTCAGTGTGCTATTCTGTTCTAAAACTATTTTGCTGAACCATATTTTCAATCCTTGAGTTGAGGGACAGAGAGGTACAGTGAGTGAAACTGACAGTGTGCTATTCTGTTCTAAACCAATTTTGCTGTTCCATATTTTCAATCCTTGAGTTTAGGGACAGAGAAGGACACTCATAGAAATTATCAGTGTGCTATTCTGTGCTAAATCTTGTTTGTAGGGAGGGACAGAGTAGGACAGTGAGGGAAAGTGTCAGTGTGCTATTCTGTTCTAAAACTATTTTGCTGTTCCATATTTTCAATCCTTGAGTTGAGGGACAGAGAGGTACAGTGAGTGAAACTGACAGTGTGCTATTCTGTTCTAAACCAATTTTGCTGTTCCATATTTTCAATCCTTGAGTTTAGGGACAGAGAAGGACACTCGTAGAAATTATCAGTGTGCTATTCTGTGCTAAATCTTGTTTTTAGGGAGGGACAGAGTAGGACAGTGAGGGAAAGTGTCAGTGTGCTGTTCTGTTCTAAAACTATTTTGCTGAACCATATTTTCAATCCTTGAGTTGAGGGACAGAGAGGTACAGTGAGTGAAACTGACAGTGTGCTATTCTGTTCTAAACCAATTTTGCTGTTCCATATTTTCAATCCTTGAGTTGAGGGACAGAGAGGTACAGTGAGTGAAACTGACAGTGTGCTATTCTGTTCTAAACCAATTTTGCTGTTCCATATTTTCAATCCTTGAGTTTAGGGACAGAGAAGGACACTCGTAGAAATTATCAGTGTGCTATTCTGTGCTAAATCTTGTTTGTAGGGAGGGACAGAGTAGGACAGTGAGGGAAAGTGTCAGTGTGCTATTCTGTTCTAAAACTATTTTGCTGAACCATATTTTCAATCCTTGAGTTGAGGGACAGAGAGGTACAGTGAGTGAAACTGACAGTGTGCTATTCTGTTCTAAACCAATTTTGCTGTTCCATATTTTCAATCCTTGAGTTTAGGGACAGAGAAGGACACCCGTAGAAATTATCAGTGTGCTATTCTGTGCTAAATCTTGTTTGTAGGGAGGGACAGAGTAGGACAGTGAGGGAAAGTGTCAGTGTGCTATTCTGTTCTAAAACTATTTTGCTGAACCATATTTTCAATCCTTGAGTTGAGGGACAGAGAGGTACAGTGAGTGAAACTGACAGTGTGCTATTCTGTTCTAAACCAATTTTGCTGTTCCATATTTTCAATCCTTGAGTTTAGGGACAGAGAAGGACACTCGTAGAAATTATCAGTGTGCTATTCTGTGCTAAATCTTGTTTGTAGGGAGGGACAGAGTAGGACAGTGAGGGAAAGTGTCAGTGTGCTATTCTGTTCTAAAACTATTTTGCTGAACCATATTTTCAATCCCTGAGTTGAGGGACAGAGAGGTACAGTGAGTGAAACTGACAGTGTGCTATTCTGTTCTAAACCAATTTTGCTGTTCCATATTTTAAATCCTTGAGTTTAGGGACAGAGAAGGACACTCGTAGAAATTATCAGTGTGCTATTCTGTGCTAAATCTTGTTTGTAGGGAGGGACAGAGTAGGACAGTGAGGGAAAGTGTCAGTGTGCTATTCTGTTCTAAAACTATTTTGCTGAACCATATTTTCAATCCTTGAGTTGAGGGACAGAGAGGTACAGTGAGTGAAACTGACAGTGTGCTATTCTGTTCTAAACCAATTTTGCTGTTCCATATTTTCAATCCTTGAGTTTAGGGACAGAGAAGGACACTCATAGAAATTATCAGTGTGCTATTCTGTGCTAAATCTTGTTTGTAGGGAGAGACAGAGTAGGACAGTGAGGGAAAGTGTCAGTGTGCTATTCTGTTCTAAAACTATTTTGCTGAACCATATTTTCAATCCTTGAGTTGAGGGACAGAGAGGTACAGTGAGTGAAACTGACAGTGTGCTATTCTGTTCTAAACCAATTTTGCTGTTCCATATTTTCAATCCTTGAGTTTAGGGACAGAGAAGGACACTCGTAGAAATTATCAGTGTGCTATTCTGTGCTGAATCTTGTTTGTAGGGAGGGACAGAGTAGGACAGTGAGGGAAAGTGTCAGTGTGCTATTCTGTTCTAAAACTATTTTGCTGAACCATATTTTCAATCCTTGAGTTGAGGGACAGAGAGGTACAGTGAGTGAAACTGACAGTGTGCTATTCTGTTCTAAACCAATTTTGCTGTTCCATATTTTCAATCCTTGAGTTTAGGGACAGAGAAGGACACTCGTAGAAATTATCAGTGTGCTATTCTGTGCTAAATCTTGTTTGTAGGGAGGGACAGAGTAGGACAGTGAGGGAAAGTGTCAGTGTGCTATTCTGTTCTAAAACTATTTTGCTGAACCATATTTTCAATCCTTGAGTTGAGGGACAGAGAGGTACAGTGAGTGAAACTGACAGTGTGCTATTCAGTTCTAAACCAATTTTTCTGTTCCATATTTTCAATCCTTGAGTTTAGGGAAAGAGAAGGACACTCGTAGAAATTATCAGTGTGCTATTCTGTAATAAATCTTGTTTGTAGGGAGGGACAGAGTAGGACAGTGAGGGAAAGTGTCAGTGTGCTGTTCTGTTCTAAAACTATTTTGCTGAACCATATTTCCAATCCTTGAGTTGAGGGACAGAGAGGTACAGTGAGTGAAACTGACAGTGTGCTATTCTGTTCTAAACCAATTTTGCTGTTCCATATTTTCAATCCTTGAGTTTAGGGACAGAGAAGGACACTCGTAGAAATTATCAGTGTGCTATTCTGTGCTAAATCTTGTTTGTAGGGAGGGACAGAGTAGGACAGTGAGGGAAAGTGTCAGTGTGCTATTCTGTTCTAAAACTATTTTGCTGAACCATATTTTCAATCCTTGAGTTGAGGGACAGAGAGGTACAGTGAGTGAAACTGACAGTGTGCTATTCTGTTCTAAACCAATTTTGCTGTTCCATATTTTCAATCCTTGAGTTTAGGGACAGAGAAGGACACTCATAGAAATTATCAGTGTGCTATTCTGTGCTAAATCTTGTTTGTAGGGAGGGACAGAGTAGGACAGTGAGGGAAAGTGTCAGTGTGCTATTCTGTTCTAAAACTATTTTGCTGTTCCATATTTTCAATCCTTGAGTTGAGGGACAGAGAGGTACAGTGAGTGAAACTGACAGTGTGCTATTCTGTTCTAAACCAATTTTGCTGTTCCATATTTTCAATCCTTGAGTTTAGGGACAGAGAAGGACACTCGTAGAAATTATCAGTGTGCTATTCTGTGCTAAATCTTGTTTTTAGGGAGGGACAGAGTAGGACAGTGAGGGAAAGTGTCAGTGTGCTGTTCTGTTCTAAAACTATTTTGCTGAACCATATTTTCAATCCTTGAGTTGAGGGACAGAGAGGTACAGTGAGTGAAACTGACAGTGTGCTATTCTGTTCTAAACCAATTTTGCTGTTCCATATTTTCAATCCTTGAGTTTAGGGACAGAGAAGGACACTCGTAGAAATTATCAGTGTGCTATTCTGTGCTAAATCTTGTTTGTAGGGAGGGACAGAGTAGGACAGTGAGGGAAAGTGTCAGTGTGCTATTCTGTTCTAAAACTATTTTGCTGAACCATATTTTCAATCCTTGAATTGAGGGACAGAGAGGTACAGTGAGTGAAACTGACAGTGTGCTATTCTGTTCTAAACCAATTTTGCTGTTCCATATTTTCAATCCTTGAGTTTAGGGACAGAGAAGGACACTCATAGAAATTATCAGTGTGCTATTCTGTGCTAAATCTTGTTTGTAGGGAGGGACAGAGTAGGACAGTGAGGGAAAGTGTCAGTGTGCTATTCTGTTCTAAAACTATTTTGCTGTTCCATATTTTCAATCCTTGAGTTGAGGGACAGAGAGGTACAGTGAGTGAAACTGACAGTGTGCTATTCTGTTCTAAACGAATTTTGCTGTTCCATATTTTCAATCCTTGAGTTTAGGGACAGAGAAGGACACTCGTAGAAATTATCAGTGTGCTATTCTGTGCTAAATCTTGTTTGTGGGGAGGGACAGAGTAGGACAGTGAGGGAAAGTGTCAGTGTGCTGTTCTGTTCTAAAACTATTTTGCTGAACCATATTTTCAATCCTTGAGTTGAGGGACAGAGAGGTACAGTGAGTGAAACTGACAGTGTGCTATTCTGTTCTAAACCAATTTTGCTGTTCCATATTTTCAATCCTTGAGTTGAGGGACAGAGAGGTACAGTGAGTGAAACTGACAGTGTGCTATTCTGTTCTAAACCAATTTTGCTGTTCCATATTTTCAATCCTTGAGTTTAGGGACAGAGAAGGACACTCGTAGAAATTATCAGTGTGCTATTCTGTGCTAAATCTTGTTTGTAGGGAGGGACAGAGTAGGACAGTGAGGGAAAGTGTCAGTGTGCTGTTCTGTTCTAAAACTATTTTGCTGAACCATATTTTCAATCCTTGAGTTGAGGGACAGAGAGGTACAGTGAGTGAAACTGACAGTGTGCTATTCTGTTCTAAACCAATTTTGCTGTTCCATATTTTCAATCCTTGAGTTTAGGGACAGAGAAGGACACTCATAGAAATTATCAGTGTGCTATTCTGTGCTAAATCTTGTTTGTAGGGAGGGACAGAGTAGGACAGTGAGGGAAAGTGTCAGGGTGCTATTCTGTTCTAAAACTATTTTGCTGAACCATATTTTCAATCCTTGAGTTGAGGGACAGAGAGGTACAGTGAGTGAAACTGACAGTGTGCTATTCTGTTCTAAACCAATTTTGCTGTTCCATATTTTCAATCCTTGAGTTTAGGGACAGAGAAGGACACTCGTAGAAATTATCAGTGTGCTATTCTGTGCTAAATCTTGTTTGTAGGGAGGGACAGAGTAGGACAGTGAGGGAAAGTGTCAGTGTGCTATTCTGTTCTAAAACTATTTTGCTGAACCATATTTTCAATCCTTGAGTTGAGGGACAGAGAGGTACAGTGAGTGAAACTGACAGTGTGCTATTCTGTTCTAAACCAATTTTGCTGTTCCATATTTTCAATCCTTGAGTTTAGGGAAAGAGAAGGACACTCGTAGAAATTATCAGTGTGCTATTCTGTAATAAATCTTGTTTGTAGGGAGGGACAGAGTAGGACAGTGAGGGAAAGTGTCAGTGTGCTGTTCTGTTCTAAAACTATTTTGCTGAACCATATTTTCAATCCTTGAGTTGAGGGACAGAGAGGTACAGTGAGTGAAACTGACAGTGTGCTATTCTGTTCTAAACCAATTTTGCTGTTCCATATTTTCAATCCTTGAGTTTAGGGACAGAGAAGGACACTCGTAGAAATTATCAGTGTGCTATTCTGTGCTAAATCTTGTTTGTAGGGAGGGACAGAGTAGGACAGTGAGGGAAAGTGTCAGTGTGCTATTCTGTTCTAAAACTATTTTGCTGAACCATATTTTCAATCCTTGAGTTGAGGGACAGAGAGGTACAGTGAGTGAAACTGACAGTGTGCTATTCTGTTCTAAACCAATTTTGCTGTTCCATATTTTCAATCCTTGAGTTTAGGGACAGAGAAGGACACTCATAGAAATTATCAGTGTGCTATTCTGTGCTAAATCTTGTTTGTAGGGAGGGACAGAGTAGGACAGTGAGGGAAAGTGTCAGTGTGCTATTCTGTTCTAAAACTATTTTGCTGTTCCATATTTTCAATCCTTGAGTTGAGGGACAGAGAGGTACAGTGAGTGAAACTGACAGTGTGCTATTCTGTTCTAAACCAATTTTGCTGTTCCATATTTTCAATCCTTGAGTTTAGGGACAGAGAAGGACACTCGTAGAAATTATCAGTGTGCTATTCTGTGCTAAATCTTGTTTGTAGGGAGGGACAGAGTAGGACAGTGAGGGAAAGTGTCAGTGTGCTGTTCTGTTCTAAAACTATTTTGCTGAACCATATTTTCAATCCTTGAGTTGAGGGACAGAGAGGTACAGTGAGTGAAACTGACAGTGTGCTATTCTGTTCTAAACCAATTTTGCTGTTCCATATTTTCAATCCTTGAGTTTAGGGACAGAGAAGGACACTCATAGAAATTATCAGTGTGCTATTCTGTGCTAAATCTTGTTTGTAGGGAGGGACAGAGTAGGACAGTGAGGGAAAGTGTCAGTGTGCTATTCTGTTCTAAAACTATTTTGCTGAACCATATTTTCAATCCTTGAGTTGAGGGACAGAGAGGTACAGTGAGTGAAACTGACAGTGTGCTATTCTGCTCTAAACCAATTTTGCTGTTCCATATTTTCAATCCTTGAGTTTAGGGACAGAGAAGGACACTCGTAGAAATTATCAGTGTGCTATTCTGTGCTAAATCTTGTTTGTAGGGAGGGACAGAGTAGGACAGTGAGGGAAAGTGTCAGTGTGCTATTCTGTTCTAAAACTATTTTGCTGAACCATATTTTCAATCCTTGAGTTGAGGGACAGAGAGGTACAGTGAGTGAAACTGACAGTGTGCTATTCTGTTCTAAACCAATTTTGCTGCTCCATATTTTCAATCCTTGAGTTTAGGGATAGAGAAGGACACTCGTAGAAATTATCAGTGTGCTATTCTGTGCTAAATCTTGTTTGTAGGGAGGGACAGAGTAGGACAGTGAGGGAAAGTGTCAGTGTGCTGTTCTGTTCTAAAACTATTTTGCTGAACCATATTTTCAATCCTTGAGTTGAGGGACAGAGAGGTACAGTGAGTGAAACTGACAGTGTGCTATTCTGTTCTAAACCAATTTTGCTGTTCCATATTTTCAATCCTTGAGTTTAGGGACAGAGAAGGACACTCATAGAAATTATCAGTGTGTTATTCTGTGCTAAATCTTGTTTGTAGGGAGGGACAGAGTAGGACAGTGAGGGAAAGTGTCAGTGTGCTATTCTGTTCTAAAACTATTTTGCTGAACCATATTTTCAATCCTTGAGTTGAGGGACAGAGAGGTACAGTGAGTGAAACTGACAGTGTGCTATTCTGTTCTAAACCAATTTTGCTGTTCCATATTTTCAATCCTTGAGTTTAGGGACAGAGAAGGACACTCGTAGAAATTATCAGTGTGCTATTCTGTGCTAAATCTTGTTTGTAGGGAGGGACAGAGTAGGACAGTGAGGGAAAGTGTCAATGTGCTATTCTGTTCTAAAACTATTTTGCTGAACCATATTTTCAATCCTTGAGTTGAGGGACAGAGAGGTACAGTGAGTGAAACTGACAGTGTGCTATTCTGTTCTAAACCAATTTTGCTGTTCCATATTTTCAATCCTTGAGTTTAGGGACAGAGAAGGACACCCGTAGAAATTATCAGTGTGCTATTCTGTGCTAAATCTTGTTTGTAGGGAGGGACAGAGTAGGACAGTGAGGGAAAGTGTCAGTGTGCTATTCTGTTCTAAAACTATTTTGCTGAACCATATTTTCAATCCTTGAGTTGAGGGACAGAGAGGTACAGTGAGTGAAACTGACAGTGTGCTATTCTGTTCTAAACCAATTTTGCTGTTCCATATTTTCAATCCTTGAGTTTAGGGACAGAGAAGGACACTCGTAGAAATTATCAGTGTGCTATTCTGTGCTAAATCTTGTTTGTAGGGAGGGACAGAGTAGGACAGTGAGGGAAAGTGTCAGTGTGCTATTCTGTTCTAAAACTATTTTGCTGAACCATATTTTCAATCCTTGAGTTGAGGGACAGAGAGGTACAGTGAGTGAAACTGACAGTGTGCTATTCTGTTCTAAACCAATTTTGCTGTTCCATATTTTCAATCCTTGAGTTTAGGGACAGAGAAGGACACTCGTAGAAATTATCAGTGTGCTATTCTGTGCTAAATCTTGTTTGTAGGGAGGGACAGAGTAGGACAGTGAGGGAAAGTGTCAGTGTGCTATTCTGTTCTAAAACTATTTTGCTGAACCATATTTTCAATCCTTGAGTTGAGGGACAGAGAGGTACAGTGAGTGAAACTGACAGTGTGCTATTCTGTTCTAAACCAATTTTGCTGTTCCATATTTTCAATCCTTGAGTTTAGGGACAGAGAAGGACACTCGTAGAAATTATCAGTGTGCTATTCTGTGCTAAATCTTGTTTTTAGGGAGGGACAGAGTAGGACAGTGAGGGAAAGTGTCAGTGTGCTGTTCTGTTCTAAAACTATTTTGCTGAACCATATTTTCAATCCTTGAGTTGAGGGACAGAGAGGTACAGTGAGTGAAACTGACAGTGTGCTATTCTGTTCTAAACCAATTTTGCTGTTCCATATTTTCAATCCTTGAGTTTAGGGACAGAGAAGGACACTCGTAGAAATTATCAGTGTGCTATTCTGTGCTAAATCTTGTTTGTAGGGAGGGACAGAGTAGGACAGTGAGGGAAAGTGTCAGTGTGCTATTCTGTTCTAAAACTATTTTGCTGAACCATATTTTCAATCCTTGAATTGAGGGACAGAGAGGTACAGTGAGTGAAACTGACAGTGTGCTATTCTGTTCTAAACCAATTTTGCTGTTCCATATTTTCAATCCTTGAGTTTAGGGACAGAGAAGGACACTCGTAGAAATTATCAGTGTGCTATTCTGTGCTAAATCTTGTTTGTAGGGAGGGACAGAGTAGGACAGTGAGGGAAAGTGTCAGTGTGCTATTCTGTTCTAAAACTATTTTGCTGAACCATATTTTCAATCCTTGAATTGAGGGACAGAGAGGTACAGTGAGTGAAACTGACAGTGTGCTATTCTGTTCTAAACCAATTTTGCTGTTCCATATTTTCAATCCTTGAGTTTAGGGACAGAGAAGGACACTCGTAGAAATTATCAGTGTGCTATTCTGTGCTAAATCTTGTTTGTAGGGAGGGACAGAGTAGGACAGTGAGGGAAAGTGTCAGTGTGCTATTCTGTTCTAAAACTATTTTGCTGAACCATATTTTCAATCCTTGAGTTGAGGGACAGAGAGGTACAGTGAGTGAACTGACAGTGTGCTATTCTGTTCTAAACCAATTTTGCTGTTCCATATTTTCAATCCTTGAGTTTAGGGACAGAGAAGGACACTCGTAGAAATTATCAGTGTGCTATTCTGTGCTAAATCTTGTTTTTAGGGAGGGACAGAGTAGGACAGTGAGGGAAAGTGTCAGTGTGCTGTTCTGTTCTAAAACTATTTTGCTGAACCATATTTTCAATCCTTGAGTTGAGGGACAGAGAGGTACAGTGAGTGAAACTGACAGTGTGCTATTCTGTTCTAAACCAATTTTGCTGTTCCATATTTTCAATCCTTGAGTTTAGGGACAGAGAAGGACACTCGTAGAAATTATCAGTGTGCTATTCTGTGCTAAATCTTGTTTGTAGGGAGGGACAGAGTAGGACAGTGAGGGAAAGTGTCAGTGTGCTATTCTGTTCTAAAACTATTTTGCTGAACCATATTTTCAATCCTTGAATTGAGGGATAGAGAGGTACAGTGAGTGAAACTGACAGTGTGCTATTCTGTTCTAAACCAATTTTGCTGTTCCATATTTTCAATCCTTGAGTTTAGGGACAGAGAAGGACACTCATAGAAATTATCAGTGTGCTATTCTGTGCTAAATCTTGTTTGTAGGGAGGGACAGAGTAGGACAGTGAGGGAAAGTGTCAGTGTGCTATTCTGTTCTAAAACTATTTTGCTGTTCCATATTTTCAATCCTTGAGTTGAGGGACAGAGAGGTACAGTGAGTGAAACTGACAGTGTGCTATTCTGTTCTAAACGAATTTTGCTGTTCCATATTTTCAATCCTTGAGTTTAGGGACAGAGAAGGACACTCGTAGAAATTATCAGTGTGCTATTCTGTGCTAAATCTTGTTTGTGGGGAGGGACAGAGTAGGACAGTGAGGGAAAGTGTCAGTGTGCTGTTCTGTTCTAAAACTATTTTGCTGAACCATATTTTCAATCCTTGAGTTGAGGGACAGAGAGGTACAGTGAGTGAAACTGACAGTGTGCTATTCTGTTCTAAACCAATTTTGCTGTTCCATATTTTCAATCCTTGAGTTGAGGGACAGAGAGGTACAGTGAGTGAAACTGACAGTGTGCTATTCTGTTCTAAACCAATTTTGCTGTTCCATATTTTCAATCCTTGAGTTTAGGGACAGAGAAGGACACTCGTAGAAATTATCAGTGTGCTATTCTGTGCTAAATCTTGTTTGTAGGGAGGGACAGAGTAGGACAGTGAGGGAAAGTGTCAGTGTGCTGTTCTGTTCTAAAACTATTTTGCTGAACCATATTTTCAATCCTTGAGTTGAGGGACAGAGAGGTACAGTGAGTGAAACTGACAGTGTGCTATTCTGTTCTAAACCAATTTTGCTGTTCCATATTTTCAATCCTTGAGTTTAGGGACAGAGAAGGACACTCATAGAAATTATCAGTGTGCTATTCTGTGCTAAATCTTGTTTGTAGGGAGGGACAGAGTAGGACAGTGAGGGAAAGTGTCAGGGTGCTATTCTGTTCTAAAACTATTTTGCTGAACCATATTTTCAATCCTTGAGTTGAGGGACAGAGAGGTACAGTGAGTGAAACTGACAGTGTGCTATTCTGTTCTAAACCAATTTTGCTGTTCCATATTTTCAATCCTTGAGTTTAGGGACAGAGAAGGACACTCATAGAAATTATCAGTGTGCTATTCTGTGCTAAATCTTGTTTGTAGGGAGGGACAGAGTAGGACAGTGAGGGAAAGTGTCAGTGTGCTATTCTGTTCTAAAACTATTTTGCTGTTCCATATTTTCAATCCTTGAGTTGAGGGACAGAGAGGTACAGTGAGTGAAACTGACAGTGTGCTATTCTGTTCTAAACCAATTTTGCTGTTCCATATTTTCAATCCTTGAGTTTAGGGACAGAGAAGGACACTCGTAGAAATTATCAGTGTGCTATTCTGTGCTAAATCTTGTTTGTAGGGAGGGACAGAGTAGGACAGTGAGGGAAAGTGTCAGTGTGCTGTTCTGTTCTAAAACTATTTTGCTGAACCATATTTTCAATCCTTGAGTTGAGGGACAGAGAGGTACAGTGAGTGAAACTGACAGTGTGCTATTCTGTTCTAAACCAATTTTGCTGTTCCATATTTTCAATCCTTGAGTTTAGGGACAGAGAAGGACACTCATAGAAATTATCAGTGTGCTATTCTGTGCTAAATCTTGTTTGTAGGGAGGGACAGAGTAGGACAGTGAGGGAAAGTGTCAGTGTGCTATTCTGTTCTAAAACTATTTTGCTGTTCCATATTTTCAATCCTTGAGTTGAGGGACAGAGAGGTACAGTGAGTGAAACTGACAGTGTGCTATTCTGTTCTAAACCAATTTTGCTGTTCCATATTTTCAATCCTTGAGTTTAGGGACAGAGAAGGACACTCGTAGAAATTATCAGTGTGCTATTCTGTGCTAAATCTTGTTTGTAGGGAGGGACAGAGTAGGACAGTGAGGGAAAGTGTCAGTGTGCTGTTCTGTTCTAAAACTATTTTGCTGAACCATATTTTCAATCCTTGAGTTGAGGGACAGAGAGGTACAGTGAGTGAAACTGACAGTGTGCTATTCTGTTCTAAACCAATTTTGCTGTTCCATATTTTCAATCCTTGAGTTTAGGGAAAGAGAAGGACACTCGTAGAAATTATCAGTGTGCTATTCTGTAATAAATCTTGTTTGTAGGGAGGGACAGAGTAGGACACTGAGGGAAAGTGTCAGTGTGCTGTTCTGTTCTAAAACTATTTTGCTGAACCATATTTTCAATCCTTGAGTTGAGGGACAGAGAGGTACAGTGAGTGAAACTGACAGTGTGCTATTCTGTTCTAAACCAATTTTGCTGTTCCATATTTTAAATCCTTGAGTTTAGGGACAGAGAAGGACACTCGTAGAAATTATCAGTGTGCTATTCTGTGCTAAATCTTGTTTGTAGGGAGGGACAGAGTAGGACAGTGAGGGAAAGTGTCAGTGTGCTATTCTGTTCTAAAACTATTTTGCTGAACCATATTTTCAATCCTTGAGTTGAGGGACAGAGAGGTACAGTGAGTGAAACTGACAGTGTGCTATTCTGTTCTAAACCAATTTTGCTGTTCCATATTTTCAATCCTTGAGTTTAGGGACAGAGAAGGACACTCGTAGAAATTATCAGTGTGCTATTCTGTGCTAAATCTTGTTTGTAGGGAGGGACAGAGTAGGACAGTGAGGGAAAGTGTCAGTGTGCTGTTCTGTTCTAAAACTATTTTGCTGAACCATATTTTCAATCCTTGAGTTGAGGGACAGAGAGGTACAGTGAGTGAAACTGACAGTGTGCTATTCTGTTCTAAACCAATTTTGCTGTTCCATATTTTCAATCCTTGAGTTTAGGGACAGAGAAGGACACTCATAGAAATTATCAGTGTGCTATTCTGTGCTAAATCTTGTTTGTAGGGAGGGACAGAGTAGGACAGTGAGGGAAAGTGTCAGTGTGCTATTCTGTTCTAAAACTATTTTGCTGTTCCATATTTTCAATCCTTGAGTTGAGGGACAGAGAGGTACAGTGAGTGAAACTGACAGTGTGCTATTCTGTTCTAAACCAATTTTGCTGTTCCATATTTTCAATCCTTGAGTTTAGGGACAGAGAAGGACACTCGTAGAAATTATCAGTGTGCTATTCTGTGCTAAATCTTGTTTGTAGGGAGGGACAGAGTAGGACAGTGAGGGAAAGTGTCAGTGTGCTGTTCTGTTCTAAAACTATTTTGCTGAACCATATTTTCAATCCTTGAGTTGAGGGACAGAGAGGTACAGTGAGTGAAACTGACAGTGTGCTATTCTGTTCTAAACCAATTTTGCTGTTCCATATTTTCAATCCTTGAGTTTAGGGAAAGAGAAGGACACTCGTAGAAATTATCAGTGTGCTATTCTGTAATAAATCTTGTTTGTAGGGAGGGACAGAGTAGGACACTGAGGGAAAGTGTCAGTGTGCTGTTCTGTTCTAAAACTATTTTGCTGAACCATATTTTCAATCCTTGAGTTGAGGGACAGAGAGGTACAGTGAGTGAAACTGACAGTGTGCTATTCTGTTCTAAACCAATTTTGCTGTTCCATATTTTCAATCCTTGAGTTTAGGGACAGAGAAGGACACTCGTAGAAATTATCAGTGTGCTATTCTGTGCTAAATCTTGTTTGTAGGGAGGGACAGAGTAGGACAGTGAGGGAAAGTGTCAGTGTGCTATTCTGTTCTAAAACTATTTTGCTGAACCATATTTTCAATCCTTGAGTTGAGGGACAGAGAGGTACAGTGAGTGAAACTGACAGTGTGCTATTCTGTTCTAAACCAATTTTGCTGTTCCATATTTTCAATCCTTGAGTTTAGGGACAGAGAAGGACACTCATAGAAATTATCAGTGTGCTATTCTGTGCTAAATCTTGTTTGTAGGGAGGGACAGAGTAGGACAGTGAGGGAAAGTGTCAGTGTGCTATTCTGTTCTAAAACTATTTTGCTGTTCCATATTTTCAATCCTTGAGTTGAGGGACAGAGAGGTACAGTGAGTGAAACTGACAGTGTGCTATTCTGTTCTAAACCAATTTTGCTGTTCCATATTTTCAATCCTTGAGTTTAGGGACAGAGAAGGACACTCGTAGAAATTATCAGTGTGCTATTCTGTGCTAAATCTTGTTTGTAGGGAGGGACAGAGTAGGACAGTGAGGGAAAGTGTCAGTGTGCTGTTCTGTTCTAAAACTATTTTGCTGAACCATATTTTCAATCCTTGAGTTGAGGGACAGAGAGGTACAGTGAGTGAAACTGACAGTGTGCTATTCTGTTCTAAACCAATTTTGCTGTTCCATATTTTCAATCCTTGAGTTTAGGGACAGAGAAGGACACTCATAGAAATTATCAGTGTGCTATTCTGTGCTAAATCTTGTTTGTAGGGAGGGACAGAGTAGGACAGTGAGGGAAAGTGTCAGTGTGCTATTCTGTTCTAAAACTATTTTGCTGAACCATATTTTCAATCCTTGAGTTGAGGGACAGAGAGGTACAGTGAGTGAAACTGACAGTGTGCTATTCTGTTCTAAACCAATTTTGCTGTTCCATATTTTCAATCCTTGAGTTTAGGGACAGAGAAGGACACTCGTAGAAATTATCAGTGTGCTATTCTGTGCTAAATCTTGTTTGTAGGGAGGGACAGAGTAGGACAGTGAGGGAAAGTGTCAGTGTGCTATTCTGTTCTAAAACTATTTTGCTGAACCATATTTTCAATCCTTGAGTTGAGGGACAGAGAGGTACAGTGAGTGAAACTGACAGTGTGCTATTCTGTTCTAAACCAATTTTGCTGTTCCATATTTTCAATCCTTGAGTTTAGGGACAGAGAAGGACACTCATAGAAATTATCAGTGTGCTATTCTGTGCTAAATCTTGTTTGTAGGGAGGAACAGAGTAGGACAGTGAGGGAAAGTGTCAGTGTGCTATTCTGTTCTAAAACTATTTTGCTGTTCCATATTTTCAATCCTTGAGTTGAGGGACAGAGAGGTACAGTGAGTGAAACTGACAGTGTGCTATTCTGTTCTAAACCAATTTTGCTGCTCCATATTTTCAATCCTTGAGTTTAGGGATAGAGAAGGACACTCGTAGAAATTATCAGTGTGCTATTCTGTGCTAAATCTTGTTTGTAGGGAGGGACAGAGTAGGACAGTGAGGGAAAGTGTCAGTGTGCTGTTCTGTTCTAAAACTATTTTGCTGAACCATATTTGCAATCCTTGAGTTGAGGGACAGAGAGGTACAGTGAGTGAAACTGACAGTGTGCTATTCTGTTCTAAACCAATTTTGCTGTTCCATATTTTCAATCCTTGAGTTTAGGGACAGAGAAGGACACTCATAGAAATTATCAGTGTGTTATTCTGTGCTAAATCTTGTTTGTAGGGAGGGACAGAGTAGGACAGTGAGGGAAAGTGTCAGTGTGCTATTCTGTTCTAAAACTATTTTGCTGAACCATATTTTCAATCCTTGAGTTGAGGGACAGAGAGGTACAGTGAGTGAAACTGACAGTGTGCTATTCTGTTCTAAACCAATTTTGCTGTTCCATATTTTCAATCCTTGAGTTTAGGGACAGAGAAGGACACTCGTAGAAATTATCAGTGTGCTATTCTGTGCTAAATCTTGTTTGTAGGGAGGGACAGAGTAGGACAGTGAGGGAAAGTGTCAATGTGCTATTCTGTTCTAAAACTATTTTGCTGAACCATATTTTCAATCCTTGAGTTGAGGGACAGAGAGGTACAGTGAGTGAAACTGACAGTGTGCTATTCTGTTCTAAACCAATTTTGCTGTTCCATATTTTCAATCCTTGAGTTTAGGGACAGAGAAGGACACCCGTAGAAATTATCAGTGTGCTATTCTGTGCTAAATCTTGTTTGTAGGGAGGGACAGAGTAGGACAGTGAGGGAAAGTGTCAGTGTGCTATTCTGTTCTAAAACTATTTTGCTGAACCATATTTTCAATCCTTGTGTTGAGGGACAGAGAGGTACAGTGAGTGAAACTGACAGTGTGCTATTCTGTTCTAAACCAATTTTGCTGTTCCATATTTTCAATCCTTGAGTTTAGGGACAGAGAAGGACACTCGTAGAAATTATCAGTGTGCTATTCTGTGCTAAATCTTGTTTGTAGGGAGGGACAGAGTAGGACAGTGAGGGAAAGTGTCAGTGTGCTATTCTGTTCTAAAACTATTTTGCTGAACCATATTTTCAATCCTTGAGTTGAGGGACAGAGAGGTACAGTGAGTGAAACTGACAGTGTGCTATTCTGTTCTAAACCAATTTTGCTGTTCCATATTTTCAATCCTTGAGTTTAGGGACAGAGAAGGACACTCGTAGAAATTATCAGTGTGCTATTCTGTGCTAAATCTTGTTTGTAGGGAGGGACAGAGTAGGACAGTGAGGGAAAGTGTCAGTGTGCTATTCTGTTCTAAAACTATTTTGCTGAACCATATTTTCAATCCTTGAGTTGAGGGACAGAGAGGTACAGTGAGTGAAACTGACAGTGTGCTATTCTGTTCTAAACCAATTTTGCTGTTCCATATTTTCAATCCTTGAGTTTAGGGACAGAGAAGGACACTCGTAGAAATTATCAGTGTGCTATTCTGTGCTAAATCTTGTTTTTAGGGAGGGACAGAGTAGGACAGTGAGGGAAAGTGTCAGTGTGCTGTTCTGTTCTAAAACTATTTTGCTGAACCATATTTTCAATCCTTGAGTTGAGGGACAGAGAGGTACAGTGAGTGAAACTGACAGTGTGCTATTCTGTTCTAAACCAATTTTGCTGTTCCATATTTTCAATCCTTGAGTTTAGGGACAGAGAAGGACACTCGTAGAAATTATCAGTGTGCTATTCTGTGCTAAATCTTGTTTGTAGGGAGGGACAGAGTAGGACAGTGAGGGAAAGTGTCAGTGTGCTATTCTGTTCTAAAACTATTTTGCTGAACCATATTTTCAATCCTTGAATTGAGGGACAGAGAGGTACAGTGAGTGAAACTGACAGTGTGCTATTCTGTTCTAAACCAATTTTGCTGTTCCATATTTTCAATCCTTGAGTTTAGGGACAGAGAAGGACACTCATAGAAATTATCAGTGTGCTATTCTGTGCTAAATCTTGTTTGTAGGGAGGGACAGAGTAGGACAGTGAGGGAAAGTGTCAGTGTGCTATTCTGTTCTAAAACTATTTTGCTGTTCCATATTTTCAATCCTTGAGTTGAGGGACAGAGAGGTACAGTGAGTGAAACTGACAGTGTGCTATTCTGTTCTAAACAAATTTTGCTGTTCCATATTTTCAATCCTTGAGTTTAGGGACAGAGAAGGACACTCGTAGAAATTATCAGTGTGCTATTCTGTGCTAAATCTTGTTTGTGGGGAGGGACAGAGTAGGACAGTGAGGGAAAGTGTCAGTGTGCTGTTCTGTTCTAAAACTATTTTGCTGAACCATATTTTCAATCCTTGAGTTGAGGGACAGAGAGGTACAGTGAGTGAAACTGACAGTGTGCTATTCTGTTCTAAACCAATTTTGCTGTTCCATATTTTCAATCCTTGAGTTTAGGGACAGAGAAGGACACTCATAGAAATTATCAGTGTGCTATTCTGTGCTAAATCTTGTTTGTAGGGAGGGACAGAGTAGGACAGTGAGGGAAAGTGTCAGTGTGCTATTCTGTTCTAAAACTATTTTGCTGAACCATATTTTCAATCCTTGAGTTGAGGGACAGAGAGGTACAGTGAGTGAAACTGACAGTGTGCTATTCTGTTCTAAACCAATTTTGCTGTTCCATATTTTCAATCCTTGAGTTTAGGGACAGAGAAGGACACTCGTAGAAATTATCAGTGTGCTATTCTGTGCTAAAGCTTGTTTGTAGGGAGGGACAGAGTAGGACAGTGAGGGAAAGTGTCAGTGTGCTATTCTGTTCTAAAACTATTTTGCTGAACCATATTTTCAATCCTTGAGTTGAGGGACAGAGAGGTACAGTGAGTGAAACTGACAGTGTGCTATTCTGTTCTAAACCAATTTTGCTGTTCCATATTTTCAATCCTTGAGTTTAGGGACAGAGAAGGACACTCGTAGAAATTATCAGTGTGCTATTCTGTGCTAAATCTTGTTTGTAGGGAGGGACAGAGTAGGACAGTGAGGGAAAGTGTCAGTGTGCTATTCTGTTCTAAAACTATTTTGCTGAACCATATTTTCAATCCTTGAGTTGAGGGACAGAGAGGTACAGTGAGTGAAACTGACAGTGTGCTATTCTGTTCTAAACCAATTTTGCTGTTCCATATTTTCAATCCTTGAGTTTAGGGACAGAGAAGGACACTCATAGAAATTATCAGTGTGCTATTCTGTGCTAAATCTTGTTTGTAGGGAGGAACAGAGTAGGACAGTGAGGGAAAGTGTCAGTGTGCTATTCTGTTCTAAAACTATTTTGCTGTTCCATATTTTCAATCCTTGAGTTGAGGGACAGAGAGGTACAGTGAGTGAAACTGACAGTGTGCTATTCTGTTCTAAACCAATTTTGCTGCTCCATATTTTCAATCCTTGAGTTTAGGGATAGAGAAGGACACTCGTAGAAATTATCAGTGTGCTATTCTGTGCTAAATCTTGTTTGTAGGGAGGGACAGAGTAGGACAGTGAGGGAAAGTGTCAGTGTGCTGTTCTGTTCTAAAACTATTTTGCTGAACCATATTTGCAATCCTTGAGTTGAGGGACAGAGAGGTACAGTGAGTGAAACTGACAGTGTGCTATTCTGTTCTAAACCAATTTTGCTGTTCCATATTTTCAATCCTTGAGTTTAGGGACAGAGAAGGACACTCATAGAAATTATCAGTGTGTTATTCTGTGCTAAATCTTGTTTGTAGGGAGGGACAGAGTAGGACAGTGAGGGAAAGTGTCAGTGTGCTATTCTGTTCTAAAACTATTTTGCTGAACCATATTTTCAATCCTTGAGTTGAGGGACAGAGAGGTACAGTGAGTGAAACTGACAGTGTGCTATTCTGTTCTAAACCAATTTTGCTGTTCCATATTTTCAATCCTTGAGTTTAGGGACAGAGAAGGACACTCGTAGAAATTATCAGTGTGCTATTCTGTGCTAAATCTTGTTTGTAGGGAGGGACAGAGTAGGACAGTGAAGGAAAGTGTCAATGTGCTATTCTGTTCTAAAACTATTTTGCTGAACCATATTTTCAATCCTTGAGTTGAGGGACAGAGAGGTACAGTGAGTGAAACTGACAGTGTGCTATTCTGTTCTAAACCAATTTTGCTGTTCCATATTTTCAATCCTTGAGTTTAGGGACAGAGAAGGACACCCGTAGAAATTATCAGTGTGCTATTCTGTGCTAAATCTTGTTTGTAGGGAGGGACAGAGTAGGACAGTGAGGGAAAGTGTCAGTGTGCTATTCTGTTCTAAAACTATTTTGCTGAACCATATTTTCAATCCTTGAGTTGAGGGACAGAGAGGTACAGTGAGTGAAACTGACAGTGTGCTATTCTGTTCTAAACCAATTTTGCTGTTCCATATTTTCAATCCTTGAGTTTAGGGACAGAGAAGGACACTCGTAGAAATTATCAGTGTGCTATTCTGTGCTAAATCTTGTTTGTAGGGAGGGACAGAGTAGGACAGTGAGGGAAAGTGTCAGTGTGCTATTCTGTTCTAAAACTATTTTGCTGAACCATATTTTCAATCCTTGAGTTGAGGGACAGAGAGGTACAGTGAGTGAAACTGACAGTGTGCTATTCTGTTCTAAACCAATTTTGCTGTTCCATATTTTCAATCCTTGAGTTTAGGGACAGAGAAGGACACTCGTAGAAATTATCAGTGTGCTATTCTGTGCTAAATCTTGTTTGTAGGGAGGGACAGAGTAGGACAGTGAGGGAAAGTGTCAGTGTGCTATTCTGTTCTAAAACTATTTTGCTGAACCATATTTTCAATCCTTGAGTTGAGGGACAGAGAGGTACAGTGAGTGAAACTGACAGTGTGCTATTCTGTTCTAAACCAATTTTGCTGTTCCATATTTTCAATCCTTGAGTTTAGGGACAGAGAAGGACACTCGTAGAAATTATCAGTGTGCTATTCTGTGCTAAATCTTGTTTTTAGGGAGGGACAGAGTAGGACAGTGAGGGAAAGTGTCAGTGTGCTGTTCTGTTCTAAAACTATTTTGCTGAACCATATTTTCAATCCTTGAGTTGAGGGACAGAGAGGTACAGTGAGTGAAACTGACAGTGTGCTATTCTGTTCTAAACCAATTTTGCTGTTCCATATTTTCAATCCTTGAGTTTAGGGACAGAGAAGGACACTCGTAGAAATTATCAGTGTGCTATTCTGTGCTAAATCTTGTTTGTAGGGAGGGACAGAGTAGGACAGTGAGGGAAAGTGTCAGTGTGCTATTCTGTTCTAAAACTATTTTGCTGAACCATATTTTCAATCCTTGAATTGAGGGACAGAGAGGTACAGTGAGTGAAACTGACAGTGTGCTATTCTGTTCTAAACCAATTTTGCTGTTCCATATTTTCAATCCTTGAGTTTAGGGACAGAGAAGGACACTCATAGAAATTATCAGTGTGCTATTCTGTGCTAAATCTTGTTTGTAGGGAGGGACAGAGTAGGACAGTGAGGGAAAGTGTCAGTGTGCTATTCTGTTCTAAAACTATTTTGCTGTTCCATATTTTCAATCCTTGAGTTGAGGGACAGAGAGGTACAGTGAGTGAAACTGACAGTGTGCTATTCTGTTCTAAACGAATTTTGCTGTTCCATATTTTCAATCCTTGAGTTTAGGGACAGAGAAGGACACTCGTAGAAATTATCAGTGTGCTATTCTGTGCTAAATCTTGTTTGTGGGGAGGGACAGAGTAGGACAGTGAGGGAAAGTGTCAGTGTGCTGTTCTGTTCTAAAACTATTTTGCTGAACCATATTTTCAATCCTTGAGTTGAGGGACAGAGAGGTACAGTGAGTGAAACTGACAGTGTGCTATTCTGTTCTAAACCAATTTTGCTGTTCCATATTTTCAATCCTTGAGTTGAGGGACAGAGAGGTACAGTGAGTGAAACTGACAGTGTGCTATTCTGTTCTAAACCAATTTTGCTGTTCCATATTTTCAATCCTTGAGTTTAGGGACAGAGAAGGACACTCGTAGAAATTATCAGTGTGCTATTCTGTGCTAAATCTTGTTTGTAGGGAGGGACAGAGTAGGACAGTGAGGGAAAGTGTCAGTGTGCTGTTCTGTTCTAAAACTATTTTGCTGAACCATATTTTCAATCCTTGAGTTGAGGGACAGAGAGGTACAGTGAGTGAAACTGACAGTGTGCTATTCTGTTCTAAACCAATTTTGCTGTTCCATATTTTCAATCCTTGAGTTTAGGGACAGAGAAGGACACTCGTAGAAATTATCAGTGTGCTATTCTGTGCTAAATCTTGTTTGTAGGGAGGGACAGAGTAGGACAGTGAGGGAAAGTGTCAGTGTGCTATTCTGTTCTAAAACTATTTTGCTGAACCATATTTTCAATCCTTGAGTTGAGGGACAGAGAGGTACAGTGAGTGAAACTGACAGTGTGCTATTCTGTTCTAAACCAATTTTGCTGTTCCATATTTTCAATCCTTGAGTTTAGGGAAAGAGAAGGACACTCAAAGAAATTATCAGTGTGCTATTCTTTAATAAATCTTGTTTGTAGGGAGGGACAGAGTAGGACAGTGAGGGAAAGTGTCAGTGTGCTGTTCTGTTCTAAAACTATTTTGCTGAACCATATTTTCAATCCTTGAGTTGAGGGACAGAGAGGTACAGTGAGTGAAACTGACAGTGTGCTATTCTGTTCTAAACCAATTTTGCTGTTCCATATTTTCAATCCTTGAGTTTAGGGACAGAGAAGGACACTCATAGAAATTATCAGTGTGCTATTATGTGCTAAATCTTGTTTGTAGGGAGGGACAGAGTAGGACAGTGAGGGAAAGTGTCAGTGTGCTATTCTGTTCTAAAACTATTTTGCTGAACCATATTTTCAATCCTTGAGTTGAGGGACAGAGAGGTACAGTGAGTGAAACTGACAGTGTGCTATTCTGTTCTAAACCAATTTTGCTGTTCCATATTTTCAATCCTTGAGTTTAGGGACAGAGAAGGACACTCATAGAAATTATCAGTGTGCTATTCTGTGCTAAATCTTGTTTGTAGGGAGGGACAGAGTAGGACAGTGAGGGAAAGTGTCAGTGTGCTATTCTGTTCTAAAACTATTTTGCTGTTCCATATTTTCAATCCTTGAGTTGAGGGACAGAGAGGTACAGTGAGTGAAACTGACAGTGTGCTATTCTGTTCTAAACCAATTTTGCTGTTCCATATTTTCAATCCTTGAGTTTAGGGACAGAGAAGGACACTCGTAGAAATTATCAGTGTGCTATTCTGTGCTAAATCTTGTTTGTAGGGAGGGACAGAGTAGGACAGTGAGGGAAAGTGTCAGTGTGCTGTTCTGTTCTAAAACTATTTTGCTGAACCATATTTTCAATCCTTGAGTTGAGGGACAGAGAGGTACAGTGAGTGAAACTGACAGTGTGCTATTCTGTTCTAAACCAATTTTGCTGTTCCATATTTTCAATCCTTGAGTTTAGGGACAGAGAAGGACACTCATAGAAATTATCAGTGTGCTATTCTGTGCTAAATCTTGTTTGTAGGGAGGGACAGAGTAGGACAGTGAGGGAAAGTGTCAGTGTGCTATTCTGTTCTAAAACTATTTTGCTGAACCATATTTTCAATCCTTGAGTTGAGGGACAGAGAGGTACAGTGAGTGAAACTGACAGTGTGCTATTCTGTTCTAAACCAATTTTGCTGTTCCATATTTTCAATCCTTGAGTTTAGGGACAGAGAAGGACACTCGTAGAAATTATCAGTGTGCTATTCTGTGCTAAATCTTGTTTGTAGGGAGGGACAGAGTAGGACAGTGAGGGAAAGTGTCAGTGTGCTATTCTGTTCTAAAACTATTTTGCTGAACCATATTTTCAATCCTTGAGTTGAGGGACAGAGAGGTACAGTGAGTGAAACTGACAGTGTGCTATTCTGTTCTAAACCAATTTTGCTGTTCCATATTTTCAATCCTTGAGTTTAGGGACAGAGAAGGACACTCATAGAAATTATCAGTGTGCTATTCTGTGCTAAATCTTGTTTGTAGGGAGGAACAGAGTAGGACAGTGAGGGAAAGTGTCAGTGTGCTATTCTGTTCTAAAACTATTTTGCTGTTCCATATTTTCAATCCTTGAGTTGAGGGACAGAGAGGTACAGTGAGTGAAACTGACAGTGTGCTATTCTGTTCTAAACCAATTTTGCTGCTCCATATTTTCAATCCTTGAGTTTAGGGATAGAGAAGGACACTCGTAGAAATTATCAGTGTGCTATTCTGTGCTAAATCTTGTTTGTAGGGAGGGACAGAGTAGGACAGTGAGGGAAAGTGTCAGTGTGCTGTTCTGTTCTAAAACTATTTTGCTGAACCATATTTTCAATCCTTGAGTTGAGGGACAGAGAGGTACAGTGAGTGAAACTGACAGTGTGCTATTCTGTTCTAAACCAATTTTGCTGTTCCATATTTTCAATCCTTGAGTTTAGGGACAGAGAAGGACACCCGTAGAAATTATCAGTGTGCTATTCTGTGCTAAATCTTGTTTGTAGGGAGGGACAGAGTAGGACAGTGAGGGAAAGTGTCAGTGTGCTATTCTGTTCTAAAACTATTTTGCTGAACCATATTTTCAATCCTTGAGTTGAGGGACAGAGAGGTACAGTGAGTGAAACTGACAGTGTGCTATTCTGTTCTAAACCAATTTTGCTGTTCCATATTTTCAATCCTTGAGTTTAGGGACAGAGAAGGACACTCGTAGAAATTATCAGTGTGCTATTCTGTGCTAAATCTTGTTTGTAGGGAGGGACAGAGTAGGACAGTGAGGGAAAGTGTCAGTGTGCTATTCTGTTCTAAAACTATTTTGCTGAACCATATTTTCAATCCTTGAGTTGAGGGACAGAGAGGTACAGTGAGTGAAACTGACAGTGTGCTATTCTGTTCTAAACCAATTTTGCTGTTCCATATTTTCAATCCTTGAGTTTAGGGACAGAGAAGGACACTCGTAGAAATTATCAGTGTGCTATTCTGTGCTAAATCTTGTTTGTAGGGAGGGACAGAGTAGGACAGTGAGGGAAAGTGTCAGTGTGCTGTTCTGTTCTAAAACTATTTTGCTGAACCATATTTTCAATCCTTGAGTTGAGGGACAGAGAGGTACAGTGAGTGAAACTGACAGTGTGCTATTCTGTTCTAAACCAATTTTGCTGTTCCATATTTTCAATCCTTGAGTTTAGGGAAAGAGAAGGACACTCGTAGAAATTATCAGTGTGCTATTCTGTAATAAATCTTGTTTGTAGGGAGGGACAGAGTAGGACACTGAGGGAAAGTGTCAGTGTGCTGTTCTGTTCTAAAACTATTTTGCTGAACCATATTTTCAATCCTTGAGTTGAGGGACAGAGAGGTACAGTGAGTGAAACTGACAGTGTGCTATTCTGTTCTAAACCAATTTTGCTGTTCCATATTTTCAATCCTTGAGTTTAGGGACAGAGAAGGACACTCGTAGAAATTATCAGTGTGCTATTCTGTGCTAAATCTTGTTTGTAGGGAGGGACAGAGTAGGACAGTGAGGGAAAGTGTCAGTGTGCTATTCTGTTCTAAAACTATTTTGCTGAACCATATTTTCAATCCTTGAGTTGAGGGACAGAGAGGTACAGTGAGTGAAACTGACAGTGTGCTATTCTGTTCTAAACCAATTTTGCTGTTCCATATTTTCAATCCTTGAGTTTAGGGACAGAGAAGGACACTCATAGAAATTATCAGTGTGCTATTCTGTGCTAAATCTTGTTTGTAGGGAGGGACAGAGTAGGACAGTGAGGGAAAGTGTCAGTGTGCTATTCTGTTCTAAAACTATTTTGCTGTTCCATATTTTCAATCCTTGAGTTGAGGGACAGAGAGGTACAGTGAGTGAAACTGACAGTGTGCTATTCTGTTCTAAACCAATTTTGCTGTTCCATATTTTCAATCCTTGAGTTTAGGGACAGAGAAGGACACTCGTAGAAATTATCAGTGTGCTATTCTGTGCTAAATCTTGTTTGTAGGGAGGGACAGAGTAGGACAGTGAGGGAAAGTGTCAGTGTGCTGTTCTGTTCTAAAACTATTTTGCTGAACCATATTTTCAATCCTTGAGTTGAGGGACAGAGAGGTACAGTGAGTGAAACTGACAGTGTGCTATTCTGTTCTAAACCAATTTTGCTGTTCCATATTTTCAATCCTTGAGTTTAGGGACAGAGAAGGACACTCATAGAAATTATCAGTGTGCTATTCTGTGCTAAATCTTGTTTGTAGGGAGGGACAGAGTAGGACAGTGAGGGAAAGTGTCAGTGTGCTATTCTGTTCTAAAACTATTTTGCTGAACCATATTTTCAATCCTTGTGTTTAGGGACAGAGAAGGATAGGCAGGGGACAGTGTCAGTGTCATTGTTGCTAAGCCTCCTGCACAGTATACACCTGAAGGTAGCCCTTATTGCTCTTTTTCCCATCTCCCTGCAGGCCATCCATTAAAATGTCTGGAAGGCAACCAAGGAGAGGCAGACAGTCAGGAGGCAAAAAAAGAGGGCAAGCAGGCTCTGTGTCTGGGGGCAACAGTGCTGGTCGTGGACGCGGTGCATTGTCATCAGCACATGGCCATGGGACACGCTTGTCCTTGTTTTCGGCAGCTGGACATGTTGAGCCACATCATGCCGAAGACTTGGTAGAGTGGATGACCAAGCCCACCTCATCCTCCTCATCCTCTCTCACCCAGGCTCAGGGTACTGGCAAAGCAGCTGCCAAAGCGTCCTCTTCTCTGGTATCATTATCTTCATTAGTCAATCCTTCCCTAGACCCACCATGTCCTCCTCCTGAGGAGTCCCCCGAACTGTTTGAGCACAGTGTTGGGTACATGCTCCAGGAGGATGCCCAGCGTTTGGAAGGATCTGATGATGATACCCAGCTAGAGGAAGGCAGCAGCGTGAGAGCAGAGAGAGGGGATGCTCAAGAAGGACACCAATCTGGCAGTCATGCTCCAGCAGCTGCAGCATACTGCCAGATTGGCTCCAGTGATGAGGAGGGAGGGGATGATGAGGTCACTGACTCCACGTGGGTGCCTAATAGGAGAGAGGAGGAGGAGGAGGATGAGGAGGAGGCACATCTCCAACGAGGCAGGATGTCCTTGAGTGGCCAGCGTATGGGCAGCACACCGACGGAATCACACCGCAGAGCTCCGCCTGTGCTGGGCGCTGCCTCTGCCCGTCATTCAAAAAGTTCTTTGGTGTGGGCCTTTTTTGAGGCGAGTGCATCAGATCGCACAGCTGCTGTTTGCAACATATGTCTCAAGCGTATATCGCGTGGCCAAAACATCAGCCGCTTGGGCACCACATGCTTGATCAGACATATGTTGACCTGCCATGCAGCTCGTTGGCAAGCCTACCTTAAAGACCCACACCAAAGAACAAAGCTGACCTCTTCTTGCACTGCATCAGCTGGGATCTCCAACCACACTATACCTTCACTCCTCTCTGAAACCTGCTCTGAGAGGAATGAAGGTGTAGAATTAGGTGTGTCACAGGCAAGTACTTGCGGGCACTCTGCTAGCAGTACACCAACGTCCGATTCTAGCAGGCAAATTTCCCTGCCCCAGCTGCTGGACCGCCGAAAGAAGTTCACTCCCAGCCATCCACATGCCCAGCGGTTGAATGCTAGCTTGGCTAAATTGCTAGCGCTTCAACTGCTGCCTTTTCAGTTGGTAGACTCGGCCCCCTTCCGTGAGTTTGTGCAATGTGCGGCTCCTCAGTGGCAGGTTCCCAAACGCCACTTTTTCGCATGGAAGGCGATTCCGGCTCTCTACAGGCATGTGGAAGGCAATGTCTTGGCCTCGCTGGACAGGGCGGTCAGCGGTAAGGTGCATATTGCCGCTGACTCATGGTCCAGCAGGCATGGACAGGGACGTTACCTTTCTTTCACGGCCCATTGGGTCACTCTTTTGGCAGCTGGGAAGGATGCAGGACAAGGTGCAGTAGTGTTGGAGGTTGTTCCACCGCCACGCCTCCAAAATGCTACTTCTGGTTGTGACACACCTCTCTCCTCCACCCCCTCCTCTTCTTCTTCCTCCATGGCCTCTTCCTGTGGTTTGTCCTCGGAACCAGCGGTGCTCCGTAGGCATTCAAGGGGCTACGCAAGTACGCAGGCAAAAAGATGCCATGCCGTGCTTGCGCTGGTGTGTTTGGGGGACAGGAGCCACACTGGGGCAGAGGTCCTGTCTGCTCTGCAGGGGCAGGCCGAGAGGTGGTTGACGCCACGCCAGCTTAAGCCAGGAATGGTGGTTTGCGACAATGGCACCAACCTCCTCTCCGCCCTCCGACAGGGACAACTGACCCATGTGCCCTGTATGGCTCACGTCCTTAACCTGGTGGTGCAGCAGTTCTTGGGCAGGTACCCGGGCTTACAGGATGTCCTGAGGCAGGCCAGGAAAGTCTGTGTGCATTTCCGCAGATCTTATAATGCCAGTGCTCGCCTGGCTGAGCTTCAAAAGGAGTTGAACCTGCCCAAGAACCGCCTTATATGTGACATGCCCACCAGGTGGAACTCAACGTTGGCCATGCTGCAGCGGCTGCACACGCAGCAGAGGGCCATCAATGAGTACCTGTGCGACTACGGCACCAGGACAGGGTCAGGGGAGCTCGGGTTTTTTTCACCACGCCAGTGGGGCATGATCAGGGATGCATGCACTGTCCTGGCACCATTTGAGGAGGCCACGAGGATGGTGAGCAGTGACAGTGCATGCATCAGTGACACTGTACCTCTTGTCCACCTGTTGGAACATACACTGCGTGGAATAATGGACAGGGCACTTGAGGCAGAACAGAGGCAGGAAGAGGAGGACTTCCTTGCCTCTCAAGGCCCCCTTTACCCAGACAGTGTTCCTTCTGTCCCACCCATCGCACAGGAAGAGGAGGAGGAGGAGGAGGATTGTGTCAGCATGGAGGTGGAGGCTGGCACTCAGCATCATCAGCAGCAGTCTTTTAGGGATGATTTACAGTCCCAAGAAACCAGTGGACTTGTACGTGGCTGGGAGGAGGTGGCTGCGGATCATGTCGTCCTTAGTGACCCAGAGGACTCCGGACTGAATGCCTCAGCTAACCTACGCTGCATGGCCTCCCTGATCCTGCAAAGTCTGCGGAAGGATCCTCGTATTCTTCGGATCAAGGAGAGGGACCATTACTGGCTGGCCACTCTCCTTGATCCACGGTACAAGGGTAAGGTTGCGGACCTTATCGTACCGTCGCAGAGGGAGCAGAGGATGAGACAACTCCGGGAGGCCTTGCAGAAAGGTCTGTGCAACGCGTTCCCAGAGACTGGGAGGTTACAAACTCCTGGTCCTGGACAACGAGTTGCTGAGGCTTCGGGCAGTCAAAGAAGGAGCGGTAGGGAAGGTGGCCGTCTGACCGATGCGTTCAGACAATTCTTTAGTCCGCAGCCCCAAAGTATGATCGGTTCCAGCAACCATCGCCAGCGTCTGATATACATGGTGCAGGAATACCTAGGGGCAAGGTCAGACTTGGACACCTTCCCCACCGAAAATCCTCTGGCTTACTGGGTCTTGATCACTGGCCAGAGCTTGCACAGTATGCAATTGAGCTACTGGCCTGTCCTGCATCCAGCGTTCTTTCAGAACGCACATTCAGTGCTGCTGGAGGATTTGTCACGGATCACAGGGTGCGCCTGTCCACCGACTCGGTTGATCGACTGACTTTCATCAAGATGAACCAGTCTTGAATCACCACCAGCTACCACACACCAGATGCTGATATAACAGACTAATTGATTTTAAAATGTCACATCCCTTCAAGACTGATGCTGATGCTGAGTGCCTGTGCTGTTATGTTGACTGGCTATCTTCCTCCTCCTCCTCAATGATACGATTAACGATGATAGCTTGGAAGATCATTTTGGTTTATGGGTGACGCCACCAGTGGCTAAGGCCCAATTTTTCAGCCCCTGTTTAACAGGGGCGTGTAATTAAAATTTTTGATGCAATACTTTGCAACAGGCCTCATTGCTGTGCTCCAAGTACAGTATCTGTGAGGGGTTGCAGTGTTGTGCCACCAGTGCCTAAGGCCCAATTTTTCAGCCCCTGTTCAACAGGGGCATGCAATTATAATTATTGATCTAATAATTCACAGCAGGGCCCATTGCTGCGCCCACCAAGGGTAACTGTCAGGCCTTACAGTGTTGTGGCACCAGCACCACCATCACCACCACCACCACCACCAAAGGCCCAATTTTTCAGCCCCTGTTCAACAGGGGCATGCAATTATAATTATTGATCTAATAATTCACAGCAGGGACCATTGCTGCGCCCACCAAGAGTAACTGTCAGGCCTTACAGTGTTGTGGCACCAGCACCACCATCAAAGGCCCAATTTTTACTACAACTGATCAACAATTATATGTTATTACAATTCCTGATATTATACTTGACAGCAGGGCGTTCCAGCACCCACCAAGAATAACTGTGAGTGCTTTCAGTGTTGTGCCAACACCAACACCTAAGGGGCCAATTTCTGCAGAGTATATACGGAAGGTCCCTACTTTCAAACATCCAACTTACAAACTACTACTACTTGCAAACGGAAGAAGACAACAGGAAGTGAGAGGAAATCTACCCCTTGGAAGGAAAATTCTCTCCTGTAAGAATTAATATGGGAGAAAGGTGTCTCCTCTCTACTGATGCTTTATCACCAATCCTTGTTTCAATAAAAACACCACATTTCAAAAACAGTTGTCATTGGGACGCAAAGTGAGGTGAAATGTTCTGAACAGGGGCACAGACAGCAAAAAAAATGTGACAGGGGTGATAACCGTTCCCTATGTTTTACAAAAAGCTAAAAAAAAGGAATTTGCCATGGAGCTCCACTTAAACAATGCAGCTGTTCAAAATTACAAACAGATTCTACATAAGAACAAACCTACAGTCCCTGTCTTGTATGCACCGCCTGTAAACGGCTGTTCAGAGTATATAGGTCCTTTTTTATTTTGTGTGCGGGGTTCCCCTTAATATCCATACAAGACCCAAAGGGGCTGGTAATGGGCTGGGGTAGGGGGGGGGGGTTGATGGGGTAGCTATGCCATTTTTCATAAAGATTTTCATCCATATTACCAGACATTGCATTAAAGCCGCAAGCAGTTTTAAATGGCTTTTTTCCCTTTAGAAATGTTATTTTGTGCAGGGACAGTTCTAAACACGGGAAACACGTGGCACTTCACAGGCATACTTTAGACACCCCCCAGGTACAATATTTAAAGGAATATTTGACTTTTTTTTTTTCACTTTATGCATCATTAAAATGACTGCTCCCGGAAAACGTCCGTTTTTAAAACATCTTTTTGCATTGATACATGTCCCCTGGTGCAGAAGCCGGGTTCCCAAACTCTGTTTCGGACAATAACATGGATAATAGTCGTTATAATTAGCACTTTAGAATCCGAACGTTCGCATCCATTGTATTTAATAGGGTTCTAATGTTCGTGCGAACTTTCGGTCCGTTCGCGGGTTCTGGTGCGAACCGAACCCGGGGGTGTTCGGCTCATCACTACTCCCCGCCAGTGCCATCCTCCCGCAGCCCGCTCCATGGTGTCAGACGCTGCACGCCTGCACCTCCATGCTCCCATCTCCACCGAGCCTCGCCCCTCCGCTCCGCGCTAGAGACACAGCGCCATATCAAAGCAGAGGGACAGGCGGAGGGGAAGACAGCGGCCCCGGAGGCTCACACTTTCAGTGCTTGTCATGCCGCCATGTTCGGAGTTTCCCGGAACACTGTGATTGGGCATATGGCGGTTCATGTGCGGAGGCGGGACTTCTAGAGCGATCGCGGACTGGCCAGCCCCACGCCGCACATGACCTCCATAGTCCAATCACAGGGCGCCGGATACTAAACATGGCGGCCAGAGATCGGGGACACAGGAAATAAAAATCAGGAGGAGGCACGGAATGTCGCCCCCCTAAATGTCGCGCCCGGGGCGACGGCCCCCCCTGCCCCCCCACGCTACGCCTCTGCTAGTACACGCAATGTAGACAATTTACAGTATTAAGGGGGAGTCTCTGGAAAAATTATGTAACACAAACTACAATATAACTCATAGTTTTGAAATCGACTAAGCATCAAGTTGGCTTTATTAAAACTTTATTAATCCATAAACCATAAACACAAAGGCTTAAAAATCTTGCAATCAATATATGTCCAAAATGTAATGAAATAATTGTCCAAATAATAAATTAAACAAATATCATGTAAAATGTATAGCTGGGACTTATAATGTATATGCCACCAATAGGGATGAGCTCGGTGTTCGAGTCGAACATCGGCTGTTCGACCGTTCGGGGAACATCGAACGATTTGGGCCGTTCGTGCCAAATTCGAGTGACGCGATCGGCCCACAATACACTGCGCCATCACAGTGCAATCCCGGCGCTGTGATTGGCCAAGCATGCACTGTGACCCCGCATGCTTGGCCAATCACAGCGCCAGCAGCTAGGAGAGCCATAATTGGCCACAGGCAGGTTGCCTGTGGCCAATTATAGCTCAGGGGGTTTAGCACACGCCCTACACTATAAAAGGCCGCCAGCGCAGCGGCCTTGTGTAGTGTGTTCCAGCGCAGGGAAAGAGAAGGATAGGCAGGGACAGTGTTGATATTCTTTGTGCTATTCTTGTGTGCAGGGAGAGAGAAGGATAGGCAGGGAGAGTGTCAGTGTCATATTCTTTGCTAAACCTTGTGTGCAGGGAGAAAGAAGGATAGGCAGGGGACAGTGTCAGTGTCATATTCTTTGCTAAACCTTGTGTGCAGGGAGAGAGAAGGATAGGCAGGGAGAGTGTCAGTGTCATATTCTTTAATAAACCTTGTGTACAGGGAGAGAGAAGGATAGGCAGGGGACAATGTCAGTGTCATATTCTTTACTAAACCTTGTGTGCAGGGAGAGAGAAGGATAGGCAGGGAGAGTGTCAGTGTCATATTCTTTGATAAACCTTGTGTGCAGGGAGAGAGAAGGATAGGCAGGGGACAGTGTCAGTGTCATATTCTTTACTAAACCTTGTGAGCAGGGGGAGAGAAGGATAGGCAGGGAGAGTGTCAGTGTCATATTCTTTGATAAACCTTGTGTGCAGGGAGAGAGAAGGATAGGCAGGGGGCAGTGTCAGTGTCATATTCTTTACTAAACCTTGTGTGCAGGGAGAGAGAAGGATAGGCAGGGAGAGTGTCAGTGTCATATTCTTTGATAAACCTTGTATGCAGGGAGAGAGAAGGATAGGCAGGGGACAGTGTCAGTGTCATTGTTGCTAAGCCTCCTGCACAGTATACACCTGAAGCTAGGCCTTATTGCTGTGTTTTCCTAGTGTGTTACACCAACAGGCATTTGCAGCACTTACAGCGGGTGGAGTGTGCCTCCTGCACATTATACACCTGAAGTTAGCCCGTATTGCTGTGTTTTCCTGGTGTGTTACACCAACAGGCATTTTCAGCACTTACAGCGGGAGGAGTGTGCCTCCTGCACATTATACACCTGAAGTTAGCCCGTATTGCTGTGTTTTCCTGGTGTGTTACACCGAACAGGCATTTGCAGCACTTACAGCGGGCGGAGTGTGCCTCCTGCACATTATACACCTGAAGTTAGCCCGTATTGCTGTGTTTTCCTGGTGTGTTACACCAACGGGCATTTGCAGCACTTACAGCGGGCGGAGTGTGCCTCCTGCACATTATACACCTGAAGTTAGCCCGTATTGCTGTGTTTTCGTGGTGTGTTACACCAACAGGCATTTGCAGCACTTACAGCGGGCGGAGTGTGCCTCCTGCACATTATACACCTGAAGTTAGCCCGTATTGCTGTGTTTTCCTGGTGTGTTACACTAACAGGCATTTGCAGCACTTACAGCGGGCGGAGTGTGCCTCCTGCACATTATACACCTGAAGTTAGCCCGTATTGCTGTGTTTTCCTGGTGTGTTACACCAACAGGCATTTGCAGCACTTACAGCGGGCGGAGTGTGCCTCTTGCACATTATACACCTGAAGCTTGCCCGTATTGCTGTGTTTTCCTGGTGTGTTACACCAACAGGCATTTGCAGCACTTACAGCAGGCGTAGTGTGATTCCTGCAAAATATACTCCTGAAGCTAGGCCTTATTGCTGGTTTTCCCATCTCCCTGCAGGCCATTAGAATGTCTGGAAGGCAAACAAGGAGAGGCAGACAGTCAGGAGCCAATAAAAGAGGGCAAGCAGGCTTTGTGTCTAGAGACAACAGTGCTGGTCGTGGACGCGGTGCATCGCCATCAGCACGTGGCCATGGGACACGCTTGTCCTTCTTTTCGGCAGCTGGACGTGTTGAGCCGCATCATGCCGAAGACTTGGTAGAGTGGATGACCAAGCCCTCCTCATCCTCCTCATCCTCTCTCACCCAGGCTCAGGGTACTGGCAAAGCAGCTGCCAAAGCGTCCTCTTCCCTGGTATCAATGTCATCATCAGTCACTCCTTCCCTAGACCAACCATGTCCTCCTGAGGAGTCCCCCGAACTGTTTGAGCACAGTGTTGGGTACATGCTCCAGGAGGATGCCCAGCGTTTCAAAGGGTCTGATGATGATACCCAGCTAGAGGAAGGCAGTAGCGTGAGAGCAGAGAGAGGGGATGCTCAAGAAGGACACCAATCTGGCAGTCATGTTCCAGCAGCTGCAGCATACTGCCAGTTTGGCTCCAGTGATGAGGAGGGAGGGGATGATGAGGTCACTGACTCCACGTGGGTGCCTAATAGGAGAAAGGAGGAGGAGGAGGAGGCACATCTCTAACGAGGCAGGATGCCCTCGGGGGGGCAGCGTAAGGGCAGCACACCGACGGAATCACACCGCAGAGCTCCACCTGTGCAGGGCGCTGCCTCTGCCCGTTATTCAAAAAGTTCTTTGGTGTGGGCCTTTTTTGAGTCGAGTGCATCAGATCGCACAGCTGCTGTTTGCAACATATGTCTCAAGCGTATATCGCGTGGCCAAAACATCACCCGCTTGGGCACCACATGCTTGACCAGACATATGTTGACCTGCCATGCAGCTCGTTGGCAAGCCTACCTTAAAGACCCACACCAAAGAACAAAGCGGACCTCTCCTTGCACCGCATCAGCTGGGATCTCCAACCCCACTATACCTTCAGTCCTCTCTGAAACCTGCACTGAGAGGAATGAAGGTATAGAATTAGGTGTGTCACAGCCAAGTACTTGCGGGCACTCTGCTAGCAGTACACCGACGTCCGATTCTAGCAGGCAAATTTCCCTGCCCCAGCTGCTGGACCGTCTAAAGAAGTTCACTCCCAGCCATCCACATGCCCAGCGGTTGAATGCTAGCTTGGCTAAATTGCTAGCGCTTCAACTGCTGCCTTTTCAGTTGGTAGACTCGGCCCCCTTTCGTGAGTTTGTGCAATGTGCGGTTCCTCAGTGGCAGGTTCCCAAACGCCACTTTTTCTACTGGCATGTGGAAGGCAATGTCTTGGCCTCGCTGGACAGGGCGGTCAGCGGTAAGGTGCATATTACCGCTGACTCATGGTCCAGCAGGCATGGACAGGGACGTTACCTTTCTTTCACGGCCCATTGGGTCACTCTTTTGGCAGCTGGGAAGGATGCAGGACAAGGTGCAGTAGTGTTGGAGGTTGTTCCGCCGCCACGCCTCCAAAATGCTACTACTGGTTGTGACACACCTCTCTCCTCCACCCCCTCCTCTTCTTCTTCCTCCATGGCCTCTTCCTGTGCTTTGTCCT
Organism: Rana muscosa; assembly: GCA_029206835.1. NCBI lineage: Eukaryota > Metazoa > Chordata > Amphibia > Anura > Ranidae > Rana > Rana muscosa. The sequence goes on along the minus strand of JARGYO010005626.1, from coordinate 152,550,391 downwards.
CGGAACCAGCGGTGCTCCGTAGGCGTTCAAGGGGCTACGCAAGTACGCAGGCAAAAAGATGCCATGCCGTGCTTGCGCTGGTGTGTTTGGGGGACAGGAGCCACACTGGGGCAGAGGTTCTGTCTGCTCTGCAGGGGCAGGCCGAGAGGTGGTTGACGCCACGCCACGCCAGCTTAAGCCAGGAATGGTGGTTTGCGACAATGGCACCAACCTCCTTTCCGCCCTCCGACAGGGACAACTGACCCATGTGCCCTGTGTGGCTCACGTCCTTAACCTGGTGGTGCAGCGGTTCTTGGGCAGGTACCCGGGCTTACAGGATGTCCTGAGGCAGGCCAGGAAAGTCTGTGTGCATTTCCGCAGATCTTATAATGCCAGTGCTCGCCTGGCTGAGCTGCAAAAGGAGTTGAACCTGCCCAAGAACCGCCTTATATGTGACATGCCCTCCAGGTGGAACTCAACGTTGGCCATGCTGCAGCGGCTGCACACGCAGCAGAGGGCCATCAATGAGTACCTGTGCGACTACGGCACCAGGACAGGATCAGGGGAGCTCGGGTTTTTTTCACCACGCCAGTGGGGCATGATCAGGGATGCATGCACTGTCCTGGCACCATTTGAGGAGGCCACGAGGATGGTGAGCAGTGACAGTGCATGCATCAGTGACACTGTACCTCTTGTCCACCTGTTGGAACATACACTGCGTGGAATAATGGACAGGGCACTTGAGGCAGAACAGAGGCAGGAAGAGGAGGACTTCCTTGCCTCTCAAGGCCCCCTTTACCCAGACAGTGTTCCTTCTGTCCCACCCATCGCACAGGAAGAGGAGGAGGAGGAGGAGGATTGTGTCAGCATGGAGGTGGAGCCTGGCACTCAGCATCATCAGCAGCAGTCTTTTAGGGATGATTTACAGTCCCAAGAAACCTGTGGACATGTACGTGGCTGGGAGGAGGTGGCTGCGGATCATGTCGTCCTTAGTGACCCAGTGGACTCCGGACCGAATGCCTCAGCTAACCTACGCTGCATGGCCTCCCTGATCCTGCAAAGTCTGCGGAAGGATCCTCGTATTCTTCGGATCAAGGAGAGGGACCATTACTGGCTGGCCACTCTCCTTGATCCATGGTACAAGGGTAAGGTTGCGGACCTTATCTTTCTGTCGCAGAGGGAGCAGAGGATGAGACAACTCCGGGAGGCCTTGCAGAAAGGTCTGTGCAACGCGTTCCCAGAGACTGGGAGGTTACAAACTCCTGGTCCTGGACAACGAGTTGCTGAGGCTTCGGTCAGTCAAAGAAGGAGCGGTGGGGAAGGTGGCCATCTGACCGATGCGTTCAGACAATTCTTTAGTCCGCAGACCCAAGGTATGATCGGTTCCAGCAACCATCGCCAGCGTCTGATATACATGGTGCAGGAATACCTAGGGGCAAGATCAGACTTGGACACCTTCCCCACCGAAAATCCTCTGGCTTACTGGGTCTTGAGGATGGATCACTGGTCAGAGCTTGCACAGTATGCAATTGAGCTACTGGCCTGTCGTGCATCCAGCATTCTTTCAGAACGCACATTCAGTGCTGCTGGAGGAATTGTCACGGATCACAGGGTGCGCCTGTCCACCGACTCGGTTGATCGACTGACCTTCATAAAGATGAACCAGTCTTGGATCACCACCAGCTACCAAACACCTGAAGCTGATATAACAGACTAATTTATTTTCAAATGTCACATCCCTTCAAGACTGATGCTGATGCTGAGAGACTGTCCTGTTATGTTGACTGACTATCCTCCTCCTCCTCAATGATCCGATTGATGATGATAGCTTGGAAGAACATTTTTGTTTCTGGGTGCCGCCACCAGTGGCTAAGGCCCAATTTTTCAGCCCCTGTTTAACAGGGGCATGTAATTAAAAATTTTTATGCAATGCTTTGCAGCAGGGCTCATTCCTGCACTCCAACTAGAGTATCTGGGAGAGGTTGCAGTGTCGTGGCACCAGCACCAGTGGCTAAGGCCCAATTTTTCAGCCCCTGTTTAACAGGGGCGTGTTATTACAATTTTTTATGCAATGCTTTGCAGCAGGGCTCATTCCTGCACTCCAACTAGAGTATCTGGGAGAGGTTGCAGTGTCATGGCACCAGCACCAGTGCCTAAGGCCCAATTTTTCAGCCCCTGTTTAACAGGGGCGTGTAATTAAAATTTTTGATGCAATACTTTGCAACAGGGCTCATTGCTGTGCTCCAAGTACAGTATCTGTGAGGGGTTGCAGTGTTGTGGCACCAGTGCCTAAGGCCCTATTTTTCTGCCCCTGTTTAACAGGGGCATGTAATTACAATTCTTGATCTAATAATTCACAGCAGGGCCCATTCCTGCGCCCACCAAGAGTAACTGTGAGGCCTTACAGTGTTGTGTCAACACCACCACCACCACCACCATAGGCCCAATTTTTCAGCCCCTGTTCAACAGGGGCATGCAATTACAATTCTTGATCTAATAATTCACAGCAGGGCCCATTCATGCACCCACCAAGAGTAACTGTGAGGGCTCACAGTGTTGTGGCAACACCAACATGTAAGGGGCAAATTTCAGCAGAGTATATACGGCAGGCCCCTACTTTCAAACATCCAACTTACAAACGACTCCTCCTTGCAAACGAAAGGATACAACAGGAAGTGAGAGGAAATCTACCCCTAGGAAGGCAAATTCTCTCCTGTAAGAGTTAATATGGGAAAAAAAGTGTCTCCTTCCCTCTCCACTGATGCTTTATCACCAATTCTTGTTTCAATAAAAACCCCAAATTTTCAAAAAAACATTAGGACGGAAAGTGAAGTGAACTGTTCTGAACAGGTGCACACTGCACAGACAGCAAAACAAATGTTACAGGGGTGATAACCCTTCCCTATGTTTTCTAAAAAGCTTAAAAATAGATTTTTTGGCTGGAGCTACACTTAAACAATGTACCTGTTCAAAATTACAAACAGATTCTACATAAGAACAAACCTACAGTCCCTGTCTTGTATGCACCGCCTGTATACGGCTGTTCAGAGTATATAGGGCCTTTTTTCTTTTGTGTGCGGGGTTCCCCTTAATATCCATACAAGACCCAAAGGGGCTGGTAATGGGCTGGGGTAGGTGGGGGGGGGAGGGGTGTGATGGGGTAGCTATGCCATTTTTCTTAAAGATTTTCATCCATATTACCGGGACCAGACATTACATTAAAGCCGCAAGCAGTTTTAAATGGCTTTTTTTTCCTTTAGAAATGTAATTTTGTGCAGGGACAGTTCTAAACACGGGAAACACGTGGCACTTCACAGGCATACTTTAGACACCCCCCAGGTACGATATTTAAGGGAATATTTGACTTATTTTTTTTCACTTTATGCATCATTAACGACCGCCCACTGTAAATATACGTCGGCAGAATGGCACCGACAGGCACAATCACGTATATATACGTGATTGCCTTTGTATAGTTGGGGGGTCCGATCGGACCCCCCTTCTTTACAGTGAGCGGTCGTTTTACCTTCGGGAGTGATCCGGCATGAGGGGATGGCCGTTCGATTCCGGCCACCCCCTCTCGATCGCTCCCGGCGAATGAGAGAGCTTCCCCTGCCTGCCAGGAAGGAGGAAGTGATGTCATCTCTCCTGGGGCGCTCACATATACCGAGCGCCGTACAGGAGAAGATGCCAGGTTAGTACACACAACACTACACTGACACCAGGACACATAGGCACATAAATCGCCCCCCCAGGCCCCCCAGACACCCCCAGATCACCCCCCAGCCCCCCCCCAGCCCCCAGTCACAGTGTCACTGATTGCAGTGACCATTTATTTAGTGATCTCTGCAATCAGTGACATTTGTGACTGTAAAAGTGTCACCAAAGTTTAGTCTTAGGTCCAGTGTAGCCCCCTAACCCCCCCTAATAAAGGTTTAACCCCCTGATCACCCCCCAGATAACCCTTTCACCCCCTATCACCACTGTCACTAAGCAATCATTTTTCTGATCGATGTCTTAGCGTCGGTGATGCTGATCGGTAGCCAGTAATTTTTTTTAGGTTCGCCGCAGGTTTTTATAGCGTCGGGTACCCCCATATATTACCTAATAAAGGTTTAACCCCCTTGATCGCCCCCCAGGTAACCCTTTCACCCCCTATCACCACTGTCACTAAGTTATAATTTTTCTGATCGATGTCTTAGCGTCGGCGATGCTGATCGGTAGCCAGTAATTTTTTTTAGGTTCGCCGCAGGTTTTTATAGCGTCGGGTACCCCCATATATTACCTAATAAAGGTTTAACCCCCTTGATCACCCCCCAGGTAACCCTTTCACCCCCTAGCACCGCCGTGGCTATGCAATCATTTTTCTGATCGATGTCTTAGCGTCGGTGATGCTGATCGGTAGCCAGTAATTTTTTTTAGGTTCGCCGCAGGTTTTTATAGCGTCGGGTACCCCCATATATTACCTAATAAAGGTTTAACCCCCTTGATCGCCCCCCCAGGTAACCCTTTCACCCCCTATCACCACTGTCACTAAGCGATAATTTTTCTGATCGATGTCTTAGCGTCAGTGATGCAGATCGGTAGCCAGTCATTTTTTTTAGGTTCGCCGCAGGTTTTTATAGCGTCGGGTACCCCCATATATTACCTAATAAAGGTGTAACCCCCTTGATCACCCCCCAGGTAACCCTTTCACCCCCTAGCACCGCCGTCACTATGCGATCATTTTTCTGATCGATGTCTTAGCGTCGGTGATGCTGATCGGTAGCCAGTAATTTTTTTTAGGTTCGCCGCAGGTTTTTATAGCGTCAGGTACCCCCATATATTATCTAATAAAGGTTTAACCCCCTGATCGCCCCCCAGGTAACCCTTTCACCCCTATCACCACTGTCGCTAAGCAATCGTTTTTATGATCGTTGTCTTAGTGTCGGTGATGCCGATAGGTAGCCAGTAATTTTTTTTTAGGTTCGCCGTCAGGTTTTTATATAGCGTCAGATACCCCCATATATTACCCTAATAAAGGTTTTAACCCCCTAATTGCCCCTAGTTAACCCTTTCACCAGTGATCATCATATAAGTGTTACGGGTGACGCTGGTTAGTTAGTTTGCTTTTTATAGTGTCAGGGCACCCGCCGTATATAACCCAATAAAGGTTTAACCCCCTGATCACCCGGCGGGTGATATCAGTTAGGTTTTAGCGTCAAAGAGGGTCTGCGTCACACCCCAGGCAGCATCAGGTTAGTGCCAGTAACGCTAACACCCACGCGTAAAGCATACACCCCCCTTAGTGGTATAGTATCTGATCAGATCAATATCTGATCTGATCAGATCTATACTAGCGTCCCCAGCAGTTTAGGGTTCCCAAAAACGCAGTGTTAGCGGGATCAGCCCAGATACCTGCTAGCACCTGCGTTTTGCCCCTCCGTCCAGCCCAGGCCACCCAAGTGCAGTATCGATCGATCACTGTCACTTACAAAACACAACAAACATAACTGCAGCGTTCGCAGAGACAGGCCTGATCCCTGCGACTCCAGTGCTGTAGGAGGTAATTTCACCACCACAGTTAAAAAAAAAAAAGCATATATGCCGAAGCATTGGGGCAGCAGGAGCGGAGGAGCGATTTTGCTCCTAATGCCGCGTAAATACGGTCGAAATTCCGACGGAGGCTTGCCCGTGGAAAAGTCTGACCATGTGTACGCGGCATAACTTTTGCGAGAAGATGCCCCCATGCTTCGGCATATATAAATGGTGCATGTATGCCCATCATTAGAAGTGGGTGGATGAAGGGCGGTATTCTAATGGTGGGCATACCCACCGATCAATCTTTTTTTTTCGTTCAGCCAACAGGCTGCATGAAAAAAAAGATTACAATACATGTCCAACAAGGACCAGCAACGTACTGGTATGTTGCTGGACTTTGAATGTTTATACCAGAATGATGCCTGCGGGTTTAGGTATCATCTTGGTATCATTCTTTTCAGCCAGCGGCCGGCTTTCATGTGAAAGCAATCCTAGTGGCTAATTAGCCTCTGGACTGCTTTTACAAGCAGTGGGAGGGAATGTCCCCCCCCGGATATAAAAAGCGCCATTGGGAAATTGGGAAAGCATTTTATCACACCGATCTTGGTGTGGTCAGATGCTTTGAGGGCAGAGGAAAGATCTAGGGTCCAATAGACCCCAGTTTTTTCAAAAAAGAGTACCTGTCATTACCTATTGCTATCATAGGGGATATTTACATTCCCTGAGATAACAATAAAAGTGATAAAAATAAATAAATATGGAAGCAACAGTTTAAAAATAAAATAAAAAAGCAAAATTAATAATAAAAAAAAAAAAACACCCCTGTCCTGCCCTGCTCTTGCCCAATGGCGAACGCAAGCGTCGGTCTGGCGTCATATGTAAACAGCAATTGCACCATGCATGTGAGGTATCACCGCGAAGGTCAGATCGAGGGCAGTAATTTTAGCAGTAGACCTCCTCTGTAAATCTAACGGGGTAACCTGTAAATGCTTTTAAAGGCTTTTAAAAATGTATGTAGTTTGTCGCCAATGCGCGTTTGTGCGAAATTTTAAAGCATGTCGTGTTTGGTATCTATGTACTCGGCCTAAGATCATCTTTTTTATTTCATCAAACATTTGGGCAATATAGTGTGTTTTAGTGCATTAAAATTAAAAAAAAGTGTATTTTTTCCCCAAAAAATGTGTTTGAAAAATCGCTGCGCAAATACTGTGTAGAAAAAAAAATGCAACACCCACCATTTTATTCTGTAGGGCCTTTGCTTTAAAAATATATATAATGTTTGGGGGTTCAACATAATTTTCTTGCAAAAAAAAATATGTTTTCATGTAAACAAAAAGTGTCAAAAAGGGCTTTGTCTTCAAGTGGTTAGAAGAGTGGATGTAAGCTTCCTAATGTTGTGTATAAAATGCCAGAACAGTTCAAAACCCCCCCAAATGACCCCATTTTGGAAAGTAGACACCCCAAGCTATATACTGAGAGGCATGTCGAGTCCATGGAATATTTTATATGTTGACACAAGTTGCGGAAAAAATAATTTTTTTTTTTTTTTTTTTTGCACAAAGTTGTCACTAAATGATATATTGCCCAAACATGCCATGGGCATATGTGGAATTACACCCCAAAATACATTCTGTTGCTTCTCCTGAGTACGGGGATACCACATGTGTGAGACTTTTTGGGAGCCTAGCCGCGTATGGGACCCCAAAAACCAAGCACCGCCTTCAGGCTTTCTAAGGGTGTCAATTTTTGATTTCACTTCTCACTGCCTATCACAGTTTCGGAGGCCATGGAATGCCCAGATGGCACAAAACCCCCCCAAATGACCCCATTTTGGAAAGTAGACACCCCAAGCTATTTGCTGAGAGGTATTGTGAGTATTTTGCAGATCTCGCTTTTTGTCACAAAGTTTTGAAAATTGAAAAAAAAAAGAAAAAAAAAAAAATGTTTTTTCTTCATTTTCAAAAACAAATGAGAGCTGTAAAATACTCACCATGCCTCTCAGCAAACAGCTTGGGGGGTCTACTTTCCAAAATGGGGTCATTTGGGGGGGTTTTGTGCTATTTTGGCATTTTATGGCCTTCAAAACTGTGATAGGTAGTGAGGAGTGAAATCAAAAATTTGCGCCCTTAGAAATCCTGGAGGCGGTGCTTGGTTTCCGGGGTCCCGTACGTGGCTAGGCTCCTAAAAAGTCCCACACATGTGGTATCCCCGTACTCAGGAGAAGCAGCAGAATGTATTTTGGGGTGCAATTCCACATATAACCATGGCATGTGTGAGCAATATATCATTTAGTGACAACTTTTTGTATTTTTTTTTTTTTTTGTCATTATTCAATCACTTGGGACAAAAAAAAAATATTCAATGGGCTCAACAGGCCTCTCAGCAATTTCCTTGGGGTGTCTACTTTCTAAAATGGGGTCATTTGGGGGGGTTTTGTGCTATTTTGGCATTTTATGGCCTTCAAAACTGTGATAGGTAGTGAGGAGTGAAATCAAAAATTTGCGCCCTTAGAAATCCTGAAGGCGGTGCTTGGTTTCCGGGGTCCCGTACGTGGCTAGGCTCCTAAAAAGTCCCACACATGTGGTATCCCCGTACTCAGGAGAAGCAGCAGAATGTATTTTGGGGTGCAATTCCACATATAACCATGGCATGTGTGAGCAATATATCATTTAGTGACAACTTTTTGTAATTTTTTTTTTTTTTTTTTTTTTGTCATTATTCAATCACTTGGGACAAAAAAAAAATATTCAATGGGCTCAACATGCCTCTCAGCAATTTCCTTGGGGTGTCTACTTTCTAAAATGGGGTCATTTGGGGGGGTTTTGTACTGCCCTGTCATTTTAGCACCTCAAGAAATGAGATAGGCAGTCATAAATTAAAAGCTGTGTAAATTCCAGAAAATGTACCCTAGTTTGTAAACGCTATAACTTTTGCGCAAACCGATAAATATACGCTTATTGACATTTTTTTTACTAAAGACATGTGGCTGAATACATTTTGGCCTAAATGTATGACTAAAATTGAGTTTATTCGATTTTTCTTATAACAAAAAGTAGAAAATATCATTTTTTTTCAAAATTTTCGGTCTTTTTCCGTTTATATCGCAAAAAATAAAAATCGCAGAGGCAATCAAATACCATTAAAAGAAAGCTCTATTTGTGGGAAGAAAAGGACGCAAATTTCGTTTGGGTACAACATTGCATGTCCGCACAATTTACAGTTAAAGCAGCGCAGTGCAAAATTCTGAATTCACCTCTGGTCCTCTAGCTACCAAATGGTCCGGGGCTTAAGTGGTTAAAATGACTGCTCCCGAAAAACGGCTGTTTTTAAAACTTCTTTTTGCATTGATACATGTCCCCTGGTGCAAAACCCGGGTTCCCAAACCCTTTTTAGGACAATAAAATGCATAATAGTCATTATAATTAGCATTTTAGATTTCGAACGTTCGCATCCATTGTATTTAATAGGGTTCTAACGTTCGTGCGAACTTTCGGTCCGTTCGCGGGTTCTGGTGCGAACCGAACTCGGGGGTGTTCGGCTCATCACTAGCCACCAACTGCCATATACACTGCTCCAAAAAATTAAAGGAACACTTTTGAATCAGAACTCCTGGGATATTGATCTGGTCAGTTAAGTAGCAGAGGAAGAGGGGTGTATACAGAGGGGGTTGTTCATCAGTTTCAGCTGCTTTGCTGTTAATTGAAATTAACAACAGGTGCACTAGATGGGCAACAACGAGACGACCTCCAAAACAGGAATGTTTTTTCAGGTAAAGGTGTCTGACTTTTGTTTTCCCTACTCATCTTTTCTGACTGTTTTTCACTAGTTTTGCATTTGGCTAGGGTCAGTGTCACTACTAGTAGCACAAGGCGATACTTGGACCCTATAAAGGTTGCACAGGCAGTCCAACTCCTCCAGGATGGCACATCAATACATGTCATTGCCAGAAGGTTTGCCGTGTCTCCCAGTACAGTCTCAAGAGCATGGAGGAGATTCCAGGAGACAGACAGTTACTCTAGGAGAGCTGGACAGAGCCGTAGAAGGACCTTAACCCATCAGCAGGACCGGTATCTGCTCCTTTGTGCAAGGAGGAACAGGATGAGCACTGCCAGAGCCCTACAAAATGACCTCCCGCAGGCCACTGGTGTGAATGTCTCTGACCAAACAATCAGAAACAGACTTCATGGGGGTGGCCTGAGGGCCCGACGTCCTCTAGTGTGCTCTGTGCTCACTGCCGGACACTGTGGAGCTCGATTGGCATTTTCCCTTGAACACCAGAATTGGCAGGTCCGCCACTGGTGCCCCATGCTTTTCACATATGAGAGCAGGTTCACCCTGAGCATATGTGACAGACGTGAAAGGGTCTGGAGAAGCCGCAGAGAACTTTATGCTGCCTGTAACATCGTTCAGCATGACCGGTTTGGTGGTTGGTCAGTGATGGTCTGGGGAGGCATATCCATGGAGGTTCCTGGAGGATGAAGAAATGGATCATCTTTAGATATTCTGATTCTTATGCCACTTTTACACAAAGATAGACCTTTAAAACACAGAGAATTTTGAATAATTAAAATCTCTCTTTTTTTTTTCTCTTTTTTTCTTTTTTTTTCCTTTCCTTTCTTTTTAATTGCTGTTATTCTATCCATCTTTAAGGGCACTTCTCAGAGGCCCACACATTTTATTCTCTTTTTCTAATTAAATAGTAGATTTCTCTACAGAAACTCAGAGTATTTTCTAAATAGATCATTGATGTAACGATTGACTGATTGCGAAATCATCCTATTGGTTTTACTATTAAAATACTCTACTACTGAATTCAATTATACAATGTTATATTTTCTATGCAATACTCCTGTACAAATGTTAGTATGATTGTACAAATGTTATTTTTAAGCATCAATAAAAGCTTTATTGTTTAAAAAAAAGAATGGAAATTGATACCATTGAATGGCCCCCACACTCACCTGACCTAATTCCAAAAGAACACCTCTGGGACATTATGTTTCGGTCCATCCGGTACCGTCAGGTTGCATCTCAGTCTGTTCAGGAGCTCAGTGATGCTCTGGTCTAGATCTGGGAGGAAATACCCCAGGACACCATATGCTGTCTCATTAGGAGCATGCCCTGATGTTGTCAGGCTAGCATACAAGCATGTGGGGGCCATACAAACTACTGAGGACCATTTTGAGTTGTTGCAATGAAAGTTCAGCAAAATGGACTAGCTTGCTGCATTAATTTTTTCACTTTGATTTTTGGGGTGTCTTTGAATTCAGACCTCTGTAGGTGGATAATTTTTATTTCAATCAAATGATGTGCCATCCTTTCATTCCTAACACATTACTCAGTCCATATCAGTATAGATATCCAGCATGAGATTTTTGCCCGTTGAGATCTGATGTGTTTTCAAAGTGTTCCTTAAATGTTTTTGAGCAGTGTATATAAAATAGAATAAGCCTTGGCCTAAATTGGATCCCATACAGTTTTCTTCACATAACGGACTTCCATTTAAACATATTAAAAAGACATAATCTCCAAGTTTCTGATCATCCTGTCAAGGCTCCACTGTGAAACTTGGGTACCGGCCTAATTATTTTTAATTCTATTGCTGCTAGCAATAATAAGTAGATTAGAAAGTATATTACCGTATATACTCGAGTATAAGCTGACCCGAATATAAGCCGAGGCACCTAATTTTACCACAAAAAAACTGGGAAAACTTATTGACTCGAGTATAAGCCTAGGGTGTCCATCTGCATGCCTCACTGTGCCTCACTTTGACTCACTGTGTCCATGTGCATGCCTCACTGTGTCCATGCCTCACTGTGCCTATGCCTCACTGTGCCCATGCCTCACTGCGCCCATGCCTCACTGTGTCCATGCCTCACTGTGTCCATGCCTCACTGTGCCCATGCCTCACTGTGTCAATGACTAGACTGACGTTTAACATGGGTGTCTATGGAAGGGGTGCCCGGCTTTGAAAAATCGGTGCTCCCCGGCCGTAGGTCCCCCGGACAACAAACTTTGGGGGGCATTTTCGGCACAGAAAAATGTGCTGAAAAACTCGGCTTATACTCGAGTATATATGGTATATTGTCTTGTTTTCAGCTTTTTCTTTTACATTTCTTCAGTTACTTGGTTTCTGGCCTAGCCCCAGAAGTCTTCATAGGCCTTTTTTTCTTTTATCCGGAGGGGAGATAGGGGCTTTCTCACATCCTCCTGCCTGCATGCTTGACCCAAGAGCAGATGGATTCCAGGAAGTAAATACTACATGAATCATTTGCCCTTATTGAAGATGTCCATGGCTAGAAATATTAATGGGGGTGTTTTCTAAAGTGATTTCTCAACAAAATAAAGCATGGAGACATGGATGGATGGATGAGCTTGGTTTGAATATTAAAAATGAAATAAATAGCATTTTCAGTGTAGCACACCCCCGTAGGAGCTGCTGATTTAAATTTGGGCCTTGCACGTTAACTCCATTCGTTGTCGAGTTTTATTTCTCACAAACTTGCATAGGTAGAGGGATGGAGGGTTAGGGGAAGGTTCAGGCACACATTACAGATCACTGGAGAAAAACTTCTCAACTATAAAGTCATTCACCACTCATCCTCGAGTGGGTATTGCTCACCCGGATAGGCCCCCCTCACCTGGCCTAGCAGCCGGAATGATGCACGGACAATGATCAGGACCAGTCTCTGCCACAGACTGGTTGTGCACAAAATTGGATAATCCATGATCCTCTGCCACAGGACTTAACGCCCGGACTTCCAGCCAAGCAGTCAAAAAGCCTTTAAGCCAACCCGGCAGACTACAAGGTAAACTTTAGCTACGATGCATTCTCCAAAAGAATTACCAGGCCCTCCTCAAGACACCAGCCTTCCGCTCTGTCTTTTCCAGGACAGGTCCTCCCCTGGTTTCCTCCATTGAGTGGCTTCCTCCCGCAGGACAGACAGCACAGGATCACCTTCAAAGTGTAAGCCCCAGTCAGCATAACTGGGCCTACTTGGTACAGTTGCAGCTTCGGGCCATCATGGTCCCGCGGCCAAAATCACATAACACACTCCTGGCACCAGGAGGGCCGCGAGGGGTAGTAGGACCCCAAAATGGCATCTGCCCCTTAAGTATCCTTCCCCAGCATGCTAAGCGGGTAGACCAGGCCCACTGAACTGTTCCAGAGGAAAGACACCCAATACACTTTGTAGCATACAAAATAATTCCGTGCTGCCCTCTGGATAAGCTGCTGACACGACAATTAGACAAATAGTAATAACGTGGAAACAAAAAGTGTAGCGCTAATCAAATAATGAGAGAATGTCAATGGACATAAATGCGTGGAGAGCTCAAATGGTGAATTTGAACAATAAATTTGTAAATATCTGGAGCACTCAAATGTTGAATATAACCAGTATATTATAAATGTCCTCATAAATGCATAAAATGTCTGTATATAGAAATACAAGTGAAAACTTGTGCAAATGTGCAACTAAGTATCCTTAAGGTGACCAAATTATAACAATGGTGAAGTTCAAAAACTTGGTGAGAACTTTGAATCAAAAATTAGGACGGTAAAGAAATGAAGAAAACCACCACCGATAGGTAAGGAGCTTACCAGATGGTTTGAACCCAAGAGAACATATGTTCAATGGGTCAAACAGGCTTTGTGTGGTGGAACCACGATGGAACCTGGACAATCTATATGCTGTAAGTTGTTGTGCTGGAAATGGCCAAACATCAGCAGTGAGAGATAAACCACAGAAGAAAGATGACTCCTTAGCAGATAATCTCATATGCAGTAGTGGTCCGGAAGTTTCCCAATGTATATGGACGGGTATATATCATAGAGTGGAGAAAAGAAATGGCCACATTGTGTTACTCTGTATATGTATCAAAATTTTATGTAGTAGAAACACTTACATTTATGTTGATATAAAAGCACTTTGCAAAGTAATGTGGCAACAATGGAGTCCTCCCGACACGTTTCGTCTCCTAGGACATCATCTGGGGTGTCCCTCCACTGTTGCCCCCCTTGTATTTATAAGAAAAGTGACCCCAATCAAGACAGTTCATCCCCGGCCTTGAAACAGAATGTGTTCCAAAGCGTGGCTGTAGTGGATACAGCCCCTGATCTGCATTCAGGGACGCATCTCTTACCTATTCTTCAGCCTACCAATCAGGAAGGCAGAGAAAGTGAAGGGGATGTACCTTAAATGGGTCTCTTGAAACAAATACATTGTCACTCTTAAAATGGTCAACATAAAGTTATAAGAAATGTGCTGTATTTAAAAAAATATAAACCCGTATGCTATGAAGGAAAAATTATTAGTTTAACAACCAGATATTAGTGTCATGGATATGCATTAATGTCTGTCTGCCATCTTACCTTCCTCCTCATGTGTTCATCTAGAGACCAGACCTCCTTCACCTGGCTTCCTTTATAATCTCCTCCCAGCCTGACTCCACCCCAGGCCCTATCACAGAACACTATATTAACCTGTGCACTGCAAGCCTGCTTTGCTGATCAACGTGTTTGTTAGGCATTGTGTGTTTGGTTTTCTGCCTGCCGTGTGCTATGTCTGTCTCTCTGTTACGTTATTGGCTTGTCCCCGACTATCCCTGTCTGCTCGTGACCCTTGACCTTCGGCTCGTTCTTCGTTATCCTTGTCTGCTTGTGGCCCCTGACCTTCAGCTTGTTATTCGGTTCTCTCTATTGTGTGCTGCTGCTTCCCCTCTTTTCCCCTTATCCTACGGGGCGTGAGCTAGGAAACTCCAGGGGCCGCGACCTGGTCCCAGCCTGCAGCGTAACATCCTCACCACTAGAGGCCCTGGAGAAGACCAGCTGGGTCTTAGACTCCGTGCCCTGGGGAATCTTGGCTCTCGCTTCCGTTAGGATCCCGGTTGTGCTCCTCTGGTCCCGCTTTCCACAACCACCCAGTTTCCTATCCGTAGAAGCCAGCCATAGGGTTCACTACCCCGCGGTGCACTCCTGTCCCCCTACGGTGTGCATCTGTTACCTGGCCACAGGTGACCCTGACAATTAGTGTATAAAAACATTACCCAGTCTGATTGAGAAATACTGGTTGAAGGTATTTCTTGAAAACTATATAAAAAACATAAGAATATATATATATATATATATATATATATATATATATATATATAAAGTTGGTTAAAAATGACTGAATGCCCCGGCAAACTAATTTAACCGCAATCATAGGTGAAAACCTCACAAATGCGGATATAAACACATGGGAATATCCGTGAGATGAACTCTCTTGTGTGGATCATTAACAATGTGGTTTGCCTATAATATGTAGACAGTGAGTCATATTAATAACATTCTAAATATTCAAAATGTACAAAAATTCCATATAATGGAAAAATACATGATGTAAAAATACATTGAAGGAGGGGTAAAAAATGAAAAATTGAAAAAATTTGAATATAAAATAAGAATACCCTTATTTAAAGATGCCCAATGATCATTAAGATTTATTAATAAATGAGTTGATATCCCACTCCACGTTCAAGCCTGACGGTGTGTGGGACTGCAGCTCATATATCCAAAAGGTCTCCAGTTGGGAGACCCCCCTAGTCATAGCTCTGCCCCTCCAAGGTGGGAGGAACCGATCAATAACCAGGAACTGTGTGCCCTTTGGATTACGATCGTGATGTAATTTGTAATGCCTGGGCACGGTGTGGCCTGTCAGTCTTCCACACTGGCCTGAGGTGGCAACGCCACCTACAGGCAAACAGTGGGAAGTCTTCCCAATACAGCCATACCCGGAACAGAGGCTGATTTAGCATAATCACTTAAATCTGAGCCCAACTATTGACTCAGATACCCTCTAAATTTAACATAGCACCCAGTCATTGGGAGCAGGGCGCTACATCAGTTTGTGGTGTTTGGATACAGTAGTGTTCCACTTTAATAGATGAGAAGGATAATTAAAGCCCAAGTGTAGTAACAAAATAAGCACAAGGAATATTTCTTACAGTAGGATGTGTCCATTGTGCTGTTGGTTCCTCTATTAGCAGAAACCCTCCTCCATCAATTTTCCCCCTACCCTCTCCACCTCAATCTTACGGTGCGGTGGAGGTTAATACAGCCCCTGGAGCTGTGACAGGCACTCATTAAGAGTGCCCAGCTATGCCCGTCCTTTCTGCCCATCTCTTCCATTTATGAAAACCATACTATACAATATTTAAATCCAATATCTAAAATTTAAAAAAAGCTTTAACATAGTAAAGTGTATGTATAGGCCAAACTCTGTTATTTTCTTTTTTTCTTCTTGACTAGGGTATTAAAGATGATTTGTTTCCATTCTGCTCTGACCATGACTCCCTTTGCCGCTTATAAATAACCACATGACCACAAGCTGGAGTTAAATGGCCATAACAGCCTTTTATTAACAAACTGTATACATAACAGATAAATAACACGTTAAAACCAGTTTAACTGGGGCCTCAAGGTCCTAGTAGGCATTAAAGAAGAAAGTACCTGCGTCCAACCTAATTAGGCCTCCAGCCGCCACACCACCGACTCTGAGACAACTAGACGCAGATACCAACATACCAATTACTGGGAGCCGTACCTCAGACGGGTCCCTACCAAGCATAAGTTTGCCCCATACTAACCTAAGTGGACCTTGTACACCTTTTGCTGCCATGACAAAGAACCACATCAAAACAAGAAAGCTTCCTTAAAAAACAAAAAGAAGGGGGGGAACCCCAGAACCAATATCCAGAAACAAGAAAGGGGAGGAAGGGTGGAAAGTTTTCTCCAACGCAACTTCCCTCTGACTGAAGACCTCCTAAGACCCCTAGCTTAAGGTGACCAGATTTTTTAAATGAAATCCGGGGACATATTTTTTTTTTTTTACTAGTAATGGTGACAATCAGCGACTCTCTGCCCGTCGCCGCCGCCCGCCTCACAGTCTGTCAAGTCTTACTCTCCGGGCCCCGGGTACTACTGGGTGGGGAGTGGAGGAAGATCACTTCACCAGGGAAGGCAAGGAGATAGGCAGGCGGCTGGCCGGGACTTGAGCCAAGGCAGAAGTACATGCGAGCGGGAGCGGAACGGGCATGCACCCGAAACTGAAGAAATATTCCCTCCGATCAGACCAAGACATGATCATCATAAAGGGGCACAGATAATGAAAAAATACCCCAAGCTAGTAAAAGCGGCAGAGCAGGGGGTGCAATTCAGATTTCTTTTTTTTTATTCTGCACTGACTGTCTTTGAAATTGCCCCAGCCCCTGTTCAAATCCAATCCGGGGACAGTGTCCTCAATTGGGGGACTGTCCCCGGAAACCGGGGATGTCTGGTCACCCTACCCTAGCTTGACCACTCCCTGCATCTCCACCCATTCCAGGCCTAGACACCAATTAAGTGAGTCCCACAACCTATATTTCCTATTAGACTAAGCTGAAACCCCTGCTAGACCCAAACCCCTTTTAACCCTGTCATGCCAGCCCTACGCCCATGTCTTTTCTCTCTATTACTTCGGGCCTCACTTTCTGGGTAAAGTTTTAATTGCAATCTGGGTCCCTGTTGTGAAGATTCATGCCTTCCATTTGTCCTTGTGGCTATTGTCAGTGAGACAAAAAATAATGGGAAATCCAAAATGTTATAGTCACCGGAAACCTCCCCTCACTTTGGAGAGATTTACTGAATGGCAATCTCCCCTGTGGGACACAGGTAGTAATCAATCAATCAATAAACTGGCAAGTGTTTTACTCATTCCCTACCCTATCCAAAATTATTATAAAGTGGCTATTTATACACTTTATTATAATTTCAAATGCGACTGTTATTGTTTTTAAGTCAGCAGGTTTCATTAAAATATTACCTGATTATCAAGCAATTAAGGTACTCGTTAAGGCACGTCCTGGTATAGGGGTGGAATCTTCCTTCCAATTGTTCCTCTGCATTGTTGCCCTGCCCCATGAGCTTCCAAAGGAGACTAGAAGTGACCATTTCAATGCATATTAAGCAGACACAATTCACTGTTGTCTCTATCAGGAAAGCCGCAATGAAAAATTTCATACATCCATTGCTGGAGTGCATGTCGGCAGGAAAGACTGCTGGAGATCAGCAGGACTGACATACAATAAAGGATGATTTAAAAAGTACTTTATTTTTCAAAAGGCAACTGTTTTTAGAGTCACAGGGCACATATACCAACTGGATGTCATTCCATTAGGTTTTAGGTCTATTTTTTGGGAAAAATAATCACTCAAAACGTGGACCTAAATTCTTCCTAAATGTAACACAGTATTTCCTGCATAATTGTTGATACAGTAAAGTCTATACATTTCTCTCCCAAAAATACTAAAATAATTAATTAAAAAAATTCTTCATTGACACCTCTTTTAATCTATTTTTGCTAATATTTGTCAAATGATGAACTACTGAATTTCACATTAGTACCCCGACATGTTCCATTACACCTCTCACTCACTGTCTGGGAATTACAGAGTTGGGCGTAAGGGGCAACTAATGACATCATTGACAGGTATCAGTAATAATAACAATGTATAAGTAGAAGGTGGAACATGATTCTCACTGACAGACATACAGCTGTAGAACATTTAATTTCAATATGAGCCACACATGCTTACTTGTCACCTATTTTTAGTAATATAAGTCACTTGGACAAGCTTTGAAAAATAAAGTGGATAAAATGTGTGTGGTATCCATTGGATAGACAGTTACATCTATAATCACAGATGAAAAGTAATGGTGAATCTCGAGAATTTTTCTGTTTTGCAATAGTAATGTAATCTATATGACTATTTCTAAAGAGTAGAGATTGGTGGTTTTTAACAGTGGGCTTTAAATGGTAATGGTTAGGTAAGCTCCTTTCAACTACTGTGTTTAAAAAATTCTTTACATATTGGAACTTCTAATTCAACTATCCTGTATTTGTTATTGTGTCACAGATTGTCAGTGGTGGTCATTTTTTTTATATAATGGCCTCAAGTGTGACCCCCTGTTATCAGCAAAGGGCCACGCATAATGCTCATTGAATATAATGCTATAGAAAATATGATACAAGAGATGGTCAGAGAGGGAAGACATGATATAGGAGATGGTGAAGACGGGAGATATGTTTCAGGAGACTGGAGACACATTAAATGAGACTGCTAGCCGCCAAGGGCAAGATCCATTATAAAATTTTGGAGGGAAAAAAAACATAAAAAGAGAAAATTAATGGATAGCACGAAAAAAGGAGAATAGTGTGCAAGAAAAAAAAAAAAAAACATTTAACTGCTAGTAGCTAGGCTAAAGAATATTTTCTTCACTGACCTGAGTAAGCACCTAAGTAAGGAAACACAGACTATGCAGGGGCCCCAAGGACTGCACAAAAAAGAATAAGGTTCAGGTTTGTTAACACTATTGATTCAATCCTGTGGGTTCAGGATTCACAGTTGTATGTGCAAATTTAGGCATACACCTGTTAGGCCTACTATCCCTGATTAAATCTGTCCTGCTGCTGGCCTAAGCTTGCATCATCTGATAGGTCTCCTAATTTTTTCTCCTTCATTAAAAAAGTCCCTGCCCTGCCATGGCAGACAACTTTCTTGTCATCTTGTCCTTCTTGAAAACTAACAAAGCCTCAAGTTCCAAAAACTTTTCTGTCACTGATTATAAAACATTCAACTTACATGTTTGTACCTTTGTACACATATCAGTCATCCCCAAGGTTGGAAAGGATCTTGTCCAATGTTGAAGATACAGGCTGATCTCTCTGTTAAGAGACTTAAAATCTTTACTAAGTTACTCTATAATGGGCTCATTGCCCTCCTTTCACCCCAACTGATCTAAATCAAGGGCTTCTTTCCTACAAATGAGGCCAAAGATAACATTAACAGAGTGCTGAACATTATACACGGCGCTGCCTCCTGCAAGAATCAGCTAGCCCCCATCTTTCCTTACTGCAACAGTGGCTTATAATTTAATTCATTAATTTCTTACTTAGGTATCCACGTTACCTCCTCTGTACCTTAAAGGTTCAAAGCTAACTTTCCAAATCTCTTAACCAACATACACACGGACCTTCAATGTTGGAGAACAAGGCTGTTGCAGCTGAAATGCATCTACCTCTGCTGTATTTTTATCCTTATGGAGATATAATAAATTCAGACTGATTTAAAGAGCATGTATGGAGTTGTGGATTGTCCTTTATCCATTTATCACTTTGGCAGCTGAGCAACTGCACATCCTGCACCCGAAAAGCTCAGGAGTAGGGATGAGCTCGGTGTTCGAGTCGAACATAGGTTCGACTCGAACATCAGCTGTTCGCGCGTTCGGCGCACAACGAACGATTTGGGCTGTTCACCCCAAATTCGAGTGACGCGAACGGCCCACAATACACTGCGCCATCGCAGTGCAATCCTGGCGCTGTGATTGGCCAAGCATGCACTGTGACCCCGCATGCTTGGCCAATCACAGCGCCGGCAGCGAGGAGAGCAATGATTGGCCACAGGCAGGATGCCTGTGGCCAATTATTGCTGAGGGGGTTTAGTACACGCCCCACACTATAAAAGGCCGCCAGCGCGGCGGCCTCGTGTAGTGTGTTCCGGTGCAGGGAAAGAGAAGGATAGGCAGGGACAGTGTCATATTTTTTCTTTGCTAAACCTTGTGTGTAGGGACAGAGAAGAATAGGTAGGGAGAGTGTCAGTGTCATATTCTTTGCTAAACCTTGTTTGTAGGGACAGAGAAGGATAGGCAGGGAGAGTGTCAGTTTCATATTCTTTGCTAAACCTTGTGTGCTGAACCATATTGCTAAACCTTGTGTGTAGGGACAGACAAGGATAGGCAGGGAGAGTGTCAGTGTCATATTCTTTGCTAAACCTTGTGTGCTGAACCATATTGCTAAACCTTGTGTGTAGGGACAGACAAGGATAGGTAGGGAGAGTGTCAGAGTCATATTCTTTGCTAAACCTTGTTTGTAGGGACAGAGAAGGATAGGCAGGGAGAGTGTCAGTGTCATATTCTTTGCTAAACCTTGTGTGCTGAACCATATTGCTAAACCTTGTGTGTAGGGACAGACAAGGAAAGGCAGTCGAGAGTGTCAGTGTCATAATCTTTGCTAAACCTAGTGTGCTGAACCATATTGCTAAACCTTGTGTGTAGGGACAGACAAGGATAGGCAGTCGAGAGTGTCAGTGTCATAATCTTTCCTAAACCTAGTGTGCTGAACCATATTGCTAAACCTTGTGTGTAGGGACAGACAAGGATAGGCAGTCGAGAGTGTCAGTGTCATAATCTTTGCTAAACCTAGTGTGCTGAACCATATTGCTAAACCTTGTGTGTAGGGACAGACAAGGATAGGCAGTCGAGAGTGTCAGTGTCATAATCTTTGCTAAACCTAGTGTGCTGAACCATATTGCTAAACCTTGTGTGTAGGGACAGACAAGGATAGGCAGTCAAGAGTGTCAGTGTCATAATCTTTGCTAAACCTAGTGCGCTGAACCATATTGCTAAACCTTGTGTGTAGGGACAGACAAGGATAGGCAGTCGAGAGTGTCAGTGTCATAATCTTTGCTAAACCTAGTGTGCTGAACCATATTGCTAAACCTTGTGTGCAGGGACAGACAAGGATAGGCAGTCGAGAGTGTCAGTGTCATAATCTTTGCTAAACCTAGTGTGCTGAACCATATTGCTAAACCTTGTGTGTAGGGACAGACAAGGATAGGCAGTCGAGAGTGTCAGTGTCATAATCTTTGCTAAACCTAGTGTGCTGAACCATATTGCTAAACCTTGTGTGTAGGGACAGACAAGGATAGGCAGTCGAGAGTGTCAGTGTCATAATCTTTGCTAAACCTAGTGTGCTGAACCATATTGCTAAACCTTGTGTGTAGGGACAGGCAAGGATAGGCAGTCGAGAGTGTCAGTGTCATAATCTTTGCTAAACCTAGTGCGCTGAACCATATTGCTAAACCTTGTGTGTAGGGACAGACAAGGATAGGCAGTCGAGAGTGTCAGTGTCATAATCTTTGCTAAACCTAGTGTGCTGAACCATATTGCTAAACCTTGTGTGTAGGGACAGACAAGGATAGGCAGTCGAGAGTGTCAGTGTCATAATCTTTGCTAAACCTAGTGTGCTAAACCATATTGCTAAACCTTGTGTGTAGGGGCAGACAAGGATAGGCAGTCGAGAGTGTCAGTGTCCTATTCTTTGCTAAACCTTGTGTGCAGGTAGAGAGAAGGATAGGCAGGGGACAGTGTCAGTGTCATTGTTGCTAAGCCTCCTGCTGTCATAGAAATCCTGTCAGCTACAGGATTCCTGGACTTCCTGATTCCGAATCTCGGGCACGTCCACGCGCGCGGGCACGCGCGCGCGATGGCGAGCACGTGCGCGCGCACGCTCCACAAAGCGCGCCAGAAGAGCTATTTAAACATGCCTGTGACAGACAGTCCCTGCTGTCTGCTCTACAGCGTGTAGTACCCAAAGAGACCTGATTCGTGAATTTACCTGCATCCGACCCGGCTTACCTTGACCCTTCCAGTTTCCTGCCTGCCTCTGACCCCCGGCTTTGTTTGACCAATCTTCTGCCTGATCCTCCAGTACCTTGCCGCCAGCCAATTCTACCGACCCGGCTTGTCCGACCAATCTCTCCAGTTGCTGTGTCCTGGTTCCAGTCCAGTCAGCCTCATCAGTTCCAGTCCAGTTGCTTGTTCCTGGTTCCAGTCCAGTCTGCCTCTTCAGTTCCAGTCCAGTTGCTGTATCCTGGTTCCAGTCCAGTCAGTCTCATCAGTTCCAGTCCAGTTGCTGTGTTCCTGGTTCCGGTTCAGCCTGCCATACTTCCTGGGTGCCTGGATCCGTCCCAGTCTTCAGACTCTACTCTACCTTGATCCATCCTGCCAGGCACTCGTACCCCTTCTACCTCCGTGCCTCCTGTCTTCAGTACCAGGGGCCGCCGGTGGAAGCCGTAAGAGAGGCCTCCCTCTGCAGATCCGGGCTCGTCACCGTCAGGTACGTGACAGTAGCAGACAGCCATGTCTGAGCCCGGGCAGGGAGCCTCACCTATGGAGGAACTCTGTCGGCACCTGGCAGGTTTGTCTGAAGCAGTCAAGAGTCTTCAACAAGGATACACCCGCTTGGAAGAACAAGTGCAGGCCCTCTCCAATCCTTCTGCCATCCAAGAGGGGCCCCACGCCTCTGCTTCCACAGCCGGAACAAGTTCCTCACCCACAGTGGTCATGCTTCCTCCTGAACCTAAGGTTCCTACACCCGAAAGATTTTCCGGGGATCGGAGCAAGTTTAGGGCCTTCCGGAATTCGTGTGAACTGTATTTTGCCCTACAGCCCCGTACCTTTTCTCTAGAGGCCACCAAGGTGGGCTTTGTGGTCTCTTTGCTCGCTGGAGACCCTCAGAGCTGGGCCCACCGTCTCTTTGAACAGAAGGATGTATCACTAAACAACCTCACTGCTTTTTTCGATGCCATGGCCCAGCTATACGAAGATCCCCAACTCTCAGTAACCGCAGAAGCCGCCTTGCGTTCCCTTCAACAAGGACGCAGACCAGCGGAGGACTATGTGGCAGAATTCAGGCGGTGGAGTGCGGATACCAATTGGAATGATGCCGCCCTCCGCCATCAGTTTCGCTTAGGACTTTCCGATTCCTTGAAGGACGAGCTAGCTAGAGTCGGTGTACCACAGACACTCAACCTGTTGATTGATCTAACCATCCAGATTGACCGACGTCTGAGGGAACGGAGGGCTGAGAGGACCACTGGCTTCTCCCGCCCAACCTGGATGCTTCCTCGGGCTCCTAGTCACCTGTACTCGGCTCCTGCTACACCTCCAACTCCCACATCTGACACGCCTGAACCAATGCAGCTCGGGCTCCTTCGTCCATCCCTCGCTCCTGAGGAACGCCAGCGCCGCCGAATAAATAATCTGTGCCTGTACTGCGGGGACCCCGGACATTTCGTTAGAACCTGTCCCCTGAAGCTTCGTAAGTTTCTTTCAGTTTCTTCTAACATGACTAACCTACAAGCCAAAACCACATCTCACCTTGCCCTCTCTGTTTCATTACAGCTCCCAGGAAGGACTTTGCAAGTACCCGCCATTATTGATTCCGGAGCATGCAGCTGCTTTATGGACTCAACCTTTGCCATTAAACACCAAATTCCCCTTCGTACCAAGACCCACGGACTTCGTGTCCATCTGGCTGATGGTTCCGTCATTAAGTCCGGACCTGTGACCCAGGAGACCACTCCTATACCCGCTACCATCTTTACCACCTCTGGAACCCACCAAGAATGCTTATGTCTGGACATCATCTCTTCTCCGTTGTTTCCCTTGATCCTTGGTATGCCTTGGTTACAAGCCCACAATCCCACTATCAACTGGACTACGGGAATAGTTGCCTTTCCTTCTTCCTATTGCCAACAGTCCTGTGGCTCATATAAACCTCCTGGGCCGGCCTCGTTACTATGCATTGACACAGAAGATGGCACCCGTCAATCCATCCCAGAAGTTTACCACGACTTTCTTGACGTATTTAGTAAACAAAAGGCAGAGACTCTACCGCCCCATCGGGCCTACGATTGCCCCATCAACCTACTTCCTGGAGCAAAGATTCCGTTCGGTAGAGTCTTCCATTTAACGGAGGTGGAACAAGGGGCTTTAAAAAATTATGTTGATGAGAACTTGCAAAAGGGGTTCATCCGCCCTTCCACATCCCCAGCAGGCGCAGGCATCTTTTTTGCAGAGAAAAAGGACCACACCCTTCGACCTTGTGTGGATTACTGGGAATTGAATAAAATTACAGTAAAAAATCGCTACCCTCTCCCCCTGGTACCAGAGTTATTTCAGAGACTAGGAACTGCCACCATCTTTACCAAACTTGACCTCCGCGGAGCCTACAACTTGATCCGTATCAAAGAAGGGGACGAATGGAAGACAGCCTTCCGTACCCGGTATGGACATTTTGAGTACTTGGTAATGCCATTCGGGTTGTGTAACGCCCCTGCCACTTTCCAGTATTTTATCAACGATGTTCTACGGGACTTCCTAGACCTCTTTGTTATTGTTTATCTTGATGATATCTTAATTTTTTCTTCCTCCCTTGATTCTCATCGCAGACATGTCAAAAATGTGTTGGGTCGGCTCCGCCAGCATGGCCTGTATGCGAAGGCCAAAAAATGCGAGTTCGAGCAAGAGAGTATATCATTTCTGGGGTTAATCATTTCCAGCGAGGGCATCAAGATGGATCCTCAAAAGATTACCGCAATCCTAGACTGGCCAGAACCGGTGGACAAGAAGGGAATCCAACGTTTCGTTGGATTCGCCAACTTCTACCGCAAGTTCATCAGGGGGTTTTCAGCTATTATCGCACCCATTACTCAACTCACCAAGCAAGGAACACGTTTTCACTGGTCTCCTGAAGCCCAAGAAGCTTTTGAATGCCTGAAGGCCCTATTTACCTCAGCCTCTATCTTGAAACACCCAGACTCCTCACTACCATTCGTACTTGAGGTAGACGCCTCCGAAATAGCGGTAGGAGCAATACTGTCCCAAAGACAGGGAGTCAAAGCCTTGCTCCACCCAGTAGCCTTCTTCTCCCGCAAGCTTTCTGCAGCAGAGAGGAACTACGACGTGGGGGATCGGGAGCTACTAGCGATCAAGTCTGCACTAGAGGAATGGCGGTACCTGCTGGAGGGCGCGGCTCATCCGATTCTGATATTCACTGACCACAAGAACCTGGAGTACCTGAAAGCCGCGAGAAGATTGAATCCACGGCAAGCCAGGTGGGCACTCTTCTTCTCCCGGTTCTCTTTTCATGTTACTTATCGTCCTGGGGCCAAGAATATTAAGCCTGACGCCTTGTCTCGGATGTTCCATAAGTCCAAGGAGACTTCTCCGCCTTGCCCCCGGAAATTTCCTTCTTCTACAGGAGAACCTGTTCACTCAAATCAAACAAGCTTCCACCGGGCAGAGACAGTTCTCCGAGCCGGAATTGCAGGTTAAGGATGGACTATTGTGGTACCAAGACAGAATCTACGTACCTGAGAAACTAAGAATAACCGCATTAGAACTCTGCCACGACCACGCCCTGGCCGGGCATTTTGGCGTTGCCAAGACCACTGACCTGGTACAGTGCACCTTCTGGTGGCCTCGAGTACGTGAAGACTGTAGGAGGTTTGTAGATTCTTGTACAACTTGCACCCGAAACAAGGGTTCCAGATCCAAGGCCTGGGGACTACTAAAACCCTTACCCGTTCCAGATAGGCCCTGGAGAATGTTGTCCATCGACTTCATTGTCGAGTTACCCCCGGCTGAGAACCATTCCACCATCTTCGTTATTGTGGACCGTCTGTCCAAGATGGCACACTTCATCCCTATGAAAGGGACTCCCTCCGCTCCTGAAACCGCACAGGTATTCATCAGAGAAATAGTCAGACTCCACGGGGTACCAGCCAATATTGTTTCCGATCGCGGGGTTCAATTTACCTCTCGATTCTGGAGATCCCTTTGCAAAACCTTGAAAATCGAATTATCGTTTTCCTCTGCTTACCATCCACAGACCAACGGACAGACGGAGAGAACGAATCAGACGCTCGAGCAATACCTGCGATGCTTCTCCTCTTTTGCTCAGGACAACTGGGTTTCCCTACTTCCGTTGGCCGAGTTTGCGTATAACAATTCCATCCACTCCGCTACCTGCCAGACTCCTTTCTTTGCAAACTATGGTTTTCATCCTACTTTTCTGCCTAATTCCCTTCCTGAGTGTCCTGTACCTGCAGTCCAGGAAAAGTTAAATTTTTTCTCGGTCAATAACCAGCTTCTACAAGAGACCATGACCAAGACTCAAGAACGCAACAAGACAATCTATGACAAGAAGAGACGGGGTGAATTAGTGTTGGTACCCGGCGACCAAGTATGGCTATCTACCACAAACCTAAGAATGGCATGCCCTTCTAAAAAACTGGGCCCCAAATTTTTAGGTCCATTCCCTGTTAAGAGGAAAATTAATGAAGTAGCTTATGAATTGGAACTTCCTGACTCTCTTAGAATCCATCCAGTTTTTCATGTCTCTCTCCTAAAACCCAAAGTCTCTAATCCGTTTCCAGATCGGAAGCCGGATCACCCTGATCCGATCATTATTGACGGTGAGCAGGAATTCGAAGTAGAAGCTATCATGGACTTCAGGAGAAGAAATAACCAGAACCAATTCCTAATTAAATGGAAGGGCTACGGACCAGAGGAAAACTCATGGGAACCCGAGGAGAATATCCATGCCAGGAGTTTGATACAGGCTTTCAAAAGGACTCACCCTGGAAGGTTCACCCGGCTGGGCATCCGGAGGCTGCCCCTTGGGGGGGGCAATGTCATAGAAATCCTGCCAGCTACAGGATTCCTGGACTTCCTGATTCCGAATCTCGGGCACGTCCACGCGCGCGGGCACGCGTGCGCGCGATGGCGAGCATGTGCGCGCGCTTAGCGGGGGCGCGCGCACGCTCCACAAAGCGCGCCAGAAGAGCTATTTAAACATGCCTGTGACAGACAGTCCCTGCTGTCTGCTCTACAGCGTGTAGTACCCAAAGAGACCTGATTCGTGAATTTACCTGCATCCGACCCGGCTTACCTTGACCCTTCCAGTTTCCTGCCTGCCTCTGACCCCCGGCTTTGTTTGACCAATCTTCTGCCTGATCCTCCAGTACCTTGCCGCCAGCCAATTCTACCGACCCGGCTTGTCCGACCAATCTCTCCAGTTGCTGTGTCCTGGTTCCAGTCCAGTCAGCCTCATCAGTTCCAGTCCAGTTGCTTGTTCCTGGTTCCAGTCCAGTCTGCCTCTTCAGTTCCAGTCCAGTTGCTGTATCCTGGTTCCAGTCCAGTCAGTCTCATCAGTTCCAGTCCAGTTGCTGTGTTCCTGGTTCCGGTTCAGCCTGCCATACTTCCTGGGTGCCTGGATCCGTCCCAGTCTTCAGACTCTACTCTACCTTGATCCATCCTGCCAGGCACTCGTACCCCTTCTACCTCCGTGCCTCCTGTCTTCAGTACCAGGGGCCACCGGTGGAAGCCGTAAGAGAGGCCTCCCTCTGCAGATCCGGGCTCGTCACCGTCAGGTACGTGACACCTGCACAGTATACACCTGAAGCTAGCCCTTATTGCTTTTTTTTCCTGGTGTGTTACACTGACAGGCATTTGCAGCACTTACAGCGGGCGGAGTGTGCTTCCTGCAAAATAAACACCTGAAGCTACCCCTTATTGCTGGTTTTCCCATCTCCCTGCAGGCCATTAGAATGTCTGGAAGGCAAACAAGGAGAGGCAGACAGTCAGGAGCCAATAAAAGAGGGCAAGCAGGCTCTGTGTCTGGGGGCAACAGTGCTGGTCGTGGACGCGGTGCATTGTCATCAGCACATGGCCATGCGACACACTTGTCCTTCTTTTCGGCAGCTGGACATGTTGAGCCCCATCATGCCGAAGACTTGGTAGAGTGGATGACCAAGCCCTCCTCATCCTCCTCATCCTCTCTCACCCAGGCTCAGGGTACTGGCAAAGCAGCTGCCAAAGCGTCCTCTTCCCTGGTATCAATGTCATCATCAGTCACTCCTTCCCTAGGCCCACCATGTCCTCCTCCTGGGGAGTCCCCCTGAACTGTTTGAGCACAGTGTTGGGTACATGCTCCAGGAGGATGCCCAGCGTTTCGAAGGGTCTGATGATGATACCCAGCTAGAGGAAGGCAGTAGCGTGAGAGCAGAGAGAGGGGATGCTCAAGAAGGACACCAATCTGGCAGTCATGTTCCAGCAGCTGCAGCATACTGCCAGATTGGCTCCAGTGATGAGGAGGGAGGGGATGATGAGGTCACTGACTCCACGTGGGTGCCTAATAGGAGAGAGGAGGAGGAGGAGGATGAGGAGGAGGCACATCTCCAACGAGGCAGGATGCCCTTGGGTGGCCAGCGTAAGGGCAGCACACCGACGGAATCACACCGCAGAGCTCCGCCTGTGC
This sequence comes from Rana muscosa, assembly GCA_029206835.1. NCBI lineage: Eukaryota > Metazoa > Chordata > Amphibia > Anura > Ranidae > Rana > Rana muscosa. The sequence continues at coordinate 152,521,925 of JARGYO010005626.1, read as the reverse complement.
AGGGCGCTGCCTCTGCCCGTTATTCAAAAAGTTCTTTGGTGTGGGCCTTTTTTGAGGCGAGTGCATCAGATTGCACAGCTGCTGTTTGCAACATATGCCTCAAGTGTATATCGCGTGGCCAAAACATCAGCCGCTTGGGCACCACATGCTTGACCAGACATATGTTGACCTGCCATGCAGCTCGTTGGCAAGCCTACCTTAAAGACCCACACCAAAGAACAAAGCGGACCTCTCCTTGCACCGCATCAGCTGGAATCTCCAACCCCACTATACCTTCTGTCCTCTCTGAAACCTGCACTGAGAGGAATGAAGGTGTAGAATTAGGTGTGTCACAGCCAAGTACTTGCGGCCACTCTGCTAGCAGTACACCGACGTCCGATTCTAGCAGGCAAATTTCCCTGCCCTAGCTGCTGGACCGTCGAAAGAAGTTCACTCCCAGCCATCCACATGCCCAGCGGTTGAATGCTAGCTTGGCTAAATTGCTAGCGCTTCAACTGCTGCCTTTTCACTTGGTAGACTCGGCCCCCTTCCGTGAGTTTGTGCAATGTGCGGTTCCTCAGTGGCAGGTCTCCAAACGCCACTTTTTCTCACGGAAGGCGATTCCGGCTCTCTACCGGCAGGTGGAAGGCAATGTCTTGGCCTCGCTGGACAGGGCGGTCAGCGGTAAGGTGCATATTACCGCTGACTCATGGTCCAGCAGGCATTGACAGGGACGTTACCTTTCTTTCATGCCCCATTGGGTCACTCTTTTGGCAGCTGGGAAGGATGCAGGACAAGGTGCAGTAGTGTTGGAGGTTGTTCCACCGCCACGCCTCCAAAATGCTACTACTGGTTGTGACACACCTCTGTCCTCCACCCCCTCCTCTTCTTCTTCCTCCATGGCCTCTTCCTGTGCTTTGTCCTCGGAACCAGCGGTGCTCTGTAGGCGTTCAAGGGGCTACGCAAGTACACAGGCAAAAAGATGCCATGCCGTGCTTGCGCTGGTGTGTTTGGGGGACAGGAGCCACACTGGGGCAGAGGTTCTGTCTGCTCTGCAGGGGCAGGCCGAGAGGTGGTTGACGCCACGCCAGCTTAAGCCAGGAATGGTAGTTTGCGACAATGGCACCAACCTCCTCTCCGCTCTCCGACAGGGACAACTGACCCATGTGCCCTGTGTGGCTCACGTCCTTAACCTGGTGGTGCAGCGGTTCTTGGGCAGGTACCCGGGCTTACAGGATGTCCTGAGGCAGGCCAGGAAAGTCTGTGTGCATTTCCGCAGATCTTATAATGCCAGTGCTCGCCTGGCTGAGGTGCAAATGGAGTTGAACCTGCCCAAGAACCGCCTTATATGTGACATGCCCACCAGGTGGAACTCAACGTTGGCCATGCTGCAGCGGCTGCACACGCAGCAGAGGGCCATCAATGAGTACCTGTGCGACTACAGCACCAGGACAGGGTCAGGGGAGCTCGGGTTTTTTTCACCATGCCAGTGGGGCATGATCAGGGATGCATGCACTGTCCTGGCACCATTTGAGGAGGCCACGAGGATGGTGAGCAGTGACAGTGCATGCATCAGTGACACTGTACCTCTTGTCCACCTGTTGGAACATACGCTGCGTGGAATAATGGACAGGGCACTTGAGGCAGAACAGAGGCAGGAAGAGGAGGACTTCCTTGCCTCTCAAGGCCCCCTTTACCCAGACAGTGTTCCTTCTGTCCCACCCATCGCACAGGAAGAAGAGGAGGAGGTGGAGGAGGAGGAGGATTGTGTCAGCATGGAGGTGGAGCCTGGCACTCAGCATCATCAGCAGCAGTCTTTTAGGAATGATTTACAGTCCCAAGAAACCAGTGGACTTGTACGTGGCTGGGAGGAGGTGGCTGCGGATAATGTCGTCCTTAGTGACCCAGAGGACTCCGGACTGAATACCTCAGCTAACCTACACTGCATGGCCTCCCTGATCCTGCAAAGTCTGCGGAAGGATCCTCGTATTCTTCGTATCAAGGAGAGGGACCATTACTGGCTGGCCACTCTCCTTGATCCATGGTACAAGGGTAAGGTTGCAGACCTTATCTTACCATCGCAGAGGGAGCAGAGGATGAGACAACTCCGGGAGGCCTTGCAGAAAGGTCTGTGCAACGCGTTCCCAGAGACTGGGAGGTTACAAACTCCTGGTCTTGGACAACGAGTTGCTGAGGCTTCGGTCAGTCAAAGAAGGAGCGGTGGGGAAGGTGGCCGTCTGATCGAAGCGTTCAGACAATTCTTTAGTCCGCAGCCCCAAGGTATGATCGGTTCCAGCAACCATCGCCAGCGTCTGATATACATGGTGCAGGAATACCTAGGGGCAAGGTCAGACTTGGACACCTTCCCCACCGAAAATCCTCTGGCTTACTGGGTCTTGAGGATGGATCACTGGCCAGAGCTTGCACAGTATGCAATTGAGCTACTGGCCTGTCCTGCATCCAGCGTTCTTTCAGAACGCACATTCAGTGCTGCTGGAGGATTTGTCACGGATCACAGGGTGCGCCTGTCCACCGAATCTGTTGATCGACTGACCTTCATAAAGATGAACCAGTCTTGGATCACCACCAGCTACCAAACACCTGAAGCTGATATAACAGACTAATTTATTTTCAAATGTCACATCCCTTCAAGACTGATGCTGATGCTGAGAGTTTGTCCTGTTATGTTGACTGACTATCCTCCTCCTCCTCAATGATCCGATTGACGATGATAGCTTGGAAGAACATTTTTGTTTCTGGGTGCCGCCACCAGTGGCTAAGGCCCAATTTTTCAGCCCCTGTTTAACAGGGGTGTGTTATTACAATTTTTTATGCAATGCTTTGCAGCAGGGCTCATTCCTGCACTCCAACTAGAGTATCTGGGAGTGGTTGCAGTGTCGTGGCACCAGCACCAGTGGCTAAGGCCCAATTTTTCAGCCCCTGTTTAACAGGGGTGTGTAATTACAATTTTTGATGCAATACTTTGCAACAGGGCTCATTGCTGTGCTCCAAGTACAGTATCTGTGAGGGGTTGCAGTGTTGTGGCACCAGTGCCTAAGGCTCAATTTTTCTGCCCCTGTTTAACAGGGGCATGTAATTACAATTCTTGATCTAATAATTCACAGCAGGGCCCATTCCTGCGCCCACCAAGACTAACTGTGAGGCCTTACAGTGTTGTGTCAACACCACCACCACCACCACCACTAAAGGCCCAATTTTTCAGCCCCTGTTCAACAGGGGCATGCAATTACAATTCTTGATCTAATAATTCACAGCAGGGCCCATTCTTGCGCCCACCAAGACTAACTGTGAGGCCTTACAGTGTTGTGTCAACACCACCACCACCACCAAAGGCCCAATTTTTCAGCCCCTGTTCAACAGGGGCATGCAATTACTATTCTTGATCTAATAATTCACAGCAGGGCCCATTCCTGCACCCACCAAGACTAACTGTGAGGCCTTACAGTGTTGTGTCAACACCACCACCACCACCACCACCAAAGGCCCAATTTTTCAGCCCCTGTTCAACAGGGGCATGCAATTACAATTCTTGATCTAATAATTCACAGCAGGGCCCATTCATGCGCCCACCAAGAGTAACTGTGAGGGCTCACAGTGTTGTGGCAACACCAACATGTAAGGGGCAAATTTCAGCTGAGTATATACGGCAGGCCCCTACTTTCAAACATCCAACTTACAAACGACTTCTCCTTGCAAACGGAAGGATACAACAGGAAGTGAGAGGAAATCTACCCCTAGGAAGGCAAATTCTCTCCTGTAAGAGTTAATATGGGAAAAAAAGTGTCTCCTCTGCACTGATTCTTTATCACCAATTCTTGTTTCAATAAAAACCCCAAATTTTCAAAAAACATTTGTCATTAGGACGGAAAGTGAGTTGAACTGTTCTGAACAGGTGCACATTGCACAGACAGCAAAACAAATGTTACAGGGGTGATAACCCTTCCATATGTTTTCCAAAAAGCTTAAAAATAGATTTTTTGGCTGGAGCTACACTTAAACAATGTACCTGTTCAAAATTACAAACAGATTCTACATAAGAACAAACCTACAGTCCCTGTCCTGTATGCACCGCCTGTATACGGCTGTTCAGAGTATATAGGGCCTTTTTTCTTTTGTGTGCGGGGTTCCCCTTAATATCCATACAAGACCCAAAGGGGCTGGTAATGGGCTGGGGTAAGGGGGGGGGTGTGATGGGGTAGCTATGTCATTTTTCTTAAAGATTTTCATCCATATTACCGGGACCAGACATTACATTAAAGCCGCAAGCAGTTTTAAATGGCTTTTTTTCCTTTAGAAATGTAATTTTGTGCAGGGACAGTTCTAAACACGGGAAACACGTGGCACTTCACAGGCATACTTTAGACACTCCCCAGGTACGATATTTAAAGTAATATTTGACTTTTTTTTCACTTTATGCATCATTAAAATGACTGCTCCAGAAAAACGGCCGTTTTTAAAACTTCTTTTTGCATTGATACATGTCCCCTGGTGCAGAACCCGGGTTCCCAAACCCTTTTTAGGACAATAACATGCATAATAGTCATTATAATTAGCACTTTAGATTTCGAACGTTCGCATCCATTGTATTTAATAGGGTTCTAAAGTTCGTGCGAACTTTCGGTCCGTTCGCGGGTTCTGGTGCGAACCGAACCCGGGGGTGTTTGGCTCATCACTACTCAGGAGGAGTTTCACTAATCTGGGGTAGTAGCACCTTTCGTTGTTGTTATTGGAGTAAATACTACTTCATGTGGTTTGGCAGAAACAATATTTTAAAAATGAATATATATGCTTGTGACAGGGGTCACTTTGGGCACAGGGTGAGCCAGGAAATAATGGACATTAAGAATGTATTGGATTGTTTTAAATTGGGATAGTAATATTAATCCACAAAATGTACTGGTTGTTTGATTCTGAACTCAACAAGTTAATTAAGAGATGCTGATGTGTCACCTGTCTGCTTGTGTAATGGTAATGAATCTCAACTATGCTACAGATCCTTTCATTGTGAATAGTGATAATTAACTCTGTACTTGTGTGTATTGTAAAGCAGACAGACAGTCTGGTGAATATAAAGGTCATGCATAGTCATTTAAGATGTAAAGGGATTAGCTAAGAGATGTCAGAATATGTGTATTGGGAGCTCGTTATGTAACCATTGTGTGATGTTGTGGGTGGAGTTGTACCATTGTTCATTTAGATTAATGCAGTATTATTTTGGTGTATAAAAAGAGCCTGCTCTCATTAAAGATTGTCAGTCCAGTTGGAAACTTCATACAGAGTGTTTGTCTCGTATGTTTGGAAGGATTAATCCTATGGGAAGCGGTCACCTGACTGTGGAGGATCGGCAGTGGATGTGTGTCCAGAGAGGGAATATCCTAAACGGCGTTAACCCCTTTCATACTTGGGCAGCCGTTTTATTGGTTGTCAGCGGTGGGATTTTCCCTCCAGTTACTGGGACACTCCAAACCACCACAGTGAATGACCAGCTATGCAGCCTGCAGGAAAGCCACGCTGGAAGACTTACTTGAGAGCCGTGGAGGGACCGGTGGGACAAAGAACAAGGCCACCTTGATCAGGGAGCTAGCCGAGATGGATCAGAGGGATGGTGATGCAGGACCCCGGTCAGTTGAAGACTTGTTTCAGCAACAAGTTCGAGAGCGGTTGGCATTATATGGGGCTAACCCATCAGACACCACCATACAGAAAGCCATTAGAGACATCCAGCTGCAGGATGAGAGAACTGGAGCGACAAGAGAGAGAACTAGAGCGGCAACATGAGCGGAGAATGGCGGAAATACGGCAATCGGAGACAACGCCTAAAGATGCAGCGCCTGTCCGTAAGTTGCCCTTTCGGGCATTCAAACTATTCAAGGAAGGAGAAGAGGAAATTGAAGCGTTCCTGCAGGACTTTGAGAGACTATGCCAGATACATGAAGTATGGCCCCAAGATCGGGTCGCCTTACTGGCGAGTAATTTAACTGGCAGAGCGGCGGATGCGTATCGGGCCCTGGAGGATGAGGACGCTAAAGACTATGACCGGGTAAAAGAAGCTCTGCTAGCCCGATTTGCCATTACACTCGAAGCCAGCGGGATTAAGTTTCGAGAATCCCAGAAACAAACCCACATAACATACGTGGAGTGGGCACATTGTCTGCAGCGAGACCTTAAGGGCTGGTTCCAGGGAAGCCGCGCTCATACCATAGAGGACATCACCCAGCTAGTACTCTTAGAACAGTTCTTTAACCACACCCCTCCGGTATTACGGGATTGGGTGCGAGATAAGCGACCATGGACTGTACAGCAAGCGGCTACTTTGGCCGATGAATATCTGGACTCTCGAAGGTCAGGCGAAAGCGAGCGCTATCCACTATCTCGGCCCAGTTTACCAGCCTCTAACCCAACTTCAGCACCACTTCCAGCGGCCACTTATCCTCAGCAGCCCAGGTTCAACTCCCAGGACTACTCACAACCCATCAGGTGTTTTTGGTGTAAACAGCTAGGGCACAAAAAGCCAGACTGTCCGTTGAATCCAGCCATCCAGTCCCAGTCATGGAGACAGCCAGCAAGGGGGAGCCCCCGCACATCCATGCCTGCAGCCCACTGCGTTGAGGAGGAAGAACATTGGGGCGTCCTGCACGAGGCTGATCCAATACAAGCAGCTAACCGGGACAACAGGCAACAACACAGGCAGACTGTCCGGGTTAATGGAACGGTAGCCAATGGCCTACGTGATACTGGCGCCACCATGACCCTACTACAGAAGAACCTCATCCCAGAGAGCCAACATACCGGAGACACAGTAGTCGTAAGAGTAACGGGAGGTACCATCTTCCGGCTACCCGTTGCCCGTGTTCACCTGGATTGGGGGGTTGGTCCGGGATACGTGAATGTGGGGGTGATGAAGGATTTGCCAGCGGATGTACTACTGGGGAATGATTTGGCCCCCCTCATTTCTGCTTACGCCCCGATGGGCCCCGATGAAGTCAACCCAGTGACTACCCGTGCCCAGATACGTGCTGCTGGAACCGGCCCGCTTGCTGCTGAGACTCAGATGCTTCCATGTTTGGACTGGGGGCTGTGCTGAGCCAAGTTGGGGAGGATGGAGGAGAACACCGTGTCGCATACCTGAGCAGAAAGCTATTACCCCGGGAAGTGAGCTATGCGACAGTGGAGAAGGAGTGTTTGGCCCTGGTCTGGGCCCTTAAAAAGTTGAACCCTTACTTGTACGGACAGGAATTTTCCCTAGTCACCGACCACAACTCATTGGTCTGGCTTAACCGGGTCTCAGGAGACAATGGCAGGTTGCTGCGGTGGATCTTAGCCCTGCAACCTTACAATGTCACCATCAGCTACTGACCCGGTAAGCAAAATGGCAATGCTGATGGGTTGTCCAGGCATTAGACGAACGGAAATATGGACTAACTTCGGAGTCAACCCGTTTGGGGTCTCCTCCTGTGTTAGTCTCCGGCCGAAAGGGGAGATGTGTAACAGGGGTCACTTTGGGCACAGGGTGAGCCAGGAAATAATGGACATTAAGAATGTCTTAGATTGCTTTAAATTGGGATAGTAATTAGGGATGAGCTCGGTGTTCGAGTCGAACATACGTTCGACTCGAACATCGGCTGTTCGATCGTTCGACGAAGAACGAACGATTTGGGCCGTTCGCGCCTAATTCGAGTGACGCGAACGGCCCACAATGCACTACGCCATCGCAGTGTCATCCAGGCGCTGTGATTGGCCAAGCATGCACTGTGACCCCGCATGCTTGGCCAATCACAGCGCCGGCAACGAGGAGAGCAATGATTGGCCACAGGCAGGATGCCTGTGGCCAATTATTGCTGAGGGGGTTTAGTACACGCCCCACACTATAAAAGGCCGCCAGCACGGCGGCCTAGTGTAGTGTGTTCCGGAGCAGGGAAAGAGAAGCATAGGCAGGGACAGTGACATTTATTTTTTCTTGCTTAACCTGGATTCCTTTAGTTTAGGGAAAGAGAAGGATAGGTAGGGAGAGTGTCAGTGTGTTTTACTGTACGAATCCTTGTTTCTAGGGACAGGGAAGGACAGTGAGGGAAATTCTCCTTGTGCTATAGTGTGCTTTAAAAAAACCTTTTTTCTAGGGACAGAAAACTATAGGTAGGGAGAGTGTCAGTGTGTTTTACTGTACGAATCCTTGTTTCTAGGGACAGGGAAGGACAGTGAGGGAAATTCTCCTTGTGCTATAGTGTGCTTTAAAAAAACATTTTTTCTAGGGACAGAAAACTATAGGTAGGGAGAGTGTCAGTGTGTTTTACTGTACGAATCCTTGTTTCTAGGGACAGGGAAGGACAGTGAGGGAAATTCTCCTTGTGCTATAGTGTGCTTTAAAAAAACCTTTTTTCTAGGGACAGAAAACTATAGGTAGGGAGAGTGTCAGTGTGTTTTACTGTACGAATCCTTGTTTCTAGGGACAGGGAAGGACAGTGAGGGAAATTCTCCTTGTGCTATAGTGTGCTTTAAAAAACTTTTTTTCTAGGGACAGAAAACTATAGGTAGGGAGAGTGTCAGTGTGTTTTACTGTACGAATCCTTGTTTCTAGGGACAGGGAAGGACAGTGAGGGAAATTCTCCTTGTGCTATAGTGTGCTTTAAAAAAACCTTTTTTCTAGGGACAGAAAACTATAGGTAGGGAGAGTGTCAGTGTGTTTTACTGTACGAATCCTTGTTTCTAGGGACAGGGAAGGACAGTGAGGGAAATTCTCCTTGTGCTATAGTGTGCTTTAAAAAAACCTTTTTTCTAGGGACAGAAAACTATAGGTAGGGAGAGTGTCAGTGTGTTTTACTGTACGAATCCTTGTTTCTAGGGACAGGGAAGGACAGTGAGGGAAATTCTCCTTGTGCTATAGTGTGCTTTAAAAAAACCTTTTTTCTAGGGACAGAAAACTATAGGTAGGGAGAGTGTCAGTGTGTTTTACTGTACGAATCCTTGTTTCTAGGGACAAGGAAGGACAGTGAGGGAAATTCTCCTTGTGCTATAGTGTGCTTTAAAAAAAACTTTTTTCTAGGGACAGAAAACTATAGGTAGGGAGAGTGTCAGTGTGTTTTACTGTACAAATCCTTGTTTCTAGGGACAGGGAAGGACAGTGAGGGAAATTCTCCTTGTGCTATAGTGTGCTTTAAAAAAACCTTTTTTCTAGGGACAGAAAACTATAGGTAGGGAGAGTGTCAGTGTGTTTTACTGTACGAATCCTTGTTTCTAGGGACAGGGAAGGACAGTGAGGGAAATTCTCCTTGTGCTATAGTGTGCTTTAAAAAAAAAATTTTCTAGGGACAGAAAACTATAGGTAGGGAGAGTGTCAGTGTGTTTTACTGTACGAATCCTTGTTTCTAGGGACAGGGAAGGACAGTGAGGGAAATTCTCCTTGTGCTATAGTGTGCTTTAAAAAAAACTTTTTTCTAGGGACAGAAAACTATAGGTAGGGAGAGTGTCAGTGTGTTTTACTGTACGAATCCTTGTTTCTAGGGACAGGGAAGGACAGTGAGGGAAATTCTCCTTGTGCTATAGTGTGCTTTAAAAAAAACCTTTTTTCTAGGGACAGAAAACTATAGGTAGGGAGAGTGTCAGTGTGTTTTACTGTACGAATCCTTGTTTCTAGGGACAGGGAAGGACAGTGAGGGAAATTCTCCTTGTGCTATAGTGTGCTTTAAAAAAACCTTTTTTCTAGGGACAGAAAACTATAGGTAGGGAGAGTGTCAGTGTGTTTTACTGTACGAATCCTTGTTTCTAGGGACAGGGAAGGACAGTGAGGGAAATTCTCCTTGTGCTATAGTGTGCTTTAAAAAAACCTTTTTTCTAGGGACAGAAAACTATAGGTAGGGAGAGTGTCAGTGTGTTTTACTGTACGAATCCTTGTTTCTAGGGACAGGGAAGGACAGTGAGGGAAATTCTCCTTGTGCTATAGTGTGCTTTAAAAAAAACTTTTTTCTAGGGACAGAAAACTATAGGTAGGGAGAGTGTCAGTGTGTTTTACTGTACGAATCCTTGTTTCTAGGGACAGGGAAGGACAGTGAGGGAAATTCTCCTTGTGCTATAGTGTGCTTTAAAAAAACCTTTTTTCTAGGGACAGAAAACTATAGGTAGGGAGAGTGTCAGTGTGTTTTACTGTACGAATCCTTGTTTCTAGGGACAGGGAAGGACAGTGAGGGAAATTCTCCTTGTGCTATAGTGTGCTTTAAAAAAACCTTTTTTCTAGGGACAGAAAACTATAGGTAGGGAGAGTGTCAGTGTGTTTTACTGTACGAATCCTTGTTTCTAGGGACAGGGAAGGACAGTGAGGGAAATTCTCCTTGTGCTATAGTGTGCTTTAAAAAAACCTTTTTTCTAGGGACAGAAAACTATAGGTAGGGAGAGTGTCAGTGTGTTTTACTGTACGAATCCTTGTTTCTAGGGACAGGGAAGGACAGTGAGGGAAATTCTCCTTGTGCTATAGTGTGCTTTAAAAAAACCTTTTTTCTAGGGACAGAAAACTATAGGTAGGGAGAGTGTCAGTGTGTTTTACTGTACGAATCCTTGTTTCTAGGGACAGGGAAGGACAGTGAGGGAAATTCTCCTTGTGCTATAGTGTGCTTTAAAAAAACCTTTTTTCTAGGGACAGAAAACTATAGGTAGGGAGAGTGTCAGTGTGTTTTACTGTACGAATCCTTGTTTCTAGGGACAGGGAAGGACAGTGAGGGAAATTCTCCTTGTGCTATAGTGTGCTTTAAAAAAAACTTTTTTCTAGGGACAGAAAACTATAGGTAGGGAGAGTGTCAGTGTGTTTTACTGTACGAATCCTTGTTTCTAGGGACAGGGAAGGACAGTGAGGGAAATTCTCCTTGTGCTATAGTGTGCTTTAAAAAAAAAATTTCTAGGGACAGAAAACTATAGGTAGGGAGAGTGTCAGTGTGTTTTACTGTACGAATCCTTGTTTCTAGGGACAGGGAAGGACAGTGAGGGAAATTCTCCTTGTGCTATAGTGTGCTTTAAAAAAACCTTTTTTCTAGGGACAGAAAACTATAGGTAGGGAGAGTGTCAGTGTGTTTTACTGTACGAATCCTTGTTTCTAGGGACAGGGAAGGACAGTGAGGGAAATTCTCCTTGTGCTATAGTGTGCTTTAAAAAAAACATTTTTTCTAGGGACAGAAAACTATAGGTAGGGAGAGTGTCAGTGTGTTTTACTGTACGAATCCTTGTTTCTAGGGACAGGGAAGGACAGTGAGGGAAATTCTCCTTGTGCTATAGTGTGCTTTAAAAAAACCTTTTTTCTAGGGACAGAAAACTATAGGTAGGGAGAGTGTCAGTGTGTTTTACTGTACGAATCCTTGTTTCTAGGGACAGGGAAGGACAGTGAGGGAAATTCTCCTTGTGCTATAGTGTGCTTTAAAAAAACCTTTTTTCTAGGGACAGAAAACTATAGGTAGGGAGAGTGTCAGTGTGTTTTACTGTACGAATCCTTGTTTCTAGGGACAGGGAAGGACAGTGAGGGAAATTCTCCTTGTGCTATAGTGTGCTTTAAAAAAAACATTTTTTCTAGGGACAGAAAACTATAGGTAGGGAGAGTGTCAGTGTGTTTTACTGTACGAATCCTTGTTTCTAGGGACAGGGAAGGACAGTGAGGGAAATTCTCCTTGTGCTATAGTGTGCTTTAAAAAAACATTTTTTCTAGGGACAGATAACTATAGGTAGGGAGAGTGTCAGTGTGTTTTACTGTACGAATCCTTGTTTCTAGGGACAGGGAAGGACAGTGAGGGAAATTCTCCTTGTGCTATAGTGTGCTTTAAAAAAACCTTTTTTCTAGGGACAGAAAACTATAGGTAGGGAGAGTGTCAGTGTGTTTTACTGTACGAATCCTTGTTTCTAGGGACAGGGAAGGACAGTGAGGGAAATTCTCCTTGTGCTATAGTGTGCTTTAAAAAAACATTTTTTCTAGGGACAGAAAACTATAGGTAGGGAGAGTGTCAGTGTGTTTTACTGTGCGAATCCTTGTTTCTAGGGACAGGGAAGGACAGTGAGGGAAATTCTCCTTGTGCTATAGTGTGCTTTAAAAAAAACTTTTTTCTAGGGACAGAAAACTATAGGTAGGGAGAGTGTCAGTGTGTTTTACTGTACGAATCCTTGTTTCTAGGGACAGGGAAGGACAGTGAGGGAAATTCTCCTTGTACTATAGTGTGCTTTAAAAAACCTTTTTTCTAGGGACAGAAAACTATAGGTAGGGAGAGTGTCAGTGTGTTTTACTGTACGAATCCTTGTTTCTAGGGACAGGGAAGGACAGTGAGGGAAATTCTCCTTGTGCTATAGTGTGCTTTAAAAAAACCTTTTTTCTAGGGACAGAAAACTATAGGTAGGGAGAGTGTCAGTGTGTTTTACTGTACGAATCCTTGTTTCTAGGGACAGGGAAGGACAGTGAGGGAAATTCTCCTTGTGCTATAGTGTGCTTTAAAGAAACCTTTTTTCTAGGGACAGAAAACTATAGGTAGGGAGAGTGTCAGTGTGTTTTACTGTACGAATCCTTGTTTCTAGGGACAGGGAAGGACAGTGAGGGAAATTCTCCTTGTGCTATAGTGTGCTTTAAAGAAACCTTTTTTCTAGGGACAGAAAACTATAGGTAGGGAGAGTGTCAGTGTGTTTTACTGTACGAATCCTTGTTTCTAGGGACAGGGAAGGACAGTGAGGGAAATTCTCCTTGTGCTATAGTGTGCTTTAAAAAAACCTTTTTTCTAGGGACAGAAAACTATAGGTAGGGAGAGTGTCAGTGTGTTTTACTGTACGAATCCTTGTTTCTAGGGACAGGGAAGGACAGTGAGGGAAATTCTCCTTGTGCTATAGTGTGCTTTAAAGAAACCTTTTTTCTAGGGACAGAAAACTATAGGTAGGGAGAGTGTCAGTGTGTTTTACTGTACGAATCCTTGTTTCTAGGGACAGGGAAGGACAGTGAGGGAAATTCTCCTTGTGCTATAGTGTGCTTTAAAAAAACCTTTTTTCTAGGGACAGAAAACTATAGGTAGGGAGAGTGTCAGTGTGTTTTACTGTACGAATCCTTGTTTCTAGGGACAGGGAAGGACAGTGAGGGAAATTCTCCTTGTGCTATAGTGTGCTTTAAAAAAACCTTTTTTCTAGGGACAGAAAACTATAGGTAGGGAGAGTGTCAGTGTGTTTTACTGTACGAATCCTTGTTTCTAGGGACAGGGAAGGACAGTGAGGGAAATTCTCCTTGTGCTATAGTGTGCTTTAAAAAAAACTTTTTTCTAGGGACAGAAAACTATAGGTAGGGAGAGTGTCAGTGTGTTTTACTGTACAAATCCTTGTTTCTAGGGACAGGGAAGGACAGTGAGGGAAATTTTCCTTGTGCTATAGTGTGCTTTAAAGAAACCTTTTTTCTAGGGACAGAAAACTATAGGTAGGGAGAGTGTCAGTGTGTTTTACTGTACGAATCCTTGTTTCTAGGGACAGGGAAGGACAGTGAGGGAAATTCTCCTTGTGCTATAGTGTGCTTTAAAAAAAACTTTTTTCTAGGGACAGAAAACTATAGGTAGGGAGAGTGTCAGTGTGTTTTACTGTACGAATCCTTGTTTCTAGGGACAGGGAAGGACAGTGAGGGAAATTCTCCTTGTGCTATAGTGTGCTTTAAAGAAACCTTTTTTCTAGGGACAGAAAAATATAGGTAGGGAGAGTGTCAGTGTGTTTTACTGTACAAATCCTTGTTTCTAGGGACAGGGAAGGACAGTGAGGGAAATTCTCCTTGTGCTATAGTGTGCTTTAAAAAAACCTTTTTTCTAGGGACAGAAAACTATAGGTAGGGAGAGTGTCAGTGTGTTTTACTGTACGAATCCTTGTTTCTAGGGACAGGGAAGGACAGTGAGGGAAATTCTCCTTGTGCTATAGTGTGCTTTAAAAAAAACCTTTTTCTAGGGACAGAAAACTATAGGTAGGGAGAGTGTCAGTGTGTTTTACTGTACGAATCCTTGTTTCTAGGGACAGGGAAGGACAGTGAGGGAAATTCTCCTTGTGCTATAGTGTGCTTTAAAAAAACCTTTTTTCTAGGGACAGAAAACTATAGGTAGGGAGAGTGTCAGTGTGTTTTACTGTACGAATCCTTGTTTCTAGGGACAGGGAAGGACAGTGAGGGAAATTCTCCTTGTGCTATAGTGTGCTTTAAAAAAACATTTTTTCTAGGGACAGAAAACTATAGGTAGGGAGAGTGTCAGTGTGTTTTACTGTACGAATCCTTGTTTCTAGGGACAGGGAAGGACAGTGAGGGAAATTCTCCTTGTGCTATAGTGTGCTTTAAAAAAACCTTTTTTCTAGGGACAGAAAACTATAGGTAGGGAGAGTGTCAGTGTGTTTTACTGTACAAATCCTTGTTTCTAGGGACAGGGAAGGACAGTGAGGGAAATTCTCCTTGTGCTATAGTGTGCTTTAAAAAAACCTTTTTTTCTAGGGACAGAAAACTATAGGTAGGGAGAGTGTCAGTGTGTTTTACTGTACGAATCCTTGTTTCTAGGGACAGGGAAGGACAGTGAGGGAAATTCTCCTTGTGCTATAGTGTGCTTTAAAAAAACCTTTTTTCTAGGGACAGAAAACTATAGGTAGGGAGAGTGTCAGTGTGTTTTACTGTACGAATCCTTGTTTCTAGGGACAGGGAAAGACAGTGAGGGAAATTCTCCTTGTGCTATAGTGTGCTTTAAAGAAACCTTTTTTCTAGGGACAGAAAACTATAGGTAGGGAGAGTGTCAGTGTGTTTTACTGTACGAATCCTTGTTTCTAGGGACAGGGAAGGACAGTGAGGGAAATTCTCCTTGTGCTATAGTGTGCTTTAAAAAAACCTTTTTTCTAGGGACAGAAAACTATAGGTAGGGAGAGTGTCAGTGTGTTTTACTGTACGAATACTTGTTTCTAGGGACAGGGAAGGACAGTGAGGGAAATTCTCCTTGTGCTATAGTGTGCTTTAAAAAAACCTTTTTTCTAGGGACAGAAAACTATAGGTAGGGAGAGTGTCAGTGTGTTTTACTGTACGAATCATTGTTTCTAGGGACAGGGAAGGACAGTGAGGGAAATTCTCCTTGTGCTATAGTGTGCTTTAAAAAAAACTTTTTTCTAGGGACAGAAAACTATAGGTAGGGAGAGTGTCAGTGTGTTTTACTGTACGAATCCTTGTTTCTAGGGACAGGGAAGGACAGTGAGGGAAATTCTCCTTGTGCTATAGTGTGCTTTAAAGAAACCTTTTTTCTAGGGACAGAAAACTATAGGTAGGGAGAGTGTCAGTGTGTTTTACTGTACGAATCCTTGTTTCTAGGGACAGGGAAGGACAGTGAGGGAAATTCTCCTTGTGCTATAGTGTGCTAAAGCATTCCTCATCAACCATCTTTGAAATCCTTGTTTTTTGGACAGTCAGGGAAATTGTCGTTGTGCTATTCTGTGCAAAAGCAATCATCCTCAACCATATTTAGAAATCCTTAAGTAAAGGGACAGAGAAGGACACCTGAAGGTAGCCCTTATTGCTTTTTTCCCATCTCCCTGCAGGCCATCTATTAGAATGTCTGGAAGGCAAACAAGGAGAGGCAGACAGTCAGGAGGCAATAAAAGAGGGCAAGCAGGCTCTGTGTCTGGGGACAACAGTGCTGGTCGTGGACGCGGTGCATTGTCATCAGCACATGGCCATGGGACACGCTTGTCCTTCTTTTCCGCAGCTGGACATGTTGAGCCACATCATGCCGAAGACTTGGTAGAGTGGATGACCAAGCCCTCCTCCTCCTCCTCATCCTCTCTCACCCAGGCTCAGGGTACTGGCAAAGCAGCTGCCAAAGCGTCCTCTTCCCTGGTATCAATGTCAGACTCATCATCAGTCACTCCTTCCCTAGACCCACCATGTCCTCCTCCTGAGGAGTCCCCCGAACTGTTTGAGCACAGTGTTGGGTACATGCTCCAGGAGGATGCCCAGCGTTTCGAAGGGTCTGATGATGAAACCCAGCTACAGGAAGGCAGTAGCGTGAGAGCAGACAGAGGGGATGCTCAAGAAGGACACCAATCTGGCAGTCATGTTCCAGCAGCTGCAGCATACTTCCAGATTGGCTCCAGTGATGAGGAGGGAGGGGATGATGAGGTCACGTGGGTGCCTAATAGGAGAGAGGAGGAGGAGGAGGATGAGGAGGAGGCACATCTCCAATGAGGCAGGATGCCCTTTGGTGGCCAGCGTAAGGGCAGTACACCGACGGAATCACACCGCAGAGCTCCGCCTGTGCAGGGCGCTGCCTCTGCCCGTCATTCAAAAAGTTCTTTGGTGTGGGCCTTTTTTGAGGCTAGTGCATCAGATCGCACAGCTGCTGTTTGCAACATATGTCTCAAGCGTATATCGCGTGGCCAAAACATCAGCCGCTTGGGTACCACATGCCTGACCAGACATATGTTGACCTGCCATGCAGCTCGTTGGCAAGCCTACCTCAAAGACCCACACCAAAGAACAAAGCGGACCTCTCCTTGCACCGCATCAGCTGGGATCTCCAACCCCACTATAACTTCAGTCCTCTCTGAAACATGCACTGAGAGGAATGAAGGTGTAGAATTAGGTGTGTCACAGCCAAGTAGTTGCGGCCACTCTGCTAGCAGTACACCGACGTCCGATTCTAGCAGGCAAATTTCCCTGCCCCAGCTGCTGGACCGTCGAAAGAAGTTCACTCCCAGCCATCCACATGCCCAGCGGTTGAATGCTAGCTTGGCTAAATTGCTAGCGCTTCAACTGCTGCCTTTTCAGTTGGTAGACTCGGCCCCCTTCCGAGAGTTTGTGCAATGTGCGGTTCCTCAGTGGCAGGTTCCCAAACGCCACTTTTTCTCACGGAAGGCTATTCCGGCTCTCTACCGGCGTTTGGAAGGCAATGTCTTGGCCTCGCTGGACAGGGCGGTCAGCGGTAAGGTGCATATTACCGCTGACTCATGGTCCAGCAGGCATGGACAGGGACGTTACCTTTCTTTCACGGCCCATTGGGTCACTCTTTTGGCAGCTGGGAAGGATGCAGGACAAGGTGCAGTAGTGTTGGAGGTTGTTCCACCGCCACGCCTCCAAAATGCTACTACTGGTTGTGACAGACCTCTCTCCTCCACCCCCTCCTCTTCTTCTTCCTCCATGGCCTCTTCCTGTGGTTTGTCCTCTGAACCAGCGGTGCTCCGTAGCCATTCAAGGGGCTACGCAAGTACGCAGGCAAAAAGATGCCATGCCGTGCTTGCGCTGGTGTGTTTGGGGGACAGAAGCCACACTGGGGCAGAGGTCCTGTCTGCTCTGCAGGGCCAGGCCGAGAGGTGGTTGACGCCACGCCAGCTTAAGCCAGGAATGGTGGTTTGCGACAATGGCACCAACCTCCTCTCCGCCCTCCGACAGGGACAACTGACCCATGTGCCCTGTGTGGCTCACGTCCTTAACCTGGTGGTGCAGCGGTTCTTGGGCAGGTACCCGGGCTTACAGGATGTCCTGAGGCAGGCCAGGAAAGTCTGTGTGCATTTCCGCAGATCTTATAATGCCAGTGCTTGCCTGGCTGAGCTGCAAAAGGAGTTGAACCTGCCCAAGAACCGCCTTATATGTGACATGCCCACCAGGTGGAACTCAACGTTGGCCATGCTGCAGCGGCTGCACACGCAGCAGAGGGCCATCAATGAGTACCTGTGCGACTACGGCACCAGGACAGGGTCAGGGGAGCTTGTTTTTTTTTCTCCACGCCAGTGGGGCATGATCAGGGATGCATGCACTGTCCTGGCACCATTTGAGGAGGCCACGAGGATGGTGAGCAGTGACAGTGCATGCATCAGTGACACTGTACCTCTTGTCCACCTGTTGGAGCACACGCTGCGTGGAATAATGGACAGGGCACTTGAGGCAGAACAGAGGCAGGAAGAGGAGGACTTCCTTGCCTCTCAAGGCCCCCTTTACCCAGACAGTGTTCCTTCTGTCCCACCCATCGCACAGGAAGAGGAGGAGGAGGAGGAGGAGGATTGTGTCAGCATGGAGGTGGAGGCTGGCACTCAGCATCATCAGCAGCAGTCTTTTAGGGATGATTTACAGTCCCAAGAAACCAGTGGACTTGTACGTGGCTGGGAGAAGGTGGCTGCGGATCATGTCGTCCTTAGTGACCCAGAGGACTCCGGAGCGAATGCCTCAGCAAACCTACGCTGCATGGCCTCCCTGATCCTGCAAAGTCTGCGGAAGGATCCTCGTATTCTTCGGATCAAGGAGAGGGACCATTACTGGCTGGCCACTCTCCTTGATCCACGGTACAAGGGTAAGGTTGCGGACCTTATGTTACCATCGCAGAGGGAGCAGAGGATGAGACAACTCCGGGAGGCCTTGCAGAAAGGTCTGTGCAACGCGTTCCCAGAGACTGGGAGGTTACAAACTCCTGGTCCTGGACAACGAGTTGCTGAGGCTTCGGCCAGTCAAAGAAGGAGCGGTGGGGAAGGTGGCCGTCTGACCGATGCGTTCAGACAATTCTTTAGTCCGCAGCCCCAAAGTATGATCGGTTCCAGCAACCATCGCCAGCGTCTGATAAACATGGTGCAGGAATATCTAGGGGCAAGGTCAGACTTGGACACCTTCCCCACCGAAAATCCTCTGGCTTACTGGGTCTTGAGGATGGATCACTGGGCAGAGCTTGCACAGTATGCAATTGAGCTACTGGCCTGTCCTGCATCCAGCGTTCTTTCGGAACGCACATTCAGTGCTGCTGGAGGATTTGTCACGGATCACAGGGTGCGCCTGTCCACCGACTCGGTTGATCGACTGACTTTCATCAAGATGAACCAGTCTTGGATCACCACCAGCTACCACACACCTGATGCTGATATAACAGACTAATTGATTTTAACATGTCACATCCCTTCAAGACTGATGCTGATGCTGAGTGCCTGTGCTGTTATGTTGACTGGTTATCCTCCTCCTCCGAGTCCTCAATGATACGATTGATGATGATAGCTTGGAAGATCATTTTTGTTTATGGGTGCCGCCACCAATGGCTAAGGCCCAATTTTTCAGCCCCTGTTTTACAGGGGCGTGTAATTACAATTTTTTTAGCAATAATTTGCCATAGGGCTCATTGCTGTGCTCCAAGTACAGTATCTGTGAGGGGTTGGAGTGTTGTGGCACCAGTGCCTAAGGCCCAATTTTTCAGCCCCTGTTTAACAGGGGCGTGTCATTACAATTTTTGAAGCAATACTTTGCAACAGGGCTCATTGCTGTGCTCCAAGTACAGTATCTGTGAGGGGTTGTAGTGTTGTGCCACCAGTGCCTAAGGCCCAATTTTTCAGCCCCTGTTCAACAGGGGCATGTAAGTACAATTCTTGATCTAATAATTCACAGCAGGGCCCATTGCTGCACCCACCAAGAGTAACTCTGAGGGCTTACAGTGTTGTGGCAACGCCACCACCACCACCACCACGAAAGGCCCAATTTTTCAGCCCCTGTTCAAAAGGGGCATGTAATTACAATTCTTGATCTAATAATTCACAGCAGGGCCCATTCCTGCACCCACCAAGAGTAACTCTGAGGGCTTACAGTGTTGTGGCAACGCCACCACCACCACCACCACGAAAGGCCCAATTTTTCAGCCCCTGTTCAACAGGGGCATGCAATTACAATTCTTGATCTAATAATTCACAGCAGGGCCCATTGCTGCACCCACCAAGAGTAACTGTCAGGGCTTACAGTGTTGTGGCACCAGCACCACCATCAAAGGCCCAATTTTTACTACCACTGTTCAACAATTATATGTAATTACAATTCCTGATATAATAGTTGACAGCAGGGCGTTCCAGCACCAACCAAGAGTAACTGTGAGTGCTTACAGTGTTGTGCCAACACCAACAACTAAGGGGCCTATTTCTGCAGAGTATATACGGCAGGTCCCTACTTTCAAACATCCAACTTACAAACGACTCCTACTTGCAAACGCAAGAAGACAACAGGAAGTGAGAGGAAATCTACCCCTTGGAAGGAAAATTCTCTCCTGTAAGAATTAATATGGGAGAAAGGTGTCTCCTCTGTACTGATGCTTTATCAGCAATCCTTGTTTCAAGAAAAACACCACATTTCAAAAACAGTTGTCATTGGGACGGAAAGTGAGGTGAAATGTTCTGAACAGGGGCACAGACAGCAAAACAAATGTTACAGGGGTGATAACCCTTACCTATGTTTTCCAAAAAGTTTAAAAATAGATTTTTGGGCTGGAGCTACACTTAAACAATGTACCTGTTCAAAATTACAAACAGATTCTACATAAGAACAAACCTACAGTCCCTGTCTTGTATGCACCGCCTGTATACGGCTGTTCAGAGTATATAGGGCCTTTTTTATTTTATGTGCGGGGTTCCCCTTAATATCCATACAAGACCCAAAGGGGCTGGTAATGGGCTGGGGTAGGGGGAGGGGGGGTCATGGGGTAGCTATGCCATTTTTCTTAAAGATTTTCATCCATATTACCGGGACCAGACATTACATTAAAGCCGCAAGCAGTTTTAAATGGCTTTTTTTTCCTTTAGAAGTGTCATTTTGTGCAGGGACAGTTCTAAACACGGGAAACACGTGGCACTTCACAGGCATACTTTAGACACCCCCCAGGTACGATATTTAAAGGAATATTTGACTTTTTTTTTCACTTTATGCATCATTAAAATGACTGCTCCCGAAAAACGACCGTTTTTAAAACTTCTTTTTGCATTGATACATGTCCCCTGGTGCACAACCCGGGTTCCCAAACCCTTTTTAGGACAATAACATGCATAATAGTTGTTATAATTAGCACTTTAGAATTCGAACGTTCGCATCCATTGTATTTAATAGGGTTCTAATGTTCGTACGAACTTTCGGTCCGTTCGCGGGTTCTGGTGCGAACCGAACCCGGGGGTGTTCGGCTCATCACTAATAGTAATATTAATCCACAAAATGTACTGGTTGTTTGATTCTGAACTCAACAAGTTAATTAAGAGATGCTGATGTGTCACCTGTCTGCTTGTGTAATGGTAATGAATCTCAACTATGCTACAGATCCTTTCATTGTGAATAGTGATAATTAACTCTGTACTTGTGTGTATTGTAAAGCAGACAGACAGTCTGCTGAATATAAAGGTCATGCATAGTCATTTAAGATGTAAAGGGATTAGCTAAGAGACGTCAGAATATGTGTATTGGGAGCTCGTTATGTAACCATTGTGTGATGTTGTGGGTGGAGTTGGAGCATTGTTCATTTAGATTAATGCAGTATTATTTTGGTGTATAAAAAGAGCCTACTCTCATTAAAGATTGTCAGTCCAGTTGAAAACTTCATACAGAGTGTTTGTCTCGTATGTTTGGAAGGATTAATCCTATGGGAAGCGGTCGCCTGACTGTGGAGGATCGGCAGTGGATGTGTGTCCAGAGAGGGAATATCCAAAACGGCGTTAACCCCTTTCATACTTGGGGTGCCGTTACAATGCTCTACTCTAATAAACCTAAACGATACATATTGGCCCTACATTGAGAATTTCTTAATTTCATCTGGGAATCTAGATTACATCATCTCGACCACCAAGCACTTACTCTCCTGAAAATGATAGACGGCTTCGGATTCTCTGCTCCCATATTATATTATATTGTAAGGCCACCCAATCCACAAGAATTTTGAACTGGCGTAGAAAAAAAGTTGGCTTCCCCGGTACCATTAGCAGTTGATATCCCAGCCATCCGGACATTTGTATCTGCAGCTTATAATCTCTTTAGGCATACTAGAGAACAAAGAATAGCTGGACGGCCGCACTCCATCGCAACACCTTTATTGAAAACAAATGTAGTCACAAAGATCACAGAGGTACAGGAACAAAGTGGTTGACATGTTTCACACCACTGGTGGGTGCTTAGTACTAGCTACTAGAACATGACCTGACTGTCCATAAATATAGGGGTAAAAATCCAATCAAAGATTTGTACGAAGGACCATCCACATGGACAATCTGACTCAAGTTCTAAATACACTCAGGGAACACCTGGGGAGACGCCCAAACCAGGAACTAGAACAGATATTTGGGCATACTTCTTATTGTTACAAAAATAAAAATTGTGGAAAAAAATGTAAAGGTGTGTTGTCCCTTTAAATCCAACAACACTAAAACAATACCAGAGATAAATACACTTAGCAATTCATAAATACATAAAAATAATAATCAATTCATAAAATGTTTTTTTCAGATATAAAGTGCTTATTAGATGTAAGTTCATACGTTAATATATTTCAAAACATGTGAAAAAAAGGAAGAAAGTCCAAATACAGTGGAACCTCGGATTGCGAGTAACGCGGTTAACGAGCGTTTCGCAATATGAGTCCTGTATTTTAAAATATCCTAACTCGGTTTGCGAGTGTTGTCTCGCAAAACGAGCAGGATTCAGGCCAAAGCGGTGTGCAGTACCGCGTTTGGCCTGAGGTGGGGGGAGTTCCGGAGCCGAATGCCGCCGATCGGTGCCGTTCAGAAATGCACAGAAAAGCCAGAGGACAGCTCGACTGGCCTTGGCAAACCTCAGAAAGGCTCAAGAACGGAGTCTTTCCGAGGTTTGCCGAGGTCAGCCGAACTGTCCTCGGGCCTTTCCGGCCATTTCCGAGGCTCTCCGGTGCCCCCCGCCTCTGGCCGAATGCGGTATTGCATACCATTGAAGTCAATGCGGAACAAATTATTTTTGTTTCCATTGACTTCAATGGGGAAACTCGCTTTGATATACGAGTACTTTGGATTACGAGCATTCTCCTGGAACGGATTATGCTTGTAATCCAAGGTTCCACTGTAAGTGAAAAATGTGTAATCCACCACACCGATAAATGTCTGCACAGAACTATCAAGTGAGTAACACTACCAAGAAAGAAGATATATGCCACAGATCTTCTCTAACCATAAGGGGCTAATAGTCTCCTTACAAGAACAATAGATCTCACAGCGAGATCCGAAAATGCCTCGCTGTTGTGCAGCCACTTAAGCTCTGGTTTCATAGCCAGCTCTCTGGTCCCTAGTACGCTCATTCCATTAAAATTATTAAAATGCAATTACAATAGGCTTCAGATTCAAACAGCATGTGACAATCAAACACCACTGACACATTTAATGACGTCACGTGTGTAGCCCCGCCTAATGGTAACAAGCGTTGTCAGGGGAACAGAGGCTCTGTACCCCTGATGAGGCTTGTTACGGAACTAAATAATTAATTATTTTTTTTAGAGAAAGAGCACCTGTCAACTAGAGGTTCATTTTTTTAGGACCTGAAGATAGAAAGTGTTCCTACAGGGATGGTGAGACTTCTGTGGTCCTTCGTTGACTGGTGGATATGTCAGGTAGTAAACTTCTCTTGTCTAATGAAGGGGTAACTGCCTGGCAGACATTGTGACCCGCAAGCTCCAAAATTGTCACTGACAAGGAATACAGATCTGGAAAAGCAAAAAGTATATCAGAAATTTGTATTCTTTTTCTCTTTCAGTGTCCCAAAATATTGAAGTCAGAGGGTCAGAATGACAGCTGGGCAACTAGAACTTTCAGGAGAGGTCAGCATTGACAGCTTCTATGACTCCAATTTTTTTTTTTTATTTAAACACAGTGTAAATATCGAGTCTGTGACCTTCCTTTACATTGCATGTGTGGTCTCTGTAGGATTTCCCCTTTCAATGATTATCAGCTGTCAGAGCTGTAAATAACAAATTTGGATTGGTTGCTATGTTTTACAGCAACTTGCACAAATAACCATGACTGTGTCATACTTGCTAAAATGCATTAAAGATTTCATAACTTCCTTATAAAGTGAAGTGTCAGCTGCCGTTCATCATGATTTCATTCTTCTGCTGGGCACTTCCTTAGAAACAAATTAATTGTATTATTACCAGTTTATTGTTTGAGACTAGGGAACCACAATGAGAGGCACAAGATACTTACCACTCATTGTATTTCCACACCATCGTCATTTTCTCTCGTCATATTGTGTTTTTTCAAATTACACATGTAGTGCTGGCCCTGACCTCCAAAGGCCTAATGGTGACCTCCAGAATCAGGGAGAGCTGACATCCTTCCTTGAAGAGTGGGTTACTAGGCATAGTGGGTGTAATGCAAGATGGAATAATTGGGCGCTAGTCACTTTTGGATGCGAACAGAAGAGATTTATTGTCTCTTAACAAGAACTAGAAACGAGAGGGTTAGGGCCAGGCAGGGGAGGGCTGGCAGCCTTAGGTCTGGGGGGCAAGTCCAGTCAAGTGGCCCATTGAACCATTGAACCTAGACCCACAGGCCAGCGGCCAGCAGGACCCACAGATCCGCGGCCAGCTCCCAGCAGGACCTACATGCCATGACCAGCTCCCAGCAGGACCTACAGGCCATCCGTTGCCAGCAGGACCAACAGGTCATGGCCAGCAGGACCCAAAGGCCAAGGCCAGAAGGACCCACAGGCCATGGCCAGCTCCCAGCTGGACCTACAGGCCAGCAGAAGCCAGCAAGTCCCACAGGCTATGGCCAGCAGGACCCACGGGCCCTGGCCAGCTCCCAGCAGGACCAACAGGCCAGCAGGACCCATAGGCCATGGCCAGCTCCCAGAAGGACCCATAGCCAGCAGGATCTACAGGCCATGGCCAGCAGGACCCACAGGCGATGGCAAGCTCCCAGCAGGACCAACAGGCCATGACCATGACCTCATAGCCAGAAAGTGTTGAGGGCTATTTACTATTTTGAGGTTACTGGGCAGGACACTGGGGCAGGGTAAATGGGGTGCATGGGGGGGGATTGAATGTGGGGGTCACTGCTAATATTGAGTTAGAGATTACAAGTGCGATATAGAACCAAGTAAGCTCATTTAAAATACAATGGAGATTTAGGTTGGACGAAGATGGGACACAATTTTGGTTCAAGATTTTGTTATTGTTAGAGAGGAGGAAATGTAAAGAATTTACTCTTTGTGGCCTCTATTTAGTTGTCTGGGTCTTGAGTCTGTGGAGCAACACATACTGTATACAGTTTTTGTATACAGTTTTCAGGATTGAGGTTGGCAGTTAATACACTTATTACACACTTATATTCTCCTGACGAAGTAAACTCTGTTCATGAAATACGTAGAGACTTGTTAAATCATTATTAGAAAAACTGTGTAATATGTACAGTAATTGGAAAATTACAGGTATACTGTATGTTTAACCACTTCAGCCCCGGACCATTTGGCTGGCCAATGACCAGAGCACTTTTTTGCGATTCGGCACTGCGTCGCTTTAACTGAAAATTGCGCAGTCGTGCGACGTGGCTCCCAAACAAAATTGACATCCTTTTTTACCCACAAATATAGATTTCTTTTGGTGGTATTTGATCACCTCTGTGGTTTTTTATTTTTTGCGTTATAAACAAAAAAAGAGCGACAATTTTTAAAAAAAAAAAACAATATTTTTTACTTTTTAATATAATAAATATCCCCAAAAAATATATTAAAACAATATTTTTTTCCTCAGTTTAGGCCGATACGTATTCTTCTACATATTTTTGGTAAAAAAATTGCAATAAGCGTTTATTGATTGGTTTGCGCAAAAGTTATAGCATCTACAATATAGGGGATAGTTTTATGGCGTTTTTATTAATACTTTTTTTTTTTAGTAATGGCGGCGATCAGCGATTTTTATCGTGACTGTGACATTATGGCAGACACATCGGACACTTTTGGTGCTATTTTGGGACCATTCACATTTATACAGTGATCAGTGCTATAAAAATGCACTGGTTACTGTGTAAAGGGGGCGTAGCTACGAGTGACACGTCACTGATCTCTACTCCCGATGAGAGGGAGCAGACGAACAGTGACATGTCACTAGGAAGAATGGGGAGATGTTGTGTTTACACTGACATCTCCCCGTTCTTCAGCTCTGTGACACGATCGCGGGACACTGGCGGACATCGTTTTCGCGGGTCCCGCAGGCACGATCACGGAGCTCACGGCAGGGTCACGTGCGCGCGCCGCTGGCGGTGCGCGCACGACCACACGGCGGCAAATTTAAAGGGACGTACCTGTACGTCCATTTGCCTGTCCGTGCCATTCTGTCTACGTATATGTTTGTGGGCAAGTGGTTAAGGTACGCAGGGTACTCTCTGTGATCGATGTTACCAGCCGGAATTTGTATTGATATCTTTTCGGACGCATTTTTGGTAAAGAAAAATAGTAAATCACTGATTTTATAAAATCTATGTCATTGCACCTTTAAAGTCCCAACAGCAAAAAAATAACTCTTTAGGCTGGTTTCACACTGAAGCATGGAGCGGCTCACAGCAGGGGTCCGGTGCGTCCCCATTCACCGTTTCAGGTCTGATTTCAATCACATTTTTGGCTGAATTAGGACCTAAAACAGACCAGAAGACGCACAGTATTCCTGTGCAATTCGCACTGGAGCCGCTCCGGAGATGTGTGAACCGGCTTCGTAGAGAGCCGGTCACAATCTCCTGACGTGCGAATTGGATGCGGGGAACCCGCATCCAATTCGCAGTAGTGTGAACCCAGCCTGGACATACACTTTTCTGAATTTCAGGGATGATGTCCAATTCCCCTAAGAGGGTACAGTATAAGTCATGAACATCCTGTTATTTTTTTTTTGGATTATAAAAAGTGCCCATAACAGTTTATATATATTATCATTGAAAAAAAAATTGGCTTTGCTGGGCTTTTTTTTTTTTCAACTTACCTTTTTTGAGCTGGAAGCTTCTGAGTTATGGCACACAGCTTCTGGTTCAGAAGTACACAGCCCTCGGAGCCATGGTCAATCAAAGTTGCAGGAGCATTTCTGGAGGATTGCCTGTGGAGACATAGGATGAACATACTGGTGTGCTGTGCATAAGCATGTCAGGCTTTATGTCAGGACCTGTATCTGAGTCTGAAACTTCTGCTGTGGCAGTATCTTCTTGCCGAGCCACCAGAGATGCTGGACAGCTCGCTGCCTGATCCCTTATGCCGCATACACACGATCGTTTTTAATGTCATTTTCCAAAACTACGTTTTTCTCGACGTGATTTTTCTTGTTTCCTCTCAAGCCTGTCTTACATACACACGTTCATTAAAAAAAATGCTCGAGCAAAGCGCAGTGACGTACAACACGTACGACGGCACTATAAAGGGGAAGTTCCGTTTGAATGGCGCCACCCTTCATGTTAGTAAAGTTTGTTGAGCGACAATTCGCGCTTTTCAGCCTCATGCTTTTCAGTCCGTTACAGCGTGACAAATGTGCTGTCTCCATTACAAACGCTAGTTTTACCAGAACGAGCGCTCCCGTCTCATACTTGATTCTGAGCATGCGCGTTTTTGAAAAACGGCGTGAAAAAATAGAGCAGGTTCTAAAAAAATTTAGGCCGTTTTTCACGTCGTTAAAAATGCTCTAGAGCCTACACACGATCGTTTTTAATGCCCAAGTTAAAAAATGGCATTTTTAACGATGTGAAAAACGATTGTGTGTACGCGGCATTAGATAACCTTGCCTTTTGTTTTGTTTTTCTTTTACTTGAACCCTTTGCTCTTCTCATAAACGTCCTATTTTAGCCATGCCTTTACACTTCCTGTGTGCTCTCTCCAGCCAATATCTCACTCTTGTCGCTTCCACTTGCCATCCGTATCTTCGCTACCACTAGTTACCGACCTTTGGCTTGTTCATCGAGTAGGCTTCTGCTTGATCCCAAACTGTGACTACTTGTTACTGAACTTTGGCTTGTTCCTCAACTACGCTTCTGTTTGATCCCAACCTTCAACCACGTGTTACTTAGCGTTAGCTTGTTCCTTGACTATGCTTCTGCCTGATCCCAACTAGGGATGAGCCGAACACCCCCCTGTTCGGTTCGCACCAGAACCTGCGAACAGACAAAATGTTTGTGTGAACTTTAGAACCCTATTAAATACAATGGACTCGAACGTTCGAAATCAAAAGTGCTAATTATAAAGGCTTATATGCAAGTTATTGTCCTAAAAAGGGTTTGAGGACCCGGGTCCTGCCCCAGAGGACATGTATCAATGCAAAAATTCAATTCATTATAGCCACAAGTGCTTTTAAATGACTTTTTTTCCTTCAGAAATTACACTTTGTGCAGGGACAGTTCTAAGCACGGGAAACAAGCGCTGTTTACAGGCATACTATACACCCCCCCCCCCCGGTACGAAATTTAAAGGAATATTTCACTTTTATTGTTTCACTTTAAGCATTATTAAAATCACTGCTCCCGAAAAAACGGCTGTTTTTAAAACTTTTTTTTGCATTGATACATGTCCCCTGGGGCAGGACCCGGGTCCCCAAACACTTTTTATGACAATAACTTGCATATAAGCCTTTAAAATTAGCACTTTAGATTTCTCCTATAGACTTTTATAGGGTGTTCTGCGGCTTTTCGAATTTGCCGCGAACACCCCAAATTGTTCGCTGTTCGGCGAACGTGCGAACAGGCAATGTTCGAGTTGTTTAGTGAGTACACTTCTACTTGATCCCTACCTGCTATATCTGCTACTGGACCCCAGGTTGCTCACCTCCTGGTGGGACAATCCTGAGGATCATGACCTGGTACTAACACACAGCAAACCCATCTCCACCATCAGGACTTCTGGTGAATACTGGTTATTGCTTAGACCCCGCACCTTGGGTGAGCCCCCATCATCCGCCAGGGTGACCTACTTGTATATTTATCCTGCTGGTGGGTGGGAGCCTCTCTACTGCTACAGCTACTGGTCTCCAAGCCTGACCCCTGACCATGATAACACTATAGTTCTCAGAAGTGCCTAGCACAGGGTGACAACACTGCTCCTTTAGTGGATGCTGTAGCAGCAGCGTTGTCACCCCATGACAGAAAGTACCCTTGCTTTCAGGGTTACCAGGTATAATTAGAGAAAAGAAGTCAACAACACCAAAAAGACTAAACACAGCATTTATAAATAGTGGTAAGCTATCACAAATCCAGTTATTTAATTTGCCTTTACATACACATTAAGATAAAAAAATACATAACTACTTTGGGTTCAGGATGTGTAGTAGAATACGATGCTTACAGTTGTTTACCCCTTATCAACCAGAATAATTTTAACATTTCTGCTCTGGACTTATTGATTCTCCAGTAATATTGTCAGTATGTAGAAAAGAAAAAGTAAATGCTCTTTTTCTAGTTTGGGCAGAGACATTTTTAGAGCAACTATTTTTGCTATAGGTAAAAAATAAAAAATAAAACATTTTTTTATATAATGTTATACAGTAAAATGTATTTTACAAATAAAATAATGCTTTTTTTTTAGCAATCTAACTAATATTTTCAAGCAGAGATAAATCCCTAACATCTTCATGAATTGACTTTCGCAAAATCCCTCTCCCCAGTTATGATCTTTGAGGATGAATTTCTCCACTGTCCCTGCAGCTACAGATGTCAGTTAGAGCTAGACCTTAGTGCAGCCTTTGATACAGTAGATCACAAAATTCTACTTACGCGCCTCACAGAAGTGGCAAGAGTCGCGGACGAGGATCTACCATGGTTCACATCCTTTTTGGAAAACAGATCCCAGACAGTGAAACTGTGAGCCTTCACCTCGGCACCACGCATAAATACATGCAAAGTCCCTCAAGGATCACCCCTGTCACCGGTACTCTTCAACATCTACCTCCGGCCACTCCTCAAAATCATCAGTGAACAGGACCTACGTTATCACTCCTATGCAGACGACACCCAACTTTACTTTCACATCCATAGCAAAAAAGAACAATATTACGGGCTGGAAAAATGCCTTACATTAATCAACAATTGGATGACAGAGAGCTCCCTCAAGCTTAATGCATCCAAAACAGAACTGTTCATTTTCCACGCTAACCGAAAGAAAAACGCCAGGACCACATGGACACCACCCACCATCCTTGGACAAAACATAACCCCAAGCACCAAAGTAAAAAGCCTGGGAGTCATCTTTAACTCAGACATGACTATGGACCCCCAAATAGGATCAGTAGTCAGCGGATCTCACCACCTTCTCCGCCTGCTACGAAGACTTATCCCTTTCATCCCAGAAAAAGACAGAGCAGTAGTAGTCGGAACCATCATCAATTCCCGGCTTGACTACGCTAACTCCCTTTATCTAGGACTTCCCAAATACCAGATTGCACAACTACAAGTCATCCAAAACACAGCGGCCAGACTGGTAACAGGGAAAAAACCCTGGGAATCAATCACACCATCCCTGAGAAGCCTCCACTGGCTATCCGTAAAGGATCGGGTCACATTCAAGACCCTCTGTCTCACCCACAAATGTGCACAAGGAAAGGCACCACAATATCTATGCGAAAAAATAAAACACTACACCACTACTCGTGACCTTCGATCAACCAACCAAAACCTCCTCCATATCCCCAAGACTCGCTACAAAGCCAAGGGAGAACGAAGGTTTGCTGTCCAAGGACCAAGACTATGGAATGCGCTACCCATGAACATCCGCATGGAAGAAAACCATCGAGCCTTCTGGAAAAAACTAAAGACCCACCTCTTCTAAGGATCTCAACGACACTGGATGCCAAGCGCCTTGAGGCGATTTAGTTCGCAATTGTAGCGCTATACAAGTTCTCACTCACTCACACTCACTCACTCACTCACTAGCCCAACGCCAACAATTGTCAGTCCCCAGCATGATATAAATAATAAAAAAATCAGCTCCTGCTTCTATAGTCATGTGATCCCTGCTGTCCCCTGCAGACTGGTTTGAGCCATCTTAACCACTTTGAGCCTGCGCTATAGACGAAAGACTTCTACAGCGCGGCGCTCAATTGCCGGGAGGGCGTCCCTGGACATCCTCCCCTTTGCACGCGCAACGCGCACCCCCTGCAGGGCACGCGCGGCATGCGCTGTGATCACCGTGTCACTGAGACTCGGGTGATCACAGATCCGTGTAAGGGGCCGGTCCCGGCCCCTTACCATGTGATCAGCTGTCAGCCAATGACAGCTGATCACGTGATGTAAACAAAAAATCGGTAATTGTTTTTTTTTTCTCCGCACGCTGACAGCCTGAGGAGAAAAAAAAAGCCGATCACCGGCTTGTTTTCAAGGGACATCGGTCCCGAAGAGGAAGAGGCAATTCTGCCTCATCTGTACCCAGAAATACCACCTGCCAGTGCCACCTGCCATTGCCACCTGCCAGTGCCCACAGTGCCCACCAGTGCCACCTATCAATGCCCACAAGTGCCACCTATCAATGCCCACAAGTGCCACCTATTATTGCCCACCAGTGGTGCCAATCAGTGCCACCTAGCAATGCTGCCTATCAGTTTAACCTACCAGTGCCGATCACTGCCCATTATTGACACCCATCAGTGCCCATCACTGCCACCTATCAGTGCCCATCACTGCCAGCTATCAGTGCCACCTATCAATGCCACCTATTAGTGCCACTTCTCAGTGCCCACAAGTGCCACCTATCAATGCCCTTTAGTGCCACCCATCAGTGGCAACTCTCAGTGTCACCTCTCAATGCCCACCAGTTCCGCCTATCAGTGCCCACCAGTCCCGCCTTATCAGTGCCCATTAATGCAGCCCATCGGTGCCTATCAGTGCAGCCCATCAGTGCCCATCAGTGCAGCCTCATCGGCGTACATCAATGAAGGAGAAAAATTACCTGTTTGCAAAATTTTATAACAAAATATAAAAATATATAATTTTTTTTTTTTAATCGGTCTTTTTAAAAAAAATTAACAAAAAATAAAAACCGCAAATCAAATACCACCAAAAGTAATCTCTATTTGTGGAAAAAAAATGATAAAAATTTCATTTGGGTACAGTGTTGCATGACCGCGCAATTGTCATTCAAAGTGAATCAGCGCTGAAAGCTAAAAATTGGTCTGGGCAGGAGAGGGGTTTAACTGCCCAGTAAGCAAGTGGTTAAATATAAGCCAGAATTAGCTAATTAGCTAATCCTGAGCTAATCCTTAGCTAAGCCAGAATTAGCTAATTACAGCAGTCATTATTATAATGTTGATCAATTTCAGATATGTTGCATCTGATGTACATTGTCTGCCTGACTTGAATTTAATAACCATGCAGCCATGTAGGAGATTAAATTAAGAATAAATATTAATGTAAGTGCGCTATATCTCAAAAGGTCTCCTCGAAATCAATATATAATTCTGAATCTGAATGAAGTATTGCCGCTCTGTTTATCATTAGTGTCTATAGATACATGCATGTCCAAATGCTTTTGTATGGCTGTTGGTTGCTAAAAAACAAAATCTGTTGCATTGATTTTAGGTATAAAAAGTAATTCAACATCTTTTAAAAATAAGAAAAGTTTTTTTTTTTCCTAGGCAGCTGTTAATGATCTGCCAGCATGTAGAAATAATTGAATTAAAATATATGTACATATAGTTTTTTTTTATTTTTTTAAAGAAAATAAACATTTGATATAATAGAACAAAATAACAGTTGTTTTTAATAAAGTCTACTTTATTCCATTTCCTGAAGACGTTATCATGTTTTAACAGGATAGGACTTAACTAGGAAGGATATTTAAAAAAAAAAGTCTGTATGACTGTTAGGTTTGCAACATAGATCATGCTGATATATATGTATATAGATTGCAAGTTACTTACACTGATTTGTACTGACAGGGTTTACCTGTTCTGTAGAAGTGTAAGCATATATGTAAGGGGCTGTGTGGACGTGCTCTGGGCTTGTGTTGATAGCATCAGTTTGACATCAGTTTGAGATTATTCAGAATTTAAAGTCAGGTGCATCTGATCTGCAGTTGACCTCCTTTTAATCTAAATTTGATCCAACTCCAGTGGGTTTTGGATTCACAAAGACTTGTATGGCAAAGCAAAACCCGTCTGATGCAAGACAAAAGGCTTAGCGACAAAGCCCCGTACACACGAGCGGAATTTCCGACAGAAAAAGTCCGATGGGAGCTTTTCATCGGAAATTCCGACCGTGTGTATGCCCCATCTGACTTTTTCTGTCGGAATCTCCGACGGACTTAGATAGAGAGCAGGTCCTCTATTTTTCCATCGGAAATTCCGACGGAGGTTTTCCCGTTGGAAAGTCCGGCCGTGTGTACGCGGCATTAAGTTACTGAATTTAACCACTACAGTCCCGAGCCTATTTCTGAGATTTGGTGTATACAAGATAAAAACTTTTTTTTTTTGCTAGAAAATTACTTAGAACCCCAAAACATTATATATATTTTTTTCTAACACCCTAGAAAATAAAATGGCGATCGTTGCAATACTTTATGTCACAACCTATTTGTGCAGCGGTCTTACAAGTGCACTTTTTTGAAAAAATACACTTTTTTGAATTAATAAATAAGACAACAGTGAAGTTAGCCTAACTTTTTTCTTATATTGTGAAAGATAATGTTAAGACGAGTAAATTGATACCCAAAATGTCACGCCTCATGGAATGGTGACAAACTTTTAGCCTTTAAAATCTCCATAGGCGACGTTTAAAAAATTCTACAGGTTGCATGTTTTGAGTTACAGAGGAGGTCTAGGGCTAGAATTATTGCTCTCGCTCTACCGATCGCGGCAATACCTCACATGTGAGGTTTGAACACCGTTTTCATATGCGGGCGCTACTCACGTATGCGTTCGCTTCTGCACGCGAGCTCGGTGGGACAGGGCGCGTTTAAAAATTATAAAAAAAATTGTGTCACTTTTATTCCTATTACAAGGAATGTAAACATCCCTTGTAATAGAAAAAAGCATGACAGGTCCTCTTAAATATGAGATCTGGGTTAAAAAAGACCTCAGATCTCATATTTACACTAAAATGCAATAAAAAAAAATAAAAAAAATTGTCATTTGAAAAAAAAAAAAAATGCAATGGCCCTTTAAGAGCTATGGGCGGAAGTGACGTTTTGACGTCGCTTCCACCCTGCAATGACTTGGAGACGGGCGGGGGCCATCTTCCATCAGGCTAGGGACAGGTCCGGATCGCCTCCGCCGCTACCGACGGCCACGGTAATCGGCGGAGGGCACCGGATAAAAGTGATCTCATGGCGAATCTGCCACAGAGACCACTTTTATCTGAAAGAGAACCGCTGGCTCTTGCAGAAGATACTGGGGTTATGGTAGCTAGCTGTTACTATAGCAACGGTATTCCTCTTCAAAGCTAGGACGTTTGTAATCGTCTGGCGGAAGCAAGGGGTTAAAAAGCAATTTTAATATTTTTTAATAATTCTAGGTGATAATGCCATGAAGGTACTTGTCAGGTATTTCACATTTAATTTTCATGTTTTGCCCCTTTCTCTCAACTGTGCTCATAGGAATATAGAAGAGTGACAGTAGAAAAAAGACCAAGTGGTCTACAATAAGATCTGTCCCATTTTTATTTTTTTTTACTTT
Source organism: Rana muscosa (assembly GCA_029206835.1). Taxonomy (NCBI): domain Eukaryota; kingdom Metazoa; phylum Chordata; class Amphibia; order Anura; family Ranidae; genus Rana; species Rana muscosa. The sequence goes on along the minus strand of JARGYO010005626.1, from coordinate 152,487,573 downwards.
TTAGCATAGATCTATGTTTATCCCAAGTATGTTGAATGCACAAAGGGTTCTTTTACACGGACTGTCCGATCAGGTCCGCCTGTTAGTTTTTCAGGGGAACCTGATTGAAACCTGCAGCCTCCTCTACGGAGCGGCGGATGTCACATGTCCGCTGACATCTGCCACTATCCAATCTGATCCTGTCCGCAAAAACCAGACGGGTAGTGGTCCTATTTTCCATCCGTCTGGCAGATCAGAATGGTTGGAAACGGGCACGCGGTGCGTTTCCATCCGATTTCTCCACAGCGGAGCGGACAGGACCTGTCCTCCGCCTACTCAGCGGGGATCAGCTGAGCAATGGTTTTTAAAAGTGTTTACAAATAAATATGTAAAAAGTATGGTGTGCATTTGTATTCAGCCCCCCGAGTCAATACTTTGTAGAACCTTCTTTCACTGCAATTACAGCTGCAAGTCTTTTTGGGGATGTCTCTACCAGCTTTGTACATCTAGAGAGTGACATTTTTGCCCCATTCTTCTTCTTTGCAAAATAGCTCAAGCTCTGTCAGATTAGCTGGAGAGCGTCTGAACAACAATTTTCAAGTCTTGCCACAGATTCTCAATTGGATTTAGGTCTGGACTTTGACTGGGCCATTCTAACACATGAATATGCTTTTATCTAAACCATTCCATTGTAGCTCTGGCTGTATGTTTAGGGTCGTTGTCCTGTTGGAAGGTGAACCTCCGCCCCAGTCTTAAGTCTTTTGCAGACTCTAACATGTTTTCTTCTAGGATTGCGCTGAATTTGGTTCCATCCATCTTCCCATCAACTCTGACCAGCTTCCCTGTCCCTGCTGAAGAAAAGCATCCCCACAACATGATGCTGCCACCACCATGTTTCACGGTGGGGATGGTGTGTTCAGGGTGATTGACAGTGTTAGTTTTCCGCCACACATAGTGTTTTGCTTTTAGGCCAAAAAGTTAAATTTTGGTCTCATCTGACCAGAACACCTTTTTCCACATATTTTCTGTGTCCTCCACATAGCTTCTCGGAAACTGCAAATGGGACTTCTTATGACTTTCTTTCAATAATGTCTTTCTTCTTGCCACTCTTCCATAAAGGTCAGATTTGTGGAGTGCACGACTAATAGTTGTCCTGTGGACAGATTCTCCCCCCTGAGCTGTAGATCTCTGCAGCTCCTCCAGAGTTACCATGGGCCTCTTGTCTGCTTCTCTGATTAATGCTCTCCTTGCCTGTCAATTTAGGTAAACAACCATGTCTTGGTAGTAGGGATGAGCCGAACACCCCCGGGTTCGGTTCGCACCAGAACCTTCGAACAGACCGAAAGTTCGTGCGAATTTTCGAACCCTATTCGTTATAATGGACGCGAACGTTCGAAATCATAATTGCTAATTACAACGGCCAATATGCATGTTAATGTCATAAAACAGGTTTTGGGACCCGGGTCCTGCCCCAGGGGACATATATCAATGCAAAAAGAAATTTTAAAAACTAACGTTTTTTTCGGGAGCAGTCATTTTAATGATGCATAAAGTGAAAAAAAAAAAGTGAAATTTTCCTTTAAATATGGTACCTGGGGGGTGTCTAAAGTATGCCTGTGAAGTGGCATGTGTTTCCCGTGTTTAGAACTGTCCTTGCACAAAATGACATTTGTAAAGGAAAAAAAGAAGCCATTTAAAACCACTTGCGGCTTTAATGTCATGTCTTGTCCTGGCCGCCATATGGCTGAAAATCCTTGAGAAAAATGGCATGGCTACCCCATCACCCCCCCCCCACCCCAGCCCCTTTGGGTCTTGTATGGATATTAAGGGGGACCCCGCACCCAAAATAAAACCCTATACCTACAACCCTATATACTCTGAACAGCAGTATATAGGTGGTGCAAACAAGACACGGACTGTAGGTTTTTTCTTAAGTAGAATCTGAACAGGTACATTATGAATTGTAGCTCCATCCCAAAAAAATCTATTTTTAAGCTTTTTGGAGAACATAGGGAGGGGTTATCACCCCTGTAACATTTGCTGTCTTTGCACATCTGTTCAGAACATGTCACCTCACTTTCCGTCCCAATGACAAATGTTTTTGGAAAAGTGGGGTTTTAATTGAAACAAGGATTGGTGATAAAGCATCAGTAGAGAGGAGATACCTTTTTCCCAAATTAAATCTAACAGGATAGAATTTCCCTTCCTAGGGGTAGATTTCCTCTCACTTCCTGTTTTCTCTTGCCGTTTGCAAGTAGGAGTCGTTTGTAAGTTGGATGTTTGAAAGTAGGGGCCTGCCGTATATACTCTGCAGAAATTTGCCCTATTAGATGTTGGTGTAGCCACAAGACTGGTGGGCACAGGAATGGGCCCTGCTGTGAGTTAATAGATCAAGATTTGTACTTGCATGCACCTGTTGAACCGGGCAGAAAAATTGGGCCTTTGGTGGTGGTGGTGGTGGTGGTGGACGGTGTTGCCACAAGACTGTAAGCCCTCACAGTTACTCTTGGTGGGTGCAGGAATGGGCCCTGCTGTGAGTTATTAGATCAAGATTTGTAATTGCATGCACCTGTTGAACAGGGCAGAAAAATTGGGCCTTTGGTGGTGGTGGTGGTGGTGGTGGTGGACGGTGTTGCCACAAGACTGTAAGCCCTCACAGTTACTCTTGGTGGGTGCAGGAATGGGCCCTGCTGTGAGTTATTAGATCAAGATTTGTAATTGCATGCACCTGTTGAACAGGGCAGAAAAATTGGGCCTTTGGTGGTGGTGGTGGTGGACGGTGTTGCCACAAGACTGTAGGCCCTCATAGTTACTCTTGGTGGGCGCAGGAATGGGCCCTGCTGTGAACTATTAGATCAAGATTTGTAATTACACGCCCCTGTTAAACAGGGGCTGAAAAATTGTGCCTTAGGCATTGGTGCTGGTGCCACAACACTGCAACCCCTCACAGATACTGTACTTGGAGCACAGCAGTCACACCTGTTGCGAAGCATCTTTTTAAAAAATTGTAATTACACGCCCCTGTTATACAGGGGCTGAAAAATTGTGCCTTAGGCACTGGTGCTGGTGCCACAACACTGCAACCCCTCACAGATACTGTACTCTGAGCACAGCAATGAGACCTGTTGCAAAGCATTGCCTAAAAATTGTAATTACACGCCCCAACATTGGCTGAAAAATTGTGTCTTAGGCACTGGTGCTGGTGCCACAACACTGCAACCCCTCACAGATACTGTACTTGGAGCACAGCAGTCACACCTGTTGCGAAGCATCTTTTTAAAAAATTGTAATTACACGCCCCTGTTATACAGGGGCTGAAAAACTGGTGCTGGTGCCACAACACTGCAACCCCTCACAGATACTGTACTCTGAGCACAGCAATGAGACCTGTTGCAAAGCATTGCCTAAAAATTGTAATTACACGCCCCAACAGGGGCTGAAAAATTGTGCCTTAGGCACTGGTGCTGGTGCCACAACACTGCAACCCCTCACAGATACTGTACTTGGAGCACAGCAGTCACACCTGTTGCGAAGCATCTTTTTAAAAAATTGTAATTACACGCACCTGTTATACAGGGGCTGAAAAATTGTGCCTTAGGCACTGATGTGGTGGCATGGATCATTGAGGAGGAGGAAGAGGATAGTCAGTGAACATAACAGGACAGTCACTCAGCATCAGCATAGGCAGTCTTGAAGGGATGTGACATTATAAATTATTCCGTTATATCCGCTTCAGGTGTCTGGTAGCTGGTGGTGATCCAAGACTGATTCATTTTTATGAAGGTCAGTCGATCAACCGAGTCGGTGGACAGGCGCACCCTATGATCGGTGACAAATCCTCCAGCAGCACTGAATGTGCGTTCGGAAAGAACGCTGGATGCAGGACAGGCCAGTAGCTCAATTGCATACTGTGCAAGCTCTGGCCAGTGATCCATCCTCAGGACCCAGTAAGCCAGAGGATTTTCGGTGGGAAAGGTGTCCAAGTCTGACCTTGCCCCTAGGTATTCCTGCACCATGTATATCAGACGCTGGCGATGGTTGCTGGAACCGATCATACCTTGGGGCTGCGGACTAAAAAATTGTCTGAACGCATCGGTCATACATCCACCTTCCCCACCGCTCCTTCTGCTACTGACCGAAGCCTCAGCAACTCTTCGTCCAGGACCAGGAGTTTGTAACCTCCCAGTTTCTGGGAACGCGTTGCACAGACCTTTCTGCAAGGCCTCCCTGAGATGTCTCATCCTCTGCGACGGCAAGATAAGGTCCGCAACCTTACCCTTGTACCGTGGATCAAGGAGAGTGGCCAGCCAGTAATGGTCCCTCTCCTTGATCCGAAGAACACGAGGATCCTTCCGCAGGCTTTGCAGGATCAGGGAGGCCATGCAGCGTAGGTTAGCTGAGGCATTCGGTCCGGAGTCTTCTGGGTCACTGAGGATGACATGATCGCCAGCCACCTCCTCCCAGCCACGTACAAGTCCACTGGTTTGTTGGGACTGTACATCATCCCTAAAAGACTGCTGCTGCTGATGCTGAGTGCCAGGCTCCACCTCCATGCTCACACAATCCTCCTCCTCCTCCTCCTCATCCTCATCCTCTTCCTGTGTGATGGGTGGGACAGAAGGAACACTGTCTGGATAAAGGGGGCCTTGAGAGGCAAGGAAGTCCTCCTCTTCCTGCCTCTGTTCTGCCTCAAGTGCCCTGTCCATTATCCCACGCAGCGTATGCTCCAACAGGTGGACAAGAGGTACAGTGTCACTGATGCATGCACTGTCACTGCTCACCATCCTCGTGGCCTCCTCAAATGGTGAGAGGACAGTGCATGCATCCCTGATCATGCTCCACTGGCGTGGGGAAAAAAAGCCAAGCTCCCCTGACCCTGTCCTGGTGCCGTAGTCGCAAAGGTACTCATTGATGGCCCTCTGCTGCGTGTGCAGTTGCTGCAGCATGGCCAACGTTGAGTTCCACCTGGTGGACATGTCACATATTAGGCGGTTCTTGGGCAGGTTCAGCTCCTTTTGCAGCTCAGTCAGCCGAGCACTGGCATTATAAGATCGGCGGAAATGCACACAGACTTTCCTGGCCTGCCTCAGGACATCCTGTAAGCCTGGGAACCTGCCCAAGAACCGCTGCACCACCAGGTTGAGGACGTGAGCCATACAGGGCACATGGGTGAGCTGCCCCTGTCGCAGGGCGGAGAGGAGGTTGGTGCCATTGTCAGAAACGACCATTCCTGGCTTAAGCTGGCGTGGCATCAACCACCTCTCGGCCTGCCCCTGCAGAGCTGCCAGAACCTCTGGCCCAGTGTGGCTCCTGTCCCCCAAACACACCAGCGCAAGCACGGCATGGCATCTTTTTGCCTGCGTACTCGCGTAGCCCCTTGTACGCCTACGGAGCACCTACGGTTCCGAGGACAGAGCACTCGAAGAGGACATGGAGGAAGAAGAAGAGGAGGGGGTGGAGGAGAGAGGTGTGTCACAACCAGTAGTAGCATTTTGGAGGCGTGGTGGCGGAACAACCTCCAACACTACTGCACCTTGTCCTGCATCCCTCCCAGCTGCCAATAGAGTGACCCAATGGGCCGTGAAAGAAAGATAACGTCCCTGTCCATGCCTGCTGGACCATGAGTCAGCGGTAATATGCACCTTACCGCTGACCGCCCTGTCCAGCGAGGCATGGACATTGCCTTCCACATGCCGGTAGAGAGACGGAATCGCCTTCCGTGAGAAAAAGTGGCGTTTGGGAACCTGCCACTGAGGAACCACACATTGAACAAACTCACGGAAGGGGGCCGAGTCTACCAACTGAAAAGGCAGCAGTTGAAGTGCTAGCAATTTAGCCAAGCTAGCATTCAACCGCTGGGCATGTGGATGGCTGGGAGTATACTTCTTTCGACGGTCCAGCAGCTGGGGCAGGGAAATTTGCCTGCTACAATCGGACGTCGGTGTACTGCAAGTACTTGGTTGTGACACACCTAATTCTACACCTTCAGTCCTCTCAGAGCAGCTTTCAGAGAGGACTGAAGATATAGTGGGGATGGAGATCCCAGCTGATGAGGAGCAAGGAGAGGTCCGCTTTGTTCTTTGGTGTGGGTCTTTTATGTGTGCTTGCCAACGAGCTGCATGGCAGGTCGACATATGTCTGCTCATGCTTGTGGTGCCCAAGCGGCTGATGTTTTGGCCACGCGAGATACGCTTGAGACAAATATTGCAAATAGCAGTGGTGCGATCTGATGCACTCATCTCAAAAAAGGCCCACACCAAAGAACTTTTGTGATAACGTGCAGAGGCAGCGCCCTGCACAGGCAGAGCTCTGCGGTGTGGTACAGTTGCTGTGCTGGCCTCTAGCTGGCCTCCAGGGGGCATCCTGCCTCGTTGGACATGTGACGCCGCATCCTCCTCCTCCTCCTCCTCCTCCTCCTCTCTCCCTTCAGGCACCCACGTGGAGTCAGTGACCTCATCATCCCCTCCCTCTTCACCACTAGAGCAAACCTGGCAGTAAGCTGCAGCTGGTGGAACAGTACTGCCAGATTGCTGTCCTTCAGCATCCCCTCTCTCTGCGCGCACACTACTGACTTCCTCAAGCTGGGTATCATCATCCGAGCCTTCGAATCGTTGGGCATCCTCCTGGAGCATGTACCCAACACTGTGCTCAAACAGTTCGGGGGACTCCTCAGGAGGACATGGTGGGTCTAGGGAAGGGGTGGCTGATGATGCCATTGAGTACGCGTTGGCAGCTGCTCTGCCAGTACCCTGAGCCTGGGTGAGAGAGGATGAGGAGGATGAGGAGGGCTTGGTCATCCATTCTACCAAGCCTTCGGCATGATGCGGCTCCACATGTCCAGCTGCCGAAAACAAAGACAAGCGTGTCCCATGGCCACGTGCTGATGACGATGCACGACCACGTCCACGGCCAGCACTGTTGTCTCTAGAAACAGAGCCTGCCTGCCCTGTGTTCTTGCCTCGGCACGCTCTGCCTCTCCTTGGCGGTCTTCCAGCCATTGTAGTCGGTAGTGTATATAGTATAAAAAATAGAGCTCCTATGTGTGCTCACAACACACTGTAGGTCCTATGGGTGCTGACACTAACACACTATAGGTACTATGTGTGCTGCTGACAAGAAAATATAGGAGCTCTGTTTGCTGCCACTAACACACTAGAAGTCCTATGGGTGCTGCTGAGAAGAAAATATAGGAGCTCTGTGTGATACCACTAACACACTAGAAGTCCTATGGGTGCTGCTGAGAAGAAAATATAGGAGCTCTGTGTGATGCCACTAACACACTAGAAGTCCTATTGGTGCTTCTGAGATGAAAATATAGGAGCTCTGTGTGATGCCACTAACACACTAGAAGTCCTATGGGTGCTTCTGAGATGAAAATATAGGAGCTCTGTTTGCTGCCACTAACACACTATAAGTCCTATGGGTGCTTCTGAGATGAAAATATAGGAGCTCTGTGTGATGCCACTAACACACTAGAAGTCCTATGGGTGCTTCTGAGATGAAAATATAGGAGCTCTGTTTGCTGCCACTAACACACTATAAGTCCTATGGGTGCTTCTGAGATGAAAATATAGGAGCTCTGTGTGATGCCACTAACACACTAGAAGTCCTATGGGTGCTTCTGAGATGAAAATATAGGAGCTCTGTGTGATGCCACTAACACACTAGAAGTCCTATGGGTGCTGCTGAGAAGAAAATATAGGAGCTCTGTGTGATGCCACTAACACACTAGAAGTCCTATGGGTGCTTCAGAGAAGAAAATATAGGAGCTCTGTGTGATGCCACTAACACACTAGAAGTCCTATGGGTGCTGCTGTGAAGAAAATATAGGAGCTCTGTGTGATGCCACTAACACACTAGAAGTCCTATGGGTGCTTCTGAGATGAAAATATAGGAGCTCTGTGTGATGCCACTAACACACTAGAAGTCCTATGGGTGCTTCTGAGATGAAAATATAGGAGATCTGTGTGATGCCACTAACACACTAGAAGTCCTATGGGTGCTGCTGAGAAGAAAATATAGGAGCTCTGTTTGCTGCCACTAACACACTAGAAGTCCTATGGGTGCTGCTGAGAAGAAAATATAGGAGCTCTGTGTGATGCCACTAACACACTAGAAGTCCTATTGGTGCTTCTGAGATGAAAATATAGGAGCTCTGTGTGATGCCACTAACACACTAGAAGTCCTATGGGTGCTGCTGAGAAGAAAATATAGGAGCTCTGTGTGATGCCACTAACACACTAGAAGTCCTATGGGTGCTTCTGAGATGAAAATATAGGAACTCTGTGTGATGCCACTAACACACTAGAAGTCCTATGGGTGCTGTTGAGAAGAAAATATAGGAGCTCTGTGTGATGCCACTAACACACTAAAAGTCCTATGGGTGCTTCTGAGAAGAAAATATAGGAGCTCTGTGTGATGCCACTAACACACTAGAAGTCCTATGGGTGCTGCTGAGAAGAAAATATAGGAGCTCTGTGTAATGCCACTAACACACTAGAAGTCCTATGGGTGCTGCTGAGAAGAAAATATAGGAGCTCTGTGTGATGCCACTAACACACTAGAAGTCCTATTGGTGCTTCTGAGATGAAAATATAGGAGCTCTGTGTGATGCCACTAACACACTAGAAGTCCTATGGGTGCTGCTGAGAAGAAAATATAGGAGCTCTGTGTGATGCCACTAACACACTAGAAGTCCTATGGGTGCTTCTGAGATGAAAATATAGGAACTCTGTGTGATGCCACTAACACACTAGAAGTCCTATGGGTGCTGTTGAGAAGAAAATATAGGAGCTCTGTGTGATGCCACTAACACACTAGAAGTCCTATGGGTGCTTCTGAGAAGAAAATATAGGAGCTCTGTGTGATGCCACTAACACACTAGAAGTCCTATGGGTGCTTCTGAGATGAAAATATATGAGCTCTGCGTGATGCCACTAACACACTAGAAGTCCTATGGGTGCTGCTAAGAAGAAAATATAGGAGCTCTGTTTAGTGCCACTAACACACTAGAAGTCCTATGGGTGCTGCTGAGAAGAAAATATAGGAGCTCTGTGTGATGCCACTAACACACTAGAAGTCCTATGGGTGCTGCTGAGAAGAAAATATAGGAGCTCTGTTTGCTGACACTAACACACTAGAAGTCCTATGGGTGCTTCTGAGATGAAAATATAGGAACTCTGTGTGATGCCACTAACACACTAGAAGTCCTATGGGTGCTTCTGAGAAGAAAATATAGGAGCTCTGTGTGATGCCACTAACACACTAGAAGTCCTATGGGTGCTGCTGAGAAGAAAATATAGGAGCTCTGTTTGCTGCCACTAACACACTAGAAGTCCTATGGGTGCTGCTGAGAAGAAAATATAGGAGCTCTGTGTGATACCACTAACACACTAGAAGTCCTATGGGTGCTGCTGAGAAGAAAATATAGGAGCTCTGTGTGATGCCACTAACACACTAGAAGTCCTATTGGTGCTTCTGAGATGAAAATATAGGAGCTCTGTGTGATGCCACTAACACACTAGAAGTCCTATGGGTGCTTCTGAGATGAAAATATAGGAGCTCTGTTTCCTGCCACTAACACACTAGAAGTCCTATGGGTGCTTCTGTGATGAAAATATAGGAGCTCTGTGTGATGCCACTAACACACTAGAAGTCCTATGGGTGCTGCTGAGAAGAAAATATAGGAGCTCTGTGTGATGCCACTAACACACTAGAAGTCCTATGGGTGCTTCTGAGATGAAAATATAGGAGCTCTGTGTGATGCCACTAACACACTAGAAGTCCTATGGGTGCTGCTGAGAAGAAAATATAGGAGCTCTGTTTGCTGCCACTAACACACTAGAAGTCCTATGGGTGCTGCTGAGAAGAAAATATAGGAGCTCTGTGTGATGCCACTAACACACTAGAAGTCCTATGGGTGCTTCTGAGATGAAAATATAGGAGCTCTGTGTGATGCCACTAGCACACTAGAAGTCCTATGGGTGCTTCTGAGAAGAAAATATAGGAGCTCTGTGTAATGCCACTAACACACTAGAAGTCCTATGGGTGCTGCTGAGAAGAAAATATAGGAGCTCTGTGTGATGCCACTAACACACTAGAAGTCCTATGGGTGCTGCTGAAAAGAAAATATAGGAGCTCTGTGTGATGCCACTAACACACTAGAAGTCCTATGGGTGCTGCTGAGAAGAAAATATAGGAGCTCTGTTTGCTGCCACTAACACACTAAAAGTCCTATGGGTGCTGCTGAGAAGAAAATATAGGAGCTCTGTGTGATACCACTAACACACTAGAAGTCCTATGGGTGCTGCTGAGAAGAAAATATAGGAGCTCTGTGTGATGCCACTAACACACTAGAAGTCCTATTGGTGCTTCTGAGATGAAAATATAGGAGCTCTGTGTGATGCCACTAACACACTAGAAGTCCTATGGGTGCTTCTGAGATGAAAATATAGGAGCTCTGTTTCCTGCCACTAACACACTAGAAGTCCTATGGGTGCTTCTGTGATGAAAATATAGGAGCTCTGTGTGATGCCACTAACACACTAGAAGTCCTATGGGTGCTGCTGAGAAGAAAATATAGGAGCTCTGTGTGATGCCACTAACACACTAGAAGTCCTATGGGTGCTTCTGAGATGAAAATATAGGAGCTCTGTGTGATGCCACTAACACACTAGAAGTCCTATGGGTGCTGCTGAGAAGAAAATATAGGAGCTCTGTTTGCTGCCACTAACACACTAGAAGTCCTATGGGTGCTGCTGAGAAGAAAATATAGGAGCTCTGTGTGATGCCACTAACACACTAGAAGTCCTATGGGTGCTTCTGAGATGAAAATATAGGAGCTCTGTGTGATGCCACTAGCACACTAGAAGTCCTATGGGTGCTTCTGAGAAGAAAATATAGGAGCTCTGTGTAATGCCACTAACACACTAGAAGTCTTATGGGTGCTGCTGAGAAGAAAATATAGGAGCTCTGTGTGATGCCACTAACACACTAGAAGTCCTATGGGTGCTGCTGAAAAGAAAATATAGGAGCTCTGTGTAATGCCACTAACACACTAGAAGTCCTATGGGTGCTTCTGAGAAGAAAATATAGGAGCTCTGTTTGCTGCCACTAACACACTAGAAGTCCTATTGGTGCTTCTGAGATGAAAATATAGGAGCTCTGTGTGATGCCACTAACACACTAGAAGTCCTATGGGTGCTGCTGAGAAGAAAATATAGGAGCTCTGTGTGATGCCACTAACACACTAGAAGTCCTATGGGTGCTTCTGAGATGAAAATATAGGAACTCTGTGTGATGCCACTAACACACTAGAAGTCCTATGGGTGCTGCTGAGAAGAAAATATAGGAGCTCTGTTTGCTGCCACTAACACACTAGAAGTCCTATGGGTGCTTCTGAGATGAAAATATAGGAGCTCTGTGTGATGCCACTAACACACTAGAAGTCCTATGGGTGCTTCTGAGAAGAAAATATAGGAGCTCTGTGTGATGCCACTAACACACTAGAAGTCCTATGGGTGCTTCTGAGAAGAAAATATAGGAGCTCTGTTTGCTGCCACTAACACACTAGAAGTCCTATGGGTGCTTCTGAGATGAAAATATAGGAGCTCTGTGTGATGCCACTAACACACTAGAAGTCCTATGGGTGCTTCTGAGATGAAAATATAGGAGCACTGTTTGCTGCCACTAACACACTAGAAGTCCTATGGGTGCTGCTGAGAAGAAAATATAGGAGCTCTGTTTGCTGCCACTAACACACTAGAAGTCCTATGGGTGCTTCTGAGATGAAAATATAGGAGCTCTGTGTGATGCCACTAACACACTAGAAGTCCTATGGGTGCTGCTGAGAAGAAAATATAGGAGCTCTGTGTGATGCCACTAACACACTAGAAGTCCTATGGGTGCTTCTGAGAAGAAAATATAGGAGCTCTGTGTGATGCCACTAACACACTAGAAGTCCTATGGGTGCTTCTGAGATGAAAATATAGGAGCTCTGTTTGCTGCCACTAACACACTAGAAGTCCTATGGGTGCTTCTGAGATGAAAATATAGGAGCTCTGTGTGATGCCACTAACACACTAGAAGTCCTATGGGTGCTTCTGAGATGAAAATATAGGAGCACTGTTTGCTGCCACTAACACACTAGAAGTCCTATGGGTGCTGCTGAGAAGAAAATATAGGAGCTCTGTTTGCTGCCACTAACACACTAGAAGTCCTATGGGTGCTGCTGAGATAAAAATATAGGAGCTCTGTGTGATGCCACTAACACACTAGAAGTCCTATGGGTGCTGCTGAGAAGAAAATATAGGAGCTCTGTGTGATGCCACTAACACACTAGAAGTCCTATGGGTGCTGCTGAGAAGAAAATATAGGAGCTCTGTTTGCTGCCACTAACACACTAGAAGTCCTATGGGTGCTGCTGAGAAGAAAATATAGGAGCTCTGTGTGATGCCACTAACACACTAGAAGTCCTATGGGTGCTTCTGAGATGAAAATATAGGAGCTCTGTGTGAAGCCACTAACACACTAGAAGTCCTATGGGTGCTGCTGAGAAGAAAATATAGGAGCTCTGTTTGCTGCCACTAACACACTAGAAGTCCTATGGGTGCTGTTGGGGTGCAATGCTGTGCTAACAGCACTGCGGTTGGTACTACTGCAATACTGTACTAACAGTAAGCACGCACCAGACTAATCCCCAGCAGCAGCTAATAACACACTAACTGTGCAATCAGCAGCAATGAACGATCAATGACTTAGGTAGCAATGGTTTAGCAAAGAAATAGCCAATGGTTTAGCAAAGAAGAGCAAATCTTTCAGTATCAAGCAAAGACAGAATCAGCAGACTGATCTCTCCTAAAGCCGGAACTCATGTGACCGGGGCCGACGGCGTGGCGGCCTTTTAAATGGTGGGGCGTGTACTAAAGCCCCTGAGCTGTAATTGGCTACAGGCGTCCTGCCTGTAGCCAATTATTGCTCTCCGAGTTTCGGGCGCTGTGATTTGCCAAGCATGCGGGGTCACAGTGCATGCTTGGCCAATCATCAGCCAGCAATGCACTGCGCCGGCCGCGCCGGCCGCAATGCATTGCGGGGCCGCTCGCATCACACGAATGTGATGCGAACGGCCCAAATAGTTCTGGGCTCGCCGAGCGAGCGAACGCCCGGTGCTCGATTCGAACGTGGGTTCGAATCGAGCACCGGGCCCATCCCTACTTGGTAGGTTTGCAGTTGTGCCATACTCTTTCCATTTTCAGATGATGGACTGAACTGTGCTCCGTGAGATGTTCAAAGCTTGGGATTTTTTTTTATAACCTAACCCTGCTTTAAACTTCTCCACAACTTTATCCCTGACCTGTCTGGTGTGTTCCTTGTCCTGTTTGTTCACTAAGGTTCTCTAACAAACTTCTGAGGGCTTCACAGAACAGCTGTATTTAATACTGAGATTTAATTACACGCAGGCAGACTCTATTTACTAATTAGGTGACTACTGAAGGCAATTGGTTCCACTAGATTTTAGTTAGGGGTATCAGAGTAAAGGGGGCTGAATACAAATGCATGCCACACTTTGCAGATATTTGCATATTTGTTAAGTGAAAGGAAAATTATAAATGGTTTTCAAATTAAAATAAAAAACATTTATATATTTCCTTTCACTTCACAATTATGTGCCACTTTGTGTTGGTCTATCACATAAAATCCCAATAAAATACATTTATGTTTTTGGTTGTAACATGACAAAATGTAGAAAATTTCAAGAGGTATGAATACTTTTTCAAGGCACTGTACATACACTTTAATGTTTGATCTCCTATCTAAAGCATAACAATTTACTAACCAACAAAAATATTACCCTCTTTACAAAAGTGAAAACGGTTTGCATTTCTGTCCATCCAGTTCTAAGTGTTAACCAGTCTTACCAGTCAACAAATCCAGCCAGGTGACCTGACTTTTTCCGTATCTGTTGTAGTTAAAGAGGAGCTAAACTCTGCGATATTTATCTCTCCTTCAATTGTATGGCATCCCTCACAGGAGTGCAGTCATCCCACCACATGGGCTGTGCTGGAATGTAAACTAAGCTGCGCTTGTGTACATTCCAAAGAAGACTGCGAGCAGGCAGGTAGGTTATCTTTATTTCAGAATAAACATTGCATGTCTGTTCTGCAATAAAGAGTCTGCCTGCTCAAAGTTGGACTTGCGATTTAAGCAAAACAGCTAGTCCACCTCCCACCAGTCTGTGATTGGACAGTGAAAGAGCAGAATCAGACTGATGTGGAATATCTCCACGCATTCCTACTCTCAATATCTTCCAGGTCAGCACATGTGAATAAAGGGGAGCATTTCTTGCACCGAGTATCGACTTTTCAGTTGGAGTTCTGCTTTACAGGGAATTAACAAAAGGCTCATGCAAAAAAAATAAAAAATCAGATACATACATAACATACATTTAAAATACACAATATTACCAAAAGTATTGGGACGCCTGCCTTTACACGCACATGAACTTTAATGGCATCCCAGTCTTAGTCCGTAGGATTCAATATTGAGTTGTCTCATCCTTTGCAGCTATAACAGCTTCAACTCTTCTGGGAAGGCTGTCCACAAGGTTTAGGAGTGTATGTATGGCAATGTTTGACCATTATTCCAGAATGCGAGAAAATAAAACACTACACCCCCAATCGCATTCTCTGATCAACTAACTAAAACCTCCTCCACATCCCCAAGTCCCACTACAAATCGAAGGGAGAACGAAGGACCACGGCTATGGAAGGCTCTTCCCACAAACATCCGCATGGAAGAAAACCATCGGGCCTTCAGGAAAAAACTTAAGACCCACCTCTTCTGAAGGATAAGGACAACACCGGATGGAAATAAGCGCCTTGAGGCGATTTAGTTCGCATTTGTAGCGCTATACAAGTTAAGCCCTGTACACACTATCGGATATCCTATTGATTCTAATCCGATGGATTTTTCCATCGGAAATCCGATGAAACTGTCTTCCATCAGTCTTGCCCACACACCATCAGTCCAAAAACCGACCGCAACAAAACGACGTGACGTAAAACACGTACGACGACACTATAAAGGGGAAGTTCAAATCTAATGGCGCCACCCTTTGGGCTGCTTTTGCTGATTTCGTGTTACCGCGTGTTAGTAAAAGTTTGGTGAGAGCCGATTCGCGCTTTTCAGTCTCCGTGCTTTTCAGTCCGTTACAGCATGACGAATGTGCTCTCTCCATTAGGAACGCTAGTTTTACCAGAACGAGCGCTCCCGTCTCCTAATTCAGTCTGAGCATGCGTGGCTTTTTTATCCGATGGACTTGCCCATAGACGATCGGAATTTGCTATCGTTTTTTCCATCGGAAAAATTTAAAACATGTTCTATTTTTTCACACCGAGGAAAAAAATGCCGATGGGGCCCATAAACGATCGGTTTGTCCGATGAAAACAGTCCATCGGACTGTTTTCATCTGTAAAACCGATCGTGTGTACAGGGCTTTACTCACTCACTCAAGCGCATTCGTGAGGTCAGGCCCTGATGTGAACGAGAAGGTCTGGCTCGCAGTCTACACTCCAATTTATCCCAAAGGTGTTCTATCGGTTTGAGGTCAGGACTCTGTGCCGGCCAGTCAAGTTCCTCCACCCCCAAACTTGCTCATCCATGTCTTTATGGACCTTGCTTTGTGCACTGGTCCAAATCATTTGGTGGAGGGGGGATTATGGCGTTGGGTTGTTTTTCAGGGGTTGGGCTTGGCCCCTTAGTTCCAGTGAAGGGAAGTTTTAGGGCATCAGCATACCAAGACATTTTGGGCAGTTTCAAAGCTCCCAGTTTGGGGATGGCCCCTTTCTGTTCCAACATGGCTACGCACCAGTGCACAAACAAGGTCCATAAAGGCATGGATGAGCGAGTTTGGGGTGGAGGAACTTGATAGACCTGCACCCAGGGATGAAATAGAGCAGAGACTGCGAGCCAGGCCTTCTTGTGCAACATCAGTGCCTGACCTCACGAATGTGCTTCTGGAAGAATGGTCAAACGTTCCCATAGACACCCTCCTAAACCTTGTGGACAGCCTTCCCAGAAGAGTTGACATCTCATTATAGGGTTCAGCTCTGTCACAGAAGTTGTGACAGAGCTGAGTTATGTAATCCATAAACTAGCAATCATAAAATAAACAATATTTACTATGACACATACTGTGTTGAAATGTAAGTCTACCAGCCCTGGAAGTCTACCCTCTATATCACTTCGCTTTGCGTATTTATTTTTCCTCCTCATCGGCAGCTGCTGTTGGCTGCCCTTTTCAACACAGAGTTTTTCTATGTAAAGAATATTCCTTCTGTATGATACTTCTGGTTATTTGTATTAGTGTGTTTGGGGGATTATCCCTGTTCTTTGCATGGCAAGACTGTAAAGGGTTGACAACAGCTCAATGCTTCAGCCATGTAATGAGGTCATTTTAGAGGAATCAGAGCAGTATTAGGGCATGACTGTAACAATAAACTTAATTCTTCAATGCTATGGCTGGAAATACTTACAAAAGATCTTTAGTTTTAAAGCAAAGTATGGAGGGATCATGGTGCCTACTGTATTAAAGCAACCCTGTCACCAGAAAAAATAAAATAAAAAATCAAATGCTGTAAGAGAAAACAGTAAATACTTTTCTGGTGCCCATGCCCCTTAGCACAGATCTCAACATTAGAACTGGTCCTTCAAAGTCTGTTTGGAAAGCAACAATCCCAGGATTGGATCTCTTGGGTCTTCCGCAGCTTTCATTGGTTCCTCCCGCTCTGACCTTTACATTATGATTTTCTCCTGCAGTGATTTGAGGTCAGAGGGAGGAATGAGAAATGATCTATAAATGGAGGACAGGCAAATGGATAAAATGTCCACATCCTCCGTTCATAGATCATTTTTCATTTATGGAATCTATAGTACAGCTTCTAAGAATAGAGGAGGTGGGTGGAAAGGGCAGGCATAATAGGCAAATTTGAGTGCATATGACAGGTCCCTTAGCTCTAATACCTGAGCCACACCGGAATATTATGGTGGTGAGTATAAGGGGTTGATCAGAGGACAGATGATTTAAAAAAAATCAGTAACCAGCAGCACAAGGGACACATGACTGACTGTAAGTAATGGCCTCTGTGCTGGATTTTTTTTTACATTTTTGACTAAACTAAGCTTTACATATGAGCAATCAGATTGTACGACTGCTCATGTATAGCTTAAAGTCGATGTAAACCCGATTTATGAAATTTGAGCTGGGCAGTGGCACATACATCTGCAGTGTTTTGTTATCTCTCTTCAAAGCACTAAGTCCCGTAGCTGCCTCCTGCTCCGTTCTTCTGTTATCAGCCTGATAACTCCTGACAAGTTCTCCATCACAAATGATAAAAGCAGCCAGAGTTTTGTGTTGGGAAGGATGCAATAAATAGATTAGCACAGAGCTGCTATTCAACAAACTGAAATTCTCTACCTATAAGGAGAGGGGGTGGTGTGCCTTTCATCCTATCAGCTGTCTTGGCTCTATGCCCAGGCTTCACTGCAGTGTTAACCAGGAAGAGAAAATCCCCTAACATGATCTGCACTTTCTAAACAGTATATAAAGATGAAGACAGCAGATATACATGTAAAACGTATTAGAGACCTAGCCTAGTTTATTCGAATATCTGGTAACTTACCTTTGGCCTGGCCTTGAGCACATGTTTGCCTTACACTTTGCACTCCACCTTGGTATCATCTAATGTTCTGGCTGCCACCAGAGTGGCCATCTCTTGGTTTTCACCTACTTTCTTAACCTTACTTCTGTCTCAATTCTAATACTACATCCTGTTTGGTTGAGTATCTGGTAACATACCTTTGGCCTGGCCTTGAGCATGATTTTGTTTTGAACCCCATCTTGGTTTAGAATAATAAAGAAATAGACTTGGGCCTCATCCAAACAATACATGCAAAGCTAAAAGAGAACCCCCAGTATTCTACAATAATGGACTATGACAGCACAGACAACATTATATCATACCACTGTCTAGACCATGTTTATCTAATTTGTATATGTTTATTTTATTATTTGTATGTTTTTTATACCCATTTGCCCAGTTGGGGTTTCACTCAAATATTTTAATTGTTTTCTAAATAAAATACAAAGTCTTTATCTAATATGTCTCATGTTTGTGGCTGATATAGTCCATCATTGTAGGAACTGGGGGTTCTCTGGTTATTTCTATTAGCTTTCCACCTTGGTTTCATCTAACATTCTGGTTGCCACCAGAGTGGCCATCTCTGGGTTTTTATCTACTTTCTTAACCTTACGTTTGTATTAATTCTTATGCCGCGTACACACGATCGGACATTCCGGCAACAAAACCGTGGATTTTTCAACGGATGTTGGCTCAAACTTGTCTTGCATACACACGGTTGCACAAATGTTGTCAGAAATTCCGATCGCCAAGAACGTGGTCACGTACAACACGTACGACAGCACTGTAAAAGGGAAGTTCAATACCAATTGCGCCACCCTTTGGGCTCCTTCTGCTAATCTCGTGTTAGTTGAAGTTTGGTGAGAGACGATTCGCGCTTTTCAGCCTCGTGCTTTTCAGTCCGTTACAGCGTGACAAATGTGCTATCTCCATTACGAACGCTAGTTTTACCCGACCGAGCGCTTCCGTCTCGTACTTGATTCAGAGCATGAAGGAATTGTGTGTGTCGGAATTGTCTACACACGATTGGAATTTACGAGAACTAATCTTGTTGTCGGAAAATTTGAGAACCAGTTCTCAAATTTTTGTTGTCATAAATTCTGACAGCAAATGTCCGATGGAGCCTACACACGGTCAGAATTTCCGACAACAAGCTCCCATCGAACATTTGTTGTCGGAAATTCCAAGCGTGTTTATGCGGCATAATACTATTTCCTGTTTGGGTGAGTATCTGGTAACATATATTTTGCCTGGCCTTGTGCATGATTTTGCCTTACACTTTGCACTCCACCTTGGTTTCATCTAACAGTCTGGTTGCCACCAGAGTGACTAACTCTGCGTTTTCACTTTCTTAACTTCACTTCTGTCTCAATTCTAATACTACATCCTGTTTGGTTGAGTATCTGGTAACTTACCTTTGGCCTGGCCTTGAGCTCAATTTTGCCTTATGTGTTGCACTCCGCCTTAGTTGCATCTAACTTTCTGGTTGCTACCAGAGAGGTAATCCCTGAGTTTTCACCTACTACACAAGCTCCAACAACCTCATCAGTGGCTTTGATCAAGACCAGGTACCTCTGGAGTCAGCATCTATGAGAGAGCCTTGTACCATCCTACTGGTGTCCAGGAGCTTCCACCATTCCTGATCCCTCTACAAAGGTCCTCTGTCCAATATAGGGATCCTTACACTAAGGCCCCTTTCACACTGAGGCGTTTTTACCGCGTTTTCGCGTTAAAAATAGCGCTCTAAAGATGCCTGAAATAATCCTGTCCCAGCATTCTCAATGTGAAAGCCCTGAGGGCTTTCACACTGAGGCGTTTTTCTGGCTGTGCGTTGGAAAAAATCCTGCAAACAGCTTCTTTGGAGCATCTTTGGGGCGCATAAAATAGCGCTGTAAAAACGCCTATCCCCATTGAAATAAATGAGTACCGCTGTAAAAACGCGGTAAAAACGCGATAAAAACGCGGTAAAAAACACCCAGAAGGTCACATGACCGCAGTAGAGTGGAGGATTGTGGGATACCAAATAATCCTTTTACCGCAAAAACACGGTAAAAACGCATATGCGTTAGCGCTATTTTTACCGCGAACGCGGTAAAAACACGGTAAAATCGCGGTAAAAAAACTCATGATTTTTTAGCGTTTTTTCAATGCCTCAGTGTGAAAGGGGCCTTAGTAAGGCCTCATGCCCACTGACGTTTTTACAGATGCGTTTTTTACAGCTTAAAAACGCCTGTCCATGTTATTGTAAATATTTTTTATTTTATTTTTTGAAAAAAAAACAAAACGTTGGAGCTAAAAACGCGACCGCGCGTTAGTGCGCGTTTTTGCGCGTTAGTGCGCGTTTTTGAGTGTTTTTTGACGCTGGCGGTTTTTTCTGCCTAACTCCAACGCTGAGGAACGCACTGGTCCTGGGTTTTTTTTACAGCTTAAAAACGTCTATGCTATTTGCAGCTCAAAAACGTCTAGGTGGGCATGAAGCTATAGACTAACATGGACAGGCGTTTTTAAGCTGTAAAAAACGCTCAAAAACGCGGCTGTAAAAACGTCCGTGGGCATGAGGCCTAAATGTGATAAACAAATAACATTGATACAATTTTGCCCTCCCATCTTCCCTGTGTAGTGCATGTTGAATAACTTCTTTCTAGACTGCTGTTATGATTGCTGTAATTATTTTTTTTTATTTTTTTATTGAATGAAGCCAAAGGCACACAGGACCTCCCATGATGGCCATTTTTCGAACCCAACACACTATCAATAAACTAACATGTAAAACACAAGGGTTCCAGGAACACGTTTCATCAGATAATAATTTCAGACAGAAAAGTGTTGAATTAGGAAGCACAGAGCAGGCTGAACATTTCCATCTAGCCTGGATTTGACAGACATAGGAAGAGGGAGAGAGATGTCATATTGTAATCATTTAAATACTTCCTCTTACCATGAAAGAGGTCATAAGACATCGGTCTGCCTTTGTGAAAACAGTGAGATTTACTGTGATACTTGTCTGAAAAATGTCTACCAGTCAATTAAATTCGGACGCCCAGACTCCTCTGTGTGGTTTCATTATGATTATCTAACAGTGAATGAAAATAAACCATGAACTGTACAACAAGCTCTGTTATCCTTCCCAGGCCACAGAAAAAACTGTCCTACTCCACATCTGATAGAAGAATAGGCCTGATGTTTTTAACACATTTTCATGAATAAAAGATGTCCTGTTCTGATCAACCTTCTGTCCTTGAACAACACACTATTCATAGGTGTGCGCAGCCCATAGCATTAGGGTGTGCGCAGCCCATAGCATTAGGGTGTGCGCAGCCCATAGCATTAGGGTGTGCACCCCAAAGCTTAAGCACACATGCTGTGTATGAATGTACACGGTGTCATTAGGATGATGGATGGTGTCAGTAGAGCAGAGGTTGGTGTCAGTAGGACATTGGATGGTGTTAGTCAGAATAGCAGTGGACATATCAGTAGCACAGTGGATGTGTCAGTAGCACAGTGGAGGGAGTCAGTAGAGCAGTGAACGTTGTCAGTAGAGCAGTGAACGTTGTCAGTAGAGCAGTGAACGTTGTCAGTAGGACAGTGGATGGTGTCAGTAGGACAGTGGACGGTGTCAGTAGGGCAGTGAACGTTGTCAGTAGGGCAGTGAACGTTGTCAGTAGAGCAGTGAACGTTGTCAGTAGGACAGTGGACGGTGTCAGTAGGGCAGTGAACGTTGTCAGTAGGGCAGTGAACGTTGTCAGTAGAGCAGTGAACGTTGTCAGTAGGACAGTGGACGGTGTCAGTAGGGCAGTGAACATTGTCAGTAGAGCAGTGAACGTTGTCAGTAGAGCAGTAAACGTTGTCAGTAGAGCAGTGAACGTTGTCAGTAGAGCAGTGAACGTTGTCAGTAGAGCAGTGAACGTTGTCAGTAGAGCAGTGAACGTTGTCAGTAGAGCAGTGAGCGTTGTCAGTAGAGCAGTGAACGTTGTCAGTAGGACAGTGGACGGTGTCAGTAGGGCAGTGAACATTGTCAGTAGAGCAGTGAACGTTGTCAGTAGAGCAGTGAACATTGTCAGTAGAGCAGTGACCGTTGTCAGTAGGACAGTGGACGGTGTCAGTAGGGCAGTGGATGGTGTCAGTAGTTTTTTACTTATTATTTAATTTTTTCATTATTTTTTATGTAGCGGGGTATCGTTTCCTACCCAAGACTACAGTTCCCAGCACGCTTTGCGGCACCCAGGGTGCAATTCCCCGCGCAAGGACTGCTAGGGGGGACTTTAAAAGAGAGAGGAGGAGCCTCTCTCTTTCTCTTTGGACGCCGCCCTCCCTGCAAGAGGATCCCTGCACTTACCTGCTGTGCGTGCAAGGCCTGAGGCCTGGGCCTTGCATTTGTTCCAGAGAGCCTTCCGCTCCACCGAGGAGCCTGCGGAGCATCCGAACCACCTGAGGTGCCACCATCTTCTGGAGGACCGAAGACCTGGCGCACTGTGAAGCGACTCACAGTAGCGGAGGTACCGGACAGGAGTCGGTCCGGTCGGGTGAGAGAGCGCCAGCTCAGAACTGCATCTGAATAACTTTGTTGCCTACTAACTTTGCCTAGGCCCCTCAGTGATTACAGTTATATTCTGAGGAGACTGCATGCTAAACTGAGTTTATTAGTCTCTCCAGCTTTACCAAGTTAGCGATTATCGCTACCCCTTTGGATTACGGTTTGTTCTTTATGTGCACCACCGAGTTTTGCTAGCGAAGATTCTTCAACAAACTATACCCCAACTATAGTCAGGCCTGACTGGGTAGTATAGGACATTGCTGGGCGCCATTTTTTTTTGCTCACGAGTAAGGATAGCTGCAGTGGGGTAATTAAACTATCATTGCATTGCTGAGTGTTATACCCTTTTGATGTGTACACCTATATTGCAGGGATCTGCATGAGATATTATATACTAATTACCTTTTATACTTTTACCAATAGTAAAAAATTATAGTTAAGTAATTTGGTTGTCAGTGTCAATTACTGCGCTGGGATATAAAGGGGTTGTGCCATATAACAGTATAGATATAGTACAGTTATACCATCCTTCCCCCTTTCCTAACTGTGTCACGAGAGGTTAGAGCCGATTGCCAGGGGTTGACAGCAGTGCATTACAAGGCCCAAAACAAACAAGCAGCCCTCTTAAACTGAGGCTATCGCTATATTTACAATATTATATATATTTTTTCCCCCCCAGGGGTTGGCAAGGAAAATTAATGGTCTACCCGTCACCTGCCCGTTATTGACAGGTAGATTGCGATTGACCGGTTGTCGAGCCCAGGATTAGGGTGTGCCCAGGCACACCGGGCACACCCTGTGCGCACGCCTATGATGCTTTTACCTGCTTCTATGCAGCAGCTGGATGATGAACACAAGTTAAGGCTTAACTCTGGGCAATTTTTTTCTTCCTTCAGCCATTTTCTTTTTAAAGCAGCCCAGATTGCAATGCTCACCTTCAATATGGAGCTGTCCTCAGCACTTCCACTAGAGCTTTTTTTCATGCTAGTGCTCTGCTCCTGTACAACTGTATATCCCTTAGGCAAACATGACCCTTGCATGGGTATAGATATAGTATCCCATCTGAATGAAGCCAAACGATTGAGCACTTACCACGAAAGGAGTCACTGAGTTGATCAGGTTCTTCTGTCCTGTTCCAGTGATAAACCACCGAAACCGGAGCCCAATACTCACTGATACACCTTGTGACTTACAAAGGGGCTTTATTAAAGTGGAAGTAAACCCTCCTATAATTTTCAGGCAAGGAAGTTGCCATCTTGGCCTCTGTTTAATCTTCAACTGTCATGATGCTGCACATGTGATCAGTTATGACACCAGCCATTGGATGGTTTGACAGTTTGGTTGAGAGCACAACCAATGTCACAGTTGGTATTCCCGGCATGCCGGAAATGTAACTGCTTTTTGAAACTGTTAAATCGATGGGTTTACTTCCGCTTTAAGAGATACAAAATCACTAGAAGGAAAAGTTGGTTAACACAACAGCAGTATAATACCACACAGCAGTTATAATGCAACACAATAATGTAGTGAAACCATGCAGAGCAATGGAACTGCAAATGTTAAAAAACATTACGTAAACAGTCAATTCTACCAAAAAGACCTGATCGAAAGATACCAAGTTTCTTACTACTCTACTGACCAGTAGTACTAAACTCAGTGTCATCGAACCGTAAATATATAAGTAACTATTATGTAAACAGTCAATTCTACCAAAATCTACCTAATCAAAAAATACCAAGTCCCTTACTACTCTGCCGACCAATAGAACTATACCCAGTCCTGCCAGAATTGAAGCCCCCATAGAAGATAATGGGCCTGAATTCGCACCTGAGCCGGACCGCATTGCCTAGAAAACACACACATTTTTTGGGCAATGCGGAGATATGTGAATCAGCCTCATTCAAATGAATGTATTTTAAAATGTCCTGCGAATTGGATGCAGTGTAAGCTGCATCCAATTCGCATAGGTGTGAACCCAGCCTGAATCTTAAGTTGGAGTGCTTTAAAACAGAGTATATTTAAAGTCCAAACAGGGAAAGAATGTTGCTAAAAGAAAAGGGTCTATGGCAATCCTAAAGAACAGCACTATCCCACAGAGGAGGTAAACATGAAAGTCAGTAGCAAAGAGGCCTCCCACCACTATCTCTTCACCAGACGCAGCGTGTGGCACATGGGTTTCTAGCATGGGATCTACCATTGGTTCTCTCTCTGCATAAAGGCTACCCCAGCAGAAACCCCCCACAAAGGCAGCCTAGCACAGAACACAGCAACAGTCCCTCAGAAGCCCTGCACCAGAGGCGACTCTAGGCTTTGTGAGGCCTTAGGCAAAACTTGACATGGGGCCCCACTCACGCCCATGATGGGAAAAATAATTAAAGGACAGGAGCCCTTTTCCCCACAACCCTGGCCGGTGGTTGTGGGGGTCTGCGGGCAGGGGGCTTATCGGAATCTAAAAGCCCCCTTTAACAAGGCGGCCTCCAGATCCTGCTCTTCAATAACTAAGGGGCGGGGGCCACCTGGTTATGTCACCTGGTAAACTCGCCCCCTTGTGACGTCATTGACTGAGGGCATGCTGGGTCATTGACGTCACAAGGGGCGGGGTCACCGATATTCACTGGTTTTTAGGGATGCTGGTGGCTCCGCTCCTGAGTCAGGGCTCATAACGCTGCCTGAGCACAGCAGCGTTAAGGTCCCCTGTCCCTCAAAACTGGGGTAATGCATTGGGTAAGTTAGGTGGCCACGAGGCCCTTGTAAGCGCGAGGCCTTAGGCGACCGCCTAATTTGCCTATTTAAAGAGCCGCCTCTGCCCTGCACATAGGTACATGGCTCACTGTGATACAGTCTACTTCAGTAATGTCAGCAAAAAGGATTGGCACATAGGTTCCCAGTAAACGGCAACAGGCCTGCACAGCAGTGTCCTTTCTGGAGGAGCAGCAGCCTGTGTCCCCTCAGCAGCACACACTGAATCATGCCCTGCAGCTTCGTAGTCCTCCTTCCCCAGCATAGGCTTCCACTTACTCTGCAAGAACTGCACCATACAAGAGCTACATCCTCCAGCAGCCCTTATGCCCACTCTGCTCCATCCTCCAGTGGCCAGAGCTACATGTACGACCCAGTGGCCAATGAGAGTCCTTCTCTTCCCTCTGTTGCTAGAAGTGGGCTCTAAGTCCAGGCTGCAACTGCAGCCAACCTGCATCCTTTCCTGCTCCTCTCCCTGTCCTCTGTCAGTCCTTACATTGAGGGAGCAAGGGTCTACACCAACGGTTTCCAAACTTTCTAAACAAAGGGCCAGTTTACTGTCCTTCAGACATTAGGGGGGCCAGACTAGGGCCAGTGGGAATACAAAATGTCCTGTCATCCAGTGGGAGTAAACAATGCCACATTTTTGGTGTCAGAAGAAGGACATCTGCCCCTTCATTGGTGCCAGTGGGAGGAATAGTGCCCCATCATTGGTGTCAATGGAAGGGATTGTGCCCCATTGTTGGTGTCAGTGGGAGGAATTGGCCCTTTTGATTGTGTCATTGGATGGAACAGTGCCCCAGGGGCTGGATAAAGGCTATCAAAGGGCTGAATCCGGCTCACGGAGACCACTGATCTACACCAGTGGAATTGTTCTGTTGCATAGCTTACAGGGCCAGTAGGATGGTTAATTAAAAAAAAAAAGTTGAAATGGTAGTCTGCGAAAGAAGAAAAACATGGCAATTGTTTATTTGACACAGTGATTTAGCAAACTTAATGGTATTCAATTAGGGTTTAGATCTAATCAACCCAACCTACGGCTAAGGCAGGCTATACACACAACGGATTGGAGGACAGAAAATTTCTCCTCTACAGTACAATGCAATGATCAGTGCCAGCAGTTATAGAGATCAGTGATCACAAGAAAAAAAAACCTGGCAGGCTGGTTGTACTGAAGTCGATTAGCCTGCCCATACATGGATTGAAATTCAGCCGGTTCCTGCTGAACGGGACAAATTTCAATCCGTCTACAGCCGGTTTAACATACCTTTTTGTAGCTTAAGCCAGGCTTTAAACCTGTACCAAAATCCTAACTTATGCATAATTCTTAAATTGAACCTGAAACCTAACTCCTAAATCTAATCATAAGCCTAAAAAAAACAAAACACTTATGCCGTGTACACACGATCGGTTTTTCCGATGAAAAAAGACCGATGGACTTTTTTCATCGGAAAAAACGATTGTGTGTGGGCCCCATCGGTCTTTTTTCCATCGGTGTAAAAAAATAGGACATGTTTTAAATTTTACAGATGGAAAAAAAACGATAGGAAATTCCGATCGTCTGTGGGGAACTCCATCGGAGAAAAAACCCACGCATGCTCAGACTAAATTACAAGATGGGAGCGCTCGTTCTGGTAAAACTAGCGTTCGTAAGGGAGATAGCACATTCGTCATGCTGTAACGGACTGCAAAGCACGGAGAATGAAAAGCGCGAATCGGCTAACACCAAAATTTTACTAAAACGCGGTAACACGAAATCAGCAAAAGCAGCCCAAAGGGTGGCGCCGTTGGATTTGAACTTCCCCTTTGTAGTGCCGTCGTACGTGTTGTACGTCACAGCGTTTTGGACGGTCGGAATTTTGTCTGATGGTGTGTAGGCAAGATTGATGAAAGTCAGCTTCATCGGAATTCCGATGGAAATATCCATCGGTTTTTATTCCATCGGAAATCCAATTGTGCGTACAGGGCATAAGGGATCTATTTAAAAAGCAGCAATAGCAATGTGGCTGTACCTTAGCCATGCCACTGCTAAAAAATAAAACTCAAAGAAATGGGCGGCCTTAATGCAACATTAATGTATGTATGCTAATATGCACCACCGTGGTGTGAATGGACCTTTAAAGCTTTTCATGTGAAGTGTCATAGAACAGATCTTTCACTGAAGTGAATAGGTATGTCCACCTATAAGTATTTTGGGTGAATTGTTATTGGTTTATTGATCTTCCAGCTATTTAATATCTCTTGTCTTATCTTTTTTGAGGCCGCGGTGCAGTGCATATAAAAAAAAAAAAAAACACCATAAGTGAACCAAAAAAGTGTATGTGTACACAAAAATTACACAAAAAGCCTGGTAAACATGGGGCAAATGCAAGCCGGTATCGGCTGGTGCAACAGAAACCAGCAAAATTTGGACCATGTGTACAGCAGCCTGTCCGACAGAAGCCAATCAAACAACCGTTTTTTATCAAACGGGCATGCTGGAAAATAAGCATCCGATCAGGGTTGCAGGCAATGACTATGAGCGCTGATCAGTGTGTTCTGGTGGGGGGATCAGTCCCTCTGTCAGAACACAATAACTTATTTGGGGAGATTGTCGCACTAACATTGCTTAGTTAGTACAGCAATCTCTCTGGGTTTTTTTTTCCGTTCAGCCAGTCCATTACCAGCAGGCCCGGACTGGGACAAAAAATAGGCCCGGGCATTTTAGACTGAGCAGCCCATGGCATATTTAACAGGAGGCACGGAGAGCATGGGGGGGTGGAGAACACGGGGGAGTGTGGAGAGCACTAGGGGTGCCGGAGAGCACTAGGTGGGCCAGAGAGCACAGGGGGTGAAGAGCACGGGGGGGGGTGGAGAGCACTAGGGGGAGCCGGAGAGCACAGGGAGCTGGAGAGCACTGGGGGGGTAGAAGAGCACTGAGGGGGCAGGGCCCATGGGGGGGCTGGAGAGCACAAGCAGGGGCAGAGAACACGATGGTGAAGAGCACGGGGGGGCGGAGAGCACAGAGGGGCTGGAGAGCACAGGAGGGGTTGGAGAGCACTGAAGGGGAATGGACCACGGGGGGCTGGAGAGGACAAGCAGGGGCAGAGAACACGGGAGGCTAACAGCACAGGGGGTGAAGAGCACAGGGGGGTGGAGAGCATAGAGGGGCTGGAGAGCACAGGGGGGCCGGAGAGCACAGGGGGGCCTGAGAGCACAGGGGGCCTGAGAGCACAAGGGGGTCTGAGAGCACAGG
Organism: Rana muscosa; assembly: GCA_029206835.1. Classification (NCBI taxonomy): domain Eukaryota; kingdom Metazoa; phylum Chordata; class Amphibia; order Anura; family Ranidae; genus Rana; species Rana muscosa. Next base: position 152,459,390 of record JARGYO010005626.1, on the reverse strand, counting down.
GGGGGTCTGAGAGCACAGGGGGTCTGAGAGCACAGGGGGGGGCTGGAGAGTGCTGATGAGCACAGGGGGGCCTGAGAGCACTGGGGGGCCGGAGAGTAATAGGGTGCTGAAGAGCACAGGGGGGCCTGAGAGCACAGGGGGGTCTAAAAAGCACAGAGAGGGGCTGGAGAGCCCTAGGAGGGGCTGGAGAGTGCTGATGAGCACAGGGGGGCTTGAGAGCACTGGGGGGCCAGAGAGTAAAGGGGTGCTGAAGAGCACAGGGGGGCCTGAGAGCACAGGGAGGGGCTGGAGAGCCCTGGGAGGGGCTGGAGAGTGCTGATAGGCACAGGGGGCCTGAGAGCACTGGGAGGGGCTGGAGAGCATGGGGGGTTGGGAGCACTAGGGTGCCAGAGAGTGCAGGGGGCTTATTAGCACAGGGGGGCCCTAGAGCACTGGGGGAAGTTGGAGATCATGGGGGGGCTGGAGTGCAGTGGGGGGCTGGAGTGCAGTGGGGGGAGTTGGAGATCACTGGGGGGGCTGGAGTGCAGTGGGGGAGTTGGAGATCACTGGGGGGGCTGGAGTGCAGTGGGGGGAGTTGAAGATCACTGGGGGGGCTGAAGTGCAGTGGGGGGAGTTGGGGATCACTGGGGGGCTGGAGTGCAGTGGGGGGAGTTGAAGATCACTGGGGGGGGCTAGAGTGCAGTGGGGGAGTTGGAGATCACTGGGCTGGAGTGCAGTGGGGGGAGTTGGAGATCACTGGGGGGGGTCTGGAGTGCAGTGGGGGAGCCTGAGAGCTGGGGAGGAAACATGTGCGCATGGTGGGAGCCTGAGAGCACTAGGGGGCAGTAGAGAGAAGCTGGATAGGAGGAGCCGCTACATACACACAGTACAAGAATCCATCTCTTTATTCAAAGGCTTAGCAGAAAAATAAAGAGATGGATTCTTCTACTGTGTGTATGCAGCGGCTCCTCCTATCCAGGCACAAGCATGAGGAGCCGCACTCACTTTTCCTCCTGTCTGGCGGCCGCATCTCTTGTAGATCCCCTCTCTCTTCATGGTCACAGGTAACGTGACCTGTAGTCTCTGCCCCCCTGGTGGGGGCAAGGCACACTCAGGTCCACCTAATAAGTGTACACAAAAAATGCACTTAGGGTGTGTCACATGGTTCCCTTTTAAAGCCTGGTAAACTCGGGTCGGTCGAATATCGGCCGATATTGGCTGGTTCAACAGAAAGCCTGTGTGTACAGCAGCCTGTCTGACAGAAGCCGGTCTAACAGCTGGCTCTTATCAAACGGGCATGCTGGAAAGCCAGCATCCCATCAGCGCTTGCAGCCAATGCAGCAACCTCTCAGTTTCTCACCTCTCGCTGAACAAAAAAAACACCCTGTTTTTGCCTATCATAAAAGGAAGGACCCTTCCCTAATACCTAGGGGCACAAGACTCCTGACAGGGGACAAGGCACACTCAGGTCTAGCTAGCCAAGGCCTGGTGGACCCATTTCCTCATGATCAGCCAAGCCAATCAACCAGTATTAGGTAAAGCAGAGGCTGAAGGGACCTAAGAGGGAATTACAAGAGATTATCATCAGAGGCGTTGCTAGGGGGGTGCGGGGGGTGCGATCCGCCCCCGGGTGACACCCGCTAGAGGGGTGACACCCTCCCTTTTTTTTTTTTTTTTTTTATTTATTTATTTATTTATTTATTTATTTATTTTTACAGCTGACCCATTCATTGATTAATTTCACCCCGCTGGGCTGGAAGCCTGGAACAACACCTCCAGCGCCGCGGCCGCGCCTGGTGTGTGTCCTCCGGCTCCTTATTCTTCCTATTCCTAAATTCCAATCCTCCTCCCTACCCTACAGAGCCAGCGAGCGACTCAGCCTGTCACATCATCACACTGCACTGTGATGATGTGACGACACGCACTAGCGTTGCTAGCCAGGTGCGGGGGGGCGGGCCGCACCCGGGTGACACCCACCAGAGGGGTGACACCCGTGGGTAGCGCAGCGGCACCACACTGACATTGCCCGCTGCCCTGTGCCTTAGGCTCACGCTGCGGCTGTGTCCCTCAGCGGAGCGGAAGGAAGCCGCCGCCCCCTCTGCGACCTCTCTGTTTACATCCACAGAGGAGGAGGAGCCCGCGCTCGAGAGACACACCGCTGTGTGTATCTGCCGCTCTGTTCTGAGGTCTGTAAGGTAAGGGGGGCATCTTTACTGATGGGGGGAGGGGGTGTCTGTACTGCTGGGGTCTGCACTAGAGGGAGTTTGCACCAGGGGGGCTGTAACTGAGGGGGTGTCTGTACTGAGGGGGGTCTGGTACCAAGGGGGTGTCTGTACTGAGGGGGGTGTCTGTACTGAGGGGGGTGTCTGTAACTGAGGGGGTGTCTGTACGAGGGGTGTCTGGTACTGTGGGGGGTGTCTGTAACTGAGCAGGGTGTCTGTAACTGAGGAGGTCTGCACTGAGGTGGGGGTGTCTGTACTGATGGAGCGGTCTGTACTGAGGTGGGGGTGTCTGTACTGAGGGGGGTGTCTGTACGAGGGGTGTCTGTAACTGAGGGGGTGTCTGTAACTGAGGGGTGGTCTGTACGAGGGGGAGTCTGTACGAGGGGGAGTCTGTACGAGGGGGTGTCTGTTACTGAGGGGGGTGTCTGTACTGAGGGGGGTGTCTGTACTGAGGGGGGTGTCTGTACGAGGGGTGTCTGTAACTGAGGGGGGGTGTCTGTAACTGAGGGGGTCTGCACTGAGGTGGGGGTGTCTGTACTGATGGAGCGGTCTGCACTGAGGTGGGGGTTCATACTGAGGGAGGCGGGTCTATATTGATGGCGGAGAGTCTGTACTTAGTGGAGCGGGTTTGTACTGAGGGAAGGGATCTATACTGTGGGAGTGGGGTCTGTAGTTAGTGGAGGGGGGTCTGTACTGAGGGGGGACTATAGTTGTTGGGGGGTGACACCATTTTTTTTCGCACCGGGTGACACCAACCCTAGTGACGCCACTGATTATCATTTTGACTTTTGGAGTTTTTATGTTGCAGTATGGGTTTTCAGCAGAAAGTACAAGACTCCAGTGACCAAAACGGTTGATACAGAAACTGGGAGATCTCTCCATAATTCTTAAGACACAAAACAACATTTTCCAAAATCATGAATCACTTTAAGGTCAACACAAAGAACAAGGGGGGCACTCTTTAAGTCTAGAGGAAAAGAGATTTCACCTCCAAATACGGAAAGGTTTCTTCACAGTAAGAGCTGTGAAAATGTGGAATAGACACCCTGCAGAGGTGGTTCTGGCCAGCTCAGTAGATTGCTTTAAGAAAGGCCTGGATTCTTTCCTAAATGTACATAATATAACTGGGTACTGACATTTATAGGTAAAGTTGATCCGGGGAAAATCCGATTGTCTCTCGGGGGATCAGGAAGGAATTTTCCCCCTGCTGTAGCAAATTGGATCATGCTCTGCTGGGGTTTTTCGCCTTCCTCTGGATCAACTGTGGGTATAGAATTGGGTGGGGCGTGTCCAGCGACGTGAGGAGAAGGACGTGTTCTGGCTGAGCGCCGCAGCCTGAGCCCTAATCTATTGCCATCCGGCAACATAGGATAAAATAAAAATAGTACGGGGTTACACCCTGTTGCTGCAAAGCAAAAGACACAGTTACCGGGGTCTGAGGGGTCTGGAGGATAGTTAGGCCGGCCCGCCGGCCCTCAGGCCTGTGGCTGAACCTGACCAGTGCCGCGCCTCCGCCATCTTGGGGCCTGTACCTACACCGGATCCATCCTGACCGGGTAAGCCTGCGGACCAAACGGCGACACCTCCGGATCGCAGCACGGAAGATTGCCTGTCCCCACGGCAGGATAACTGATCTGGAGAGGTCTGTAGGCCGGCCCTCAGACCTGCGGCCGAATCCATCCAGCGCCGCGCCGCCGCCATCTTGGGACCCGTGACTGCCTCTGAACCACCCCGCTCCGGTAACTAACGCCGCAGATCACCCAGCGACAGATCCGGAGCGCGGCCCGGACGACCACATTATCCCACATCAAATCTGAAGGCAGGCAGAAGGTGGGTTACCTAACTAGGACCGGAGATAAACTGCAGGGTCCGACGGCCATCTTGCTGCACCCAAGATCAGACGAGGACACCCACCCTGCTACCAAACGGCTTGGAACTTCTCTGAAAAGTGGAGGACCCACTACATCCAAACCACAGGTGAGACGACCTGACATTCAGATCAAGGTGACTGCCAGTTATATGATAGCCTTGTCCCTGTGATCCTGAACGGCGGCCATCTTGCTACACCCTGGGCCTAACAGTAGTAGAGACTCAGGCATGCCTGCCCCCTACCGATAAACCACTATACTGCAGGTGCAATCAAACAGAGACACACAGTCGGCTGTAATAAAATCCTGCTATACTGAATGGCAGCCGGTCTTTCCCACTTTACCACTTGATGCAAGAGAAGTCCCTCCCTCACCGCAACTAATGCACTAATCACACCTACCCCTCCTATTGTGATTATATTCTCACAAAAATGTTTTGCTTCCTACTATCCTCACCTAGGATTTAGGGATAGTGGCTTGGCGCACGGCACCGATGGCAGATGTGTGAGTGAAAACTGAGCTGCTGTGAGACCTGGGCCTGAAAATTAACCGTACACATAGTGAATATGACCACACAAATCAGAAAGGGAACACATGACCACGTTCTCCGCTCTCTGACTACCCCCAAAAGAAGGATAACTTCAACAAACCTGAACAAATACAGATACAGCGGGGGAAGGAGAAACTCCAAAATGACGACACCTCACAAGCAAAATATGGAGGAAGAATTAGAAGACGACGAAGTTTCCTTACCGCCATCTGAGGACTCGGCAGCGGGCCACGATGAAGGTGACAGACCTCTGACCTACGCTATCATGACAGATATAGCTGCGGATATTAAAAGATCATTCACCTCCGCCATTACGGACATTAAAACGGAGCTGCTTAGGCTCTCCGAACAAATGGCTGTAACGGAACGAGCGGGAAAAAGGAGAGACAGGGCACTGGTCAGACTGGATGACATCACTACCTCCCACTCTCAACACTTGATTGAAATGAATAGACATTTGGAAGACTTGGATAATAGAGGAAGGAGACATAATATAAGAATCAGAGGTGTTCCTGAGACTGTTCTACCAGACCAAGTCAAACCGGCGCTGACTTCCATCTTCAACAAGCTCCTAGATAGACCTGAACAATCTCCCATAGAATTTGACAGGGCTCACAGGGCTCTCCGACCTAGGGCACCAGATGGAAACCCACCCAGGGATATCATATGTTGCCTACCCAACTTTGGTCTAAAAGAAGACGTTCTCCAGAAAGCAAGATCCAATGACCAAATCCTATTTAATGAGACCACAGTGCAATTGTTCCAAGACCTGTCACCAATTACCCTAAAGAACAGAAGAGCACTGAGACCGCTGCTGGAAGTCCTTAGAGAAAAAGGCATAATCTATAGATGGAAATTCCCATTTGCACTACAAGCCTCTCATATGGGCAAACAATACTTGCTCAAAATCCCTGACGATTTAAAAAAATTCTGCGAAAATCTACAAATAACCCCAATAGATCTCCCTGATTGGTACGCGGAATTCTTGCTGCCGCCGGAAATCAACAATTACCAATCTGGATCTGGTTCAACACCCATCCGTCCTCCTTCCCAACAAGGACCCTACCGCAGAAATACCAACAGGAGCAACTCCGACTCTCCCTCTTCCTTCAAAGGAACTAGAAACCCAAGATCCAAGTAAACAATCTAATATTCACTTTTACAGAACTCACTGACGCAAGGGAGGAGAACAAAGAGAGAGGGGGATGTCCCCCCAAGATTTTAAAGAAGAGGAGAAGGAAAGAGAAAAAAAAAAAGGGGAAAAATTTTTTTTTGTTCTCGCAGCAGGAAACTTTAGATCGAAACTTCTACATGAGAATTCAGTCTGTTTAGGTGTTATGTTATTTTAAGATAACCCTTTTACCCTAGTAAAATATTACCTGGTTTGTTTCCCGGGAGATATCCGCACACCCCTCTCGGATTAAAAGTAGGGCAGTTGAGCACAGATGATACGCTCATGAACATGCCTTATTGAACCTACCCTCAAGGTCTAACAAAATAACTCCTTCTCCCACGAACACCGTAGGGGGGATACCAGATCTCTTGACCCTAAACGCCTTACATAAGTGTTACAATCTAAGCCCATGGTATCCATAGTGTTTGAAGACTTAGGAATAAGATCTCATAAGCGACTAACTATACTGCTTTTGATAAGGTTTAACTTGCATAATCTCTCCACTTGGAGGCAGGACGAGTGACAGACCGACATCAGACGAATAGTAAGTGCATACCCTCATCTACCCTTTACAGCAACCGGATCTGTGAGTATACAAAATAACCGCATTAATGATGCAAGGAGAGTGTGCTCCCTAGACAAACGAGAGAGAACAAAAATGCATCTGCTCTGGCACCTGGATTTTGACTGTCTTCACATGTACCGGTATGTACTGAGGGAGTCAGACTTGTTCTCAAGCCGGTCTAACTGTAACCTGTCAAAATGTAACCATTTATCGGAGATCACCGATTTTTGGTAATGAGGGTCTTGTATATGTGACTATTGCTCTATGCTCTGTGCCAACCCACACAAGCACTTATTGGGGTATGTCTGACCTCTTAACTGTATGTTCCACATGGGGCACTAGGCTACACGCACGGTGCGGGGTGAGGGGAAGGGGCTTCCATATGCTGCTAATGCCTACAGAATCTCACTATTTTCACGTCAGACAAGAATTTTTTCAGAAAATCTGGTAGATCTGTGAGGACTCTCCTCCTTAGAACCCCTTTCGAGAGGGGGGATATGGGTGTTTTTTTTTTTTTTTCAGGTCTTTTTGCCTCTCTCCTCCCTTGACTGCTGTTACGTTGTTAAAGTTATCGGTTTGAGTTTATATTACAATTCTATGATGCTCACTTCCCCCCAGGTCTCCCAGTTCTGCTCTCATTCTATATGAGAGATAACCTCACACACAACACATTCTAGTGATACATTTTTGGTAAACATCATTCCACTGCCAAATTTGTGCCGCTGCGCCTCCCTTATATCCCTCAGAGTTGACATCGTTGTCTCGTTTTAAAGACAACTTACTTGCTCCCCACCTATCAGGTGTAACGTGAGCATTCACTCAACCTCCCCTATCTGTTCACCCCCCTTTCAATCTCACTACCCCTACTCCCTTCCTTAACCTACCCATAACCCACCTAATAACCAGATATTGCCCTAACCACAAACCCCTCGACTATAAGGCAAACCGTACCGGAATCTCAATCATACGATACGTAATTACACAAATTAGATCATGGCTTATACCCATCTAGGAAAATCCCCGACCCTGATATCCCACAATGTCAATGGCCTCAACATCCCTGAGAAGAGATCCAAACTGTTAAAAGAACTTAAAAAAGTACATCCGTCCGTAGTCTTCTTACAAGAAACACATTTCAAGAGCAAACATGTCCCTACATTCACTGATAACATGTTTACAAAAATGTACCATGCCACAAACCCTCTGGCCAAAACAAAAGGAGTTTCTTTATTGATTAACAAGGATTCCCCCTTTGAAGTCAAACAACTCCTTTCAGACCCAGAGGGCCGCTTCCTCTTCCTCAAAGGCGTTTGGGCAGGCTCACCTGTTACACTCGCCAATGTTTACTTCCCAAATGCCGCCCACATCACATTCTGTCATAGGATAATAGACGAGCTAAAATGGTTTGCAGAGGGGTGTATCATCTTGGGAGGAGATTTCAATATTCCCCTCTCTCCCCTCATAGACACCTCCACGGGACACACTGCTGTAACATATAGAATCCTCAAGCGAATCAAATCACTTTTAAGATCCCTATCTTTGGTAGATACTTGGAGATCTATACACACCACTGAGAAGGACTATACCTTTTTTTCCTCCCCACATAAACGATACTCACGAATTGACTTGATCCTGATCTCACAAAGGGATTTGTGCAACCTACAAAGGGCTGAGATAGGTATAATCTCCCTATCCGACCACGCACCCACATCCATCTCACTGACTTTTGACCCTCCGAAGCGCACTACTTTTAGCTGGAGACTCAATGCGTCACTCTTGACTGATCAGACCATAAAAGACGACATTCATGGGGCGATTAATGAATACTTTAAAAGCAATGTAGACGCAGATACTAATCCCCTAAATAACTGGGAAGCTCACAAAAGTGTGATAAGGGGAGAATTTATGAGATGGGGCGCCAGGAAAAAGAAAGAGAAGGAGAAAGAAATAGTCAATTTGTCCTCGCAAATAGCCACATTGGAATCACAACACAAACAATCACTCTCCATCAAGGTAGAAGAAGAACTGACGCGCTGTAGGGCCGCCCTCAAATCTGTACTTGACCTCAAAATTAGAAAGGCCCTCTTTTTCAAAAAAAGTTTATATTTCGAACACGGAGATAAAAGTGGCAAACTACTAGCCAAAGCATTAAAAGATACCACCATGGCAGGACACATACATGCCATAAGGGATAAAGATGGTACTCCTAGACATAAGACTACTGAAATAGCTGACCTTTTTCAGAAGTATTACTCAAAACTTTACGACCTCCCAGAACAACATAAGCCACCACATTTGACAACCACAAAACAAGAAACGATATCTGATTTCCTTAAGGATAGCCAACTTCCCACGCTCACTCAGGAAGACGCAACGAAATTAGAAGAACCCATTGATACCGAAGAAATTTTAGAGGCAATCAAAGGCCTTAAAGCAGGGAAAAGCCCAGGTCCAGACGGTTTTACCTCACAGTACTACAAAGCCTACACACATTTACTTATAAAGCCCCTTAGGTCCACATTTAACTATCTAGCTAAGACTGACCATAACTCGGAATACTTCCTTATGGCACACATTGCAGTAATACCCAAACCGGACAAAGACCAGACGGAATGTGCAAACTATAGACCCATCTCCCTATTGAATATAGATCTGAAACTTTTGGCCAAAATACTAGCTAACAGACTGAAACCCCTACTGTCAAAAATTATAGGACCAGAACAAGTAGGATTCATGCCGGGCAGAGAAGCACGAGATAATATCACCAAAGCACTAAACTTAATACACTTCTCCCGACACTCTAAAACAAAGGGATTGTTGCTTTCTACTGATGCTGAGAAGGCTTTCGATAGGGTCTCCTGGGACTATATGATGGCCACATGCTCCCATATTGGCTTAAATGAAAATATGCTTTCTTGGATCACAGCCCTCTATCGAAATCCGAGTGCAAAGGTCAAGGTCAACAATACCTTTTCTGAATCCATTAAGATCCACAATGGTACACGACAGGGATGCCCCCTTTCCCCCCTTCTCTTCATCATCTCTCTGGAGCCTCTGATAAGGAAAATAAACCTAGTAGAGGATGTCTCAGGCTTTAAGATAGGGAAAAGAGAATTCAAAGTAGCCGCCTATGCGGATGATTTATTATTTTTTCTATCACAGCCGCACATATCCATCCCTAACTTAAAAAGAATTTTTGAGACGTTTGGATTTATATCCAATTTTAAGATTAATCAATCCAAATCTGAAGCCCTGAATATTAACCTTCCTCCTGATCAACTAAAATTAATGAAGGACAACTACAATTATAGATGGGAACGAGACACATTGAAGTACCTAGGAATACACCTGACTAACGATTTAGACTCTCTTTACCGATATAACTACAAGCCACTACTCAACTCACTGACTAGAGAACTCCGAAAATGGTCCTCCAAGACCTTCTCGTGGTTTGGCAGAGCTTCAATTTTAAAAATGACGGTTCTCCCAAGACTGCTCTACCTCTTCAATGCACTTCCCATTAAAATCCCAGAGGCTTTTTTCACAAGCCTCCTCAGAGCCCAGAGACGCTTCCTATGGGCAGACAAGAAACCAAGAATTAATTTTGATTTGCTGACACGCCCCAAACATAGGGGAGGAATTGGTTTGCCTGACTTTAAAAAATACCACCAAGCCACCCACATTACTAGGATACTAGATTGGCACTGCCACGGTCAGGATAAAGACTGGATCCAACTGGAACAAAGCTTAACTCCAAACAACCTACTTTTCTACCCTTGGACACAACACTCCAAAACAGACAAAACTCAGACACATCCTTTAGTAGCAAACACCCTTCAGGTCTGGCACAAAATTGCAGGCAGATACAATATTGCCTCCGTACCTGGGCCTCTGACCCCAGTTACTAACAATCCCGATTTTATTCCGGGCCAACGCCTGAAAGAAATACACACATGCACAACCTCCCAATGCCTATCAGACTCAAAAGTCAAATCTTTGGATACTATGCAGGCAGAATGGGGAGGGCCGTTCCCGGGCCTCTGGTTTTACATGCAACTAAGAGATTTCCTGATTAACAGCAAATTTAGGTCATCGTACTGTAGGCCAATGTCCCCATTTGAGAAACTTTGCTTCAAGAGATCCTCAGTAGCTCATACCACTTCTCTAGCCTACACCTGGTTAACCCAGGCTCAGCACACAGACGACTCGAAACATAAGGCTAAATGGGAAAACGACCTCAAAATTACGATATCGACACAACAATGGGAGAAGGCATGTATTATGACACACAAATGCTCCTTAAGCGCTAAATATCAGGAGGTCTCTTATAAAATTCTTACCCAATGGTACATTACACCCCAGAGGTCTGGGAGATGGTCCATCACAGCCTCAAATACATGCTGGCGTTGTGATCACGCCATTGGTTCCTTCCTCCATATATGGTGGGAATGTCCAAAAATTCTAGAGTACTGGGATGAGGTCAGGAAATGGGTCCAATTCATAACTGAAACCAGTCTCAATCTTACAGCAGCAGCTTGCCTGATTAACGTTAACAATTTCACCGTAAGCAAATATAAGAAATCCCTCACTAGACATCTCCTCCTTGCAGCGAAAACACTTATACCCCTTCACTGGAAGACCAAACAAGTGCCAAAAATTAGGGACTGGTTGGATAGAATACACCATATATACAAAATGGAAGAAATTGCAGCTATGAAGAGGGAGGGTAACACCAATTTTGCCGAAATCTGGCAACCTTGGGTCGTATTCTCATACTCCTCTGAATTCCAATCACTTACTACATAAGCCCTATCATAGAGAATGTATACATGTGACGGAGGGTTGTTGTTTCCCTTCTACCTATACTGCCATGCTTCAATCATTCCACTTCTCCCACCCCTTCCCTCCCTCTTGCCCATTCTTTTTACCTTTCCCATTCCCCCACCATTACATTTACTCAAATATATGTTCAATTTATGTTTGTTTTAGGTTACCCTATTACTATCATCAGGGCTTTATATTTTGTTATGCCTATGCCTATTGATTCTGCATATTACTGAGCCCTGAATGTTCAATTCTGTATTTTATATGCCTGATTTATTATTTGTTATCTGTAACAAACTTTAATAAAACTCTTTGATTGAGAAAAAAAAAAAGAATTGGGTATATGGTATTGTATGATATTATTATTATTTTATTTTTTTATGGGTGAACTGGATGGACTTGAGTCTTTTTTCAACCTGACTAACTATGTAACTATGAAAGGCACCCTGTCAATGGGACGTCAGCTTGGTTCGTCTATCGTCAGTAGCATACTTACTCATCTTGACACATAGGAGAAGTAGAGTGCCTAACTGTTTCCTGATGAGCATGACATCAGCATAAATGTGACAAGGTAATTTCCAGTAAGATGGGAGGCTCTAGAGCTTTTTAGAACGTCCAGTGACGTCTCATTGGAGCACAAGATAGTCACTATACATATGTTTACCTCTGTATCTCAGTATGTCATCTTCCATAAATACATTGATCCAGCACTGCTTTATATACAAGACATATGATATCATGCCACACCCAACATACTGGGGATTCTGTTGCAACATATGATTCCCAGAAATCGTCTTATGGACCATACTGGATAATTGTTGACATTTTGCTATACAGGTTATAAACTTTTACATAATGAAAAAAAAAAAAATGGAAAGTGCAAGAGCATATTATTTAAACAGAGTCACCAGTGAGCCAATGTGCAACAGATATTTAACATATACTACCTTGAGATTAATGAGAACCATTGAGGACCACATATTCATTATCAATGAGGTCCAAGCCAGTAAAAGGCCATACATTCCCTTATGCGTGCACAGAGAGTTTAAAAGCAGCCTTTTCTGCATAAGGGCACCTATACGCCAATGTCAGTTCCCTATCCTAGGCCCCCAGCTGATAACGCCACCTTGGAGATGTTTTTGCAAACTGACTACAAGCATTACTCAATGCACAAGAACACTCCAAGCACCACAATGATAAAGAGGATGTCATACCCAAGATGGGTTCTATACTATTTTTTTCACACCAGGTTGAGTACCTTCAAAAAACCCAACCTGCTCACTATTTACTATAACTTTGAGATAGGGTACTCCTCCCTGCAGACCATCCCTGGAACCTCTCCTTGCAACTTATATCCACCAATCAGCTAGGTGCCCTCCAGCTCATCTCTTCAGGTAGGCACTGCACTTATTCAGTTCCTTTTAAGCTGTGATCTATCTGGATCAGAATGCTTTCTATTTACTTCCATGCCAAAATGATGCAGAAATGATTAGCTCTGTGAGGAATTTTTACAAATTGAATCTCAATTTACAAACTCACTGGTGAGAAAACTCAAAGCTTGTTACCATAGCAGTCTCCTGGGGGCATATCTCTTTACACCTTCTGGCTGCTACTATTTGGCAGACGGGCGTTGAGTGGACCACTGCCAAAACGTGGCTGGTCCTGGGCGTTGGACTGCAGGCTATATATCTTGCTGGCTGCGCACACCTACAGCCCTGGATGTTTGAGTTATATGTGCCCCCATCAATCACCATAATATTACATCACTGATTTTTTACAGAAACATAACCAGTACGATGATCACCTATGTCTAGCTGACGGCTTTTTGCATATATTCTCTATTTCCTATACAGGAAGCACGTATTGAGCTACTCTATTTGTGCAACAGACATTCATGGTCTTGGCTGTATACACCTCTTTGGACCCTTCTTATATTTGTAGAATTTCTGACTGTGGGACAACCATATATTAGACCCCGTCTTTCCCAAGATAGTGAGATTTGTTTTCTATCTCTTGCTATCTCTGTTGGTCCTGAAGAAGCCCCGCGGCGAAACGCGTAGACGCACAAAGGACCGCTCCTGTATATTCCATCATTTAATACAGTTTTAACTCTTGAACCTTTGTATCTATTGTCTATATTTGTTTTTTCAATAATAAATTTATATCTGTTTATCCACTGTGTTGTTGCCTTTAAAGTCCGACCATTGGTTGCTCTCCTTGAACAATCCTTCATGTTTTTCCTATGTTACCATGTCATTATTATAAAAGTGTATGTAAACCCAACAACAAAATGTTTTATATTACAGCTTACCAAACTTACTTAGATGTGGTGGCTGCATTAGTTTACTTTTTCAGACTTTTTTTCCTTTCGTTTCTGTATGTACATTTGCTTCTTGTAATTGCCTGCACCGTAGCCACTACAATGAGCAAATAGGGCTGAACACTCAAGCCCTCTTGCTTTGCACAGTGCTGTCAGTCTAACACTGTACATGTGGTTACAAGAGGGAAGAGCACAGCGATAACTCATAAAAATGATGATACTTCTACATTGTCTAAGGACAAGCACAGGAAGGGAACAGAACTTCAGCAGTTATTTTTCTGTATTTTCTCTATAGTCAATTAGTAAGTGCCATTTGGTATATACACTGGGCATATAAATAATATGTCAACGTTATTTTTCCTGGATTTCTGCTTTCGGTGATCAAGTAAAAATCATTAAGAAAACAAACAGACCTTTAGAGAGAAGAAGACTTCTGAAACTTCTTAACAGTTGTGGTATGGCCAACTTTCATTTTCTGAACCCAAGGTCCCATTGAAGTCAATGGGAATCTGAACCAGGCTGCAAAAAAGTGTATCACAGGGCAGCAAATATCAAATGAAGCAATTTTGTGCAGAATGGTTTGGGAAGCTCCTGGCAGCTCTTCTTGACAAGATGATGGAGACAACAAAACAGCCTGAGACCTTTGAAAAGTCTACCAAGGATAGCAAGATAGAATGGTGGATGGAACCCTGTAGCGCTGACAGTCAGCTAAAGGTGCCCAGCAACCGCAGAAGTAGTTATAAGGCAGAAACAGCTTTGGAGCAGCCTGTGATCCTTATGTCCCAGGAGCCTTTTGAGAATTTGATTGGCTAAAAAATTAAATTAAAATTAAATTAAATTTTTTAATTTGGGTGCGGGGTTCCCCTTAATATCCATACAAGACCCAAAGGGGCTGGTAGTGGGCTGGGGGGGTACCCATGACATTTTTCTCAATGATTTTCATCCATATTGCCGGGACCAGACATTACATTAAAGCCGCAAGCAGTTTTAAATGACTTTTTTTTTCGGGAGCAGTGATTTTAATAATTTTTTAATTTGGGTGCGGGGTTCCCCTTAATATCCATACAAGACCCAAAGGGGCTGGTAGTGGGCTGGGGGGGTACCCATGCCATTTTTCTCAATGATTTTCATCCATATTGCCGGAACCAGACATTACATTAAAGCCGCAAGCAGTTTTAAATGACTTTTTTTTCGGGAGCAGTGATTTTAATAATGCTTAAAGTGAAAAAAAAGTGAAATATTCCTTTAAATATCGTACCTGGGGGGTGTCTAAAGTATGCCTGTGAAGTGCCACGTGTTTCCCGTGTTTAGAACTGTCCCTGCACAAAATGACATTTATAAAGGAAAAAAAAGTCATTTAAAACTGCTTGCGGCTTTAATGTAATGTCTGGTCCCGGCAATATGGATGAAAATCATTGAGAAAAATGGCATGGGTACCCCCCCAGCCCACTACCAGCCCCTTTGGGTCTTGTATGGATATTAAGGGGAACCCCGCACCAAAATTAAAAAAAGGCCCTATATACTCTGAACAGCAGTATACAGGCGGTGCAAACAAGACAGGGACTGTAGGTTTGTTCTTAAGTAGAATCTGTTTGTAATTTTGAACAGGTCAATTTTTTAAGTGTAGCTCTAGCCAAAAAATCTATTTTTAAGCTTTTCGGAAAACATAGGGAAGGGTTATCACCCCTGTAACATTTGTTTTGCTGTCTGTGCACCTGTTCAGAACATTTCACCTCACTTTTCGTCCCAATGACAAATGTTTTTTGAAAATTTGTTTTTTTTATTGAAACAAGGATTGGTGATAAAGCATCAGTGGAGAGGAGACACATTTTTTCCCATATTAATTCTTACAGGAGATAATTTCCCTTCCTGGGGGTAGATTTCCTCTCACTTCCTGTTGTCTCCTTCCGTTTGCAAGTAGGAGTCGTTTGTAAGTTGGATGTTTGAAAGTAGGGGCCTGCCGTATATACTCTGTAGAAATTTTGCCCTTAGGTGTTGGTGTTGCCACAACACTGTAAGCCCTGATGCCGCGTACACACGGCCGTTTTTAATGTCATTGAAAAAAACAGCGTTTTTCTCGACGTGATTCTTCTCAAGCCTGCCTTGCCTACACACTATCGTTGAAAAAAATGCTTGAGTAAAGTGCAGTGACATACAACACGTACGACAACACGTACAATGGCACTATAAAGGGGAAGTTCCATTCTGATGGCGCCACCCTTTGGGCTGCTTTTGCTGATTTCGTGTTACCGCGTGTTAGTAAAAGTTTGGGAAGAGACGATTCACGCTTTTCAGCCTCATGCTCTTCAGTCCGTTACAGCGTGACGAATGTGCTATCTCCATTACAAACGCTAGTTTTACCAGAACGAGCGCTCCCGTCTCATCACTTGCTTCTGAGCATGCACGTTTTTTCACGTCGTTAAAGCCTACACACGGACGTTTTTCATGACGAGAAAAACAACGACGTGAAAAACGACGAGAAAAATTAGAGCATGTTCCAAATTTTTCATGGCCATTTTTCACGCCGTGAAAAATGCTCTGAAGCCCACACACGATTGTTTTTAATGACCATTTTAAAAAATTGCATTTTTCTCGTCATGAAAAATGGTTGTGTGTATGCGGCATCACAGTTACTCTTGGTGGGCGCTGGAACGCCCTGCTGTGAACTATTATATCAAGAATTGTAATTACATGCCATTGTTGAACAGTGGTAGGAAAAATTGGGCCTTTGGTGGTGGTGGTGGTGGTGCTGGTGCCACAACACTGTAAGTCCTCACAGTTACTCTTAGTGGGCGCAGGAATGGGCCCAGCTGTGAAATATTAGATCAAGAAATGTAATTACATGCCTCCGTTGAACAGGGGCAGAAAAATTGGGCCTTTGGTGGTGGTGGTGGTGGTGTTGCCACAACACTGTAAGCCCTCACAGTTACTCTTGGTGGGCGCAGGAATGGGCCCTGCTGTGAATTATTAGATCAAGAAATGTAATTACATACCCCTGTTGAACAGGGGCATAAAAATTGCGCCTTAGGCACTGGTGCCACAACACTGCAACCCCTCACAGATACTGTACTTGGAGCGCAGCAATGAGCCCTGCTGCAAAGTATTGCATCAAAAATTGTAAATACACGCCCCTGTTAAACAGGGGCTGAAAAATTGGTGGCGGTGCCCAGAACCAAAAATGTTCTTACAAGCTATCAGCATGATCATTGAGGAGGAAGAGGATAGTCACTCAGCATAACAGGATAGTCACTCAGCATCAGCATAGGCAGTCTTGAAGGGATCTGACATTTAAAAAAAAATATTCGGTTACATCAGGTAGCTGGTGGTGATCCAAGACTGATTCATTTTTATGAAGGTCAGTCGATCGACCAAGTCGGGGGACAGGCGCACACTGTGATCGGTTACAAAGCCTCTGAATGTGTGTTCCGAATGAACGCTGGATGCAGGACAGGCCAGTAACTCAATTGCATAATGTGCAAGCTCTGGCCAGTGATCCATCCTCAAGACCCAGTAACCCAGAGGATTTTCGGTGGGAAAGTTGTCCAAGTCTGATCTTTCCCCTAGGTATTCCTGCACCATGTAAACCAGACGCTAGCGATGGTTGCTAAAACCGATCATACCTTGGGGCTGCGGATTAAAAAATTGTCTGAACGCATGGGTCAGACGGCCACCTTCTCCACTGCTCCTTCTTTGACTGACCGAAGCCTCAGCAACACGTTGTCCAGGACCAGGAATTTGTAACCTCCCAATCTCTGGGAACGCGTTGCACAGACCTTTCTGCAAGGCCTCCCGAAGAAGCTTCATCCTCTGCTCCCTCTGCGACGGCAAGATAAGGTCCGCAACCTTACCCTTGTAACGTGGATCAAGGAGGGTTGCCAGCCAGTAATGATCCCTCTCCTTGATCGCACGAATACGAGGATCCTTCCGCAGGCTTTGCAGGATCAGGGAGGCCATGCAGCGTAGGTTTGCTGAGGCATTCGATGCAGAGTCCTCTGGGTCACTGAGGATGACATGATCCGCAGCCACCTCCTCCCAGCCACGTACAAGTCCACGGGTGTCTTGGGACTGTAATTGATCCCTTGAAGACTGCTGCTGATACTGAGTGCTAGTCTCCACCTCCATGCTGACACAATCCTCCTCCTCCTCTTCGTCCTCTTCCTGTGTGATAGTCGGGCCAGCAGGAACACTGTCTGGATAAAGGGGGCCTTGCGAGGTAAGGAAGTCCTCCTCTTCCTGCCTCTGTTCTGCCTCAAGTGCCCTGTCCATTATTCCACGCAGCATGTGCTCCAACAGGTGGACAAGAGGGACAGTGTCACAGATGCATGCACTGTCACTGCTCACCATCCTCGTGACCTCCTCAAATGGTGCCAGGACAGTGCATGCATCTCTGATCATGGCCCACTGGCGTGGGGAAAAAATCCAAGCTCCCCTGACCCTGTCCTGGTGCCATATTGCAACAAATACTCATTGATGACCCTCTGCTGTGTGTGCAGCCGCTGCAGTATGGCCAACGTAGAGTTCCACCTGGTGAGCATGTCACAGATTAGGCGGTTCTTGGGCAGGTTGTAATCCTTTTGCAGGTCAGCCAGCCGAGCAATGGCATTATATGACCGGCGGAAATGCCCACAGAGTTTCCTGGCCTGCTTCAGGATCTCCTGTAAGCCTGTGTACCTGCCCAAGAACCGCTGCACCACCAAGTTCAGGACGTGAGCCAAACAGGGCACATGGGTCAGTTGTCCCTGTCGGAGGGCGGAGAGGAGGTTGGTGCCATTGTCGGAAACCACCTTTCCTGGCTTAAGCTGGCGTGGCATTAACCACCTCTGAGCCTGCCCCTGCAGAGCTGACAGAATCTCTGCCCCAGTGTGGCTCCTGTCCCCCAAGCACACCAGCTCAAGCACCGCATGGCATCTTTTTGCCTGCGTACTTGCGTAGTCCCTTGAACGCCTACGGAGCACCGCTGATTTCAAGGACAAAGCACAGGTAGAGGCCATGGAGGAAGAAAAAGAGGAGGGAGTGGAGGAGAGAGGTGTGTCAGAATCACCAGTAGTAACATTTTGGAGGTGTGGTGGCAGAACAACCTCCAACACTACTGCACCTTGTTCTGCCTCCTTCCCAGCTGCCAACAGAGTCACCCAATGCACCGTGAAAGATAGGTAACGTCCCTGTCCATGCCTGCTGGACCATGAGTCAGCAGGAATATGCACCTTACCGCTGACCGCCCTGTCCAGCGAGGCATGGACATTGCCTTCCACATGCCGGTAGAGAGCCGGAATCGCCTTCCGTGAGAAAAAGTGGTGTTTTGGGAACCTGCCACTGAGGAACCGCACATTCCACAAACTCACGGAAGGGGGCAGAGTCTACCAACTGAAAAGGCAGCAGTTGAAGTGCTAGCAATTTAGCCAAGCTAGCATTCAACCGCTGGGCATGTGGATGGCTGGGAGCGAACTACTTTTGGCGGTGCAGCAGCTGGGGCAGGGAAATTTGCCTGGTACAATCGGACGTCGGTGTACCGATAGCAGATTGCCCGCAAGTACTTGGCTGTGACACACCTAATTCTACACCTTCATTCCTCTCAGTGCAGGTTTCAGAGAGGACTGAAGGTATAGTGGGGTTGGAGATCCCAGCTGATGAGGAGCAAGGAGAGGTCTGCTTTGTTCTTTGGTGTGGGTCTTTTAGGTAGGCTTGCCAACAAACTGCATGGCAGGTCGACATATGTCTGGTCAAGCACGTGGTGCCCAAGCGGCTGATGTTTTGGCCACGCGAGATACGCTTTAGACATATGTTGCAAACGGCAACGGTGCGATCTGCTGCACACGTCTGAAAAAAGGCCCACACCAAAGAACTTTTTGAATAACGCACAGAGACAGCAGCGCCCTGCACAGGCGGAGCTCTGCGGTGTGATGCAGTCGGTGTGCTGCCCTTAAGCTGGCCCCTGGAGGGCATTCTGCATCATTGGAGATGTGCCTCCTCCTCCTCTCTCCTATCAGGCACCCACGTGGAGTCAGTGACCTCACCATCCCCTCCCTCCTCATCACTGGAGCAAATCTGGCAGTATGCTGCAGCTGGGGGAACATGACAGCCAGATAGCTGTCCTTGTTGGGCACCCCCTACCTCTGGGCTCACGTTACTACCCCCTCTCTCTGGGCTCACGTTACTGCCTTCCTCTAGCTGGGTTGCATCATCGGAGCCTTCAAAACGCTGGGCATCCTCCTGGGACATGTACCCAACACTGTGGTCAAACAGTTTGGGGCACTCCTCAGGAGGACATGGTGGGGCTAGGGAAGGAGTGACTGATGCCATTGAGCCGAGGGAAGAGGCCGCTTTGGCAGCTGCTTTGCCAGACAAAGTATCCTGAGCCTGGGTGAGAGAGGATGAGGAGGATGAGGACGTAAGTCCCCCGGACAGCAACCTTTGCACACTTGGCTCAGACACCCCAGCTGCTAGGCCAGATGAGAGGGGTCTATCCAGATGAGCAATACCCACTGAAAATGAGAGTGGTGAATGACTTTAAACATTTTTGTGTGTTCTGCAACGTGTACCTGAACCTTCCCCTCTCTTTTCATACCTTCTACTTTCTCTACAAGTTACTGCAGCAAAAATAAAACCAAACAGTTGAAGGTTTTACATCAGGGATATGCAATTAGCGGACCTCCAGCTGTTGCCAAACTACAAGTCCCATCATGCCTCTGACTCTGGTTTTCATGCTTGATGCTGTCAGAGTCTCGTTATGCCTCATGGGACTTGTAGTTTGGCAACAGCTGGAGGTCCGCTAATTGCATATCCCTGTTTTACATGTTGTGTGGACATTGCAGTTCCTACAGACTTTCTTCCCCTGACAACGAATCTAGAGGTAAGGTGCAAAGCCCAAAACTTAAACCAGCAGCTCCTACGGGGGTAGTGCTACACGTGGGGGCTCGCCCGGATATTTGCAGTTGCCTCTGACAACTGGATTAATGTTTTTTTGCTTTATTGGAAGTCTGCAAGCAAGAAAGTGTTGGACTGTGCTTTAAAGGAGAAGAAGGGGTTAAGGGGTACAGATCACTTTGCCAACTGCGTAGGCCATGGGCGGAACCAAGAAAGAGAAAGCCCACGAGCTACGTGCAGAAGAGAAAAGAAAAAAGGGGAGGAGTTCCCACCAACTGCGTGAAACACATGTGTGTTTGGCGCCAAAGACCAGAAGTTGCCAGATTAAGCAGCATGTCTTCCCTTTCATGGGCCCCAGCCATATCGGGACCCAGGATGTTCTCTATGCCCAATGTTATGGGTGCTAGTGCTACGTCATCCGGAGCCCCGCTCACAGAGACGGGGATCCGACTAAAGCCAAGAGGACGCTCTATACGAGCCGAGATGTGGAGACCCTGGGTGATGGTAAATGGACTTTGCCAGTTAGAGAGGCGCTACGTAAGCCTGTTAAGTCCTTGGCGAAGAAATCACTGGGTGTATGTGTGCTACACGGGACGGGGAGCCGTCATTCATTACCTAGAATTGCCCGTCTACAAAAAATGCTCATGAACAGGGTAACCAAAGAATACGGTTTAAAGTTCCCATATGTACCACGAGAGGTTATGCAGGAAATTTAAGAAAACAGGGAGAAGTGGTATGATGAAGCCATTTGGGATCAATTGGCCATACCTAAGCATCTCAGAAAGCGGGACTCTTTTCTTGTGGCTGAGCTGTTCGGAGGATGCCAGCGGTATTGGAGTTGCGGCCGGCACATTTACGCCGACAGGGTGGTCATTTGCAGTGTATGGGACGATGACGTTGTGTACTCCATCACTGTTCGGGATGAGCGAGGAAGGTCCCTAACACTACCCGATCCCAAGTTCTATTTGCCTTAAACCAGCAAAATAACGTTGCTTTTGTTTGTCTTTTAATTATCCCACAAGAGGAAGAAAGGAGAAAGCATTTTCATTACCAGAGGAAACTTTCTTTGCTATGCTATTGAACTCTGGGGAGTTAGTCAGACAAGATAGGGTTGCTGAGAACGCTGAGTTTAAAAAGTTTTGTTGCTTCAGCCCCTGCTTAAAGGACATTTATGTGAGGCCTCTGACACTAGGTGGCAGTGGTTGTTAGCGTAGGGAAAGACGTTTCATGTGCCTCACTTTGCCTCACTGTGTCCATGTGTGTGCCTCACTGTGTCCATGCCTCACTGTGTCTTACTGTGCCCATGCCTCACTGTGCCCATGCCTCACTGTGCCCATGCCTCACTGTGCCCATGCCTCACTGTCACTGTGCCCATGCCTTACTGTGTCCATGCCTCACTGTGCCCAATCTCCCTACCTGATCTCCGGCACTGTGTGACTAGACTGACGTTTAACATAGGAGTCTATGGAAGGGGTGCCCATCTTTGAAAAATCGGTGCTCCCCGGCCGTAGGTTCCCTGGACAACAAACTTTGCACACTTGTAGATGAAGTGGGGCTACATGTGTGCCAAGTTTGGGGTCCAGGGGATCTAGGGCCGGCCGATACTGGGTCCCCAAATTCACCGGAGAAATTACCGTTTAACATGGGAGTCTATGGAAGGGGTACCCGGGTTTGAAAAATCGGTGCTTCCCGGCCCTAAGTTCCCCGGACAACAACCTTTGCACACTTGTAGAGAAAGAGTGGGGCTACATGTGTGCCAAGTTTGGGGTCCAGGGGACCTATGGCTGGCAGGGATCAGGTGCACAAATTTGAAGATGGACACAGACTCAAGTATAAGCTGAGGGGGCATTTTCAGCACAAAAAAATGTGCTGAAAAACTCGGCTTATATTCGAGTATGTACAGTAATTGCTACTGATAATAATAATGGTTATATTAGTGTATTATTAACACAATGGGGCTGATTTCCAAAACGTTTGCGCCATGAGTATTGGCGCATCTGCGTGTGCAATGGCTGTTTTGGTATTTACAAAACATTAGCGCCGGTAGCGCAGCCCTATTTCCCATTTACTATAGTGTTGTCGGCGGACGGGAGAAGGCGCTCAGTGCGCCACTATGGACCTGGCGCACGGCATCTTAAACTCTAAATATAAAGAAGCTGGAAGTGAGAATATAATGGGGGTGATGTGGGGTGATATGAGGAAGTGTAGTGACACCTGCCCAAATAACAAACATGGCCAAAATTGAGTGATAAAGTAACTTTTTCAAAACCAGCCCGCTGCGCCGGCAAGTACAATTCGAGCTGCGGGAGGTTTTTTTGAGCTCAGCGTGGGAATTTCAATGGTTCAAATGCGCCAAGACACTGCGCCGGCAAAATCTTAGTAAATGTCAAGTCACGTAAACCAATTTGAACAGGCGCAGCTCTGAACTTCCCAGTGCACCTGCAAAATGAAATTTCTAAAGGAAAAAAAAAGGCATTTAAAAAGCACCCGTGACTATAATGAATTGTCGGCTCCCGACAATATAGAGAAAAGTCATTGAAAGTCTTTGCTAACCACAAAAAAAAAGCGTGGGGGTCCCCCCAAATACAACTACCAGGCTCTTTAGGTCTGGAATGGATATTAAGGGGAACCCCACTGCAAATTGAAAAAAAAAATGACGTGGGGTTCCCCCCAAATATCCATACCAGGCCCTTGAGATCTGGCATGGATTTTAAGGGGAACTCCACCCCAAATGTAAAAAATTTACATGTTGGTGTCCTTATCGAGTTTGTAACACATGTATTTTATTTGTTATGTCTTTGCAAAACAGGTGATTGGTTAACTTTTGTGGATTGTATTTTTTTGTGTGGGGAAAATGTTCCCCTGAAATAATTCTGATGTTAATGTGTGTTGTTGGTTCACTTTGATTTAATTGTCTGTGCTGCATTTTTTTGGCCAAAAATTTCTCAAGATGTTGAGTCTGTAACTGTTTCAAATTGACCCTATTTTTTATTTTGCCTTCCCTTTTGTTTTGTTAACCAATAAAATTTGATGCAAAGTTTTGATGTTTGTTTTGTGTTTTCTTTGCAACAAATGTGACAGCTGATTGGCATGTCAAAACAAAACAGGTGTGATTTGTCTACCCTGGTGCCTTCATGCTAGCATATGCATGTATTGTGTGCTGCCATGGAGCGTCACCAGGAAATGAAAAATACAAAGCGGTAAGTATTCAATTTTCCTTTTTTACTGCAGTGGTTCTCAGCCTCAGTCCTGAAGTACCCCCAACAGGACATGTTTTGTGAATTTATCTTATCGAGAATTGCTGTCCAAAAATCAAAACCATTGACTGTGATTTAAAGCACATGTGCAAGATGAAGGAAAACCTGCAAACATGGCCTGTTGGGGGTACTTGAGAAGCACTGATTTAGAGCACTGCACTTAAAAATAGCTCAAGGCCATACAATTCTAATTATGGGCATTTTGAGGGAAACAAAGTAAGTGTTAGAACCCCTGCGTGTGTGTTTTTTTTTATTTTTATTTTTATTTTTTTGTAGTTTTGGCCTTTGTGTCTCCTTTTCTTAAAATTGGCTTCACTTCCTGTCACACAGCTAAACAGGAAGTGAAGGTAAAACCCTACCAATGTCTTTTCTTGGGGACACACAGATCAATCTAACTAGTGTCCCCATTAAGCAAATTGCACTCTAGCACTTTGTTGTGTACACCCCAAATCATTGTATAGTTTGGGGTTTAGTAAAGACAAATCCACTCTGCAGTAAAAGTGTAGCTGCTGAAAATCTGAGGGAAAGTACTGGTGATTGGATGTTACAATCATGTAAAAGCAAAGATGGTGTTTTTTTTTTTTTTTTGCTTGCATGTCCCCCTCAGATATACAGCAAGTGCACTTGTAGTGCAAAGTAGATTTGCCTTTAGTAAATAAACCCCAAAGTCCAAACTACCTAATAATTTGTGGTGTACCCCGCAATATGCTGGAGTGCAATGTGCATAATGGGGAAAGTATTTAGATTGACCTGTGTGTCCCCAAGGAAAGACATTGTTAGGGATTTTCCCTCACTTCCTGTGCGGCTATGTGACAGGAAGTGATTTTTTTGGAAGGATAAAGTGGCCAAATTATTTAGTTTAACTTTTCAAAGACACATTCCTAAGTTGAATTGTGATGCATGTCAATGGCCCATTTAGACCCTCTTTAATCACTTGAGATCAGCGCTATAACTGATCAACAGCCACAGCATGGTCCTCAATTGCCGGGAGTCCATCAATAAACGTCCTCCCCTTTGCGCGCGCTGTGGTCACTGAGTCACTGAGACTCGGGTGATGACAGATCCGAGTAAGGGGCCGATCCCTGCACTTTACCATGTGATCAGCTGTCATCAAATGACAGCTGATCACGTGATGTAAACAAAAGCTGGGTAATGGTTTTTGTTTTCTCCTTGTGCTGACAGCGTGAGCATAAAAAAAAGGCAATCACCGGCTTATGTGCAAGGGACATGGGGCCCGAAGAGGAAGAGGCAATTCTGCGTCATCTGTGACAATTAGTAGCCCCTGCCAGTGCCACCTATCAATGCCCACCACTGGTGCCAATCAGTGGCACCTAGCAGTGCTGCCTAGTAGTGCCCATCATTGCCACCTAGCAGTGTCACTTCTCACTGCCCACCAGTGCCCACTAGCAATGCCACCTCTCAGTGCCCACCCTTGCCACCTTATCGGTGCCCATCAGTGCAGTCTCATCAGTGTACATCAATGAAGAAGAAAAATTACTTTTTTAAAAAATATTAACCAGTTTCCTACCGCCCACCGTCAAATGACATCCTTGGCTTTGTGCGGTGACATCTGAATGATGCCTGCAGTTGCAGGCATCATTCAGATATCATTCTTTTCAGCCGGCGATTCTGTGCACAATAAAAACTATCATAGTGGCAGTTCCGCCACTTGATCGTTCTTATAGGCGGCGGGAGGGGACGTCCCCCCCCCTCTTGCCGCCATCCGGTGCTTCTCCGGGCTCTCCCGTGCCATCTTGGGCTCGGAGAACGATTTGGAGATGACTGGTGACCATATGGTCACCAGTCATCTCTATGACCGTCGGAGGCCCGGGCGCGATGTTATGACATCACGCCGTGTTCCTGTATGTTAACCAAGCCGTGATCTCGGCTGTCAGCATGAGATTGGTGATTTTTTTTGACCAATATCATGCTTTCCAGCCTGGAGGAGAGATGTGGGGTCTTATTGACCCCGCATCTCTCCATAAAGAGGACCTGTCACACACATTCCTATTACAAGGGATGTTTACATTCCTTGTAATAGGAATAAAAGTGATCCAAAAATAAAAAAGTTAAAAAAAAGTAAGAAATACAAAAAGTAAAAAAACAAAATAAAAAAAATAAGCAAAAATAAGAAAAAACGCCCATGTCCCCGGTAGCTCGCGCTCAGAAGCGAACACACATGTAAGTCCCGCCCATATATGTAAACGCCGTTCAAACCACACATGTGAGTTATTGCTGCGTGCGTTAGAACGAGTGCAACAATTCTAGCACTAGACCTCCTCTGTAATGCCAAAATGGTAACGTGTAAAAAAAATTAAAGCATCGCCTAGGGAGATTTTTAATTACTGAAGTTTGGTGTCATTCCATGAGTGTGCGCAATTTTAAAGCGTGAAATGTTCGGTATCTATTTACTCAGCATAACAACATCTTTCACATTATACCAAAAAATTGGCCTAACTTTACTGTTTTGTAATATTTTTAGCAAAAAAAAGGCGTTTGAAAATTAATTGCGCAAATACCGAGCGAGATAAAAATTTGCAATGACCGCCATCTTATTACCTAGGGTGTCTGCTCCAAAAACATATATAATGTTTGGTGTTTTGAAGTAATTTTATAGCCATAAATTTATGATTTTTACATGAAGAAGATAAGTGCCAGAATAGGCCCAGTGCTGAAGTGGTTAAAATATCAATTTTTTTTTTTTTTAAACTCGGTCTTTTGTATTTATAGAAAAAAAAAACCACAAAGGTGATCAAATAGCACCAAAAGCAAGCTCTATTTGTGTGCCGAGAAATAATACATTTTCATTGGGTTACAGTGTTGTATGAGCGCGCAATTGTCATTAAAAGTGCATCAGCGCTGAAATGTGAAACTTGGTCTGGGCAGTGCACAAGTGGTTAATATAAGGCTACATGCACACGGACGTTTTTCCAACCGCTTGTTTGAGCGTTTTTTGCAGCTTAAAAACGTCTCTCCATGTTAGCCTATGGCCTCATGGCCACCATGGCGTTTTTGAGCTGTAAATGGCATAGGCGTTTTTAGGCCCCATGTAGACGGGACGCTGGCGCAAAGTGTTCAGAACTAAGGTTGAAAGTGGCGTTTAGAAAGGCGCGCTTTGTGGCGTTTGCATGCCGTGTTTTAACACATTTGCGTGTATATGATAAGGAGCCGCCCTAAGCTCCAAAAACAGTATTATTTACGATTTTAGCTATTTTGTGAGACCAGAGTGATATCAGCAGCTGACAGCAGCAGTGTAGTTGTATTTAGCGTGCCACTTCCCACATCACTTGCCACAAGTTGTGGATTGTCCACTTGCCACGTCAGCTGCCCCAAGTTGTGGATTGTCCACAATGCAATGGAAGCAATTTCTTATATATATATATATATATATATATATTTCATAGTTTTTCCTCATTTGCTATAAATTTGGAGTTTATCAATATAAAAAAAAAATAGGTCACCTTTAAGAACGCTTCTAAACTAAAATGCAGCTAAACGCTGGTACCGCATCTGAAACGTGGAAATCTTTGGCGTCTGAAGGCATTTTTAGGCTTCGTGAAAAACGATTTTAAACGCAACTGCAGATTTTTTTTGCCAGGCCAAAAACAGTGTTTTGGATGTAATAGAATTCAATGGACCCGCATCCAAAACGCAAGTACTGCAATTTTGCGGCGATTTTTTGTTTTACCTGTTTATAGCTGGTTGTTAAAGGAAATGTAAAAGAAAAAAAATGCCGGTTCAAAAAAAAAAAACTAGAAAAAAAACAGCGTGGGGTCCCCCCCCAGGTCCATACCAGGCCCTTGGGTCTAGTATGGATTCAAAGGGGACCCCCCCCAAAAATAAAAAAAAATGGCGTGGGGGTCCCCCCAGAATCCATACCAGGCCCTTCAGGTCTGGCATGTATTTTGAGGGGAACCCAGCGCCAAAAACAAAAAAAATGAGCGTGGGGTCCCCTAAAAATACACACCAGACCCTTTATCCGAGCACTCAACCTGGCAGGCCGCAGGGGAAGAGGGGGGGACGAGAGCGGCCCCCCCTCCCTCCTGAACCATACCAGGCCGCGTGCCCTCAACATGGGGGGTTTGGTGCTTCGGGGCAGGGGGGATGACCTGCGGCCCCCCCCACCCTAAAGCACCCTGCCCCCATGTTGATGGGGACAAGAGCCTCTTCCCGACAACCCTGGCCGTTGGTTGTCGGGGTCTGCCGGCGGGGGGCTTATTGGAATCCAGGAGCCCCCTTTAATAAGGGGGACCCCAGATCCTGGCCCCCCACCCTATGTGAATGAGTATGGGGTACATCGTACCCCTACCCATTCACCTGGTGGCAAAATAAGTCAATAAAAAAGACAACACAGGTTTGAAAAGTAATTTATTGGGCAGCTCCGGTGGTCTTCTTCCAACTTCGGGGGTCTTCCTCGCTGTCTTCTCCCACTCTCCGGTGCCTTCTCCACGATCTCCGGTTCTTCTCCCGCTCTCCGGTGCCTTCTCCACGATCTCCGGTTCTTCTCCTGCTCTCCGTTGTCTTCTCCACGATCTCCGGTTCTTTCTGCCTTCTGCCGGGCGCCCCGCTATCTTCTTCCAGCTCTTTTGCTAGCAGGGGCCGGTCTTCTTCGTCGCCTTCTTCCCTCTTCTCTTCGCCCGATGTTGCCTCGTCGCTGTCTGCCACTACAATGCTCTGTCCGAGCAGCGGTGCCACTTATATTGGCATGGGGCGTGGTCACCGGCTGATGCCACCGCTGACCCCGCCCCCATTTCACGTCACAGTCCCATCATTCCCTGGGACAGCTTCATCAAAGGGGGCGGAGTCAGCGGTGGCATCAGCCGGTGACCACGCCCTATGCCAATAAAAGTGGCACCGCTGCTCGGACAGATCATTGCAGCGGTGGACAGCGACGAGGCAACATCGGGCGAAGAGAAGAGGGAAGAAGGCGACGAAGAAGACCGGCCCCCGCTAGCAAAAGAGCTGGCAGAAGATAGCGGGGCGCCCGGCAGAAGGCAGAAAGAACCGGAGATCGTGGAGAAGACACCGGAGAGCGGGAGAAGAGCCGGAGATCGCGGAGAAGGCACCGGAGAGCGGGAGAAGAACCGGAGATCGTGGAGAAGGCACCGGAGAGCGGGAGAAGAACCGGAGAACAGAACAAGAGACCCCCGAAGTCGGAAGAAGGCGACGACGAAGCCCGGGCGCCCCGCTAGCAAAAGAGCTGGAAGAAGATAGCGGGGCGCCCGGCAGGAAGACCCCCGAAGACGACGAGGAAGCCCGGGACCCCGCTAGCAAAAGAGCTGGAAGAAGATAGCGGGGCGCCCGGCAGGAAGACCCCCGGAGCTGCCTAATAAATTACTTTTAAAACCTGTGTTGTGTTTTTTATTACCTTTTTTTGCCACCAGGTGAATGGGTAGGGGTACGATGTACCCCATACTCATTCACATAGGGTGGGGGGCCGGGATCTGGGGGCCCCCTTATTAAAGGGGGCTCCCGGATTCCGATAAGCCCCTGCCCGCAGACCCCGACAACCAACGGCCAGGGTTGTCGGGAAGAGGCCCTTGTCCCCATCAACATGGGGGCAGGGTGCTTTGGGGTGGCCGCATGTCGCCCCCCTGCCCCAAAGCACCCACCCCCCATGTTGAGGGCATGCGGCCTGGTACGGTTCAGGAGGGAGGGGGGCCGCTCTCGTCCCC
Source organism: Rana muscosa (assembly GCA_029206835.1). NCBI lineage: Eukaryota > Metazoa > Chordata > Amphibia > Anura > Ranidae > Rana > Rana muscosa. Next base: position 152,430,092 of record JARGYO010005626.1, on the reverse strand, counting down.
CCCTCTTCCCTTGCGGCCTGCCAGGTTGCGTGCTCGGATAAGGGTCTGGTATGGATTTTTGGGGGGCCCCCATGCCGTTTTTTTCGGCTTAGGGGTTTCTCCTTAAAATCCATACCAGACTTAAGGGCCTGGTATGCTCCTGGAGGGGAACCCCCAAGCCGTTTTTTCATTAAAATTCGGCGTGGAGTTCCCCTTCATGATTCATACCAAACACGGGACAGCGAGGCTGCCAAGAACCAGCGCGATGCAATTGCGCTGGAGACATTCTCAGCCAGCTAGTTGCCTCTAGGACACGACTTGAGCGGCTGCCTCACGCGCTCAGGTCGTGTTCAAGTCGCCTCACAAAGTCGCGCTGTCCCTGTGTCAGCTGGCACACGAGTCGCCCCGCGAGTCGGATACGCTTCATTCAAATCAATGGGCTCCCATAGGGAACCATTCATTTGCAATAGAGCGCCGCTGACATTTGTATTTACTATAACAGTGCGCCGCTGGTTCCTGTGCCAAGTGAAGGAGTTATCCGGCGCACCAATTAAGGTTAGAACCAGCGCAGCGCACTATTAGTAAATCAGCCCCAATATGTTACAGTTGATTTATTTTTTCCTTTTTGTATTATCATAATTTTTTGTATTATTATTATTATTATTATTATTATTTATTTTCTAACAAGCAAACAAAACAAGTAATTGCTACTGATAATAATAATAATGGTTATATTAGTGTATTATTAATACATTCATACAGTATGTTACAGTTGATTTTTTTTGTTCCTTATTGTATTATCATCATTTTTTTTGTATTATTATTATTATAATTATTATTATTATTATTATTATTATTATTTTTATTTCATTTCTAGCAAGCAAACAAAACAAGTAATTGCTACTGATAATAATAATGGTTATATTAGTGTATTATTAATACATTCATATAGTATGTTACAGTTGATTTCCATTTTTTTGTTATTTGTTTTATTATCATTTTTTTTTGTTTTATTAACATTGTGTCATTTCTAGCAAGAAAACAAAACAAGTAATTGCTACTGATAATATTCATGGTTATATTAGTGTATTAATAATACATTCATATAGTATGTTACAGTTGAGTTTTTTTGTTCCTTTTTGTATTATCAGAATTGTTTTGTATTATTTTGTTTTGTTATTTGTTTTATTATTATTATTAATTGTTTTTATTATTATTATTATTTTTATTTCTAGCAAGCAAACAAAACAAGTAATTGCTACTGATAATAATAATAATGGTGGTTATTATAATATTGTATTATCCCATGAGAAAGTATAACCCAGCAGATTATGGTTAGGCTGGCTAAAAGGAACCAAGAAGCACTCTTATATTCAAGTCAAAGTTTTGTATAGTTTAAACTCTTCTTATTTGTTTGATTATTTTTTATTAATATGTTCATACAGTGTGTTACAGTTGTTATTTTTTGCTCCTTGTTTTATTTGCAAATTTTATGTTTTATCCAAAACATTTTGATTATAAGTGAATTCTAAGAATGTGTGTGTTTTTATTTTTGTGTGTATTATAATTCTCTATAACTCTTGTGGTTCTATAAAACATTTTGCCATGCTATATAGAATGACTAAGAATAGGTGACACAGAGTCTTTGCATGCCGTTATGCATGGGTACCTCAGCAATGCAAAACATCAATACGCCAGCCAAATCCCCCTAATCCAATTTTAGATTTCCGTTTATTTATACTATGATCCCTCCAAAATTGATGTCTGATTCCCACAAAGGGTGTTGGCCCGACTGTAGATTTTGTCATTTCAGCTGTTCCTGCTTTAAGAAAGACCCTAAATGTTTCCTCCTCAGTTTCACAATTCCGAGGGCTGTCTAGTCATCCCAGGATACTCCCTACATGATCTCACTAATTCTACATTTAGGGGGAACTTGACCTCACCACACATTTCCCTTTTTATGTGGTCAATAGGTTTATAAACGAATTGAACCAACGCAAATTAATGCTCCTCAATTAGAATTTCACCATACAGTGTTAACATGACTTTGTGAATTTAAAGTGTATGTAAACCCAAGGACAACAAAGTCACAGCTGGTAAGTCCTTATATTCGGTGGCTGCATTTGACTTTCTTCTGTTTTTTTTTTTTTTTTGTTTTCTTTATTTTGAGCTGATGATCTTCGCTAGTAACACACTTCCTGTTCTAGAGTGACAACACCTACTCACCCCAATCTATAGATGAGAAGGGTTGTCACCCTAGACTGCTCACTCCTGATTTTGACTGTAAACACTTTCCCATTTCCTCATCTCCATTAAAACAGAACTTTACCCATAAAAATAATCTGTAAGTTAGGAGGGAACAAAAAAAGGGTTACTTAAAAAGTAGCCCTGGGTCGGACTTTTGAGGCATAGAAAACAATGGAGAAGTAAAGAAAAAAATATTACAATATTTATTGAAAAAAATACATGGTATGAACAAAGCATTCAAAAATAGTTTAAAAATCATATAAAATGATACAGAGTATACAGTGAGCCCTTGTGCGTCAACGCATTTCACCATTAGGCTTTATCAGGACACGTTCAAGGTTCAAAGATAGCAAAAGAGAAAACGGATCTCACTGTCGGAAATGAAGCATATTAATTAAAAATCCGATGGTAATAACATATATCTTAAAAACACTAATCTGTCCAAAAGAGAAAAGGCATGGCACAAGTGGATATAGAAAAACAGGATATAGAAAGACAAAAAATACAAGCAAAGTACCTTGCAGTAGAACAGGGATATGCAATTAGTGGACCTCCAGCTGTTGCAAAACTGCAAGTCCCATCATGCCTCTGCCTCTGGGTGTCATGCTTGTGGCTGTCAGAGTCTTGCTAGGCCTCATGGGACTTGAAGTTCTGCAACAGCTGGAGGTCTGCTAATTGCATATCCCTGCAGTAGAGTATGCCTCGTACACAGATATCCAATAGCAGAAATATTCAAAGATAGCATCCAGTAGATGGACTAGTTCCAGTAGTCTGCATATGGGTAATTTAGAGACAGCTAGCTCTGGCAATCAATACAGAATCATAATCAGATAAATATTCTAATAAATCTATAACAGACAGTGAGATACGTTTCTCTTTTGCTATCTTTGAACCTTGAACTTGTCCTGATAAATCCTAACAGTGAAACGCGTTGATGCACAAGGGCTCACTGTATAGTATACTTTGTATAATTTTATATGATTTTTAAACTACTTTTGAATGCTCGATTCATACCATGTATTTTTTCAATAAATATTGTAATATTTTTTTTCTTTACTTCTCCATTGTTTTCTATGCATCTAAAGTCTGACCCAGGGCTACTTTTTAAAGAACTTTACCCATAACAATTTGATTTAAAAAAATGTTCTTTAGCAAAGGAACATACATTCTACATTAATAATTATGCTACCAAAATTAGCGTGTGCTGTAAATTGCCTCCAGCATTGCTCCTGTTTCTTTTTGCTGGAGGCTACCATTTTTCTGAAGTCCAGAGCCCCTGAACAGCAGTAAATCATAGCGCGGAACTAAACCCAACAATTTAACGGTTTCAAAAAACAGTTACATTCCTGGAATGCTGGGATTGCTAAATGTCACATTTGCTTGTGATCTCAACCCAACTGTCCAACCATCAAATGGCTGGTGTCATAACTGATCACATGTGCAGCCCCATGGCAGTTGCACATCAAACAGAAGCAGCTTACTTGGCTCTAAAACAGGGGTCTCCAAACACCGGCCCGCGGGCCACATCCGGCCCGCTTGGGTGTTTTATCCGGCCCGCAGCTTAGAGGTCCTGTAGTGTAAACAAAGCCGCCATGCTGCCCACACCATTTTTTTTTTACATTGGCTGCTGGGACCGCCGAGGTGTGGCACCTCCCCTATGCCTGCCTACTGTTTAAAAGGACAAGCCTCTACGAGTGACGTCACAGGTGCGGCACCTCCCCTCTTCCTGCCCGCTGTTTAAAATTAGAATCCTCCACGAGTGACGTCACAGGTGCGGTGCCTCCCCTCTTCCCGCCGCTGTTTGAATTGACGATCCTCCACGAGTATAGCAGCGGGCGGGAGACGGGAGTTGCAGAAGAGCTGCAGAAGAGCTGGTACGGAGGTAAGAGGCGGAGGCAACGCTGATGGGCACATTGCAGGGGAGATTTCTGTGCTGATGGGGAAATTGCTGAGGACACTGCTGATGGGGACATTGCTGGGGACAGTGCTGATGGGGACATTGCTGGGGACAGTGCTGATGGGGATATTTCTGGGGACATTGCTGTGCTGATGGAAACATTGCTGGGGACACCTCTGATGGGGACACTACGAATGGGGACACCACGAATGGGGACACCAGTGGTCCCCATCATCGGTGTCCCCATCATCAGCGGTGTCCCCATCATCAGCGGTGTCCCCATCATCGGCGTCACCATCATCAGCGTTCCCATCAGCGGTGTCCCCATCAGCGATAATGGGGACGCTGCTAATGGGGACACTGCTGATGGGGACACTGCTGATGGGGACATTGCTGTGCTGATGGGGACATTGCTGTTCTGATGGGGACACCGCTGATGGGGACACTGCTGATGGGGACACGAGTGTCCCCATCAGCGGTGTCCCCATCAGCGGTGTCCCCATCAGCACAGCAATGTCCCCTTCAGTGGCGTCCCCCTCAGTAGCGTCCCCATCAGCGGTGTCCCCATCAGCACAGCAATGTCCCCATCAGCGATGATGGGGACGATGCAAATGGGGACACTGCTGATGGGGACACCGCTGATGGGGACATTGCTGTGCTGATGGGGACATTGCTGTGCTGATAGGGACATTGCTGTTCTGATGGGGATATTGCTTTTCTGATGTGGACACTGCTTTTCTGATGGGGACATTGCTGTTCTGATGGGGACATGGCTGTTCTGATGGGGACATGGCTGTTCTGATGGGGACATTGCTGTGCTGATGGGGACATTGCTGTTCTGATGGGGACATGGCTGTTCTGATGGGGACATTGCTGTGCAGATAGGGACATTGCTGTGCTGATTGGGACATTGCTGTGGACACTGCTGATGGGGACATTGCTGTTCTGATTGGGACATGGCTGTTCTGATGGGGACATGGCTGTGCTGATGGGGACATAGCTGTGCTGATGGGGGCATTGCTGTTCTGATGGGAATATTGCTTTTCTGATGGGGACATTGCTGTGCTGATGGGGACATTTCTGTTCTGATGGGGGCATTGCTGTTCTGATGGGGACATTGCTGTTCTGATGGGGACATTGCTTTTCTGATGGGGACATTGCTGTTCTGATGGGGACATTGCTGTTCTGATGGGGACATTGCTTTTCTGATGGGGACATTGCTGTTCTGATGGGGACAAGGCTGTTCTGGTGGGGACATGGCTGTTCTGATGGGGACATTGCTGTTCTGATGGGGACATTGCTGTTCTGATGGGGACATTGCTTTTCTGATGGGGACATTGCTGTTCTGATGGGGACATTGCTGTTCTGATGGGGACATTGCTTTTCTGATGGGGACATTGCTGTTCTGATGGGGACAAGGCTGTTCTGGTGGGGACATGGCTGTTCTGATGGGGACATTGCTGTGCTGATGGGGACATTGCTGTTCTGATGGGGACACGGCTGTTCTGATGGGAACATTGCTGTGCAGATAGGGACATTGCTGTTCTGATTGGGACATTGCTGTGGACACTGCTGATGGGGACATTGCTGTTCTGATTGGGACATGGCTGTTCTGATGGGGACATGGCTGTTCTGATGGGGACATGGCTGTGCTGATGGGGACATGGCTGTGCTGATGGGGACATTGCTGTGCTGATGGGGACATTGCTGTTCTGATGGGAATATTGCTTTTCTGATGGGGACATTGCTGTGCTGATGGGGACATTGCTGTTCTGATGGGGGCATTGCTGTTCTGATGGGGACATTGCTGTTCTGATGGGGACATGGCTGTTCTGATGGGGACATTGCTGTTCTGATGGGGACATTGCTTTTCTGATGGGGACATTGCTGTTCTGATGGGGACATTGCTGTTCTGATGGGGACATGGCTGTTCTGATGGGGACACGGCTGTTCTGATGGGGACATTGCTGTGCTGATGGGGGCATTGCTGTTCTGATGGGGACATGGCTGTTCTGATGGGGACATTGCTGTGCAGATAGGGACATTGCTGTTCTGATGGGGATATTGCTGTGCTGATTGGGACATTGCTGTGGACACTGCTGATGGGGACATTGCTGTTCTGATTGGGACATGGCTGTTCTGATGGGGACATGGCTGTGCTGATGGGGACATGGCTGTGCTGATGGGGACATGGCTGTGCTGATGGGGACATTGCTGTTCTGATGGGAATATTGCTTTTCTGATGGGGACATTGCTGTGCTGATGGGGACACTGCTGATGGGGAAACCGAGGCCCAAGTTTATTTTGAATGTCTTTGCGTTGTTTTGCTAAAGTTTTTTCTCTTTTGTTCTCAGTCATATCATGCTGATTACAAAAACAATCCATGTAAAATATATACATTTAATACATAACTGATTTATTTTTTTCGGCCCCCGAATACTTGTAAAATCTACAATGTGGCCCTCGTGTTGAAAAGTTTGGAGACCCCTGCTCTAAAAGATAGGAGGGCTTAATTCTGCTTTAAAGGAGACGTACAGCCAAAACTTGTTTGGCTGTACTTCTCCTGTGGATCACAGAAGTGCAGTTCGTTCTGCATTCCTGTGATCCCTTTTCAGCAGACAGCCTGATGTCGGCTGATGTCACAGAGCCGGTCCAGGCTCTGGCAAGATCGCAGCAATAAAATCGGGATCTGCCCACATGCCTGCACCGACACCCGGCTCAGCCTCTCCACAAGTTGCTGAGAGCCTAAGCTGGCTGCTCCCGCTCCCGCCCCCTCCACAGCCCAACGCTCCAGTGAGCGTGGGGTCAGAGCAGAGAGTGGTGAGTGACAGTCACCAGCTCTCTGCTCATGGAGAACTGAGCCATCAGCGGTCTTTGATAGCATGGTTCTCAGTCTTAGATGCTGCATCCAACTAGGTAAGTTTTTTTTTTTTTTTTTTTTTAGAAAGCCCAAAGTCTCTTTTTAGGGATGAGCTTCGAGTTCGAGTCGAACTCATGTTCGACTCGAACATTGCCTGTTCGCCGAACAGCGAACAAATTGGGGTGTTCGCGGCAAATTCGAAAAATCTATGGGAGAACTCTAAAGTGCTAATTATAAAGGCTTATATGCAAGTTATTGTCCTAAAAAGTGTTTGGGGACCCGGGTCCTGCCCCAGGGGACATGTATCAATGCAAAAATAAGTTTTAAAAACGGCCGTTTTTTCGGGAGCAGTGATTTTAATAATGCTTAAAGTGAAAAAATAAAAGTGAAATATTCCTTTAAATTTCGTACCTGGGGGGGGGGGGGGGGGGGGTGTATGATATGCATGTGAAGTGGTGCATGTTTCCCGTGCTTAGAACTGTCCCTGCAAAAAATGTCATTTTTGAAAGAAAAAAAGTCATTTAAAACTGACTCGCGGCTATTAATGAATTGTCGGCTCCCGGCAAAACATACAAAAGTCATTGATAAAGAAAAAAAAAAAAAGCGTGGGGGTTCCCCAGAATTCAATTACCAGGCCCTTCAGGTCTGGAATGGATATTAAGGGGAACCCCGCCGCAAATTTAAAAAAAAATTGACGTGGGGTTCCCCCAAATATCCATTCCAGGCCCTTCAGATCTGGCATGGATTTTAAGGGGAACTCCACCCCAAATTTAAAAAAAAATGGCGTGGAGTCCCCCTAAAAATCCATACCAGACCCCTTATCCGAGCACGCAACCTGGCCGGCCGCAGGCGAAAAGGGGGGGACGAGAGAGCGGCCCCCCCTCCCTCCTGAACCGTACCAGGCCACATGCCCTCAACATGGGGAGGATGTCCCCATGTTGATGGGGACAAGGGCCTCATCCCCACAACCCTTGCCCGGTGGTTGTGGGGGTCTGCGGGTGGGGGGCTTATCGGAATCTGGAAGACCCCTTTAACAAAGGGGACCCCCAGATCCCGGCCCCCCCTATGTGAATTGGTAAGGGGTACATTGTACTCCTACCATTTCACGAAGAAAGCATAAAAAAATGTTTAAAAAAACACACAAACACCTTGAAAAAGTCCTTTATTTAAAAATACAAAAAAAACATTCCAGCGGTGAAATCCAGTGTCCCGCGGCGATCCCGATGTCCAGCGCTGTCCTTCATTGGTTGTGCCTGAGCGGACCTGATGGGGAACTCCCTCTCAGTATTTTAAATGTATAGACCCGCCCCTTCTAAAGTTCCCCATCAGGTCCGCTCAGTAATTTAAATTTACATAGTGAAGGAAGTTCCCCGCTCAAGCCAATGACGTAGGCGGGTCCGACATACCGAGGGGGCGGACCTGATGGGGAACTGCTCTCACTTTGGTAATACATGTATAGACCTGCCCCTTCTCATGTTCCGCATCTGGTCCGCTGAGCGGACCTGATGGGGAACTTTAGAAGGGGCGGGTCTATACATTTAAAACACTGAGAGGGAGTTCCCCATCAGGTCCGCTCAGGCACAACCAATGAAGGACAGCGCTGGACATCGGGATCGCCGCGGGACACTGGATTTCACCGCTGGAATTTTTTAATTTTTTTTTTAAATAAAGGACTTTTTCAAGGTGTTTGTGTGTTTTTTTTAAACATTTTTTTACGCTTTCTTCGTGAAATGGTAGGGGTACAATGTACCCCTTACCAATTCACATAGGGGGGGCGGGATCTGGAGGTCCCCTTTGTTAAAGGGGTCTTCCAGATTCCGATAATCCCCCCGCCCGCAGACCCCCACAACCACCGGGCAAGGGTTGTGGGGATGAGGCCCTTGTCCCCATCAACATGGGGACATCCTCCCCATGTTGAGGGCATGTGGCCTGGTACGGTTCAGGAGGGAGGGGGGCCGCTCTCTCGTCCCCCCCTTTTCCCCTGCGGCCGGCCAGGTTGCGTGCTCGGATAAGGGGTCTGGTATGGATTTTTAGGGGGACTCCACGCCATTTTTTTTTAAATTTGGGGTGGAGTTCCCCTAAAATCCATGCCAGATCTGAAGGGCCTGGAATGGATATTTGGGGGTACCCCACGTCAATTTTTTTTTACATTTGCGGCGGGGTTCCCCTTAATATCCATTCCAGACCTGAAGGGCCTGGTAATTGAATTCTGGGGAACCCCCACGCTTTTTTTTTTTTTTATCAATGACTTTTGAATGTATTGCCGGGAGCCGACAATTCATTAATAGCCGCGATTGAGTTTTAAATGACTTTTTTTCTTTCAAAAATGACATTTTTTGCAGGGACAGTTCTAAGCACGGGAAACATGCGCCACTTCACATGCATATCATACACACCCCCCAGGTACGAAATTTAAAGGAATATTTCACTTTTATTTTTTCATTTTAAGCATTATTAAAATCACTGCTCCCGAAAAAACGGCCGTTTTTAAAACTTTTTTTTGCATTGATACATGTCCCCTGGGGCAGGACCCGGGTCCCCAAACACTTTTTAGGACAATAAATTGCATATAAGCCTTTATAATTAACACTTTAGATTTCGAACGTTCAAGTCCATTGTATTTAATAGGGTTCTAAATTTCACACGAACATTTTGTCTGTTCGCAGGTTCTGGTGCGAACCGAACAGGGGGGTGTTCGGCTCATCCCTGTCTCTTTTAAAGCTGTCAGCAGATCGGCCTCTACAAATTCAACAGTGCCTAAAAATGGAGAGCAGCTGAGCATGTGCAGAACAGGGTGAGACAGTGTATTACTGGATTGTAAACAGTAGAGACACTTATTTTTTATGTTTTATCTATACAGTAAAACCTTGGTTTGAGAGTAACTTGGTTTGAGAGCGTTTTGCAAGACAAGCAAAATGTTTTAATAAATTTTGCCTTGATATACAAGCGATGTCTTGATATAAGAGTAGCGTCATGTCACAACTGAGTATAAAAAAGAAGAGAGGAGCCTCTAATGCCGTGTACACACAATCGGTTTTACCGATGAAAACAGTCCGATGGACTTTTCTCATCGGACAAACCGTGATCTAGCAGGACTTCATTTTCTGACTAAAGTTCCATTTGACATATTGGGGAGATGGTCTGCAGTTTAAAGAACATAGCTGGGAAAACTGATAATATTGTTGAATATACAGTGCCTTGAAAAAGTATTCACACCCCTTGAAATGTTCCAAATTTTTTGATGTTACAACCAAAAACGTAAATTTATTTTATTGGGATTTTATGTGATAGACCAACACAAAGCGGCACATAATTGTGAAGTGGAAGGAAAATGATAAATGGTTTTCAATTTTTTTTACAAATAAATATCTGAATATCAGATGAGACCAAATTTTTATCTTTGGCCTAAAAGCAAAACACTATGTGTGGCGGAAAACCAACACTGCACATCACCCTGAACACACCATCCCCACCGTGAAACATGGTGGTGGCAGCATCATGTTGTGGGGATGCTTTTCTTCAGCAGGGACAGGGAAGCTGGTCAGAGTTGATGGAAAGATGGATGGAACCAAATACAGGACAATCTTAGAAGAAAACCTGTTAGAGTCTGCAAAAGACTTGAGACTGGGGCGGAGGTTCATCTTCCAGCAGGACAACGACCCTAAACATACAGCCAGAGCTACAATGGAATGGTTTAGATCAAAGCATATTCATGTGTTAGAATGGCCCGGTCAAAGTCCAGACCTAAATCCAATTGAGAATCTGTGGCAAAACTTGAAAATTGCTGTTAACAGACGCTCTCCATCCAATCTGACAGAGCTTGAGATATTTTGCAAAGAAGAATGGGCAGAAATTCTCTAGATGTACAAAGCTGGTAGAGACATCCCCAAAAAGACTTGCAGCTGTATTTGCAGTGAAAGGAGGTTCTACAAAGTATTGACTCAGGGGGGCTGAATACAAATCCACTCCACACTTTTCACAAATTTATTTGTACAAAATTTGAAAACCATTTAATCATTTCCCTTCTATTTCACAATTATATTCCACTTTGTGTTGGCCTATCACATAAAATCCCAATAAAATACATTTACATTTTTGGTTGTAACATGGCAAAATTTGGAAAATTTCAAGGGGTATGAATACTTTCTCAGGTTAGTCCACAGGAAGATACAAGCACACTGTATTTCTGGCAGGATCAACAGGTATCTTTCTGTACTTACAGAAAATGCAATTAGCCGGAACAAAATAATGAATGCACCAACTATATTTAATAGCTGATATGCTTCAATATTTGAAATTTTTGTCTTTGGGGTTACATACATTTGAATCCCTCCCTGCCCAGCCCCAACGTCCCTACAACAGGTTCTTTATGCCCGGGGGCGGGAAGAACAACCCAATCACATTACCTCTGTGATTGGCTGTCATAGTCACTGGCCTGACGAAAGGGCCCTGCGTGGCTCCGGAACGTTGCCTTTTGTGTACCATGTGACCACGAAAAAAAAAACCTTTGGACCTTTTTTGAGGAATCCACGCTGGTGACATTTCTTTACTTGGCTGTCATAGTCTTCACATGGTCGGGAGCCAATCCCGCAGTCTCCCAATCATTACCAGAGAATGAGAGCAGACAGCTTGGTTACTGTGATAGGAGCACACAGTGTGCTTAGCAGCCCATATCTGTTACATGGGCAGTAAGAGGTTAAGGAAGATATGTAAAGCCCAAGTTCACTTTAAAAATATACATATATTTTTACCCAGTTATTTGCTGCCCGTTCTTTATTTTCCACGCTAGATTGAATTACCTTTATTTCCACCTTTCTGTTAACATTTTCAATACTCTACACTTGCTCTGTACTAATCCAGCTCACCTTTACCTGTTGCCAAAGATTATTGGCTCATCTCCACCAACACTTAGTGAATTCCTAGGGGCACCTTGAGGTGCACAAGGTGTTTCTACAAAGAGCGGCATCCAATATGGCTGGCTAACTATCCACTCCCACCAACAAATGGTTATATATATATATATATATATATACACTGTATATATAATAAATAACCTTTTGTTTTTTAAGTGATCACATAACCTGAAAAAGGAGCTTAGAGAGGTGGGGGTGTAGAAACATCAATACACTGATCCTCCCATAGAATGGCTGTGTGTGTGTGTGGGGGGGGGGGGGTGTCATTCCAAGTCTGATCCTTAGAGGACAAGCAGGCTGTTCTCCCAGCACAGTAAGAAAACTGGCTACACTGGGATGGGTGAGCTACCATTTGTACAAAAAAGTGGCAACGAACTCAACTTATAACTGGCCTTAGCAGCAAGATGTTCATGGAAGGGCAATGCACACAATAGATTTCTCAGCACACTTACCAGCCAGCCTACAAAACAATCAAATTGGGCCTGTCTAACAGTTTATATTAAAAACAGAGGGTTTTGTTTGCCCACATTTGAACATACACTATATTGTCAAAAGTATTGGGACACCTGCCTTTACATGCACATGAACTTTAATGGCATCCCAGACTTAGTCTGTAGGGTTCAATATTGAGTTGGCCCACCCTTTGCAGCTATAACAGCTTCAACTCTTCTGGGAAGGCTGTCCACAAGGTTTAGAAATGTGTCTATGGGAATGTTTGACCATTCTTCCAGAAGCACATTTTTGAGGTCAGGCACTGGTGTTGGACGAGAAGGCCTGGCTCACAGTCTCCGCACTAATTCATCCCAAAAGGGTTCTATCGGTTTGAGGTCAGGACTCTGTGCAGGCCAGTCAAGTTCCTCCACCCCAAACTCGCTCATTCATGTCTTTATGGGCCTTGTTTGTGCACTGGTGCACAGTCATGTTGTAACAGAAAGGGGCCATCTCCAAACTGTTCCCACAAAGTTGGGAGCATGAAATTGTCCAAAATGTCTTGGTATGCTGACCCCTTAAGAGTTCCCTTCTCTGGAACTCTAATAACAAGCGTACACACGATCGGTTTTACCAATGAAAACAGTCCGATGGATTTTTTTCATCAGACAAACCGATCGTGTATGGGCCCCATCGGTCTTTTTTCCATCAGTGTCAAAAAATAGAACATGTTTTAAATTTTTCCAATGGATAAAAAACCGATAGCAAATTCCCATCGTCTATGGGCAAGTCCATTGGTTAAAAAACCCACGCATGCTCAGAACCAAGTCGACGCATGCTCAGAATCATTGAACTTCATTTTTCTCGGCTCATCTGAGTGTTTTACGTCACCGCGTTTGGAACGGTCGGTTTTTTGACTGATGGTGTGTAGGCAAGACTGATGGAAGTCAGCTTCATCGGTTTTCCGATGGAAAAATCCATCGGTTTAAAAACCATAGGAAATCCGATTGTGTGTACAGGGCTTTAGGGGCCAAGCCCAACCCCTGAAAAACAACCCCAAACCATAATCCCCCCTCCAGCAAATGAGTTGAAACAGTGCACAAAAGAAGGTCCATAAAGACATGGATGAGCGAGTTTGGTGTGGAGGAACTTGACTGGCCTGCACAGAGTCCTGACCTCAACCTGACAAAACACCTTTGGGATGAATTATTGCTGAGACTGCAAGCCAGGCTTTCTCATCCAACATCAGTGCCTGACCTCACAAATGTGCTTCTGGAAGAATGGTCAAACATTCCCATAGACACACTCCTAAACCTTCTGGACAGCCTTCCCAGAAGAGATGAAGCTGTTATACCTGCAAAGGGTGGGCCAATTAAATATTGAACCCTACGGACTAAGACTGGGATGCCATTAATGTTCATGTGCGTGTAAAGGCAGGTGTCCCAATACTTTTGGTAATATAGTGTATGTTTTTTTACAAAGTATGGTTTTAAAACAGGTTTGAATCTTTATTTGTGCATTTTCGGATGTTGAATCACAGTTGAAAAACATCAAATTAGGGGATTTTATAAAGAGCCACAAATTTTAGTTAAAGTTCCATGTGACAGAAGCAGCTGAACCATGCGCCAAAAGGCTGGGTTTCTTTGGATTATCCAGATTTTCTTAATCTCCCGGGTCCCGTAAGAATATTCACAAGACCCATGTGGCTGAGTCAAAATGTGCAATATCCTTAGCCAGTCCGGAGATGAAGCTCCATCTAAGTGTGATCGGATGGGAAACATACTGAATGTGTTAATGCTCTGACTGTGACTCAGCGACATCTCATTTCATAACAACACACAGTGTAGATCAAAAGTCAGTTCCATGTCTCGTGCTTACTTTTCCCCTGCCGGGATAAATATTCATGGCCAAATGCGTACGCCATGTAAGATGATAGCACCTTCAAGGGAAGCTGCAACTGGTTTATGATCAACTTTATTTATGTTTTCTTGAAAGTTTACAATTTCATAAACTGGTGTTTTATATCAAATTGTATTTATTTGTACAAAAAGAAATAAACATTTATTACAAGGTACATGCATGAACATGAGTTCGCACACTGGGTCTTCGAATAAGAAAGTCAGGCACTGTCGGCAAGCTTTTTGGCAGCCCCTGCAGACTGAGCACGTCTACTCTTCACCATTGTCACCATTAGAAAGCCAGTCTAGAGCATGTGCATGTAGACAAGAAGTGCCTGAAAAGGGTTTGGAGGAGAGAAGCAACTCTGAGATGTAAAATAAGATTAAAAAATTGGTTAAACAAGAATTTTATGAAATAAAGGCAATTTTTGTGAAGCGGTGGGGTTGATTTACTAAAACTGGAGAGTGTAAAATCTGGTGCAGCTGAGCATAGTAGCCAATCAGCCTCTAACTTCTGCTTGTTCGGTTAAAGGGGTTGTAAAGGTACATGTTTTTTCACCTTAATGCATCCTATGCATTAAGGTGAAAAAACATTTGACAATACCGCCCCCCTGGCCCCTCGAAAGTCCCGCGCTCGCTCCCGTCATCTTCCGAGTTCCTGAGCACGGCCGTTGATTGGCTACACTGGATGGATTGAAAGCAGCGCAGCCATTGGCTGGCGCTGCTGTCAATCACATCCAATGACGCGGCGCACCGGGGGCGGGGCCGAGTGATACAGTCGGCGGCTATGGCCGCCGCTGTATCACGGGAGCGCGCCCGCAGTAACTCCACACCATGCGAGCTCGCTCGCATTATGGTGTGGATTCCTTGCGGGGAGGAGCTGAAACAGCCGCCGAGGGACCCCAGAAGACCAGGATTGGGGCCACTGTGTGCAAAACGAGCTGCACAGTGGAGGTAAGTATAACATGTTTGTTTTTTGTTTTTTTAAACGGGAACCTTTAGGGCTCTTTCACACGGAGGTCCGTTCAGGTCCGCCTGTCAGTTTTTTAGGCGGACCTGAAACGGATCCTCCATGCACCCCTATGGAAGCACGGATGTCAGCGGTGACATGTCCGCTGACCTCCGCTCCGCTCCGAAAAAGTGTGACGGAGGAAAATCCTATTTTTCCTTCCGTCTGCGGAGCGGATCGGATGACAACGGACTCTACGGTCTGTCGTCATCCGATTCCCCATAGGGGAGAGCGGCGCTCTGACAGGGCGGTCCCTGCACAGTGTGCGGGGACCGCCCAGTCATCCGTCGGCTCAGCGGGGATCAACGGAGCGATCCCCGCTGAGCAAGCGGAGCTTCACGGGGCAGATCTTCACGGATCCGCCCCGTGTGAAAGAGGCCTTAGTGTTCCTTTAAGCTTTGACAAAAAACCTGGAAGCTGATTGGTTTCTATGCAGAGCTCCACCAGATTTTGCACTCTCCAGTTTTAGTAAATATACCCCATAGTGCTTTTGCAAAGTGAATACTATCCAACTAGGGTTTAGATCTACTTTAACCACTTGCTTACTGGGCACTTAAACCCCCTTCCTGCCCAGGCCAATTTTCATCTTTCAGTGCTGTCACGCTTTGAATGACAATTGCGCGGTCGTGCAACGTGGCTTCCAAACAAAATTGATGTTCTTTTTTTCCCACAAATAGAGCTTTCTTTTGGTGGCATTTCATAATCTCTGCGGTTTTTATTTTTTGCACAATAAACAAAAAAATAGCGACAATTTTGAAAAAAACACAATATTTTTTACTTTTTGCTATAATAAATATCCCAATTTTCTTTTAAAAAATTATTTTTTTCTCAGTTTAGACCATATGTATTCTTCTACATATATTTCTACACATAAGCGTATAGAGATTGGTTTGCGCAAAAGTTATAGCGCCTACAAAATAGGGGATAGTTTTATGACATTTTTTTTTTACCAGTAATGGCGGCAATCTGCTTGATTTTTGTCAGGACTGCGATATTGCGGCGGACAGATTGGACACTTTTGACACTATTTTGGGACCATTCACATTTACACAGCGAACAGTGCTATAAATACGCACTGATTACTGTATAAATGTGACTGGCGGGGAAGCAGTTAACACTAGGGGGCGATCAAGTGGTTAAATGTGTTTCCTAGGGAGTGATTCTTACTGTGGGGGGAGGGGGCTGACTGGGGGAGGTGACTGATGGTTGTCCCTATGTACAAGGGACACACCATCGGTCTCCTCTCCCTGACAGGACGTGGATCTCTGTGTTTACACACAGAGATTCACATCCCTGGCTCTGTAACTGCCGATCGTTGGTACCTGGCGGACATCGCGGCCGCCAGGCACGCGCATCGGCACCCGCGTGACACGGCGGGCACAGATTTTCCCCGATGCGCGCCCGTGGTGGCGCGCAACGAGAAAGTAAACAGGAGGACTCCAGGGACGCTCTCCCGGCAATTGAGTGCTGCAATGCAGTTTCTTTTGCCAATAGCCCGGGCGCCAAGTGGCTAAAACCAAACTTATTATTATTATTACTGGCACTGTTATTATTAATATTATTACTGGCACTGTAATTATTATTATTATTATTACTGGCACTGTTATTATTATTATTATTATTATTACTGACCAGTGGCGGCTGGTGCTCAATATTTTGGGGGGGTGGAAAACCCTCCACGCTCACATGAGAGATGAACGGGAAGGCAGCGATCCCTGCACCCTCCTAACCACTCCCCCCCTGTGGGAGATGGACGGGAAGAAGGCAATCCCCCAACCCCCCCACATGGGAGACAGACAAAAAAGGGGGCGATTAACCCCTCCACCCGCAGGAGATGGACGGCAGAGGCCTCCTTACCTTAGGTGGCAGATGACAGGGGTCTCGCTCCATGCTCCTCGCTCCGGGGCTGTTGGTTCTCCTCTCGGCCATACAGGAAGTGAAACCGATTGGCTGGGAGTCCTAAGACTCCCTGGCCAATCGGGTCTCAGGACCTGCTTCCTGATTGGCTAATTCGCTATTGTCACACAACTGGGTGGTCTCAGGGCGCAGTGCTCTGTGCCCCGATCCCACCCTTTTTTGAAGCCAATTAGAGCTTCAGGCTCTAATTACGTGTGTAGCGATACCCTCAGCTTAAGCGGGCCGCAAGGTTTGATTTGGGCCCTGAGTACAGCTCTCCAACCCACCGGCAATCGGCTCTACCCACTCTGGCACAGCTAGTCTAAAAGATACACACATATATCCTTATACTTTAAGAGAGAGATTCAAACATAGAACAGTAATAAAGGGATAACGGATTTTACTTCTTGTTATGCAAAGAAAACACACAGCAATGACAATATGATTTTTAACTTGTATGCAGAGCCCTGCAATGACAGTCACATTACACCATAAGAATAAAGGGGGGGGAGTAAAGGAACGCCACGTGGGGCGACCGTTAACTAGGTACCCTATGGTACAACAGCTAAATGTATACCTAACGGATCAGGCCTGATCCCTTACTCTAAAACTTAGTCCTGTAAGAATAATGGATTCTTCACCGGCTTGCTGTAGAGGTGGTGCACATAAGAATAATAAACACTTTGTAATCCAACAGGGAGAATCTGAACAACTGACCGTACTTCACTAGAGATCCTCTGGATCAGTCCTGCTGCGGATCTCCAGTGAGAGTCTTAAAGTGAGGTGGTAGGCCTCGGCAGTCTATAGGCACAGTACTATAAACAGGTTATTGGATGAGCTTTCGCTCAGCTCACCCTCCGGACGCGACCCGTCCGGGACTTCCACCGGCTGTGTCGTCACTCGCACACAGCGGTTGCTGCCATCGGGTCTCCGATCCAATCTAGGCTGCAGGCAGGAGATGTTGGATGCCACCCAGGCTCGCAAAGGGTGGAAGGCTCTTTGGTTCGCTGTAAGGAGTCCCCAGGCTTCAGGCCCTCACACAGCACAGCTCCGCACAGGTGGATCAGTCTCAGCCGTCCCGTGTCCAAAGAGAGCGAGTCAGGCCTCGCCCCTTCCTTATATCACTTTCCCCATGAGTCTCTGGGGCATAACCCAGAACATCCGGTGAACAGTGGAGCTCTGGGAACCGTAGTTCTTTCTCCTAATTAAGAGGGAAACACCCCGCTACACACTCCCCCCACTGAAACTCTTTGGTCCCCAAAGATAAACAATTTAACAACAATTCTGAACCAATTTACTGAATGCGGAGTATGATGTTGGTACAGGGAATTTCCACCAAAACTCAGAGGTGGGGTTCCCTATACCACAGGTCACACTAGCATGGGTGGCCTGTCTAACTGTGCCAGAGAGTGAGCTGGGGTTGCCTTCCACCAAATGAACAGTGGAAGGATCTGAGCACTCAGTACTTCTTCTGGCAGTGGCAACAGAGTCCTCTGAGCTTTTTCCCAATTGAGGGTAGGCTAATCTCCTGGGAGGCCTCACGACTCTGTAAGTTCTTTGCTCCCTTGGGACTTCAGGCTCAGGTACCACAGGCTCTGCGTCAGGAACACTTTCTGACATCATCACTGATTCTGGGGCCTCTTCCTCCTCTGCTTCTGAGTAAAGGCCCGGAATATCTTCCCAGCATTCAGGCACATCACTGGATGGAATGAACTCTGTAGCCTCTGGGTTCAGGGTCCCATCCTGTGTATCTTCAGTGGGTGGAAGGTCTATGGCGGAACTCCCTGGAGTTGAGGAGGGCCATAGCCACTCAAGTTCTCCCCTCCCATCTTCACTTGGTTGGGAAGCCTGTCCATCCCTAGCTCGGAGGGTCTGAGACCGAGTGTTGGGTCTGGGGGTATCCAAGATGGAAACAGATTCCGGCAGGTTCTTCACTGAAGGTATCCTGACTGCCTCTTTAAGTGGGAGTAAGTGATTTCGGTGCCAGGTTTTCAAGGGTCCCACTCTCCCCTCTGGCTTTAACTTATACACCGGTAGTCCAGGAAGTTTTCTACAAATGACATAAGGCTCGGACCTCCATCTATCAGCAAGTTTATGCTTCCCTGGGATCCCTAGGTTGCGTAGCAGCACACGGTCTCCAGGCTGCAGGTCTTGCACTCGAACCTTCAGGTCAAAGTTCCTTTTATTTCTGACTCCTCTCCGGTCTGAGGCCGCTTGGGCTTGTTCATAGGCCGCTTTCAGTTTATACCTAAGTCGGTCCACATATTCTTTGTGGGAGGTAGCAGAGGTATAGTCTAGGGAAATGCCAAAGGCCAGATCCACTGGCAATCTTGCTTCTCTCCCAAACATGAGGCGGTAGGGAGAGTAACCCGTCACATCACTGGTGGTGCAATTGTAGGCATGCACCAAAGTGGATATGTGTTGACTCCAATGCTGCTTCTTCTCTGTCTCCAGAGTCCCCAGCATGTTTAACAAAGTCCGATTAAACCTCTCAGGCTGGGCATCTCCTTGTGGATGATAAGGGGTAGTCCTGGTCTTTTCCACTCCCAGGGAGTCCAATAGGTTCCGGATCAGGCGACTCTCAAAGTCCCTTTCTTGGTCGGAGTGGATTCTCTGTGGTAATCCATAGTGGACGAAGTATTTTTCTAGAAGCACCTTAGCTACAGTGGAAGCCTTCTGGTCTCTGGTGGGGAACGCCTGTGCATAACGGGTGAAATGATCGGTTACCACCAGAACATTTCCCAATCCACTCAAATCGGGTTCGAGGCAGAGAAAGTCAATGCATACCAGATCCATTGGGCCTTGACTCTGTAGGTGGCCCATTGGGGCAGCTTGATGGGGTAGAGTCTTCCTCTGGATGCATCGTGCACAGGAGTGGCAATATTCCTCCACTTCAGCCCTCATACAGGGCCAATAGAACCGGCTTTTGACAAGTTGGAAGGTTCTTTCAGCTCCCAGGTGACCATGCTGATCATGTAAGGCAACCAGCACAGTCTCTCGATGCTTCTCTGGGAGAAACAACTGCCATTTATCCTCGGAGTCATCAGAGGGGCCCCTTCGGTAGACCACTCCCTGATGGACCTGTAGCTTGTCTAGCTCCCTCCATAGCAGACGAGCCTCCTTGGAGGGGTGATGTCGAAGTTTCTCTGGACTCTCGTTTTCCAATGCTTCAAAGACCAATCTCCCTATGGGGTCTTCCAATTGGTCGCACCTCAGTTCCTTCTTAGACAGCTTCGACAAGCATTCCTCTTCAAGTTGAGTCACCCCACAGTAGTGTTTTGGAACTCCCACTGTGGTAACTCCTATTTCCTCTGCTCTGGAGCCTCCTCGGGCTTGGAATTCAGCTCCTTGACAAAGAGCCCGCACCCCGTCCGGTGCTACCTGAGTCCAGTCCTCCCAGTCATCAGCCATGGCATGAGATCTTCGGGACAGGGCATCTGCATCCCTATTTCCAGCCCCTGGTCTGTACTTCAGACTGAAGTTGAACCCAGATAATGCAGCTAGCCACCTGTGTCCTGTGGCATCCAACTTGGCAGTGGTGAACAGGTAGGTCAGGGGGTTGTTATCTGTTTTCACTGTAAACTCTGCTCCATAAAGGTAGTCTCTTAGTTTGTCCACAACTGCCCATTAGAGGGCCAAGAACTCCAACTTATGGGTGGGGTAGTTTTTCTCCGAGGGGGTCAGACTTCGACTCACATAAGCCACTGGTCGCATTTGCTCTTCATGCTCCTGATAGAGCACTCCCCCTAGGCCTTCATGACTAGCATCAACATGTAACTCGTAGGGTCTGGTGGGATCAGCATAGGCCAATACTGGGGCCGTGGTGAGGCTCCTCTTCAAGGTTCTGAAGGCCTCTTCACACCTGGGGGTCCACTGTTCTTGAACCGACTCCCCGGGTCTTCTAGGGCCCAAGCCATCCTCTTCCCCTTCAGTCCGGAGCAGTTCATTTAAAGGCTTGGCAATACGGGCAAACCCATCCACAAACCTCCTATAATAGGAGCAGAACCCCAGGAAAGATCTAAGTTCGGTGACTGTTGTGGGTCTTGGCCAGGAGGTAACCGCCTCCAACTTCTCAGGATCAGTCGCCACCCCTTTTTCAGACACTACGTGTCCCAGATAATTCACCGAAGACTGGTAGAACCGACACTTCTCGGGGGAAAGCTTCAACCCCTCTTCACTAAGTCTCCTCAGCACTTTCTCCAATCGGGCCTCATGTTCCTCCAGAGTTCTCCCGAAAACAATGACATCGTCCAGGTACACTAGGACTTCTATGAGGTTCATGTCTCCGACAGTCTTCTCCATGAGTCGTTGGAAAGTAGCTGGGGCTCCAGATAGGCCCTGGGGCATTCTGTTAAACTCAAAGAATCCCACAGGAGTTATGAAAGCGGTCTTTTCCCTATCCTCTGGGTGCATGGGAATTTGATAGTACCCGCTCTTGAGGTCCATCACGCTGAACCACTTAGCTCCAGACAAACTCTGTAAGGCGTCCTCTATCCTTGGCGTGGTGTACTGATCAGGGGTGGTCCTCCTGTTGAGAGTTCTGTAGTCAATGCAGAGCCTCAGCGACCCATTCTTCTTCCTGACCACCACTATTGGAGAGGCATAAGGGCTTCTGGACTCTCGAATCACCCCAGTCTTTTTCAGTTCTGCAAGCTGTTCTCTCAGATCCTCCAGATCTGCCAGCGGAACCCGCCTGACTCTCTCCCTGAACGGTTTGTCTTCTTGCAGGCGGATGCGGTGGGTAGCACTCCTCGCACGCCCCACATCGAATTCATCTTTTGAGAAAATCTTCTCCCATCTAGTCAGCTGGGCCTTGGCTCTCTCCTTCCAGGCCCCAGGTAAGTTCGGGTTCTCAATGGAAAGTTTTTCCCAAACATCTCCTTCTTCACCCGCTTGCTTCACTTCTGACCAGCTGACTGGGACAGCAGGACTCACCTGTCCCAGCAACATCCGGGCAGGTATCTCTATGGCCCTTCCTGTAGAGTTCCTTACACTCACCGGGACTCTTCCCCTGGCTTTCTTCAAGGCCTTGATTGGAATCACTTCCGGTATCACTTCCAGGCCTGAGTGATCTTCCCTTGGGTCAGATTCCAGCATGACAAAGGGGCCAGGCTGCTCCCAGGTGAGCTTCACAGTGGCCTTGAGGCAAGCCACCTGTCCGGGCTGCAGCACCACTCCTTCTCTCCCCAGTCTCCACACCTTCCCTATCCCCTCTCCTGGGGTCTTCTGCTCCAACACTAACCGTTGGTAGGCTGTCTTCAGCATGGGATGGATGTTTGGATCTTGATGGCTCCTCATCTTCACCAGGGGGGTCAGAAGTCTTCTCACTAGATCCGTATTGGTGCCTATGATGAGGGACATCTGGTTGGCCCCGGGTGGTCTAGGACACACAACCGCCAGGGTGTCGAATACTTCTGTCTTCCCAGCCACAGAGGGGTCGAATGTCAGCTTTATGGGTAGATAACCATCATAAGGGAAACTCTGCGTTCCCAGGCCCCATATCTCCAGCTCTTCTATCTTCCGTATAGGCAAATGGCTTAAGTGCCTATCATAGAAGTCTCTATACAATAAAGTCACTTGAGCTCCAGTATCCAGAAGGGCCTTTGTATATACTCCTTCCACCTGGATAGATACCGTGGGGGACGGGCCGACCAATTCTTCTGGGTACGGCCGGGTTGAGGTCACTCTCTTCTGAGAACTTGTCTTCATCCAGTTGGTTTTTGACTTTGTTCTCCCCTGAGCCTGGTATGCATTGACCCTCGCCACCCTAATGGGGTTACAAACCCGCTGAGGGATGTTATTGTCTCTTGGTTGTAGGCATTCCTTCTTGGGAGTGCTAAATTTCTTCTGAGGGGTCTTGTCCCCTCTCTCTGGTGTGTATCTTGGTTGAGAGACCCTAAATTCCTTCTCAGGGGTCGTGTTTTCTCTCTTCCTCTCCCTTCTATTCAGTTTGGAGCTCACTGAAAGAGATGGGCACCCGGTTGACTCCCTCACCGGGGCCCTCTGGCGTTTCCCGCCGGCTGGCGATTATCCATTTTCTTCTTCTTAGGACTGGAACACCTACTGGCAAAGTGGCCACTGCCTCCGCAGTTGTAGCATAACATCTCTTCTCGGTCCCGAGTGGGACTCGGTATTGACGTATCTGGGAACAACTCCTTTCTGGGGCTTGGTTTCTCTGCTCCACCTTGACCTTTCGCCATTATAGCAGTCATCATCTCCATCATCTGGGACATCTGCAACTTCAAAGTGTCCACCTCCGCTCCCCTATCGGGAGTCATGGCCGGTGTAACTATTGCTACCGGCTGTTTGACGGGCTCTATCAGGCGTTCTTTTTTTTTTTCTTCCAATATAGCCTCTTCCTCTCTAATCATTCGGATGAGGTCAGGGTACTCCAGATTCTTCCCATCCTGCCGGGCACGCAGTGTCCATGCAATTGGATCCATGGGTTGAGCTCCCCTCACTACCTGTTGAGCACGGGCCTCATCTACTTTCTCTGGGCTGATCCCCTTCTTTAGGATCATCCTATGCAGTATTTTGTCCAGGCGTCCCATATAGTCTGATAGTTTCTCACCTTCCTTCTGGTAGCAATGCTCCAGCTGATAAACAAGCTCCGTGACTTTCTCTGTCCCACCAAACACATTCTGTAACACATCGAGGCACTCTTGTGCAGTACAATCTGCCTTGCTCATCTTCAGGTTGCGTACGGCCTCTAGAGCAGGCCCTTTCAAACTTTCCACAATCCTCTGTTTCTTTCTGCGGACCGGAACTTCCCATTCCTCTAGTGCCTGAGTTGCGCTGTCTAGCCACTCCTCAAATCCCTCTTCTTCCAAAGGTACTGGTTTCCTCCCTGAAAACATCCGGAGTTTCCTGTACCCCGACATCGGGTAATCTGTGGGCTCTTTCTTGCACTGAGCTACAATCTCCCCCAGAACAGCACATAATTCTGCACTAAGGGTGCCTGGGCTTGTCCTGGGACTCTTTGTGTCCTTCTGTGGGGATGACGGGGAAGATGGCTGCGGTGACAGAGTTATTTTTGTCTGAGGGCTGTCTCTTGTGCGCGGCAGCGCATGCAGCAAATGATAGACCTGATCGTCCTCATCTTGTATGCTGTTGCCTCTAAACTGTTCAGGAATTTCTGCCTGCCATTCCAGTAAGACATGTGAAAGTCCACCACTAGTTTTCACATCTATCACCCATGGTTTGTGAATCGGTGATAGGGACATTATGAGTTGTATCATTGCTTGTGTCTGCCATATCCCCGGGAGTTCTATAACTGCCGTCCTGGCTGGGTCTACGCCCCATCTCTTGTACCACTGTCCCACCTCTATCGGGTCCATGCCGGTAGCTTCTGGCGGTTTCACCGCTGTCTCAGTAATCCCGGATGTACGAGCCCCCACGTGTAGCGATACCCTCAGCTTAAGCGGGCCGCAAGGTTTGATTTGGGCCCTGAGTACAGCTCTCCAACCCACCGGCAATCGGCTCTACCCACTCTGGCACAGCTAGTCTAAAAGATACACACATATATCCTTATACTTTAAGAGAGAGATTCAAACATAGAACAGTAATAAAGGGATAACGGATTTTACTTCTTGTTATGCAAAGAAAACACACAGCAATGACAATATGATTTTTAACTTGTATGCAGACCCCTGCAATGACAGTCACATTACACCATAAGAATAAAGGGGGGGGGGTAAAGGAACGCCACGTGGGGCGACCGTTAACTAGGTACCCTATGGTACAACAGCTAAATGTATACCTAACGGATCAGGCCTGATCCCTTACTCTAAAACTTAGTCCTGTAAGAATAATGGATTCTTCACCGGCTTGCTGTAGAGGTGGTGCACATAAGAATAATAAACACTTTGTAATCCAACAGGGAGAATCTGAACAACTGACCGTACTTCACTAGAGATCCTCTGGATCAGTCCTGCTGCGGATCTCCAGTGAGAGTCTTAAAGTGAGGTGGTAGGCCTCGGCAGTCTATAGGCACAGTACTATAAACAGGTTATTGGATGAGCTTTCGCTCAGCTCACCCTCCGGACGCGACCCGTCCGGGACTTCCACCGGCTGTGTCGTCACTCGCACACAGCGGTTGCTGCCATCGGGTCTCCGATCCAATCTAGGCTGCAGGCAGGAGATGTTGGATGCCACCCAGGCTCGCAAAGGGTGGAAGGCTCTTTGGTTCGCTGTAAGGAGTCCCCAGGCTTCAGGCCCTCACACAGCACAGCTCCGCACAGGTGGATCAGTCTCAGCCGTCCCGTGTCCAAAGAGAGCGAGTCAGGCCTCGCCCCTTCCTTATATCACTTTCCCCATGAGTCTCTGGGGCATAACCCAGAACATCCGGTGAACAGTGGAGCTCTGGGAACCGTAGTTCTTTCTCCTAATTAAAAGGGAAACACCCCGCTACACGTGCTTTAAAAAAAACATAAAAACATTGAAATCCATGAGTCCAGCGCCCTGCATGGACTGCTGCCATTGTTACTCTTATTATTATACAGAATTTACGCCTCCTATATTATTACTGTAATACAGCCAGACTCCATAATCAGAGTAATAACCATCTTCTTTTTATTTATACAGCTGATCTGTAGGCAAATTAAAAAAAGACAACTTAATGCAGCTCTGTAAACAATAATACATCATTAAAAATTTTTTTTAAATCTAAGCAGTGTAAGTACCTTTGAGCCTCTTGCAATTCCTGAATAGCAAAGCTGGAGTGTAAAAAGAAAGAAGCAGCACAAGGAGGCAATCAGTTCATGTTCTGACATGAAGCGAGCTGATAGAAAAGCAGAGTGATAGAGAAATAAGCTTATCACTGTGCTGCTTCTTATTTCAATGTCCAGTCACAGGCTGAGGTGGGTACAGGATGACCTTTGGATTGAATGTAATTATTACAAAAAGGTTTTTTTTTGTTTGTTTGTATCTGTTAATTGGCTATTTATTTTTATCCTGTTATTTTTGGCTGAAGTCATCCTTTAACCGTAGGGATGAAGCAATCTGCCCAGCTTCAGCTGGCATTGGGGGTTTGTCGAATCCAGCTTGGAATCTTCACGGCTAGCTATTATGGAAAAAAGGATATGGAGAACGTTTTACAAAGTAAAACAATGTTTTTTTTTAAATCCCATAAAGCCAAGAGAGGGTTCTTTTAATGCAACTTCAACTATGACATGGAAAAAAACTCAGTCCTTTAAATTACATGCTTGGAAGAAGCCTTTAAGCTGTGTGTGGTGTTACAGAACAGTCCGATTTTCACAGACAGCATCAAAGACATTGTAGCTTGGCATTACATATTTTAGATATGTAAATGATTTTTTTAACTGTTACATTTATCTTGGCCTAACTACAGCAACAGCACCCCAAGCTGACTCATTTTAACTTGAAAAGAAGGCTTTTAGGTAGTTTTGGCGGCAACATATGATTTTTATCAAGCAGTAATAAGCCTAGCTAATAGACTAGTGAAAGTAACTGCCCACAACGTTGCACAAATTAGCCAATGATAAAACAGTTTAATAGTTTAGTTTTTGAGCTTTCTCACAGCACCACACTGTATTGTTTTAAAATGTCCCCAAACCCCCTTCCATCTGCATATCTCTAATTAATTATTCCCAAAATATTCAAAATATAGATTTTAGGTGTATGCTTGGTAGAAATATAAGCACATGGACAGTAGCTTCAAATATTGTACAGTGGCTTGAAATTGTAAGCAGCTTGGTTAGGCCGAAATAGAAGAAAGAGTGAGAGACAAGCCAGGTTGTATTTTGAAATAAACATAAGAGTGTATTATTCAATAGGCACAACATATTTTTGATACTTTGAGGTGCAACGTAGGATTTATCCTGCAGAGACCATCGAAAAAGAAATTTAGCAGCTGAGATCCAGCTACAGAAGCAATGTGTGGCACATTTACAGTGCTGGAGAACCAGAATAAGCCCAGAGAGGTGGTTTAAGCTGGTAACAGTGGCGGGTATGATTTTTTTTGTGGTGGAAGGAGGAGGAAAGGGAGGGGAGGGAAGATTACAATCAAAAGTTTAGTCTCAGCAGCAGGGGTATTGTAGTCATTGGTAATCCAAGACTGGTTCATTTTAATGAGAGTGAGCCAATCCACATTTTCAAGGGACAGACAAATTTTCTTCTCTTTAACAAGATCTCCTGCTGGGCTAAAAGCCCTTTCCGATTGTACACTGACTGCGGGACAATCCAAATGCTCCAGGGCATGCTATGCAAGCTCCATCCAGTGGTGCACTCAGGAAACCCAATAGTCTTTGAGGTCCTCACTTCTGAGAGTGTCCACATCAGCCATGGACTCAATGTAGTCAGTAATCATGTGGTTTAGGTGCTGCCTGTGAGTGCTGCCTGCATCCAGGCCTGTCCACTGTGATTTAGAAAACTTTTGAAATACCTGCGACACCACTGCCCCTCCTTTCGGAGATCATAGAATCAGAAGTATGTTGGTCATCAGAGGGAATCCTAGCAAATAAATTCTTACTCAGAATCCCCTAAAAGTGCCACAATTTGGGCTCCCTTTGGGATGGTTACAGTAAATCAAAAATTAACCTTTGTATCTTCTAATAGGGTAACCACCCAATAGTGGGCCTTATCTTTGATTATCCAAATCCTGGGGTACTTGGGCAGGCTTTTGAACATAACATTTTTGCCACATTTGCCACAAATTGCCTTCAGCAGAGGTCCTCAAATACTCTGTGTCACTGATGACAACCCGTCCTCAATATTCTTATCCCACCCATGTACAACTCCCGGGGTTTGGGAGAGGTGAAATGCCTCCCTATAAGCCTACCCCATTTCCTCCTTCTCACCACTACTACCCCAACCCCTCCTTCTCCTCTTATTCCTCCTTTGCCTCCCAATACCTCTTCATCAAAGGGATGGAGACAGTAGGCAAAGGATTCTGCTGGCCTATGCCACTTCCTCCTGCTACTATTTCTCCAGTATTTGGTCTATTAGGCCATAGCGTGTGTGTTCCAGGAGGAACATAAGAGTGATGTATCACTATATCCCGCCTCATTGTGGCTCGCCATTTTGGTCTCCTTTTCAAAAGGTGGCAAATCGCTGCATGTAACCCCAAATTCCCTGTCCTTATACCATAATTGCAAAAGTACTAATTGATGGCAAAGTGCTGCTGGTGCAGCCTCTGCAACATGGCCAAAGCTTGTTAGTGCCATTGTCACTCACCACTATGTCTGTCTGAATGTGGTGTAGGTTCAGCCAACTCTCAGCCTGGGTCTGAAGAGCTTCCAGCAGCTCTGGCCCAGTGTGGCTCCTCTGCGCCAGGCATATGAACTACAATACAGCATGGCAGTGTTTATCCTGGGGTATAGCATATGCTCTGGGATGCTTGGTGGAGGGCCTGCTGGTCTGGTGGGCGAGAGTGATTCAGGCAAAAAAAGATCTGCTAAACCCAAACATAGTACTGAACCACATTGAGGTCTGCAGGAGCCAAATACACAAATCCTTTAAAAACATGCTTTGAACGTGTCTTAAATCCTTTAAAAGTGATGTTTTTCTCTTTCTTTAACCACTTCAGCTCTGAAAGGTTTTACCCTCTTCACGACCAGGCCATTTTTTGCTATTTAGCACTGTGCTACTTTAACTGGTCCCTGCACGGTCATGCAATGCTGTACCCAAAAGAAATAAAAATTTTCACCTAAATAGAGCTTTCTTTTGTTGGTATTTGATCACTACTGAGTTTGTTATTTTTTATTATATAAAAGAAAATAGAGCGAAATTAAAAAAAATATATATATATATTTTCCTTCTGCTATAATACATATCCATTAAACAAAAAGATAGAATTTCTCATAAATATAGGCCAAAATGTATTCTGCTACATGCCTTTACAAACTATGGTATATATACTGAAATTTTTAAAAACGGTTTATACTTGTAATGCCGTTGATCAGCGACTTATAGTGGGACTGTGATAGTGCGGCGGACAATGTGACACTAACTGACACTGGCTGGGAGGTACACTAACTGACACTGACAACACCAGTGACACTAAGGGCTCTTTCACACGGGCGGATCCCGTGATGATCCGCCCCGTGAACATCCGCTTGCTCAGTGGGGATCGCTCCGTTGATCCCCGCTGAGCCAGCGGATGACTTGTCCGTCTCTGCACACTGTGCAGAAACGGACCGGTCAGATCGCCGCTCTCCTCTATGGAGGGATCGGATGAAAACGGACCGTCTGTCCGTTTTCATCCGATCCGCAGACGGATCGAAAAATAGGATTTTCCTCCGTCATGCTAAACGGACCATAGCGGAGACTGATGTCATCGGATGTCAGCGGATGTTCATCCGCTGACATCCGCTATCCCATAGGGATACATGTATGTCAGTTTTTCATCCAAAAACGGATGGATGAAAAACGGACATACGGAACGTCCGTGTGATAATACTATACACTGTCACTGTACTAATGACACTGGCTAGGAAGAGGTTAACATCTAGGGACGATCAAAGGTTTAAGGCTGGATTCACACCTATGCAAATTGGATGCGGGTTTCCCCGCATTCAATTCGCATAGCAGGTGATTGTAACTGCCTCTCCATGGAGCCGGTTCACACATCTCCGCAGCGTCTCCAGTGCGAATTGCACAGGAGTTCTGTGCATCTTTTGGTCCGTTTCAGGTCCGAATTCAGCCCAAAATTCAGGCTTAAATCGGACCTGAAACAGTGAATGGGGACGCACCGGACTCCTGCTGTGAGCCGCTGCATGCTGCAATGTGAACCCAGCCTAAAGGTGTAACAATGTGTAATGTGTGTATTATGTGCTGCTTTTTACTAAATATCTGTTTTTTCCCAGAGATTGTTCCCTCTGTACAGGGCCCTGTGTTGTTTGTCAACACAGGCCTCTGGGCTGTGATTGAACACAGCCAATCACTAAATGACAGACCCCTGCCAGCTTGTTTGTAAACAAATGATAAACCTTGGTGACCTCATTGACCAAATATGGTCATGAGTATATTTGGTCAATGGCATCATCCAGTATCCCTGAACCCTTTGCTTACATACAGAAGCTGGAGGGGATTTGAAATTTGTGACAGGAATATATGCATATGAACATCATCAGGCAGAATGGGTCATTATGTCAGCGGGTCTTCAAAATTGACATGGATCCACATTGATGGACGACATGATGACGCTGGATTTACATCAGGGTTCATTGTTTATTTTATTCTTAATATTATTTTTTTATTTTTTTGTGGCTATCTAGGAGCCAAGTTATTCTTTTTTTTTTTTATAATTGAATTTTTTTATTAAATTGTAGTATTTTTTCAATACAAAAATAACAAGAATACCAAGCACTGGAAATCTTACAAGGATCCAATAGCAGTCCATTATGGCGTACACACATTAATTCACTTAGACAACGAATGAAGCCTTCATATCTGCAACTAGGGTCAGCTATAGTATGGTGCGTAAACTACAGGAAAGTCAATCAAACTAGTTGTACAATAACTTTGTAGTAGTTTCCTGAGGAAAGCGTTCCTAAAGGCTTCAAACCCAAAGGGGAAGATCAGATGCCAACTAGTTTCTCATATAAGATATCCAAAAAGCAGCAAGGGAAAGAAAAAAAAAAAAAGAAAAGAAAGTAAGGAAGACAGAAAAGGTAGGGAGTAGGGATGAGCTGAACAACCCCCCGTTTGGTTCGCATCCAGAACATGCGAACAGGCAAAAAATTTGTTCAAACACGCGAACACCGTTAAAGTCTATAGAACACGAACATGAAAAATCAAAAGTGCTCATTTTAAAGGTTAATATGCAAGTTATTGTCATAAAAAGTGTTTGGGGACCCGGGTCCTGCCCCAGGGGACATGTATCAATGAAAAAAAGTTTTAAAAACTACAGTTTTTTCGGGAGCAGTGATTTTAATAATGCATAAAGTGAAACAATAAAAGTGAAATATTCCCTTTAAACTTCTGGGGGGTGTCTATAGTATGCCTGTAAAGTACTGCATGTTTCCCATGCTTAGAAAAGTCCCTGCACAAAATGTCATTTCTGAACGAAAAAAAGTAATTTAAAACTACTCGTGGCTATAATGAATTGTCGGGTGCCGGTGTCTTGTTGAGCTCGTTCCACTATCGATATGGTTCCGAGCTCGACTGCGCAGGTGCTGCTGAACAGCTGGTAAAGCTCTGAGATTTCCGTCGGCTCGGCTTGCGCCTGCGCAGTCAAGAGGGAACCAGATCGATAGGAGGAACCATATGCTCGCCAGCTGTGGACACGCTCGCCCCCCATCCTTCATTACACACGCAGCTTTCTTCTTCACG
This sequence comes from Rana muscosa, assembly GCA_029206835.1. Classification (NCBI taxonomy): domain Eukaryota; kingdom Metazoa; phylum Chordata; class Amphibia; order Anura; family Ranidae; genus Rana; species Rana muscosa. The sequence goes on along the minus strand of JARGYO010005626.1, from coordinate 152,398,672 downwards.
CCGCTGTACAGCAAGGGGCGGCAGGGGGCGAATAAGATCTGATAATCTTGAGCAGTGGCATTTGTTTGTTTATAGTCGAGCCGCTATAGAGCGGCGTGTATAGACAAACTGATTGCACTGCTCAATATCATATCTCATTCTCCCCTTGCCGCCCCTTGCTCTGTACTATAGAGCGGCGTGAAGAAGAAAGCGCCGCATGTAACTAAGCAATGGGAGCGAGCGCGTCGAGGTCAACTGCGCAGGCACTGCAGAACAGCTGTTAAACATCAGCGATTTCCGTCGCCTCGGATTGCGCCGGCGTAGTCCAGCTCGGAACCATACCGATAGGCGGAACCAGCTTGGCAAAACACCGGCAATACAAATAAAAGTCATTGAAAAAACCAGCATGGTTTTCCCCCCCCCAGTCCATTACCAGGCCCTTTGGGTCTGGTATGAATATTAAGGGGAACCCCGAATCAAAAAAAAAAAAGGTGGGGTCCCCCCAAATTCCATTACCAGGCCCTTCAGGTCTGGTATGGATTTTAAGGGGAACCCCGCACCAAAATAAAAAAAATGGCGTGGGGTTCCCCCCAAAAATCCATACCAGACCCTTATCCGAGCACGCAACCTGGCATGCCGCAGGAAAAGAGGGGGACGAGAGAGCGCCCCCCCTGAACCGTACCAGGCCATATGCCCTCAACATGGGGAGGATGTCCCCATGTTGATGGGGACAAGAGCTTCATCCCCATAACCCTTGCCCGGTGGTTGTGGGGGTCTGCGGGCAGGTGGCTTATTGGAATCTGGAAGCCCCCTTTAACAAAGGGGACCCCCAGATTCCGGCCCCCCCTATGTGAATTGGTAATGGGGTACATTGTACCCCTACCATTTCACAAAAGAAAGTGTCAAAAATGTTAAAAACCACACAGACACATAAGCCGATTCTTTACAAGTTATTTGCAAGGACTGGCAATTCCAATGGAGTGAGTGAATAAGCACTGGCTGATCTCTGTGGCTATACTCCTCTGATCTACGTGATCCCACACACTAGCCGATCCTTCATAAGCTAACATCAAGGACACAGTCTACAGGTCGTTCCGTCCACCCTACAAGGGGTAAGCAAAGGAAATCCTATTTTCTTATCGATCCTTCCTCTGTATGTCCTATTAAGACTGCATTCTGCTAGGCTTTAATTGTTACAATCCACGTGTGGTTGATTCTTTTCTATGCAATGGGAGAGATACCATTTTGTTCATTATGCACTGGATATGAACTGTAACTGTAAGTCACCCTCTATGCTGGTTTCAAATTGATTATGGACAGTCTATTGCTTATATTTTTGTGCAATTAGCAATATCCAATTTCAGTTTGTTTTTGATGGTCCCAATTACCTTAGTACAGGTGCCAATTTTCTTATCTTGGTGGTTTGCATTCTGAAGAATTGCGGAGAGTGGTTTTCATCCTCATCACACAGGACTTTTTACTACTGCAGAAATCATTTCAACAATTATGCCCCATTTTTTTGTGTTGTTTAATTTGCCAATTGTTTGAGCTTCTATACATCTACATCAAACAAGTGGACAACCTATGCTGTTCTTTGCACTAAGCAATATAGTAGGGATGAGCCGAACACCCCCCCGGTTCGGTTCGCACCAGAACCTACGAACGGACCGAAAGTTCGCGCGAACTTTAGAACCCTATTAAATTCAATGGACTTGAACGTTCAAAATCAAAAGTGCTAATTATGAAGGCTAATATGTAAGTTATTGTCCTAAAAAGGGTTTGGGGACCCGGGTCCTGCCCCAGGGGACATGTATCAATGCAAAAAAAAGTTTTAAAAACAGCCGTTTTTTCAGGAGCAGTGATTTTAATGATGCATAAAGTGAAAAAAAAGTGAAATATTCCTTTAAATATCGTACCTGGGGGGTGTCTATAGTATGCTTGTGAAGTGGCACGTGTTTCTCATGTTTAGAACGGTCCCTGCACAAAATGAAATTTCTAAAGGAAAAAAAGCCATTTAAAACTGCTTGTGGCTTTAATGTAATGTCTGGTCCCAGCAATATGGATGAAAATCATTGAGAAAAATGGCATGGTTATCCCCCCCCCCCCCCCCAGCCCATTACTAGTCCCTTTGGGTCTTGTATGGATATTAAGGGGAATACCACAGCCAAATTAAGAAAAGGAAAGGCCCTATATACTCTTAACTGCAGTATACAGGCGGTGCAAACAAGACAGGGACTGTAGGTTTATTGTTACGTAGAATCTGTTTGTAATTTTGAACTCCCTGCCTGTGGTATTAGTATGAGAACACCAGCAATTATATTCAGGTAAACTTTAGGTGCACACTGTGCAAAGGACACTAGATCAAAATACTGCAGCTCCCTGCCTGTATTTGTATCAGAACACCAGCAATTGTATTGAGGTAAGCTTTAGGTGCACACTGTGCAAAGAACACTAAAGCTAAATACTGCAGCTCCCTGCCTGTATTTGTATCAGAACACCAGCAATTGTATTCAGGTAAGCTTTTGGTGCACACTGCAAAGGACACAGTACACTAAGTGAAACACTGCAACTAGCACAATCACCTGCCTGCCTGTCAGTATAGAGAATAACAGGAACAGATCTAGCTAAACTGAATACAGTAAATATATATACAACACATAGGATGCATATATATCCTCTACACACTGTAACTGCAGCTAACTGACTCGCCTGTCTGCTCTATCTAACTCAAATCAAATTACACTGTCTCTCTCTCTCTCTGTCTCGTTCCTTTAACCAACGCCAACACACTACACTGGCGGCCTTATACAGTGTGGGGCGTGTACCTACTCCTCTGAGCAATGATTGGCCAAAGCCACCCTGGCTTTGGCCAATTACGGCTCTCTGTACCTACGGCGCTGTGATTGGCCAAGCATGCGGGTCATAGTGCATGCTTGGCCAATCATCAGCTAGCAATGCACTGCGATGCCGCAGTAAATTATGGCCCGTGACGCGCCAATCGAATTTGGCTCGAACAGCCCATAATGTTCAAAATTCGACGAACGGTCGAACAGCCAGTGTTCGAGTCGAACAGCCGATGTTCGAGTCGAACATGGGTTTGACTCGAACTCGAAGCTCATCCCTACAATATAGTAGATACCTGTGTGGTTTTTGGGTTTGAATGTATGCGTAGTTGATGTTGCTATCCGTGTCATGATAACGTTATCGTTATCATTCTTTATTATGTATGGTGGAGGTATCGTTTTTTAACTTTTCTATATGGTGGAATTATTTATAATAAAGTAATTAATATTTTTGCTACAACCAGTTTTGTTCTTCTCTGGAGAATCCTGTCTGGGCTGTACGCCCTTTCGTCGTCTCTTTTTTCATATGCATTACCCTGATTCAGAAGAACACACCTTAATTGAATTACCTACATACAATTTTCAAGGTGTATGGTTTTTTATTTGGGTAGTACAATAATTAATTGTATACTACAGTCACTAGCCACTATTCTTTCTACCCATATTTATATATTAGAGTGATACTTCTTGACTTCCCCCCATTTTTTTCACTTACACTTATATTTGACTGGTTCACAGGGAAAGATTCCTGGGGGAAATCACAGCAAACTGAAAATTAATAGGATTTAACACAATGAAAAGGAAATAATTATTATTGCACTTCAGAATTGAACAATTCATGTAAAAATAGAGGTAGTCCATGCAGCGGACTTTCACATTCTCTGTATCCAACTTGTCAATTATAAAAGAACACTGACCTTTTTCCAGTATTGATTAATATCAGTGACAGGTATCTAGACACATCTGTTCATATGAATTCTGAATGACAGATCTGGAAAGACCCCCTGCCGCTGAACGATCGAGCGAGGAGGCCTACACCAGTCGGAAAAAGACAGAAAAGATGTCTATCAGTGTGTTGGGTCCCACAGGAGGGAAACCAGTACAAAGTGTCAGCAAGGCTGGCGGGGGTGGTCAGTGCTGTAACTCAACCTCTGAAGGTCATATGTGTATTGATGTCACTTCTCATTACAATGGATAAGGCTTCTCAGGCTGCTGGTCAGTCGTGGGACCATTTCACTACATAATACATTTCTTCTGGGGTAAAATATGGAACAGAGCAGTTCTTTCAGGAAAGAATAAAGAAAGAATTTATATTATTTTTATTTTTTATTATTGTTGAAAATATACTTTTTTTTTCAGAGAAGAGCATGGCTCTTGCAAAGACATTATTAAAATATGAAATTGAACCTGTCATTATAACTTTCCCTCTTCTGATTGGCCAGTCCACTTGTTTTCTACCACTGTGCCTGGTCATGTGATTATACAGCTAAGCATTTGATCACATGATGCCTCACCTTCAATCGCATGATCTCTGCTCAAGAGTTTTGAGAAGTGGCCTTTAGGCAAAGCTTGCCAATCTGCTTGTATGCTGAACACCGATCCTCCCCTTCAGCAGATATTTTTGATTAAATATTTAGGCATGGAGCCTGGAAAATCATTTTCTTTAGAGACACCAATATACTAAAGCAGTCTTTCTCAACCTTTTTAACTAGGAGGAACCCTTAAAATAACTTTCAGGTCTCCGGTAGGCATGAGCCGAACACCCCCCTGTTCGGTTCGCACCAGAACATGCGAACAAGCAAAAAATTTGATCAAACACGCAAACACTATTAAAGTCTATGGGACACGAACATGAAAAATCTAAAGTGCTAATTTTAAAGGCTAATATGCAAGTTACTGTCATAAAAAGTGTTTGGGGACCCAGGTCCTGCCCCAGGGGACATGTATCAATGCAAAAAAAAAGTTTTAAAAAACGGCTGTTTTTTCGGGAACAGTGATTTTAATAATGCTTAAAGTGAAACAATAAAAGTGAAATTTTCCTTTAAATTTCGTACCTGGGGGGTGTCTAAAGTATGCCTGTAAAGTTGCGCATGTTTCCCGTGTTTAGAACTGTCCCTGCACAAAATTAAAATTTTGAAGGAAAAAAAGTCATTTAAAACCACTCGCGGCTATAATGAATTGTCGGCTCCCCGGAAATACAGATCAGTTATTGAAAAAAACCGCAGGGGTCCCCCCAAATTCCATATCAGGCCCTTCAGGTCTGGTATGGATTTTAAGGGGAACCCCGCACCAAAATAAAAAAAATGGGGTGGGGTTCCCCCAAAAATCCATACCGGATCCTTATCCGAGCGCGCAACCCAGCAGGCCGCAGGAAAAGAGGGGGGACAAGAGAGCGCCCCCCCCCCCTGAGCCACATGCCCTCAACATTGGGAGGCTGTCCCCATGTTGATGAGGACAAGAGCCTCATCCCCACAACTCTTGCCCGGTGGTTGTGGGGGTCTGCGGGCGGGGCTTATCGAAATCTGGAAGCCCCCTTTAACAAAGGGGAACTCCATATCCCGGCCCCCCCCCATATGTGAATTGGTAACGGAGTACATTGTACCCCTACCATTTCACAAAGAAAGTGTAAAAATTTGTAAAAAAACACACAGACACATTTGGACAAGTTCTTTATTTAAAAATAAAGATAAAAAAAAATAAAAATTCCAGCGATGTAATCCTGTCGATGTCCAACGATGATCCATTCTCCAGCGACGCTGCAGTCTCCCCTCTCCAGCAGGAACTAAACCCCCATGGCGCGTAAGAGGGGGCGGGTTCACCCGTCCTTATCATAGGGAACTCCCGGGGTTCCCAACCCCCTTACATTGGTGGTCAGTGGGAAGAATGTTCATAGAATAGAGGTCAATGAGAAGAATGTTTCTTACATTGGTGGTCAGTGAGAAGAATGTTCCTTACATTGGTGTTCAGTGGAAAGAATGTTACTTACATTAGTGGTTAGTGGGAAGAATACACCACCTAATAATACTTAAAAAACATGATTGGTGTCAGTGGTTACTTATTTCAGAGGCAGAATTTTTGTCTATGCATAAGGAACCCCTAGCAAACTTTGGTGGATCCTAGGGTTCCACGGAACCATGGTTGAGAAAGGCTGTTCTAGTGTTTTCTTTACATCTATTACTATAGCAAGGAAGTTTACTATATGAAGTGGGTTAAATACAGGTCTACTATCTTACCACTTACATGGCGGTGTTGATTTATTATAGGAGTAGAGCATATGCACTATGAATTTAGTGAGTTAAGCCTGGTACACACTGCTCCTTTTTTTTCCGTTGAAACCAGCAGGCTGAACAAAAAAAAACTGACCGCTCAGGAGGAGCCGCTGTACTAACTATGCAATGTTAGTACAGCGCTCTCCAACGCTGAGCTATCGTGTTCTGACAGGGGGGATGGCCCCCCACCAGAACATACCCATCTGTGCTTTTTAGCCGGATGCCAATTGGCAGACCTTTTTCGGTCAATTTTTGGCCATGCCCTGTTTGGCTTCTGTTAGACTGGCTGCCATACACAGGGGCTGAATGTTGGCCAGTTTCTATTGAACCAGCCAATGCCACCCGACATTCAGCCCATGTGTACTAGGTTTCAGGTGGAGTTGTTCAGAATTCATTCATCTAATTGTGTGCACAAATCCTGTTTTTTTTTTTAAAGTTTTCTTTGGATATTGTTTGCAAAGTGAATTTAATTGCACTTCATTCACTAAGTTAAGTCAATTAAGTGTATATCAGAACATATGTATTCAGACGGTTTTACTCTATGTCTAGCATCGCTAACAGTGGCTACTGAAGTACAGATGTGCTAATGAAGGCCTTTTAATTGGGATCATTGTGCTCCCACTGTGGGACTTAGCTTTTTAACTTGCATAAAGGCCTAATCTTATTAAGCTACAATTTCTAAAGAGTTACCAAAATATTTGAGGTGAGACCCTGATTTTCACACCTACACCTTTGACCAGGCTTTTAGAAGGAAACAAAATATATGATAACGACTTAGACATGGAAGTTCAAGTGATTACCCAATAGACATCCTACAGGACCGATGAACATATACAGTGTGTTCTTAAAAATACATATATGTTTAAATTCATATCTTGTTTTGATTTATTCCTTTTTTTATCTTGCAAAAATAAATGTAGCTGCTTCTAGCATTTAAAGTATAACTAAAGACAACTTTTTTTGTTTTAGATAAAATGGATTCACCCTCTCTATTTGTCTTGTTTACCATTTTCATTGAAAATGAAAGTAAAGACAGTCCCAAATTTTGGGTTATCCCCAGAAACATAATAAAGGGGACATTTTTCAATGTGGACACTAGTTTTGGTGACCTGGGGATTCCCTTAATTTTCAAGGATCTCCTCTCACTTCCTGTTTGGCTATGGGACAGAACGTGACGGGAAATCTCTGAAATAGGACACAGATGGCAAAAAAAAAAACCCTAGCTGCCCAAAATAAAAAAATAAAAATGCCTATAGTTCTACTTTAATAAGCATTCCCAATTTTTAGCTGCAGAGAAATTGGTGGTATAATAATTATGTAAAATTAGCTACAGAATCACTACTGGGTTCAGAAACATCTGCGGTTATAAGCCAAAGATAGCAGATGTGGAAGTTACTTGATGCCGGGGCAAAGAGACACTAGACAAATTAGAACTGGTCCTTTTTACTATGCCAATCCAAACAAACCTCTTTTCTACAAACTTTTTGGTTCCAGTGACCCGCTCCAGTAGAGATAAGCAAAATGGCAGTGTTTGAATCTCTAAAATTTCATTCAAAAAAATGGTGACGTTTCAGCAAAATTAGCCATTTTTGGGGAAATACACTGGAGTCAATGAGGAGGGTGAATTTAGAATGGTGGTGCTTTTTTCAAGAGAAGTATGGCCAAAGCTTTTATGACCAAGCAGGCTACAGCCCGCTGTCCGCTGATATCACAGAGCTGCTCCAGGCTCTGGAAGGATCCCAAAAATAATGTCAGCATCCACAGCTGGCTCAGCCTCTCAGCACGCCGCTGAGACCCTTGGAGGTAATCAAAAGATGTTCAAAACCTCTCCCCAAAAAGCCCATGTGAATCCACTGTGAATAATAGTGTGCAAAAGGGGTACACTTAAATAATAATACAAAAAAATTGTGCAGAAGTCACCACATGGCTAATGGCCATTAGCCTCTACACTATCTCACAAAAGTGAGTACACCCCTCACATTTTTGTAAATATTTTATTATATCTTTTCATGTGACAACACTGAAGAAATGACACTTTGCTACAATGTAAAGTAGTGAGTGTACAGCTTGTATAACAGTGTAAATTTTATGTCCCCTTAAAATAACCCAACACACAGCCATTAATGTCTAAACCACTAGCAACAAAAGTGAGTACACCCAAAAGTGAAAATGCTCAAATTGGGCCCAATTAGCCATTTTGCCTCCCTGGTGTCATGTGACAAGGTCTCAGTTGTGAATGGGGAGCAGGAGTGTTAAATTTGGTGTTATCGCTCTCACTCTCTCATACTGGTCACAGAAAGTTCAACATGGCACCTCATGGCAAAGAACTCTCTGAGGATCTGAAAAAAATAATTATTGTTGTACATAAAGATGGCCTAGGCTATAATAAGATTGCCAAGACCCTGAAACTGAGCTGCAGCATGGTGGCCAAGACCATACAGCGGTTAAACAGGACAGGTTCCACTCAGAACAGGCCTCGCCATGGTCGACCAAAGAAGTTGAGTGCACGTGATCAGCGTCATATCCAGAGGTTGTCTTTGGGAAATAGACATATGAGTGCTGCCAGCATTGCTACAGAGGTTGAAGGGGTGGGGGGTCAGCTTGTCAGTGCTCAGACCATACGCCGCACACTGCATCAAATTGGTCTGCATGGCTGTCATCCCAGAAGGAAGCCTCTTCTAAAGATGATGCACAAGAAAGTCCAAAAAAACATTTGCTGAAGACAAGCATTAATGGAACCATGTCCTGTGGTCTAATGAGACCATGGTAAACTTATTTGGTTCAGATGGTGTCAAGAGTGTGTGGCAGCAACCAGGTGAGGAGTACAAAGACAAGTGTGTCTTGCCTACAGTCAAGCATGGTGGTGGGAGTGTCATGGTCTGGGGCTGCATGAGTGCTGCCGGCACTGGGGAGCTACAGTTCATTGAGGGAACCATGAATGCCACCATGTACTGTGACATACTGAAGCAGAGTATTCCAACATGATAACGACCCCAAACACACCTCCAAGGTGACCACTGCCTTGCTAAAGAAGCTGAGGGTAAAGGTGATGGACTGACCAAGCATGTCTCCAAACCTAAACCCTATTGAGCATCTGTGGGGCATCCTCAAATGGAAGGTGGAGGAGCACAAGGTCTCTAACATCCACCAGCTCCGTGATGTCATCATGGAAAAGTGTAAGAGGACTCCAGTGGCAACCTGTGAAGCTCTGGTGAACTCCATGCCCAAGAAGGTTAAGGCAGTGCTGGAAAATAATGGTGGCCAAACAAAATATTGACACTTTGGGCCCAATTTGGACATTTTCACTTAGGGGTTTACTCACTTTTGTTGCCAGTGGTTTAGACAATAATGGCTGTGTTTTGAGTTATTTTGAGGGGACAGCAAATTTACACTGTTATACAAGCTGTACACTCACTACTTTACATTGTAACAAAGTGTCATTTTGTTCAGTGTTGTCACATGAAAATATAGAATAAAATATTTACAAAAATGTGAGGGGTGTACTTATTTTTGTGAGATACTGTATGTTCTTGATTAATATGCAGAGGTTTTTTTTTCTTTTCTCATCAGTGATAGGACTGTGAATATGCTTGTTCTTTTTCTAGGGGGGGGGGGGGTCCTGGCTGAATGGGAGTATTATATGGGCATGGAGCACCTTTTGTCCCTGAAGATAAAATGTGTGGATGTTACAGACTTTTAGTATTCTTTTGACTTCTTAGCATCTGTAATACGGCCATTTTGTACCTGTAAGTGAAAAGCACACATACAATAACCACTTTATTTAATAAAGTCCTAACATATTTAGGCGTCGTCCCCTAGGCTTTGATGTGTTCGTATGCGCATCTCGATAGATAGAGATTTGTTTACAGTACTTGCCGCAAGGATGAACATAAACTTTGGATCACATAAAAAAGTCCATTGTTTTATCACTTAGAATAATGATTGTTTAAAAATCCTCAGGTTTGCTTTTATATTTTTTTTGTTTGCTATGTTCCATAGGGCAAAATGCCCCTAGCTTCCTTTCCTGGAGACTTACCAGGAAGTGAAAGTAAAGCTGGCCATACACTAGTAGAATATCATTTAAAAAAAAAAAAAATGTTTGTAAACATTTGTTCAGTATTTGAATGATTAGTGGTGTCAAATCGACAATGGTTTTTGACTGTAGTGATGAGAACATTGAAGATGCAGGATGGAAATTTTTTCTTGAATGAAATTTTTTTTATTTGTTAATGTGGTTTTCATTCTGAAAAAAATGTACATATTGGGGGTAGGGATGAGCTTTGAGTTCGAGTTGCCTGTTCGCATGTTCGCCGAACAGCGAACAATTTGGGGTGTTTGCGGCAAATTCAAAAAGCCGCGGAACACCCTGTAAAAGTCTATGGGAGAAATCTAAAGTGCTAATTTGAAAGGCTTATATGCAAGTTATTGTCCTAAAAAGTGTTTGGGGACCCGGGTCCTGCCCCAGGGGACATGTATCAATGCAAAAAAAAGTTTTAAAAACGGCCGTTTTTTCGGGAGCAGTGATTTTAATAATGCTTAAAGTGAAACAATAAAAGTAAAATATTCCTTCAAATTTCGTACCTAGGGTGTGTGTATAGTATGCCTGTAAAAAGTGGCGCATGTTTCCCGTGCTTAGAACTGTCCCTGCACAAAGTGTCATTTCTGAAGGAAAAAAAGTCATTTAAAACTCACTCGCGGCTATAATGAGTTGTTGGCTCCCGGCAATACATAGAAAAGTCATTGATAAAAAAAATAAAAAATTTGTGGAGGTCCCCCCAAATTCAATTACCAGGCCCTTCAGGTCTGGTATGGATATTAAGGGGAACCCTGCCGCAAATAAAAAAAAAATGCGTGGGGTTCCCCCCAAATATCCATACCAGGCCCTTCAGGTCTGGTATGGATTTTAAGGGGAACTCCACCCCAAATTTTAAAAAAATGGCGTGGAGTTCCCCCAAAAATCCATACCAGACCCTTTATCCAAGCACGCAACCTGGCAGGCCGCAGGGAAAGAGGGGAGGACGAGAGAGCGCCCCCCCCTCCTGAACCGTACCAGGCCACATGCCCTCAACATGGGGAGGATGTCCCCATGTTGATGGGGACAAGGGCCTCATCCCCACAACCCTTGCTCGGTGGTTGTGGGGGTCTGCGGGCAGGGGGCTTATCGGAATCTGGAAGACCCCTTTAACAAAGGGGACCCCCAGATCCCGCCCCCCTATGTGAATTAGTAAGGGGTACATTCTACCCCTACCATTTCACGAAGAAAGTGTAAAAAAAATGTAAAAAAAACACACAGACACCTTGGAAAAGTCCTTTATTAAAAATAAAAAAAATAAAAACACATTCCAGCGATGTAATCCAATGTTCCGCAGCGTTCCGATGTCCAGCGCTGCAGTCTCCACTCAAAACGTCATTGGCTGAGCAGACCTACACTGCGGAGGATGTTCCCCATCAGGTCCGCTCAGCCAATGACGTAGGCGGGGTCTGAGGTACGAGGGGGAGGGGGCGCCCTCGTATCTCAGACCTCGCCTACGTCATTGGCTAAGCGGACCTGATGGGGAACTTCCTCTTCAGTGTAAAAAAATGAATAGACCCGCCCCTTCTCACGTTCCCCATCAGGAGCGGATCAGTGACATTTCGAGTGGAGACTGCAGCGTTGGACATCGGATCGCCGCGGGACATTGGATTACATCGTTGAAATTTGTTTTTTTATTTTCTATTTTTTATTTTTAATAAAGGACCTTTCCAAGGTGTCTGTGTGTTTTTTTTTTTATTTTTTTTACACTTTCTTCATGAAATGGTAGGGGTACAATGTACCCCTTACCAATTCACATAGGGGGGGCAGGATCTGGGGGTCCAATTTGTTAACCTTCCTAGCGGTATTCCCGAGTCTGGCTCGGGGTGAAGTTTCAGCACCAAAAGCGGTAACCCCGAGCCAGACTCGGGATTGCATCGCAGTGATCCAGGCAGAGTTACTTACCTTGTCCCCTGGATCCTGCGATGCCTCTCCGCTGTGTGATCGAGCTGTCTCCTCGCTCGATTCACACAGTGCCGAGTGCCGCAGAGCTCCGTTCCCTGCGACGTTACGACGCACGGGGACGGAGTTCGGCGCCAAATTCAAAAAAGTTAAAATACAATACACATACAGTATACTGTAATCTTACAGATTACAGTACTGTATAAAAAAAATTACACACCCCCATTGTCCCTAGTGGTCTGTCCAGTGCCCTGCATGCAGTTTTATATAATAAAAACTGTTCTTTTTGCCTGGAATTTGGAGATTGTCCATAGCAACCAAAAAGTGTCCCTTTATGTCAAAAGTGGTTTTAGACCAGCTAGAAAACAGCGATAATAAATTAGAATCACTCGCAGAATTAAGCGTTACCGATTTGTGGGGAAATTCATCATCAAACACTGAAAAACACTTTTATTATTATTATATTATTATTTGTTATAATTATTTTATAGTTATTTATTATATTATAATTTATGATTTTTTTAATGAACTTTATCATACCCGGGATGTCTATTAGACTTTGGTTTGGACAGATTTAAGTAATTTATTCCTAAGAATTACAGGCCTGCAATATAAAACGCCAAATTTCCATGCAGAATAATGGTACCGCTTTCAGCACCTAAAATCTGACAGAATCATACCGCCAGGGAGGTTAAAGGGGTCTTCCAGATTCCGATAAGCCCCCCGCCCGCAGACCCCCACAACCACCGGGCAAGGGTTGTGGGGATGAGGCCCTTGTCCCCATCAACATGGGGGCATGTGGCCTGGTACGGTTCAGGAGGGGGGGCGCTCTCTCGTCCCCCCCTCTTTTCCTGCAGCCTGCCAGGTTACGTGCTCGGATAAAGGGTCTGGTATGGATTTTTGGGGGAACTCCACGCCATTTTTTTTTTTAAATTTGGTGTGGAGTTCCCCTTAAAATCCATACCAGACCTGAAGGGAACCCCACGTCATTTTTTTATTTTATTTTATGCAGGGTTCCCCTTAATATCCATACCAGACCTGAAGGGCCTGGTAATTTAATTTGGGGGGACCCCCACGCATTTATTATTTATTTTTTTCAACGACTTTTCTCTGTATTGCTGTCAGCCGACAATTCATTTTAGCCGTGAGTGGTTTTAAATGGCTTTTTTTTCTTCAGAAATTACATTTTGTGCAGGGACAGTTCTAAGCAAGGGAAACAAGTGCTGCTTTACAGGCATACTATACACACCCCCTAGGTACGAAATTTAAAGGAATATTTCACTTTTTATTGTTTCACTTTATGCATTATTAAAATCACTGCTCCCGAAAAAACTGACGTTTTTAAAACTTTTTTTTACATTGATACATGTCCCCTGGGGCAGGACCTGGGTCCCCAAACCCTTTATAATTAGCACTTTAGATTTTGAACATTCGAGTCCATTGTATTTAATATAAATATATAATAAGGAACAGCAAGAGCTGGTGTATTTGTCCCGACCGGTTTCGTCTGATAAGACTTCTACTGGGGTATGGTATCAGACGAAACCGGTCGGGACAAATACACCAGCTCTTGCTGTTCCTATCACGCTGCCTACTTATACTCTAGAGTGTGGATTTTTGGGATTTCTTTGTTATGCTTTGGAGTTTTGTTTTGGATGTTCATACTGTGTGAACTTTTTATGGATACATTTTTTTAATAAATCTTTTTTGGATTTACACCATGTGGAGCAATTTTTTGTTTTCCATGGTTATGAATGGATAAGGTAGCTGCTACCCGCCTATCCGGATTTTTCCTGGTTGGATTGCCACTGATCCTGGGAGGAGGTATTCTATAGATCTTGGTCGTCTCTACAAAGCCTGGCTGTCTGATCCGTCCACGAAGTGGACAAAGTCTTGAAGATCCACCGCCGTACGGTGTGTTGGATCCATCCCAGCTGGTAAGAGTACCTTATCTCTCTCCCATTGACACAAGGTGAAGGCACTCCCGGGTGTTACCACGTATATCCACATTGAACATCCATATCTACGTATTCTATAACAATCCCACATTGGACTTTGTTCTTTTTGGAACTTTGTCTATTGTTAGACAACTACAGGGACACATACTCATCTGTGATGTCTGATAGAAATATAATTCAAATTTCACTGGTTTAGGATTATCACTCTATTGCTATTTATGTTCCACAACATAATATTTGCACTATATTTTTTGTTGTACACTAATATGTTGGCTAAATACTTGTAATCACAGAAGGATTACAGACACTCATTTATGCTATATATGTATTTCTATATTTTTCACCAATTTTGAAATATATACCAACATGGGTTTTCGAATAAATTAGAATATTTTTCACACCCTACCATATTTAGGACTTTTATCCTAAATTCTCATTAGCGCCACACTTATTATATATTTACACTTAATTAATTAATTTTGTCTGATTTTGGTGTTTGGCTGCTGTTGCTACAATATTTTTGGGTTGGCGCAGTATTATATAATTTTCATTGTATTTAATAGGGTTCTAAAGTTCACGCAAACTTTAGGTCTGTTCGCGGGTTCTGGTGCGAACCGAACAGGGGGGTGTTCGGCTCATCCCTAATTGGGGGGAGATTTGCTAAAACTGGAGCACACAGAATCTGGTGCAGCTGTGCATAGTAACCAATCAGCTTCCAAGTTTGTTTTTTTTTTTGTCAAAGTTTAATTGGATAACATTTTGAGGGTTTTGAAACAAAATGAGTTGACTCGATGATGACAGGATCAAATGCTCTGACAAAAGATTTTTCTTAATTTCTGTATGAATGGAATTCTGCTGGTGTATGGCCAACTTCAATCTCTCCAAAGTAAAGGAAAATCCCCTTCCAAGTAATTGCTGAACAAATGTCCGCATTGGAAAATCCCCCCCCCCCCCCCTATATTCCCATTTCAGTAAAAACTGAAAAATTCCCATCATTTACTATTCCAATAACAAAAGTCTACAGGACTAGAAGAGAGAATGAGTCTTCCCAGCAAGGACAAAGGCAAAGAAAAAAAATTCTATGCACTATCCACATACAAAATTGGGGTTATAGGTACACTTTATTGTCAGGGATTAGATGCAATTCTTGCCTATGACATAGAACAGTGGTCTCCAAACTGCAGCCCAGGGATGGAATGTGGCCCTTTGCTTGCCTTTATCTTCCTCTCAATGATGGGACTATGTTTATGCCCACTGATGCCGAGGCATGTTCTACTCCCACTGGCCACAGCCCGGCCCCCCCAAAGTTTGAAGGACAATAAATTGGCCATTTGCTTAGAAAGTTTGGAGACCCCTGACATAGAATATAGAAATTGATTCATACTGCACTCTGTTCCCTAAACCCAAGGACATGGACAGTGTAATTGGATAAATGACAACAGTTCTCTAAGGACTCGTCCACACAGGCAGCCAGGGAGTGTTAAAAAGCAGATGGTTGAGCTAAAATTTTACCACCCCAAGATCGCCCACCTAAACAGAGAATTGCATCACAGAATTGAACACATGCGGCGGATGCTTCCCGGTAGCTGAAAAAATTAAACATCAGCCGCATTTGGCGGGCAGTGCTGTCACCGTACATATACTATTCAAGTGAATGGGTATGAGCTATACCTATATAATATTAAATGAGGATTTAGCGAAACATCCTCAATTTCCAAAAAAGTCCAAAAAAGATTCTTTGGTCCATAAATCATGCTTCCAAGCCCCAATATGTATAGTATAAACAGATATCGTCCTGCTCATCACATGCCCCCTGTGTTCTGCATGCTTCACCTCGTGTGAAAAGTAAATGTTCCTCTCCAATATTTGACCTTAATGAAGTGTGCTTTTTGTCCCATCCTGGGCTACGTTCAGAGGCGTTTCTGGACCAACTTCACACATCCATCGATAAAAACGCACACTAATTGCTATGGAAATATCATTGCTTTAGTACCTGATCTGCAATATCACCATGGCTCCACCCATATACGCATTACGCCTGTAAACAGGCTTCCTCAGTAGTCTTGCGCTATACCTGCCCTGCAACCTCATGCATTGCAGCACGATGGATTGCTATTTTTGGGATTATAACAGACAGTGGGGAGGAAACATATTGCCTCCTCACTTCCTGGCAAACAACTTCCTAAAAGCGATCCACTGCAGATCACTTTTTAGAGGGGTAGCAATAATTGTTGCACGAGCTCTAAGTGATAAAGATGTGAACAGACTGCTGCAAATAGCATCTATTTACTCGCAGCACAAGGATTTGTGTACTTGTCTTGGTGCACTAGGCTAGCATGAATTTGATAATAAGAATTTATTCAGTAAATAGAAAGTTTTTTTATTCTAAAACTACTACTTGATAAAGATATTAATATTTTAGCACCATGAAATCCTCAATAAGTAAAAGAAATCTATTGAATCTAATTGTTACTTACCTTCGCCCCCTAGTGGACATTTTCTGCTCCCCTGCACATCTCAGCTACTAAGTTAGCTATGACTTTACATGACTTGCTAAATGATTGCTGAATAAAAGACACAATCCCAACAATCAGTAAAAAAAATATAAACCACATAGAAAAAAAGTGCATTTATTCACTTTCCTACGTTTGATATAAGAGAGCCAATGCATCAGTGATATGGGAACTGATCATGGTGAGGCTTCAGTTGTAAACTTTGGGATTGATTGCAGCTGTTATCCAGTCTGCAGGGTTACCAACCGCCAGTAAATTTACTGACAGTTTGTAAAAATGTTTTTACACAAACACTGATAAATAGGGGCTAATTTACTGAAGTCAAATAGACTGTGCACTTTGCAGGAGCAGTTGCTCCAGAGCTTAGTAAATGAGGGGAAACTCTGCTGACTTCTATCATGTG
This sequence comes from Rana muscosa, assembly GCA_029206835.1. NCBI lineage: Eukaryota > Metazoa > Chordata > Amphibia > Anura > Ranidae > Rana > Rana muscosa. Next base: position 152,381,733 of record JARGYO010005626.1, on the reverse strand, counting down.
CAAGCAAAAATTATGTTTTTTATTTTTATTTTTTTATTTTATTTTCCTTGCATGTGATTGGCTATTCTTTGCAAAGCGAAGCTTTAGCTCATTTACTAAGCTCTGGAGCAACTGTACCTGCACAGTCTATTCTCTTTTAGTAAATAAACCCCATAGCGGTTATTATACAATTACCCACAGAAACAACAATCCCTTGTATTATGAACACCTAATGTGGTATTAACCACTTAACCGGTTCCCGACCGCCGCAGGAGGATGTACGTCGACAGAATGACACGGCTGCGCAAATGGGCGAACAGGTACGTCACCTTTAATTTGCAAGCCGTGTGGTCGCGCATGCGGCGCCAGCGGCGCACTCGCGACCCTGCCGTGAGCTCTGTGACCGCGCCCGCGGGACCCGCGGACCCGATCGCCGCCAGTGTTCAGCGATCGGGTCACAGAGCTGAAGAACGGGGAGATGTTAGTGTAAACACAACATCTCCCCGTTCTGCCTAGTGACACTGTCACTGATCGTGTTCCCTGTCATCAGGAACAGCGATCAGTGACGTGTCACGGCAAGCCACGCCCCCTAAAAGTTATAAGCACTCCCTAGAACACACTTAACCCCTTCAGCGCCCCCTACAGGTTAACCCCTTCACTGCCAGTGTAATTTTTACAGTAACAGTGCATTTTTATAGCACTGATCGCTGTAAAAATGACAATGGTCCCAAAATGGTGTCAAAAGTGTCCGATGTGTCCGCCATAATGTCGCAGTCACGATAAAAATCGCTGATCGCCGCCATTACTAGTAAAAAAAAAAAATATTAATAAAAATGCCATAAAACTATCCCCTATTTTGTAGACGCTATAACTTTTGCACAAACCAATCAATAAACGCTTATTGCGATTTTTTTTTACCAAAAATATGTAGAAGAATACGTATCGGTCTAAACTGAGGGAATTTTTTTTATTTTTTTTATATATTTTTTGGGGATATTTATTATAGCAAAAAGTAAAAAATATTGAATTTTTTTCAAAATTGTCGCTCTATTTTTGCTTATAGCACAAAAAATAAAAACCACAGAGGTGATCAAATACCACCAAAAGAAAGCTCTACTTGTGGGAAAAAAAGGACGTCAGTTTTGTTTGGGAGCCACGTCGCACGACTGCGCAATTGTCAGTTAAAACTACGCAGTGCCAAATCGCAAAAAGTGGCCTGGTGTTTGGCCAGCAAAATGGTCCGGGGCTTAAGTGGTTAAGGACCGGGCCTATTTTTTCAGACTCAGTGTTTACAAGTTAAAATATTTTTTTTTTTGCTAGAAAATTACTTAGAACCCCCAAACATTACTATTTTTTCTAACACCCTAGAGAATAAAATGGCGGTCGTTGCAATACTTTCTGTCACACTGTATTTGCAATGCGGTCTTACAAGCGCACTTTTTTTGGAAAAAATGCACTTTTTTGACTTAAAAAATAAGACAACAGTAAAGTTGGCCCAATTTTTTTTTTTCATATTGTGAAAGATAATGTTACGCCGAGTAAGTTAATAACCTTCATGTCGCACTTCAAAATTACGCCCGCTCGTGGAATGGCTACAAACTTTTACCCTTAAAAATCTCCATAGGCGAAGTTTAAAAAAAATCTACAGGTTGCATGTTTTGAGTTACAGAGGAGGTCTAGGGCTAGAATTATTGCTCTCGCTCTAACGATCGCGGTGATATCTCACATGTGCGGTTTGAACACCGTTTTCATAAGCAGGCGCTGCTTGCGTATGCGTTCACTTCTGCGCGCAAGTTCGGCGGGACGGGTGCTTTAAAAAAAAAATTCTCTTATCTATTTTACTTTTTATTTTTTATTTTGACACTGTCCTTTTAAAAAAAAAAAATTGGGTCAAAAAGACCTCAAATCTAAATTTACACAAAAATGCAAAACAAATTCATGGAAAAAAAAAAAAAGATTCTGCTTTAAGAGCATTGGGCGGAAGTGACTTTGACATCGCTTCCGCCAGTCAATTCTATGGAGCCCAGTGGGGGCCATCCTCCCCTCACTCTGCATCCAGCCAAGCAGGAGAGAGAATCTGATTGTTTCCACCACAAACGGAGGCTGTAATAAGCGGCAGAGACCACAGAAGCGCTGTGGGAGGGGAGGGCCCGATAAAAGTGATCTTGTGGCGAATCTGCCGCAAAGACCACTTTTATCTGAAAGCAGATCGCCGACTGAATAGGAGGATACCAGGGTTATGGAAGCTATCTGCTGCCATAACAACGGTATTCCTCTTCAAACAGCCGACGTATATCGGCGTGCGCCGGTCCGAAAGTGGTTAAAGCCCAAAGGATTTTTTAACTTCATACATTGTATGTATGAAGGTAAAAAAACCTTCAATATGCAGCTCCCCCCCCCCAATACTTACCTGACCCCGATCATGATCCAGCCATGTGCACAAGAACGGCCGCTCTCCCGGGTCTCTGCCTCCACATTGGCTGGGAGACAGTACTGGGAGCCATTGGCTCTTGCTGCTGTCAATCCCATCTAGTGAGGAGTAAGCGGGGGTGGGGAGCGTGTGTCTAAGGCTCTTTTTTTACACTAGTGCGACTTGTCATGTGACTTTGGACATATAAAGTTGCATGACAAGTCACAGCCTATTAATTTTAATGGCACCAGTTCCAATCTATGCAGCTTTAAAAAGGTTCCTACTTTGATGCGACTTTCTTGCAACTTGAGTGTTAGAGAACATAAAGTCAAATGAAATTTGCATGAAAGTCGCACTCCAAAGTCGCAGTGCAATTTGCGCGACTTTGGAGTCACATTATTGTGAACCAACCCTAATGGACATACAGAGCTGGGCTTTGGAATGAGCAAGCACAAATGCCCCCATAGCAAACGGCTTGCTATGAAAGTGACTTTGGAGTCACACTAGTGTGAACCGAGCCTAATAGACATACAAAGCGGGGCTCGGGAAAGAGCCAGCACAACAGCCTACATAGTAAACAGCTTGCTATGGAGGCACTCGGAGAAGTGGAGAAGCCAGGAGTGCTGGCGGGGGACCCGAGAAGAGGAGGATCTGGGCTGCTCTGTGCAAAACCATTACACCAGCAGATAGGTATAACATGTTTGTTATTAAAAAAAAAAAAAAAAACTTTAATATCACTTTAAATGTTGTCATTTAGTCAGATGGTTTCCAAAATCACAAATACGGTAGTCCCAACTAAAGCTACTCAAACGTTGGTTTCATTTTATTTTTTTTGGAATGGGAAAGCGCACCGGATAGCCAGTTCAGTGGTCTTTTCTCCCAGGAACCAAGGGGGTTTAGGAGCTCCGGATGTTCTTAGATATTACCATAGGTGTGCGCAGCCTATTGCATTAGGGTGTGCACCCCAAAGCCCAAACACACACTACCGATCACTCACGATGTTCATTCAGAAAGGGAAGGGGCCGGTAAATTACATGTTTACTGGCCCCTTCCCCACTCCTAAAACATCCCAGCAGCAACAGCCGATAGGAGAGGAGGGAAGCTGGCAGTGCCACAGGGGGAAAGATGGGAGCCAGGGCAGTAGGGGGAATCTGTGCTGCACAAGGTGATTGGGGTGTGCCTGGGCACACCTGGCACACCCTGTGCGCACGCCTATGGATATTACTATGCCTCCCACCTCCAGACAGTCACCTCCTGGTCTAGTCAGGTGGCTCAGAAAAATGGTCAGAGATGGGGATGGGATCCCTACACCCTGTCCACCCATGTTCTCTACTATGGTCTCCCTCTCCCCACCAAGATCCCAGACAACTCGATCTTTGTCTAGCTTCCATGCTGTTCACTTTGAAAATATGGCGAACATGCTCCACTAGATTCTCTCTCTCTTCGACATGTCCCCCTTTGTCAAATCCCCTTATCCTGGATAGCATGTCCACTGTCCGAATGGAACCCTCGACTATTGCTACACTGTTCCAGCTTCATCACTTTGTACACTGAGTCACCCGCAGATTATTGGCCTTCAAAGACCTACAGGTAAAATATCATATTCCTAAACAAATGTTCTTTTCATATCTCCGTCACAAACATTACCTTTCTGTATCTTCCCCATCCCTGACACTGCCTAAACCCACTAACTTTGAATATATATGTGCTCAGGGCCCACGCCAATTGCACTTAATATCTTCCATATACAAAATCCTCCATGAAGTCCCCTCTCTCGTCAAAGATTCACACAGGTACATGTGTAAATGGTCATCCATTCTCCAACGCTCTATCTCCCTTCCCTGTTGGGATAAGATATAGTCCTCCTCCTAAAGTTTCTAGATGTGTGGCGCAGGGAGAGACAGCATTTCAAATTCTGATGTTTTGGTAAAGAACGTCTGAACTGTTACACCAACAAGATCCTTCACTGTATCCTCGTTGTTGGAGGTGCAACAAATCAATGGGCACTCATTACCAAATTATTTGGTCCTGTGAGCTTATATCCCCTTTCTGGGAATTGGTAATGTCTCTTCTCCAGCGGTTGCTAGATGTAACACGACCGCTGGACCCGATACATTGTCCTTTGGGTGTCCCCTTCCCTGACATAGGGAAATGTCCAAATAGATTGGCCTCATATATTTTACTAGCGGCTAAGAGAACTATCCTGGTCCTCTACACCCCCTACTCAATCCCAACTCCTACACAACATTTCAGAGATTCGGAGAATGAAATATTTGACTGCCCTGGTGGGTGATGCCGTGGCCCGGTTCAACAAGATATGGGATCCTTTGGACCAATCTGAGTATGGACCCCCCGTGTCTGGATTGCGCTTGGTCTCTGTCGGCATCTTTCCATGTCTCCTTCTCACTGACCAAAAACCACTGGGGTATATTTCTAACTCATTATTATTATTATTATTTTTCATCTTCTAATTTCTAGTTTTAAGTTTTGATATGTAAATACGCCATATGTTACATAATTACATATAGTTACATAGTAGGTGAGGTCGAAATAAGACACGAGTCCATGAAGTCCAAACTATGTGTGTGATTATATGTCAGTATTACATTGTATATCCCTGTATGTTGCAGTCGTTCAGGTGCTTATCTAATAGCTAAAACCACTGCCTGTGGAAGAGAATTCCACATCCTTGTCGCTCTTACAGTAAAGAACCCTCTATGCAGTTTAAGGTTAAACCTCTTTTCTTCTAATTTTAATGAGTGGCCACGTGTCTTATTAACCACTTGCTGACTGTGTCATGTACATATACTGTACGTCGGCAGAATGGCTGGGCTGCGCAAAGTAACGTATGGGTACGTTACTTTGAATTTCCCACCTTGCGTGACCGTGACCATGCCCGCGGGACCTGTGGACTCAATGTCCGCCGGGTGCCCGCGATCATGTCACGGAGCTTCAGAACTGGGAGATGCCAGTGTAAACACAGCATCTCCCTGTTCTGCTTAGTGACAGGACACTGATCGTCTGCTCCCTGTAATCAGGAGCAGCGATCAGTGTCGTGTCGCATGTAGCCCTGCCCCCACACAGTTAGAATCACTCCCTAGGACACATTTAACCCCTTCAGTGCCCCCTAGTGGTTAACCCCTTCACTGCCAGTGTCATTTATACAGTAATCACCACTGATCGCTCTATAAATGACAATGGTCTCAAAATGGCGTCAAAAGTGTCCGATGTGTCTGCTATAATGTCGCAGTCATAGTTAAAATCGCCGCCATTACTAAAAAAAAAAAAATATTTATAAAAATGCCATAAAACTATCCCCTATTTTGAAGACACAATAACTTTTTCGCAAACCAATCAATATAAGGTTATTGCTTTTTTTTCAAAAAATTTACGCTCTTTTTCTGTTTATAGCGCAAAAAATAAAAACCGAAGAGATGATCAAATACCACCAAAAGAAAGCTCTATTTGTGGGAAAAAAAGCACGTAAATTTTGTTTGGGAGCCACGTCGCACGACCGCGCAATTGAAAGTTAAAGCGGCGCAGTGCTGAATCGCCAAAAGTGGCCTGGTCTTTGGGCAGCTAAATGGTCCGGGGCTTAAGGCCCCTTTCACACTGGGGCGGGCATATGCGGTGACGGTATAGCGGTGCGATTTTCAGCGCCCTATACCGTCGTGTTTACCGCGATATTCCGCCGCTAGCGGTGCGGTTTTAACCCCCGCTAGCGGCCGAAAAAGGGTTAATATATAGCCGCGGTTTGCGGGCGGTATTACCGCGGTGTCCCATTGATTTCAATGGGAAGGAGCGGTAAAGGAGCGGTATACACACCGCTCCTTCACCGCTCCAAAGATGCGGCTTGCAGGAGATTTTTTTGTCTCCTGCCAGCGCACCGCCTCAGTGTGAAAGCCCTCAGGGCTTTCACATTGGGAATGCTGGGGCAGGAGTATTTCAGGCGTTATTTATGCGCTATTTTTAGCGCAAAAACGCCTGAAATACGCCTCAGTGCCAAAGGGGCCTAAGTGGTTAAAATCCCTTCCACAAAAAAGTTTTATCCCTATTGTGGGGTCACCAGTAGACTTGTGCACAACGGAAAAATTTGTTTAGTTTCGGTTCGTTTTTTGTGCACAACGGAAAAATTTGTTTAGTTTCGGTTCGTTTCTTTTCGGTCCTGTTGATTCGTAATCATTCGTAATTTTGCTAGACGGGATTTTTCGTGTTCGGACTAATTCGTATTTTCTCAAGCGTCATTTTTCGTATAATTTTTAGTTGATTTATAATTCGTACTTTCGGTAGGGTACGTTGTTTTTCTTTGATTCTGGACAACACTCCTACTTTCGTAACTTTTTTTGGGTTCGTTGATTCGGAATTTTCCATGTCTCTCTCACAACGACGCTGCCTATTATGCCTAATGTGCTTCGAATGGATTTGTACTTTTCTAAATACATAGCGGTTATTTGTAACGATTCGAAATCTCGTATTTTACTTTTGTTTTTTACATGCGGCTATAGCCTCCGCCCCTGTACACCATTTTGAGAGGGTTCAGCACGGTGAGGGAGAAGCAGAGAGCAGAGCAGAGTGTTATTGTGCTTCGAATGGATTCGAAATCTCGTATTTTACTTTCGTTTTTTCATGCGGCTATAGCCTCCGCCCCTGTACACCATTTTGAGAGGGAGTTCAGCATGGTGAGGGAGAAGCAGAGAGCAGAGTGAGTGTTATTGTGCTTCGAATGGATTTGTACATTCGTAACTTTTTTCATAACGAATTATGCCGAAGACATTTGGGCATTCGCTATTTTGCGGTATAATTTATTTCTGATCCGGTTTTATTCGTAATTGCTTTGTTCGGAAATTCGAATGCTTCCGAATGTCCGAAAGTTGCTAAATTCGGACAAATTTTGATTCGTTACGAAACGAATTGCACAAGCCTAGTCACCAGTACGGTATTTGTAAATTGAAATCATATCCCCTCTCAATTGTCTCTTCTGAGAGAATAAGTTCAGTGCTCGCAACCTTTCTTCATGTGTGATTGTTCTATTTAGTGTTCATATCTATGTTATTCCATTTGTGCTCTACTGTTTCTTTTGCAATGTTATTATTTTTTTTATTTTATTTTTTATTTTGTAGTTTTGTAACTTTGTAATTTCTTTTTGGAAAACATTTATTAAACATACAAATAAAAAACAAAACAAAAATTTTTATTGTTGTTTTTTTGTTTTTTCAATAAAGTTACTGCCTTTTTTGATTTGCTTGAAATGTACCTTACTCTTTCGTCCATGGACCGACACAGCTTCTCTATTGACAAAGTGGGTATTATCCGTTAATTAGGAGTGACTAGGCAGAAAAACTTGTAAAAAGTGTTGCATCACACCTTCTACAGTCCCGCCCAGGGGGCGGACCCCCCGGGTATATCCTCTCAGTCTGCATATCGCAGATCAGTTTTTTTCTGTCTAGCAAGGAGTAGGACATGGCTTCCTTCGGGCCCATTGGTCCGGGGAAAAAAGATATATATACTTTTTTTTTTTTTTTGCTACATTTGTTGTTTCCTGCGATCTTCGATCAACTGCCGACTGGGTGACAGGCTGAATCCTCGATCCTTGTAGTCTCCCCAGTTTCGGCCATCGAGCGTGTGCCGACCCTAGCTACGCGCTGGGTTTTCCACGACATGCCCGTCGCTCCACGGGTGGCCGGTGAGCCTACGCTCCAGGGCCTGCATCGGACCGCTCAGCTTCAGCTGACCTTACGGCCGAGTCGCAGTAGCCTGGCCGGTGAGCTTACGCTCCAAGGCTTGCATCGGACCGCTCAGCTTCGGCTGACCTTACGGCCGAGTCGCAGCAGCCTGTCCGGTGAGCGTCACGCTCCAGGGCATACATATGATCGTCCCTTTTGGGTCCAATCACAGCATGCCTGGCCAACAGTCACCTTCCGTGCGCGGACGATGATCTGTTTGGAATGTCTTCCAGCATAATACATGCAGAATAGGTAAGTAAAACTCCCCTGCCTCGGCTGGGTGATTTAGCTGGACATTCCTGGAGAGATCAAGTAAGTGGTTGTGGCCCCTTTCTCCCCTCTCTCCCTGCCTTTCCCTCCTCCCTGGGCTTCTAGCTAAAGGTTGCTGGGTGCTGGGGGTCACCTAAGGGGTTCCACTGGAGCGGGGCTGGCTGTAACTAACATTTAAAAGAAATGTCATTTCTGCTTACCTGTGTGTGTGTGTGTGCTTCCTCCTCCATGCTGTCGGCGGCCATTTTGAGGTGGTCCATGCCGAGTTCGGCCTCTTGTGACTGCCCGGCGGCCATCTTCCTGTGGTTCGGCCACACCCACTGGCCCCTATCAGCTGATCGGCGGCCATGTTTGTCCACCCTGTATGTATATATTGCCGTTCGGCGGCCATCTTTTTGTGGGCTACGGCTGCTTGACCTCTATCTTCGGTCGGCGGCCATTTTCTTAGAGCCCACATTATCTTCCATGCAGACGTTTTTGGCAACCATTTTGCGAGAGCCTCCGGCCTCTAGGGTGCATTACACTGGCGCGAAAATTCACACAGGAAGTGCTGATAAAAGAAGCAGACTGACACAGCAGCAGTGGGACAGCATCACAGGCGCAGCACACGGCAGCATAGCAGTACCGGTCCAGGGTGGTGAGTCCTCTGGGTAACCCAGCATCTCTGCAGCGCAGGAGGGTGGCCTATTGATATCTTGCCTGGAGCCCTGTGAGTGTCAGCGTGTGGTCAGCATGGCATCTGAGCCAGATGTCTTCTCCCCTGAAACACCAGATTTAGCAGCTGGTGCCCCTGAGGTGTCTATGAACGCTATGACGGCAATCCTAGAGGCGTTTGCTGCCAGGGTGGAAGCAGCACATGGGAATACAGGAGGTAGTAAACACCCCGTCCCCTGCAAGCTTCTGGGGATAATTCTGATGCAGAACCAGGTCCAGCTACGGCTCCGGGCCCAGATTCTGACGTATCAGAGACTGCAGACCGTGACCGGACAGTGAGGATGACTCCAAGTCCAGGTCAGTACGCAAGACGGCTTGGTATCTGACCTTATTACTGCAGTGCGGGATACGCTAAAGTTGGAAAATACTGCAGAAGCAGCAGAGACTCCGGTCCACTTGGGTTTCATAGACCTGCCCGCACTGCTAAGGTGTTCCCTTGTGTGTCTTTTGATAAACTCTTATACAAGGAATGGGAGAACCCACTGAGGGTCTTTACAGCCCCAAAGAGGTTTGCGGTACGGTACCCCTTTGAGGAGAGTTTTCTGAAAAGATGGACCTCTCCCCCTATAGTGGACCCTCCGGTGTCCAGACTTAATAGAGCCACCACAATTCCTGTAAAAGGGGCTCCTGTTTTCAAGGACCCTGTGGATAAGAAGGCTGAAGCACTCGCTTGCTACCTATACTCAGTGGTAGGCTCGGCAGTATGCCCGGCATTGGCGGGGGTCCTAGTGTCTCAGACACTTACTGAATGGGCAAGATTGCTACTCCAGGGGTTAAGGAGCGAGATGCTCCTCCTGATGAGATAACATTGGCCGACCAGTTGGTCCAGGGCCCTAGGTTTGTCTGCGAGTCAGACATGGATACTATTCCCCTGCTGTCTAAAGCTTTGGTTTATGCAGTAGCAATACGCCGCCTGATCTGGCTAAAGGGCTGGTCTGCGGACCAGACCTCCAAGAAAGCCCTGTTGGATCTGCCTTTTAAGTGCGACAGACTTTTTGGGGCCTCTATGGATGACATCATCAAGGATGCCACAGGAGGTAAAAGCATTTTGCTTCCTCAAACTAGCAAGGGTAGGGGCCACGGCAAGGGCAAGGGCCCTCCTTTACTGCACGCAAGCGGTTTTTTCGCCCCCCTAGGGCGACAGGGAAAAGACCCCAGACCGATAAGGCGCCTGCCCAAGGACAAAAGCGTCCTTGGTCCCGCAGACCCAACAAGCCTGCGGACTAATCTGTGTCCGCATGAAGGTCCGCCCCCACCCAGCTCTCGGGTGGGGGGGGACGTCTTCGCAAATTCGCGACTCAGTGGACAGCTCTAGTCTCCGACAGGTGGGTTTGCGAAGTAATCTCCTCAGGCTACAAGATAGAATTTCTCTCTTGTCCACCGGACAGATTCATCACCTCCAATCTCCAGCTACTACCGACCCGTCGGGAGGCCCTGTATGGGGCGGTCCAGGGTCTACTGGAACGCGAGGTAGTTATTCCAGTTCCAGAACAGGAACAGGGTCAGGGTTTTTACTCAAATCTGTTCATTGTGCCGAAGAAGGATGGGGTTCATCCAATCTTGGATCTCAGAGCCCTCAATTGCTTTGTGAAGGTACAAAGATTTCGGAGGGAGTCGGTTCGATCTGTAGTCACGGCTCTCCATCTGGGGGACTTTCTGGCCTCCTTGGACATCAAGGACGCATACCTGCATGTCCCCATATACTCCAGACACCAGAAGCCTCTGTGATTTGCTGTCGGTAAGAACCACTACCAGTTTGTGGCCCTCCCGTTTGGCCTTGCCTCAGCACCCAGGACGTTCACCAAGGTGCTCGCTCTGATTCTGGCACTTCTAAGACAGCGGGGTATCGCTATCATGGGCTACTTGGACGACCTTCTACTGAAGGCGCCTTCAAGCTCAGAATTAAGAGGTAAGCGTGTCCATTACCTGTCAGACTCTTCGAGACTGTGGTTAGATACTAAACACACAAAGGTCAGTATGGTGCCCACTCAACGCCTAGTGTACCTGGGGTTGATTCTGGATTCCTCAGAGGCAAAGGTATTCCTCCCTGGGGAGAAGTTGCAGACCCTTCGGGGCTGCAGTACGGCAGCTGACTTCCAGGAATTGGTTGTCACTCCATTTTGGCATGCGAGTGTTGGGCCTCATGGTAGCCTCCTTCGAGGTGGTCCCATATGCTCAATACCACACTCGAGTGTTACAGAAGGAAGTTCTGTCCAGATGGAACAGATGCCCTTCATCTCTGGATTATCAAATCCGAGTGAGCCACCTAGTCAGGAGATCCCTGGTATGGTGGCTGACAGCACCGGCTCTAATGGCCGGGAAGTCATTTCTTCCGGTTTACTGGATAGTGATCACGACGGACGCCAGCCTTACAGGTTGGGGGGGAGTCTGGGGTGTTCAGTCGGCGCAAGGTCGCTGGACCCCAGAGGAAGCCCTCCTGCCGATCAATGTCCTGGAAATCCGGGCGATCAGGCTGTGCCTCTTCAAATGGTCTCAGAGGCTGCAAGGGCGTCCAGTCAGGATCCAGTCAGACAACGCCACAGCGGTGGCATATGTCAATCATCAAGGAGGAACAAGAAGCTCAGCTGCAGCATCGGAGGTTGCTCGCATCCTGAAGTGGGCAGAGAAGAGCGTACCGGCACTGTCGGCCGTGTACATTCCGGGTGTGGAAAACTGGCAGGCGGACTACCTGAGCCGCCAGATGCTGGACCAGGGAGAATGGTCCTTACACCCGGAGGTGTTCCAACTCCTCTGCCAAAGATGGGGCACACCAGACGTAGATCTTCTGGCTTCCCGACTCAATCGGAAGGTATTGAGGTTTGTGGCCCGGTCAAGAGACCCATGGGCAGACGCAACGGACGCGTTGGTAGCATCGTGGGGTCAGTATCGGCTAATCTATGCCTTCCCTCCCTTAAGGCTTCTTCCTCTTCTGCTCCACAGAGTGGAGGCAGAGGGAATTCCAATGATCCTAATCGCTCCAGATTGGCCTCAGCGTCCTTGGTACGCTGATCTAGTACGTCTGGTAGCAGACGTCCCCTGGCGCCTACCACTACGGAAGGACCTGCTATCGCAAGGTCCCATACTCCAGAATCCTGCTGTTTTTACAGCATGGGGTGGACCAAAGGCTTGCCTTAAGTACGATTAAGGGACAGATATCTGCCCTGGCTGTCTTTTTTTCAGTGACCCCTGGCGGCTCACTCTCTTGTGAGTACATTTGTGCAGGGGGTTCAACATATGGCCCCTCCGGTCCGTCCCCCGCTACCTTAGTGGGACTTGAACCTGGTCCTCTCGGTGCTTCAGAAGGCACCGTTTGAGAATATTAGAGATATTCCCCTGTTGACACTTTCTCAGAAGGTGGTCCTTTTGGTGGCTGTTACGTCAGTTAGACGAGTCTCTAAGCTGGCAGCCTTGTCCTGCAAGGCTCCCTATTTGGTTTTGCACAAGGATAAGGTGGTGCTGCGGCCGCAGCCTTCCTTTCAAAGTCGTTTCGGCTTTTCATCTCAATGAAGACATTATACTTCCATCCTTGTGTCCTCAGCCGTCGAATCCTAAGGAGTCGGCGTTGCATTCCTTGGACGTTGTCCGAGCTTTGAGAGTATACCTATCTGCTACTTCCCTGTTCCGGAAGTCAGACTCACTGTTTGTTTCGGTGGCTGGTCCCAAGAAGGGCCAAGCAGTCTCGTCGGCCACCATCTCTAGGTGGATCCGACAGATAGTAATCCCAGGCTTACGCCTTAAAGGGTCAAGCGCCCCCCTTTCCGGTCACGGCGCATTCTACCAGGGCAAGAGGTGCCTCTTGGCCTTTCCGACATCAAGCGTCTGTTTCCCAATTATGTAAAGCGGCGACTTGGTCGTCCGCTCACACTTTCACAAAATTCTACAAAGTTGATGTAGGTGCATCTTCGGATGCCTCTTTTCGGCCGTAAGGTTTAACAAGCGGCTGTGTAGAGTTGCAGCTCCTCCGTTGGAGGAGTGCTGTTTTGTGTTTTGGGGTGAAGTTTATTTTATGCTGTTACCACCCCTCGTTTTTTCTCTGACACTGCTTTCAGACGTCCCACTTTGTCAATAGAGAAGCTGTGTCGGTCCATGGACGAAAGAGTAAGTAGGATTTTTTACTCACCGTAAAATCCTTTTCTCTGAGTCCATGGACCGACACAGCACCCACCCCTCCTTTTAAGTTTGTACTGCTTTTTGACTAACTGATCTGCGATATGCAGACTGAGAGGATATACCCGGGGGGTCCGCCCCCTGGGCGGGACTGTAGAAGGTGTGATGCAACACTTTTACAAGTTTTTCTGCCTAGTCACTCCTAATTAACGGATAATACCCACTTTGTCAATAGAGAAGCTGTGTCGGTCCATGGACTCAGAGAAAAGGATTTTACGGTGAGTAAAAAATCCTATTTTTCCATAGTAAAATCTGCACAACTCTCAGTCCTGCTAGATATCTAATTCAAATCAGCGACAGCAAACGAGTACAAGTGATTTTACCAGCATGCAACAGCCTATTAATTAGTACAGTAGATGGCCACTAATGCAGTGTGAATTACTCAATGAATTTAAAGCAGCCTTGTCAGAAGCTTGTCCCAGGAAACATATTACTTAACAGCTTTTAATTAACACAACCAATCTTAGCTGCTAATCCCCCTTCAAAGGGTGTTTCTATCTGTTAAATGAAAAGCAGGTCAATATTTTTTAAATAGTCTTTTTATTTTATTTTTTATTTGCTATATATGAGAATAGAATCAGCTTAGCAATGCATGTTAATGTAAAAAGAAAAACTTTTTCCCTGTATATAATTTCAATTACTGTATACATTTATAGGAGTGTAGCCGTATTTTCTTGCTGAACTGATAGAACTTCACTGCTCCTTTCTTTCAGTGCAAGTCTATGGGTCGGGAACAGCCTGAATGAAAACAACTAAATGTTTCTCTGCTTAACCACTTCAGCCCCAGAAGATTTTACCCCCTTCCTGACCAGAGCGTGTTTTGCGATTCGGCACTGCTTCGCTTTAACTGACAATTGCGCGGTCGTGCGACGTTGTACCCAAAGAAAATTGACGTCCTTTTTTTCCCACAAATAGAGCTCTCTTTTGGTGGTATTTGATCACTTCTGTGTTTTTAATTTTTTTGCGCTATAAACAAAAAAGAGCAACAATTTAAAAAAAAAACAGTATTTTTTACTTTTTGCTATAATAAATATCCCCCCAAAAAAATATATATAAAAAAAAACGAATTTCTTCATCAGTTTAGGCCGATATGTATTCTTCTACATATTTTTGTTAAAAAAATCATAAGTGTATATTGATTGGTTTGCGTAAAAGTTATAGCGGCTACAAAATAGGGGATAGATTTATGGCATTTTTTTTTTTATTATTATTAGCAATGGCGGCGATCTGCGATTTTTATCTGGACTGTGACATTGCGGCGGACATATCGGACACTTTTGACACTATTTTGGGACCACTGACATTTATACAGCGAATAGAGCTAAAAATAGGCACTGATTACTGTGTAAATGTCACTGGCAGGGAAGTGGTTAAACACTAGGGGGTGATCAAGGGGTTAAATGTGTTCCCTCAGCGTGTTCTAACTGTAGGGGGGAAGGGCTACCAGGGACATGACAGAGATCACTGCTCCCGATGACAGGGAGCAGTAGCTCCCTGTCATGTCACTAGGTAGAACAGGGAAATGCCTCCTTTACATAGGCATTTCCCCGTTCTGCTTCTCCTCGTCTCGATCGCGAGCCAACGGTAGACATCGAGTCTGCGGGACACGCGGGCACGCTCCCGCTGCGTGCGCTAGCCTGGGATTATGAAGGGATGTATGGGTACGCCATTTTGCGCACCCATGCCATTCTGCCGACGTACATCGGCGTGCGGTGGTCAGGAAGCGGTTGTAAACTTCAGACATGAAATATGAACAAAGCATATCCCTCTATAGCAAACTTTTTCAACAAGGGCACCTTGAGTTTTCTTTAGGGGTCCTCAGCAAAATGCCTAAAAATTGCCCAAAAATTGTATTCAAGCCCGGGTGGATGAAGCCTGCCTTTTAGTTACACAAAGCCACAGGTTTCAATTGTGCACCATTATGACCTTCTAGCTGCCAACCTACTAACGAAAAATTACGTCATCAGTTGATAAGAAGGATTTCGGCCACCTGAATAGTATGCTTGTTTGACCCTCCCCTGTCCCTCTCTATAATTTTTGTGGTCACATTAGCTGAGTGATGAAGAAAAACTGAGGAAGAATAGAAACATTGGAATACTAGTCAGTACCAACTTGCACCTCTAACCATAGGCGTGTGCAGGGGGTGTGCCAGGTGTGCATGGGCACACCCTATTTACAAGGAAAAGGAAGGTAAACTGCTCTAGGTAAATGTAATGTCTTATTGGTCTGGGTCCTAGCCAGATCAGAGGTTTTGAGGAAGTACAATGTTTGTGTGAAATGCATCAATCTGCATGAATTGACTGTGTCCTGGTGGCAGTACCCTTTGTACAGTATTCAATAAATCCTTTTGGACCGGCGGTGGTGTGTAGCTGAATACATTTTTACACCCTAATCACCACGTGTGGTGCCGATTTCCCCTACTGCCCAGGCGTGTTGGCCCCCTGCCCCGCAGTGCTATTGGCTTCCCTACTCTCCCCCCCCCTGGCTGCTGTGGGGGGATGTTTCAGGATGGAGAGTGGGGGTGGGGGCTGGTAAATATGTAATCTACTGGCGCCTTCCTTGGAGATACTGTATAAGTCAATGAGAAAAAAGCTGGCGCTAGACAGATCTAAATTCAGACCGGTTCATAAGGAACCAGACAAATTTTGGTCCATCTATGGGCAGGCTGGTTGCACTGTGGTTGATCTATTGATCGACTTCAGTACAACCAGCATGTCACATATTTTTTTCATGCAGGCTCCCCACGACAGAACACAATAGCATTACGGGAGGGATTCCTGACACTGACCGTTGATTAGGGAATCTTGAGCCCCAGTTCACACTATGCGGTGCGGGAGACCGCATGTGATTTTGGCATCGCATTCCTGAATAAATCCCATGCGATTCTTCAGCAGTGCGATTTGAGCCATTATTTTTTATGGCTCAAATTGCACCGAATCGCACTGAATCCGCACCAAATTTTGCGCAGGACCCTTTTTTTGGCCACAGCAGATTCTGATTGTATGGGTGTTCACACAAAATCACACTGCGCTTTGCGAATTGATTTTGAAGTGTCGTTAACTTAACATACACACCCGCAGCGGTGCGCATGAACAGGGTGCGATTTGGATGCAGTGCAAAATCCGCACAGAATTCGCAGCACACAGCGTGAACCATCACTGGCAGAAGGCATAGAGAGTTATTTTCTATATACAGTAAATTACATTTATTTACAGACTTGTCTTCCCTGCCTGTATTTGCTTGACCATGTTAAGGACAGATGTAGGAGGTTACAAAAATAATAAATAAATAATAAATAAATAAATAATAATAAATGTTTTTTAACCCATCTACCTTATTATGTACAGTTACTATGTTTAATTTATATTTGCATTGCATGCTATATAGCAGCATATTTAGTGTAAGTCATGTGACTACCTATTTATTTGACACAATATTTTTTACAATGTAACAATAAATTATGTACTGTAAATTTTATGTTTCTGTTTATATCTGACATGGCGGTAGCCTCACTTAGGCCCCTTTCACACTGAGGCGTTGAAAAAACGCTCAAAAATTATGGGATTTTGTACCTCTATTTTACCGTGATTTTACTGCGTTTTTACCGTGTTTTTACCGCGATCGCGGTAAAAATAGCGCTAACGCGTGTGCGGTTTTACTGCGTTTTTACCGCGTTCGCGCTAAAAATAGCGCGAACGTGGTAAAAACGCATACGCGTTAGCGCTGTTTTTTAAAATAACGCTTATGCCTATGCGTTTTTACCGCGGTGTCCCATTCATTTCAATGGGGATAGGCGTTTTTACAGCGCTATTTTATGCGCCCTAAAGTTGCTCTAAAAAAGCGGTTTGCAGGATTTTTTCCAACGCCCAGCCAGCATAACGCCTCAGTGTGAAAGCCCTCAGGGCTTTCACATTGAGAATGCTGGGGCAGGATTATTTCCGGCGTTATTACAGCGCTATTTTTAGCGCGAAAACGCGGTAAAAACGCCTCAGTGTGAAAGGGGCCTAAAGTCCCACAGCTCTCCTTTTCTACAAACCAATTTAGGGATGGAGGTCACCATGTTTGTGCTATAGTTGTGTGTCAGGTCACATCCAATTCACTGTTTTACAAAAATAATAGTAAAATAATATAAAAATAAATAAAAAAATAAGTAAAATTGGTAAATTGTAAAAAAAAAAAAAAAAAAAAAACACATAAAAATAGTGTTGGCAGTGAAAACATGTTAATGATGTTGGACAACCCAGGCCATAAACTGGAGGGTAAGGAGCTGTTTTCACCAGCTGGTATAGAATCAGTTGACGTGCCAAACAGCTTTGCTAAGCTTGCAATTGGGTGGGTGTACCAGGTGGTTTGTAGACACTTTTATTTTTTTATGCCACTCCAGCAACCAGGGAAAGAAAATCTTGTAGTAGGAAGGTTGTTACTGGAGAAGGTGGGGGGAGGGGGGTGGTTGGCAAGTGTTGCTTAATGTTTCATGATTTCAAGGGCTTAAAGTGTATGTCAAGGCAAAATTTTAAAACCATGTATCTCTGGAATACATGCACTCTTTCCCATGTTTTTTCCTCTAAAAACACTACAAGTACAGTAATATTTATTTTTTTAATATAACTTTTGAAGTTCCAGACATATAGCATTCTCCATCTTTTCTCTTTGATATGACAATACAGCACTGAATTCCTTAACATGTGGTGTCAGCCCTGCCTACTTCATAATGATGGATTACAAGAAACACATATCTCTCCTTATCTTCTCCCCTCTTCATCTCCATAACCTCTCCTCTTTATGTTCTTTAATACCTTGTCTTCATCTCATTATCACCTCCTCTTTATGTCTATTATACCCTATTTTCATCCCCATAACTCCTCTTCTTTATGTCTATTATACCTTGTCTTCATCTCCATATTTATATATACACATATGTATGTCTATTATAATATTACCTCACATGGACAATTCCTGTGAGCATAGGTGGACTTTTAAGTCACAACATGAGACATATACGCAATAATTTCTATAAAATTTATATTTTTTTTAACATCATTAAAAGACATTTGAATAAAATTAGGCTTTGAAGCAAAGCCAGCCCGTAGGGGAAAGGGGCCCCTATGGGAAATGTGCATGTACCCTCAACTCAATCATGAACAAGAGTGATAATCATTATAGTAAATATGATACATAACATTCAATTGCTCTTGTCCCAAGGGCAGTCAACGCATTTTGCTAAACAGTAGCTTCTTCAGGACCGTTTCATTGTGAGGGTACCGACAAAAATATAGGGCAGTGGTAATTCAGTCTTTGGTTTACCAGTCTGGGGGTGGACAAGGTGGAGGATGGAGGGATAATGTGGTAGAATAGGCTGAGAGACCAGAGGTAGGATGGTGCGGACCCCTGAGGACACCAACTCCTTTCACATCCATGCCTCCATCCTAGACCTTTGAGGAGCTTGCAGGGATTTATACTATCACACCTCTAGTCTCTTAGCCCACTCTACCAGATCATACTTCTATCCCAGATTGCTGGGGTTTAACCGCTAGTTACCCTAGTTCATTGGGTTTTACTGGTGCTGATTATCTCTGTTTATATCTGTGGAGTACTTGGACACCGACCTCTAGTTTACTGGAGCAAGCAATTATCTGTGGAAAATTCCAGACTGAATTATAGTTGTTTAACAAAACTCCCTCCTATCTAAATGCATTTGCTCTGGGGCTGGCTCACTTGAACCTCTGGGTCCACCCCCAGACTGTTACACCAGGGATTGAGGAAACACTGTCATATAGTTTTGTCAGTACCCTCACACACAAGTGGTCCTGCAGAAGCTACTGTTTAGCGAAACAGGTTGACTGCCCTTGGGACAAGAGCATTTGGATGTTATGTATCATATTTACTATGATTATCACTATTGTTCATGTTTGAGTTGAGGGTACATGCAGATTTCCCATAGGGGTCCCTTTCCGCCTATGGGCTGGCTATGCTTTAAAGCCTATTTTTATTTATATGTCTTTTAATCAGTGGCGGCCTGGTGCTCAAAATTTTTGGGGGGGCGCAAACAAACTGAAAAAAAAAAAAAAAACATCTATTGCAGCCTCACTGTGCCCATCAAATGCAGCTAATGTGCCCATCAATTGTCGCCACTGTGCCATCAAACTCAGCCACTGTGCCCATCAATTGCCGCCAGTCTGCCCCATCAAATGCCGCCAGTTTGACCCATCAAATACAGCCAGTTTCCCCATCAAATGCAGCCAGTTTGCCCTCTCAAATACAGCCAGTTTCCTCATCAAATGCAGCATGTTTGCCCCCTCAAATTATGCCAGTTTGCCCCCTCAAATTATGCCAGTTTGCCCCCTCAAATACAGCCAGTTTGCCCCTCAAATACAGCCAGTTTGTCCCCTCAAATGATGCCAGTTTACCCATGAAATACAGCCAGCTTGCCTCCTCAAATGCAGCCAGTTTGCCCTCTCAAATACAGCCAGTTTCCTCATCAAATGCAGCATGTTTGCCCCCTCAAATACAGCCAGTTTGCCCCCTCAAATTATGCCAGTTTCCCTCCTCAAATACAGCCAGTTTGCCCCCTCAAATACAGCCAGTTTTCCCCCTCAAATACAGCCAGTTTGTCCCCTCAAATGATGCCAGTTTACCCATGAAATACAGCCAGCTTGCCTCCTCAAATGCAGCCAGTTCCCCCCTGAAATTCAGCCAGTTTGCCCCCTCAAATACAGCCAGTTTGCCCCATCAAATGCAGCCAGTTTGCCCCCCCCCCTGTCTGGCACTTACCTTTCTCGGGTCAGCGCCGTCCTCCTCCACGCTCCCTCCGAGTCCTCGATGTCATCTCTGCTCGCCTGTCGCTTCAGCCAATCAGGTGACCGGTAACCAGACCCGGTGCACCAGATTGGCTGAGAGGCGGGTCAGTGTTAGGGAAGCAAATACCTAACACAGCATTGTTTAAACAGGGAACGCACAGCAGCGCGCCCACTGTTTAACCATTTGGAAGCCGACAGGCTCTAATCAGGAAGCCTATTAGAGCCTATCGCTCTAATCAGGCACTTCCAAAACACCCACCACTGTAATTCAGATGGCCGGCGCTCAACAGGGGGCCAGACACCTGAATAGTGGGCGGCAGCGGCGACAATAGATAGATTCATGCAATGCATGAATCTATCTATTGGAGATTGACGGGTGCAGGAGAGAGGGGGCAGCGCTCCTGCGCCCACTATGGACGCACCGCCTCTGCTTTTAAATAAAATTAAAATTTTAAAGAAATGATTGAGTATATGTCTCATGTTGGGCCTTATAGGTCCACCTATGCTCACAGGAATTATCCATGTGAGGTCATTTTGTTCTTGGTTTAATTAGTATGTCGGCAGGCTCTAGAAAGCTGTTTTTTGTCCTATGTCTATTATACCCTCTTTTCATCTCCATAACTCCTCCACTTATGTCTATTTTACCCTCTTCTTTTCATCTCCATGTAGCGGTACCCTCTTGAGGGCTGCTGAGTGTTGTAGTCCGTCTGTCACCTTGCCCAGCCAGGCACACAGTTCTCATTCACCCTTAAGCCCCATTCACACGGTCAGACTTCCATCGGACTTTTCCGTGTTTTTTTGTCCGAACGGAGTTGGTTGGGAACACTCATAGCATACACACGCTCTGACTTTTCTGCAAACTTTCTCAAAACTTTTCGCAACATCACGTGGTTTTTCTGCTCTTTTCTGCTCTTTACCGCCACCCTTTGGTCAACTTCTGCTATTGTTGGTTGATTTTAACATTATTTGTTTTGTCCATCGGACAAAAGTCCGATGGTTTTCTGTACACACGGTCGGACTTTGCTCCATCAGACTTTTGTTGGGCAAAAGTTTGTCCGTTTGCAGACCCAACTTTTGTCCGATGAAAACAGGAAAAAAGCAAAAAAAAAATTGTCCGATGGAGCGTACACACGGTCTGATTGTTGGTCCAACTTGCTCAAAATGAAGTTTGTTGGCCAAAAGTCTGACCGTGTCTACGGGGCTTAACCACTTAAGCCCCGGACCATTTGGTAGCTAAAGGACCAGAGGTGAATTCAGAATTTTGCACTGCGCTGCTTTAACTGTAAATTGTGCGGACATGCAATGTTGTACCTAAACGAAATTTGCGTCCTTTTCTTCCCACAAATAGAGCTTTCTTTTAATGGTATTTGATTGCATCTGCGATTTTTATTTTTTGCGATATAAACGGAAAAAGACCAAAAATTTTGAAAAAAAATGATATTTTCTACTTTTTGTTATAAGAAAAATCGAATAAACTCAATTTTAGTCATACATTTAGGCCAAAATGTATTCAGCCACATGTCTTTAGTAAAAAAATGTCAATAAGCGTATATTTATTGGTTTGCGCAAAAGTTATAGCGTTTACAAACTAGGGTACATTTTCTGGAATTTACACAGCTTTGAATTTATGACTGCCTATCTCATTTCTTGAGGTGCTAAAATGGCAGGGCAGTACAAACCCCCCCCAAATGACCCCATTTTAGAAAGTAGACACCCCAAGGAAATTGCTGAGAGGCATGTTGAGCCCATTGAATATTTTTTTTTTTTGTCCCAAGTGATTGAATAATGACAAAAAAAATATAAAAAATACAAAAAGTTGTCACTAAATGATATATTGCTCACACATGCCAGGGTTATATGTGGAATTGCACCCCAAAATACATTCTGCTGCTTCTCCTGAGTACGGGGATACCACATGTGTGGGACTTTTTAGGAGCCTAGCCACGTACGGGACCCCGGAAACCAAGCACCGCCTTCAGGATTTCTAAGGGCGCAAATTTTTGATTTCACTCCTCACTACCTATCACAGTTTTGAAGGCCATAAAATGCCAAAATAGCACAAAACCCCCCCAAATGACCCAATTTTAGAAAGTAGACACCCCAAGGAAATTGCTGAGAGGCCAGTTGAGCCCATTGAATATTTTATTTTTTTTGTCCCAAGTGATTGAATAATGACAAAAAAAAAAAAAATTACAAAAAGTTGTCACTAAATGATATATTGCTCACACATGGCATTTATGGGTCTCAATGGATCACCTGCCTTTTCTTCACACATGCCATGGTTATATGTGGAATTGCACCCCAAAATAAATTTTGCTGCTTCTCCTGAGTACGGGGATACCACATGTGTGGGACTTTTTAGGAGCCTAGCCGCGTACGGGACCCCGAAAACCAATCACCGCCTTCAGGATTTCTAGGCACAAATTTTTGATTTGACTCCTCACTACCTATCACAGTTTCGAAGGCCATAAAATGCCAAAATAGCACAAAACCCCCCCAAATGACCCCATTTTGGAAAGTAGACACCCCAAGCTGTTTGCTGAGAGGCATGGTGAGTATTTTACAGCTCTCATTTGTTTTTGAAAATGAAGAAAGAACATTTGTTTTTTTTTGTTTTTTTTCAATTTTCAAAACTTTGTGACAAAAAGCGAGATCTGCAAAATACTCACAATACCTCTCAGCAAATAGCTTGGGGTGTCTACTTTCCAAAATGGGGTCATTTGGGGGGGTTTGTGCCATCTGGGCATTCCATGGCCTCCGAAACTGTGATAGGCAGTGAGAAGTGAAATCAAAAATTGACACCCTTAGAAAGCCTGAAGGCGGTGATTGGTTTTTGGGGTCCCGTACGTGGCTAGGCTCCCAAAAAGTCTCACACATGTGGTATCCCCGTACTCAGGAGAAGCAACAGAATGTATTTTGGGGTGTAATTCCACATATGCCCATGGCATGTTTGAGCAATATTTTTTTTGCAAGAAAATTATGTTGAACCCCCAAACATTATATATATTTTTAAAGCAAAGGCCCTACAGAATAAAATGGTGGGTGTTGCATTTTCTTTTTCTACACAGTATTTGCGCAGCGATTTTTCAAACGCATTTTTTGGGGAAAAAATACACTTTTTTTAATTTTAACGCACTAAAACACACTATATTGCCCAAATGTTTGATGAAATAAAAAAGATGATCTTAGGCCGAGTACATAGATACCAAACACGACATGCTTTAAAATTTCGCACAAACGCGCATTGGCGACAAACTACATACATTTTTAAAAGCCTTTAAAAGCCTTTACAGGTTACCCCGTTAGATTTACAGAGGAGGTCTACTGCTAAAATTACTGCCCTCGATCTGACCTTCGCGGTGATACCTCACATGCATGGTGCAATTGCTGCTTACATATGACGCAAGACCGACGCTTGTGTTCGCCATTGGGCAAGAGCAGGGCAGGACAGGGGTTTTTTTTTTTTTTTTTATTATTAATTTTGCTTTTTTATTTTATTTTTAAACTGTTGCTTCCATATTTTTTTTTTTTTTATCATTTTTATTGTTATCTCAGGGAATGTAAATATCCCCTATGATAGCAATAGGTAATGACAGGTACTCTTTTTTGAAAAAAATGGGGTCTATTGGACCCTAGATCTTTCCTCTGCCCTCAAAGCATCTGACCACACCAAGATCGGTGTGATAAAATGCTTTCCCAATTTCCCAATGGCGCTTTTTATATCCGGGGGGGGGGGGGGATATTCTCTCCCACTGCTTGTAAAAGCAGTCCAGAGGCTAATTAGCCACTAGGATTGCTTTTACATGAAAGCCAGCCGCTGGCTGAAAAAAATGATACCAAGATGATACCTAAACCCACAGGCATCATTCTGGTATAAACATTCAAAGTCCAGCAACATACCAGTACGTTGCTGGTCCATGTTGGACATGTATTGTAATCTTTTTTTTCATGCAGCCTGTTGGCTGAACGAAAAAAAAAGATTGATCGGTGGGTATGCCCACCATTAGAATACTACCCTTCATCCACCCACTTCTAATGATGGGCATACATGCATCATTTATATATGCCGAAGCATGGGGGCATCTTCCCGCAAAAGTTATGCCGCGTACACATGGTCAGACTTTTCCACGGGCAAGCCTCCGTCAGAATTTCGACCGTATGTGCGCGGCATTAGGAGCAAAATCGCTCCTCCGCCCCTGCTGCCCCAATGCTTCGGCATATATGCTTTTTTTTTTTTAACTGTGGTGGTGAAATCACCTCCTACAGCACTGGAGTCGCAGGGATCAGGCCTGTCTCTGCGAACGCTGCAGTTATGTGTGTTGTGTTTTGCAAGTGACAGTGATCGATCGATACTGCACTTGGGTGGCCTGAGCTGGACGGAGGGGCAAAACGCAGGTGCTAGCAGGTATCTGGGCTGATCCCGCTAACACTGCGTTTTTGGGAACCCTAAACTGCTGGGGACGCTAGTATACATCTGATCAGATCAGATATTGATCTGTTCAGATACTATACCACTAAGGGGGGTGTATGCTTAACGCGTGGGTGTTAGCGCTACTGGCACTAACCTGACGCTGCCTGGGGTGTGACGCAGACCCTCTCTGATGCTAAAACCTAATTGATATCACCCGCCGGGCGATCAGGGGGTTAAACCTTTATTGGGTTATATACGGCGGGTGCCCTGACACTATAAAAAGCAAACTAACTAACCAGTGTCACCCGTAAATGATCACTGGTGAAAGGGTTAACTAGGGGCAATTAGGGGGTTAAAACCTTTATTAGGTAATATATGGGGGTACCTGACTCTAGATAAAAACCTGACGGCGAACCTAAAAAAAAATTACTGGCTACCTATCGGCATCACCGACACTAAGACAACGATCATAAAAATGATCGCTTAGCGACAGTGGTGATAGGGGGTGAAAGGGTTACCTGGGGGGCGATCAGGGGGTTAAACCTTTATTAGATAATATATGGGGGTACCTGACGCTATAAAAACCTGCGGCGAACCTAAAAAAAATTACTGGCTATCGATCTGCATCACCGACGCTAAGACAGCGATCAGAAAAATGATCGCTTAGCGACAGTGGTGATGGGGGGTGAAAGGGTTACCTGGGGGGCGATCAAGGGGGTTAAACCTTTATTAGGTAATATATTGGGGTACCTGACGCTATAAAAACCTGCGGCGAACCTAAAAAAAATTACTGGCTACCGATCTGCATCACCGACGCTAAGACAGCGATCAGAAAAATTATCGCTTAGTGACAATGGTGATAGGGGGTGAAAGGGTTACCTGGGGGGCGATCAAGGGGGTTAAACCTTTATTAGGTAATATATGGGGGTACCCGACGCTATAAAAACCTGCGGCGAACCTAAAAAAAATTACTGGCTACCGATCAGCATCACCGACGCTAAGACATCGATCAGAAAAATGATCGCATAGCGACGCCGGTGCTAGGGGGTGAAAGGGTTACCTGGGGGGTGATCAAGGGGGTTAAACCTTTATTAGGTAATATATGGGGGTACCCGACGCTATAAAAACCTGCGGCAAACCTAAAAAAAATTACTGACTACCGATCAGCATCGCCGACGCTAAGACATCGATCAGAAAAATTATCGCTTAGTGACAGTGGTGATAGGGGGTGAAAGGGTTACCTGGGGGGCGATCAAGGGGGTTAAACCTTTATTAGGTAATATATGGGTGTACCCAACGCTATAAAAACCTGCGGCGAACCTAAAAAAAATTACTGGCTACCGATCAGCGTCACCGACGCTAAGACATCGATCAGAAAAATGATCGCTTAGTGACGGCGTTGCTAGGGGGTGAAAGGGTTATCTGGGGGGTGATCAGGGGGTTAAACCTTTATTAGGGGGGGTTAGGGGGCTACACTGGACCTAAAACTAAATGTAGTGACACTTTTACAGTCACAAATGTCACTGATTGCAGTGATCACTAAATAAATGGTCACTGCAAACAGTGACACTGTGACTGGGGGCTGGGGGGTGATCTGGGGGGTGATCTGGGGGTGTCTGGGGGGCCTGGGGGGGCGATTTATGTGCCTATGTGTCCTGGTGTCAGTGTAGTGTTGTGTGCACTAACCTGCATCTTCTCCTGTACGGCGCTCGGTATATGTGAGCGCCGCAGGAGAGATGACATCACTTCCTCCTGCCTGGCAGGCAGGGGAAGCTCTCTCATTCGCCGGGAGCGATCGAGAGGGGGGGGCCGGAATCGAATGGCCGTCCCCTCATGCCGGATCGCTCCCGAAGGTAAAACGACCACCCACTGTAAAGAAGGGGGGTCCGATCGGACCCCCCAACTATACAAAGGCAATCACGTATATGTACGTGATTCTGCCTGTCGGTGCCATTCTGCCGACGTATATTTACAGTGGGCGGTCGTTAAGTGGTTAAGGCAGAAAAACAGTCCTTGAACTTTGTTTTTATTATTTTATTGAGGGAAATAAACTTGGATGGGGTTTGGATATTCATGAGATGCCCAAACGAATTTGCAGAACAATATAAATGGGAGTGACTATATACACCTTCGGTATATGCAACTCCAATCTTCAACTCCAGCACATCACTTGCTTGCACTTCCCAGACCAGCTAGCACTGATATGTCATAGTTGCCAACATTGCAAAAAAAACATCTGGGACACTTTTTTTGTATTGAGGCGGAGCCTTGCTATAATTAGGGGGCGGGACATTCGTTTGTAGGCGTGTCATGCTGGAATGAAAAATGCGTCGCGCGAAGCGCGCCGCGGCAAAAAATGGGCGTGGTTTACGCACGATAGTGGGTGTGGCTTAAATGGGCGTGGTTCAAAGGGGTGTGGCTAGAGTCCGAGGTGAGAGAAAGAAATAGAAAGAAAGATGCCAGATCCTACACCACAATAGAAATGTGTAACAAAATTGGCAGATAAGGATACTCCAAAACACCTGTTGGCGCTTCAATCATCCCGGCACCATGGTTGTTACGGTGTCAGGATGATTGAAGTGCATTATTTCTATTATTACATTGTAATATAAAATGAAATCATTCAACTCACCATAATGCCGAATCAGTGGAAGTGTGTCACCTGCCACCAGATGCCTCCCCAGCAGTCCGTCCTTGCATCAGGTGCTCCCAGAAGCATAGCCCCTCTTTACAGAACTGTGTCCCTGGCAGCGGAGCCCTCCTTTACATCTGGTGTTCCCGGCAGTGGAGCCCTCCTTACAGATCTGTGTCCCCCAGCAACAGAGCCCTCCTTACTTCAGTGTCCCCAGCAGCTGGCAGCAGCGGAGCCCTCCTTTACATCTGGTGTCCCCGGCAGCAGAGCTCTCCTTTACATCTGGTGTCCCCGGCAGCAGAGCTCTCCTTTACATCTGGTGTCCCCCAACAGCGGAGCCCTCCTTTACATCTGGTGTCCTCCAGCAGCAGAGCCCTCCTTTACATCTGGTGTCCTCCAGCAGCAGAGCCCTCCTTTACATCTGGTGTCCTCCAGCAGCGGAGCCCTCCTTTACATCTGGTGTTCTCCTTTACATCTGGTGGTGTCCCCCAGCAGCGGAGTGCTCCTTTACATCTGGTGTCCTCCTTTACATCTGGTGGTGTCCTCCAGCAGCGGAGCCCTCCTTTACATCTGGTGTCCTCCTTTATATCTGGTGGTGTCCCCCAGCAGCGGAGTCCTCCTTTACATCTGGAGTCCTCCTTTACATCTGGTGTCCTTCAGCAGCGGAGCCCTCCTTTACATCTGGTGTCCTCCAGCAGCGGATCCCTCCTTTACATCTGGTGTCCTCCAGCAGCAGAGCCCTCCTTTACATCTGGTGTCCTCCAGCAGCGGAGCCCTCCTTTACATCTGGTGTCCTCCTTTACATCTGGTGGTGTCCCCCAGCAGCGGAGTGCTCCTTTACATCTGGTGTCCTCCTTTACATCTGGTGGTGTCCTCCAGCAGCGGAGCCCTCCTTTACATCTGGTGTCCTCCTTTACATCTGGTGGTGTCCCCCAGCAGCGGAGTCCTCCTTTACATCTGGAGTCCTCCTTTACATCTGGTGTCCTTCAGCAGCGGAGCCCTCCTTTACATCTGGTGTCCTCCAGCAGCGGAGCCCTCCTTTACATCTGGTGTCCTCCAGCAGCAGAGCCCTCCTTTACATCTGGTGTCCTCCAGCAGCGGAGCCCTCCTTTACATCTGGTGTCCTCCTTTACATCTGGTGGTGTCCCCCAGCAGCGGAGTCCTCCTTTACATCTGGTGTCCTCCTTTACATCTGGTGGTGTCCTCCAGCAGCGGAGCCCTCCTTTACATCTGGTGTCCTCCTTTACATCTGGTGGTGTCCCCCAGGAGCGGAGCCCTCCTTACAGGTCTGTGTCCCCTAGCAGCGGCAGCCAGCCCCGGGGAACAGATGCTCTCACCTCCCGGCGTCTCCGTGTGTGTGCTGGAGGCAGAGGCAGCTCCGCGGTCCATGATCATTTCCCAGCGGTGTCGTGCCGAGAATGGTTCCCCCGCCGGATTCTGTTCCCCCTGGCTCTCCCGACTCCTATCGGAACTCCGCCTCCCCAGCCCTGTACATTGCCGCTCCCTCACGAATGCTCATAATACCGCCCCGCCTTCTCATGTGTGATCACAGAGAGGGGAGAAGCCGATTGGCTGCTCCTCCCCTCACCACTGAACACAAGAGGAAATAATCCTTGTGTCTGCAGCGGCGGCCATCTTTGTGTAGCCCGCCGTTTTTTTACCTCAAGCATTCCCGATTTTCCCGGCGGCCGGGACAAAGGCAAAATACCGGGAAAATAGACGGGACAAAATAAATACGGGACGAGGGTCCCAAATCCGTGATTGTCCCGGGAAAAACGGGACTGTTGGCAACTATGATATGTAGGCCTGACACTGGCCCAGCCAGGCCTAGGCTGAATGCCCTTTTCAGGCAGGGACCACGGGCCACTTAGTGTAATAAATATATGGTAGTCCTTAGTGCTAGCTGTCCACATAGCTACTGAGCCCAGTACCACAACTTCAGGCCCTGCCAGCCCTCATGGCTGCAGCTGCCTCTCTCTACTGCCTGTGACACCCCAGTCCACTCTTCTGACTCTGCACCCATCTCAGACTGCACTCTCCCAGTCCTCTCAGGCATGCCTCCCAGATCTCCCGACTGTGTGACATTCACCAGCAGGGATGAGCCGAACACCCCCCTGTTCGGTTCGCACCAGAACCTGCGAACAGACAAAATGTTCGTGTAAACTTTAGAACCCTATTAAATACAATGGACTCGAACGTTCGAAATCTAAAGTGTTAATTATAAAGGCTAATATGCAAGTTATTGTCCTAAAAAGTGTTTGGGGACCTGGGTCCTGCCCCATGGGACATGTATCAATGCAAAAAGAAGTTTTAAAAACGGCCGTTTTTTCGGGAGCAGTGATTTTAATAATGCTTAAAATGAAAAAATAAAAGTGAAATATTCCTTTAAATTTCGTACCTGGGGGGTGTGTATGATATGCATGTAAAGTGGCGCATGTTTCCCGTGCTTAGAACTGTCCCTGCAAAAAAATGTCATTTTTGAAAGAAAAAAATGCATTTAAAACTGACTCGCGGCTATTAATGAATTGTCGGCTCCCGGCAATACATACAAAAGTCATTGATAAAAAAAAAAGCGTGGGGGTTCCCCAGAATTCAATTACCAGGCCCTTCAGGTCTGGAATGGATATTAAGGGGAACCCCGCCGCAAATTTAAAAAAAAATTGACGTGGGGTTCCCCCAAATATCCATTCCAGGCCCTTCAGATCTGGCATGGATTTTAAGGGGAACTCCACCCCAAATTTAAAAAAAAAAATGGCGTGGAGTCCCCCTAAAAATCCATACCAGACCCCTTATCCGAGCACGCAACCTGGCCGGCCGCAGGGGAACAGGGGGGGACGAGAGAGCGGCCCCCCCTCCCTCCTGAACCGTACCAAGCCACATGCCCTCAACATGGGGCCTCATCCCCACAACCCTTGCCCGATGGTTGTGGGGGTCTGCGGGCGGGGGGCTTATCGGAATCTGGAAGACCCCTTTAACAAAGGGGACCCCCAGATCCCGGCCCCCCCCTATGTGAATTGGTAAGGGGTACATTGTACCCCTACCATTTCACGAAGAAAGCGTAAAAAAATGACTCCACGCCATTTTTTTTTAAATTTGGGGTGGAGTTCCCCTTAAAATCCATGCCAGATCTGAAGGGCCTGGAATGGATATTTGGGGGAACCCCACGTCAATTTTTTTTTTAATTTGCGGCGGGGTTCCCCATAATATCCATTCCAGACCTGAAGGGCCTGGTAATTGAATTCTGGGGAACCCCCACGCTTTTTTTTTTTTTTATCAATGACTTTTGTATGTATTGCCGGGAGCCGACAATTCATTAATAGCCGCGAGTCAGTTTTAAATGCATTTTTTTCTTTCAAAAATGACATTTTTTGCAGGGACAGTTCTAAGCACGGGAAACATGCGCCACTTTACATGCATATCATACACACCCCCCAGGTACGAAATTTAAAGGAATATTTCACTTTTATTTTTTCATTTTAAGCATTATTAAAATCACTGCTCCCGAAAAAACGGCCGTTTTTAAAACTTCTTTTTGCATTGATACATGTCCCCTGGGGCAGGACCCCGGTCCCCAAACACTTTTTAGGACAATAACTTGCATATAAGCCTTTATAATTAGCACTTTAGATTTCTCCCATAGATTTTTCGAATTTGCCGCGAACACCCCAATTTGTTCGCTGTTCGGCGAACGGGCGAACAGGCAATGTTCGAGTCGATCATGAGTTCGACTCGAACTCGAAGCTCATCCCTATTCACCAGCCATCTTGGCTGGGAGCTGTTGTTCCTCTCATGGAGACTTTGCCTGGCAGTGCTTTCCCACTGTCTTCTCTTGCTCCCGTGCCACCTCTGTGTGGTGAACATGGGTCCTGTCTGCACCTGAGCCCCAGGCCCAATGTCATCCCCCCCAGACTGGGAAGCTCCCTCAAAGGCCAGGACAGCCTAGCACTCCATCTCCAGCTTCCTCCCAAACAACTTCTCCCCAGCCGAGCTGACCCTGGGTATTTAAGGAGGCCTGCCCCCTACCAATCCAGATTGGGGATTGGTCAGGGCTCATCAGAACACCCCAGAGAGCACCACCTCCCTTGTCCTCCTTCCCTTCTAGAAAATACTAGAACATTCTGGAAAGTAGTGGGAGGTCTTGATGATGCTGCCTGTGAGTCACCCAGCTCTGCTCTGAGTCATTCCCAACCCAGATCGAAGCACACCAGGCTTGGCTGCCAGCCAAGTCTGAAAATGTACCTACTCTCACAAAGAAAAAACATACACTATTCTTCTAGCACACTAGAGGGTGCTACATCCATAACTCCACCTCTTTATGTCTATTATACCCTCTTGTTATCTCCATTACTCCTCCTCTGTATGTCTATTATACCTTCTCTTCATCTCCATAACCCCTCCTTGTGCACAGGCAGGGAGCACAGGAATTTATAAGCTCACAAGATTTCAGGACAAAATAGGAGATAATTTTTGCACTTTTTGAACAAATACAACTTAAGATTTTCAATGGTATATTTTTCAGACCAAAAGGAAGCAAATAAGGGAAGTTCATTGATAGGGAAGTTCATGGATAGGGTTTATATACACTTTAGTTTCATGAGCTAGCAGGAAGTCTCCTGGGACTTCAATTTGCCTGACATGGTGCCACTTCCAATTACTTATGGCACTTAAATGCCGTAGCATCTGAGGTCTGACAAGTGGTTGCAGAGGGAGCAGAAGCGGCTGGCACTAATCACGGCAGCTGTGGCTATAAAGCTAAACTTTGGAGGCACCAGTCTTTCTGGATTCACTGCTCAGTGTCCTGGACCACACAGGGGATCCTGATGACTGGCACGAAAGCTGGCACGGATCGTGTCTCCCGGTGGGACGGGAGGCCCGGTCAGAGCGGCGGGAGGCGGCGGGAGGGGGATTTGTCCCCTCCCGCTCCTCCGGTATAACAACCGATCGGCTTTTAGCCGCATCGGTTGTTATGCCTGGATAGCCAATCGCCCGCTCTAAACAACGGTACCGGGATCATGCCTGCAGCTGCAGGCATGATCCAGTTATAACCCCCTGAAAGCCGAGGCCGCATATATGCGTACGCTCGGCGGGAAAGGGTTAAATACAAACTGAATGGATTGTTGATGCACGTGTGTATTTAGCTAATTGGTCAGAGATGCTCTTTATAAGCCCAGATTTCTTTACAGAATTTAATATAAAATATGTATTAAGTATAGATTAAATTTCTGCTATCTGGTTGGTGAGCAGCTGTATAAAGAGCACGTACTCTACTCCACAGATACTATTTCCTCTATTATCGTGGAAGCCGGGAGCTGTAATACAACCACAGAGCAGCTGCAGCATGCAAGGACGGGAAACAAATCCACATACAACAGTGTCTCTCCTTTAAATAGTGGAGTATAATTAGCAATGGATGCATCATAGTTTGGCTTCCCTTGTTTTGTCTGGAATCTATCTTAAAAGAGTCTATAAGTCATGAATCAGTGATAGTGGATCTCCCTTTTTTGGCAGAAATGAAATAAAAGGCAGATTACAGAGCCCAGCCAGAACGGATGTCATTTCATGTAGTTAAAAGATGATTCCTGAGGCAACCCCAGCTCCACCCAAACTGATTATTGTGCAATGAATGATCTAGCCCTGGGGTGGGGTGGTAATAATAAGGTGCATATGGAGATAGATAGATAGATAGATAGATAGATAGATAGATAGATAGATAGATAGATAGATAGATAGATAGATAGATAGATAGATAGATAAGATAGATAGAATAGATAGGATAAATAATAATATAGACAGGATAGATACCGTATGTACTCGAGTATAAGCCGACCCGAGTATAAGCCGAGGCACCTAATTTTACCACAAAAAACTGGGAAAACGTATTGACTCGAGTATAAGACTAGGGTAAGAATGCAGCAGCTACTGTAAGCAGAAAAGAGGGTCAACAATGCCCATTTGCAGCTTCACTGTGCCCATTTGCATGCCTCACTGTGCCCAACCTCACTGTGCCCATTACCTCACTGTGCCCATATCCTCACTGTTCCCATCTCCTCACTGTTCCCATCTCCTCACTGTGCCCATATCCACACTGTGCCCATATCCACACTGTGCCCATCTCCTCACTGTGCCCATCTTCTCACTGTGCCCATCTCCTCAGTGTGCCCATCATCACTGTGCCCATCTCCTCACTGTGCCCATCTCCTCACTGTGCCCATCTCCTCACTGTGCCCATCTCCTCACTGTGCCCATATCCTCACTGTGCCCATCGCAGCGTATCTGAAATTCTTGACAGGCTGCCCTGCGGGCGTCCATTTTTAAAAATTCACGGCTTCCTCCTGGTCCCGTGCGGTTCCGTGATAACCGATTGACACTGTGTTCAATGTTCCGCCTATCATGGCCATCTTCTCATCCTCTGACTTTCCCAGCAGACACTGTGTTTAGTGATCCGCCAATCACGGACGTTCTTTCATCCTCGAACAAGAGAAGGTCCGTGATTGGCGGATCACTAAACACAGTGTCTGCTGGGAAAGTCAGAGGATGAGAAGATGGCCATGATAGGCGGAACACTGAACACAGTGTCAATCGCCTATCACGGAACCGCACGGGACCAGGAGGAAGCCGCAAATTTTTAAAAATGGACGCCCAAGGTACACTGACTCGAGTATAAGCCGAGAGGGGTATTTTCAGCCCTAAAAAAACGGCTGAAAAACTCAGCTTATACTCGAGTATATACGGTAGATACAGTAGATCACCAGGTCACATGTTTATGTGGATTTACTTTGTGGGACATTATATTTCCGGACATAGAAGAACATAGTTTTTTAGTCATTGTGGAGCCTTATTGTGATTACTTCTTATTATAATAATACCATCTGTCCTGCCCTTTACCAAGTACAGGACACTTTGTACACTATTCAGTTGTGCTCATAAGTTTACATACCCTGGCAGAATTTATGATTTATTTGCCATTTTTCAGAGAATATGAATGATAACACAAAAACTTTTCTTTCACTCATGGTTAGTGTTTGGCTGAAGCCATTTATTATTAATCAACTGTGTTTACTCTCTTTAAATCATAATGAGCGCCACAACTACCCAAATGACCCTGGTCAAAAGTTTACATACCCCAGTTCTTAATACCGTGTATTGCCCCCTTTAACATCAGTGACAGCTTGAAGTCTTTTGTGGTATTTGTGGATGAGACTCTTCATCTTCTCAGATGGTAAAGCTGCCCATTCCTCTTGGCAAAAAGCCTCGAGTTCTTGTAAATTCTTGGGCTGTCTTGCATGAACGGCACGTTTGAGATCTCCCCAGAGTGGCTCAATGATATTGAGGTCAGGAGACTGAGATGGCCACTCCAGAACCTTCACTTTATTCTGCTGTAGCCAATGACAGGTCAACTTGGCCTTGTGTTTTGGATTATTGTCATGTTGGAATGTTCAAGTGCGTCCCATGCGCGGCTTCCTGGCTGATGAATGCAAATGTTCCTCCAGTATTTTTTGATAATATACTGCATTCATCTTGCCAACAATTTTGACCAAATTTCCAGTGCCTTTGTAGCTCACCCATCCCCAAAACATCAGCGATCCACCTCCCTGTTTCACAGTAAGAATGGTGTACATTTCATCATAGGCCTTGTTGACTCCTCTCCAAATGTGTTTATGGTTGTGGCCAAAAAGCTCAATTTTGGCCTCATCACTCCAAATGACTTTGTGCCAGAGGGTTTGAGGCTTGTCTCTGTGCCGTTTGGCGTATTGTAGGTGGGATACTTTGTGGCATTTGCGTAGTAATGGCTTCCTTCTGGCAACTCGACCATGCAGCCCATCTTTCTTCAAGTGCCTCCTTATTGTGCATCTTGAAACAGCCACACCCCATGTTTTTAGAGAGTCCTGTATTTCACTTGAAGTTATTTGTGGGTTTTTCTTTGCATCCCGAACAATTTTCCTGGCAGTTGTGGCTGAAATTTTAGTTGGTCTACCTGACCGTGGTTTGGTTTCAACAGAACCCTTCATTTTCCACTTCTTGATTAGAGTTTGAACACTGCTGATTGGCATTCTCAATTCCTTGGATATCTTTTCATATCCCTTTCCTGTTTTATACAGTTCAACTATATTTTCCCGCAGATCCTTTGACAATTCTTTTGCTTTCCCCATGATTCAGAATCCAGAAAAGTCAGTGCAGCACTGGATGAAAGATGCAAGGGTCTGTCAGAAGTCCAGAAACTCACTGACCTTTTATACACACAAACTAATTACAAACAAACAGATCACAGGTGAGGATAGTTACCTTTAATAGCCATTCAAACCCCTTTGTGCCAACTTGTGTGCATGTTATCAGGCCAAAATCACCAGGGTATGTAAACTTTTGATCAAGGTCATTTGGGTAGTTTCTGCTGTCATTATGATTTAAAAAGAGTAAACACAGTTGATTGATAATACATGGCTTCAGCCAAACACAACCATCAGTTAAAGAAAAGTTTTTGTTATCATTCATATTCTCTATATTAAATGGCCAAGAAATCATAAATTCTGCCTGGGTATGTAAACTTATGAGCACAACTGTATATACTACTGTAGCACCCTGCTCCTGATGACCAGGCACTATGTTTAAATTTAGTGGGTGTCTGAGCTGGTAGTTAGCTCAGACTTTGTGATTAAGGCTAAATCAGCCTCTGTTCCGGCTATGGCTGTGCTTGGAGGGATTTTCCCATTGTTTGCCTGAAGGTGGCGTTACCACCACAGGCCAATGTTGGAACACAGGCAGGCCAGAGCGTATTGGGTATTTTTTTTTCCGGGAACAGCCCAGTGAGAGTGGTCTCCCCGCTTAAGGGTACTTAAGGGGCAGACGCTATTTTGGGGGGGGGGGTTCTTCGCCTCGTGGCCCTCCTGGCTCGAGGTATGTGATAGTGAAATTCCAGCCACGGAGCCATTTTGGCCCGAGGCTGCATCTCTGCCAGGTAGGCCCAGTTGTCCTGACTGGGGCCTGCACTTTGAAGGTGATCCTGTGCTGTCTGTCCTGTGGGAGGAAGCCACTCAATGGAGGAAACCAGGGGAGGACCTGTCCTTGAGAGGACCAAGCGGAAGGCTGGTGTCTCGGGGAAGGCCTGGTGACCTTATTGGAGGATGCACCGTAGCTTATCTTACCTTACAGTGTGCCGGTCGGCTTAAAGGCTCTAAAACTGTAAGGCTGGATTCCTGGATATTAAATCCTGTGGCAGAGGATTATTGAACAGCTTCATCTTTATCGTCCTAAAGTCTTTGGCAGAGACTATTTCTTCATTTTTGTTTGTGCATCATCCCGGCTTCTAGGCTAGTGAGAGGGGCCTATCCGGGTGAGCAACACCCACTTGAAGGAGAGTGGTGAGTGTGACTTTTGAAACTTAGAAGTTTCCCCAGTGATCTGCATCGTGTGCCTGAACCTTCCCCTAACCCTCCATCCCTCTACCTGTGCAAGTTGGTGTGAAATAAAATCTAACGAAAAGGATTTACAGCTTGTGTGGACATTGAAGTTTCTATAGACTTTCATCCTCTAGACAACGAATAGTGAGGTAACGTGCAAGGCCCAAATCTAAACCAGCAGCTCCTACGGGGGTAGTGCTACACTACTCTCACAGCAGACCTTGTTTGGTTTCAGCACTCATGGTTACCCATGATTACTTTTTGGAAATTTACCCCGCCGGATGTTGTCCTTGCCAAGCTCTGGGCCACTCTATGCCACCTCAGCGCCCGGTGGCGATGCCCTAAGGGGTCTCAGTTTTGCAATGCCATACTCTCATCATGTAGCTACCTCTGTAAGTACTTTAGACTGTGGGAGTTTTAATGGCTTAAACCTTTATTCTTATTTTTTAATTCCAACCCCTTTTTCCTTGGCAGGGTCGGACCACGCAGCTATTTCTACTATCATATATTACATATTCTAAGTCACGTGCATGCTCCTGAACATTGGATCAATCCATGAAATGAATAGAGCTGTCAAATTCTGTGTTTCTACTTATCATACTCTTCATATGTGCATTATGCAATATCAATTGTTTACCATATGTGATAATCTGTTTTATTACATGTAAATTTGTGTAAATATATATTAACTGCATTGATTCCATTATGCATCATGCTTTCTATTACCGGTATGTACCAGATTATTGTTATTACTATCATTATTAATTAAACTATTTCTGTATGCCTATATGCTTCATTTAAAGTCCCACTGCCCCTTTCCTCATTCTTATTGTGATCTTTATTACCGGTATTATTATAATTATTGTTTTAATAAAGAACTTTTTATACAGTGTGTGTGTTTTTCTATACAATTTTTTTATTTTTTTTACAGGGGTGTACCCGTTACTCATTCATATAGTTGGCTGGGCAGATAATTGGGGGACCCCCTTGTTTACAGAAAGCTTCCAGATACCAGTAAGTTCCTCCAGAGACCCCCACATCCACTGAGCCATGGATATGGGGAAGAATCCCTTGTCCCCATCAAAATAAGGATAAGGTGCTTTCTCAGGGGCCCCCTGGTAAGACACCCTCCCTATGCTGAAGGTACGTGGCCTTCTATGGTTCAGAAGTGTGCATTCACTTCAGCCCCCCATTCTGGCCAGACAGGCTGCAAGCTCGAAAAAGAGCTTGGTACAGTATGGAACTTTCTTTTTTTTTGCATGGGGCATCCCCTTAAAATTCATGCCAGACCCAAGGTGTCAGGAATAAATTTTGAGTAAGGACCCTAACCCTTTTTTTTGTGGGGGGATTTGCATTGGGTTCCCCCTTATAATGGATAAGGGTCTGGTATAGATGTTGTCCCCAAATGCTTGTTTACAAACAGAATGAGGTAGCTATCATTTAGGGGGGGATTTACTAAAATGTAAGTGTGCAAAATCTGGTGCAGCTCTGCATAGAACAATGCATAGAGAACAATGGATGGTCCGATCGGGTCCGTCTGACAAATGAACAGGCAGACCCCGATCGGTCCGCTGGTGTGAAAGGGGCCTTATTGTCAAATCTTAAGTTAGAAGCTGATTGGCTACCATGCACAGCTGCACCAGATTCTGAGTGCTCCAGTTTTAGTAAATCCCCCCCTTGCTCTTAATATTTTGCATGTTATTTGAAAAAATTGTGCTTTTATTTTTAATGTTACCTTTAAGCCTTTTTTTTTTTTATAGTGCTGCTTTCTGCCCAACAGTAATTTGTTTTTGTTTTTTTTACAACATACATGTTCCCAGGCAGTGCCCAGCTCCTATGTCCTTTGTTTACCAATCCCTTTCCTATAGACCTTAATAAAGGGCCAAATTAAAGCGGAGCTCCACCCTAAAGTGGAACTTCCGCTCATCGGATTCCCCCCCCCCATCCGGTGCCAGAATTGGCAACTTTCAGGGGGGAGGGGGGTGCAGATACCTGTATAATACAGGTATTTGCACCCACTTCCAGGCATGGATATCCGCAGATATCCGCAGAATCCCACCCCCGCTGTGTTCTGGGAAACACATAGTTCCCAAAACACAGCGGGGACCAGTAAAGTAGCGCAGCGCGACTCGCGCATGCGCAGTAGGGAACTGGGCAGTGAAGCCGCAATGCTTCACTTCCTGATTCCCTCACCAAAGATGGCGGCGGGGGCAGCCGAGAGATGAGCGATTGCTCGTCTTCTGCTGCCGACATCGTGGGCACCCTGGATAGGTAAGTGTCCATTTATTAAAAGCCAGCAACTGCAGTATTTGAAGCTGCTGGCTTTTAATATTTTTTTTTTTAAGGTGGAGCTCCGCTTTAATTTGTAGGATTCACCCCTCCATAGAGTCCAATGCACAATTTCCAAACTTTACAACCATTCAGTGAACGTCCCTTGAACCAAACCCTGGCACATTTGGCTCATCTCTGCTGGAAACATTGTCAAATCATCCCTTAAGTTACCATGACATATTTGTAACACATAAGTCTTTGACTGATTAAATGTTAATTAAATCAAATTATTAACAAAACTTATATATGTCAGCATAGGAATGAGCTGGAAGCCCTAAGGACGGTATGAGCTGGAATCCCGAGTAAGTATTGTGGGGAAGGTTTGTGGGCAGAAAACTCTTCAATGTTCAGACATTTTTGAAGAGGCAAAGCTGAGACTGTCCTTAGCCTCAGTACATTCAGCTAAAGTTGATAATATATTTCGGATTACGTTGACTTTAGACTAGATTGCATGTATTCTGATCGTCAAATCGAAGTTCAAATTTCAACTTTTATTTTGGTGGTTTGGATTTCCAAGAGACTTCTGGGAGAAAGAGACCAAAGACTGTACCCTTAGCTTTACTGCCACTGTCACCGGGTCCTTCTCTTATAACTTAGTATCCCTGGTAGAATTTTTTTTCAGAAAGTGGTCCCATCATCTTTTCAGTAAGGGCTGTCAGGAGCTTCCAAAACCATTCTGAAAACATAACATTATCTACTGCTCTGCAATAAACTCTTTTTTTTTTAACCCAGTTCAGATTTCCATTGACTAAAATGGGACTTCTGGTTCAGAAATTCTGAATTTTGGAGGTTTCCAAATTTTTAAAGTCCAACTTCACGAATTTAAAAAAAATTCACCCTTGCAGTGGGGCCATCCCCATTGTCTACGGGGTGCAGGCTCTATAATTTATCTTATACCCAGCTCCAGCGCTCTCCTCCTCTGTCCAAAGCTCCAGTCTGTGGGTGAAGCTTTGGCGTCAGCCTGGGCCATTAACCCTGTAATGTACATTGAAGAGGCTGAAGGGCAACCGGCCCCAGCCTGCTGGAGCCAGGAGTAAGGTATGTATTTACTCATTTTCTGGCACCCCTGGATATAATAAGAATTTAAGGCTTGCAGTACAGGGAGCCCCTCTACAAGGGTATTTTTTTTAATTCCTTCAGTTGGGCTTTAAAAGGTTCAGCTGAAGCGCAACAGATCAAAGTTTTATAAAACTGTACAGCAGGCATCTTTTGGTTCCTGCATGCATTTTAGGTCATTTCCCATTGCCACGACACTACTAAAGCCTCGTACACACGATTGGATATCCTATGGATTTTAATCCGATGGTTTTTTCCATCGGAAATCCGATGAAACTGTCTTCTATCAGTCTTGCCCACACACCATCAGTCAAAAAACCGACCGTTTCAAACGCGGTGACGTAAAACACTCAGATGGGCCGAGAAAAATGAAGTTCAATGCCTCTGAGCATGCGTCGACTTGATTCTGAGCATGCGTGGGTTTTTTATCCGATGGATTTCCACACAGACGATCGGATTTTGCTATCGGTTTTTTCCCATCGGAAAAATTTAAAACATGTTCTATGTTTTCACACCGATGGAAAAAAGACCGATGGGGCCCATACACGATCGGTTCGTCCGATGAAAACAGTCCGGTGTACACGGCTTAAGTGTTAAACAAAAATTTTAAATTAAAGCTTGCATGGCCATGCTCTGTCCTACCCCCTCCCCCACCCTCTCCTCTATATTGGCCATTGAGTGCGATAGTCAACCACAAGATGAGTGGGGGGGGTGTGGGGTGAGAAGGGAGGGGCCAGAGCATAATAGAGAGCTTGCAACCCCTTGTTCATGGCATGAGGGGAGCTGACAAAACCAAGGACTGGTACAGACAGTTATAGACTGACAATAGTCATCACCATTGCTTCAGCTGAGCTTTTTTTTGTAGACTGGAGTCCCTCACTAACTAAATGTCAGAAAAAAACAAAATACATACAAAAACAGTAAAGGGATGGTGAATACAATCAAATAAATTCAGTTGGAAATCATGTTGTGTTATGTTAATAAGTCTATTCAAGTCTATGCTAATGCACGACACATCTCAAATGTCTATACAATGCAGCCCAAAGGCAGTTGTTAAAGCCACTGTCTACCTGAAAAAACACCTGTCGGGATTTTTTGTAGGGCTACCTAAAAGTGGAACTGAACTAAAAAAAGTGAAGATTTACTGTGTTAGAGGGAACATCTAGAAGTGTTAATTGTGCCCAAGCAATATTCTGAAAAGCTATTCTTTTTTTTCTAGAATTCCTCCGGAAAAATATCAGTGCACCTCCTAATATGTGGGGGTGCCACTTTCTAGGCCAGGGGTAGGCAACCTTTTGAGCACACTGTGCCAAAAAATGTTTTCAAAGAAATTGAGCGTGCCGATTTTATAACAAAAAAATGTCAACTTCACACTCTCAATTACAAAAAGGATTTTTTATAAAGTAAATGCTGTAAGCTACTTTAGTAGTGAGAAATTAATATCCTCCACTCACCCATCAGATCAGCCCCAGTTCATGCACCTTCACACCTCAGATCACTGTACTACCCTGCACATCTGTCCCATGACTGTACTACCCTATACATCTGCCCAACCACTGTACTACCCTGCACATCTGTCCCACCACTGTACTACCATGCA
Source organism: Rana muscosa (assembly GCA_029206835.1). Classification (NCBI taxonomy): domain Eukaryota; kingdom Metazoa; phylum Chordata; class Amphibia; order Anura; family Ranidae; genus Rana; species Rana muscosa. The sequence goes on along the minus strand of JARGYO010005626.1, from coordinate 152,340,248 downwards.
CATCTGCCCCACCACTGTACTACCCTACACATCTGCCCCACCACTGTACTACCATGCACATCTGTCCCACCACTGTACTACCATGCACATCTGCCCCACCACTGTACTACCATGCACATCTGTCCCACCACTGTACTACCATGCACATCTGCCCCACCACTGTACTACCCTACACATCTGCCCCACCACTGTACTACCCTACACATCTGCCCAACCACTGTACTACCCTACACATCTGCCCAACCACTGTACTACCCTGCACATCTGCCCCACCACTGTACTACCATGCACATCTGCCTCACCACTGTACTACCCTACACATCTGCCCCACCACTGTACTACCCTGCACATCTGCCTCACCACTGTACTACCCTACACATCTGCCCGACCACTGTACTACCCTGCACATCTGCCCCACCACTGTACTACCCTACACATCTGCCCCACCACTGTACTACCCTACACATCTGCCCCACCACTGTACTACTCTACACATCTGCCCCACCACTGTACTACCCTGCACATCTGCCCCACCACTGTACTACCCTACACATCTGCCCCACCACTGTACTACCCTGCACATCTGCCCCACCACTGTACTACCCTGCACATCTGCCCCACCACTGTACTACCCTACACATCTGTCCCACCACTGTACTACCCTACACATCTGCCCCACCACTGTACTACCGAACACATTTGCCCCATCACTGCCCCCCCTGCTCTCCTGCACCACCATTGTAACCCCCTGCTCATCTGCTCCACCAATACACCTTTTTTCACATCCGCTCCACTGCTCTACCTCCCTACTTTTATGCCCATCACTGAACCCCCCTGCTTGCCTGGCCCATCACTGACCCCCCCTGCTCATCTGGCCCACTGCTGAACCCCCTTCTCATCTCTTACACCACTGTACCTCCCTGCACATCTGCCCCTCCTGCTCTTCTGTTCCATCTCTGAACCCCTCCTGCTCATTTTCCCCAACGCTGTACCCTCCTGCTTATCTGCTCCACCAATGTGCCCTCTTCTCATCTATGATATGCGTGATATGCAGAATGGTGAAAGGAAGCAGAGATGAGACACCTCTACCTGTCCTGGCACACTCATCCTGCTGATCCACCTGTCGCATCCAGCCAACGTGCTTGTATGTGTTGTATGTGTTGTATGTGTTGTATGGGATGTATGTGATGTCACATACAAGCATCTGGAATGGATGCGCAATGATGAGCTCAGGTCAGGGGCATTTTCTGAAAGCGGTGGACCTGTGTGCAAGGATCATAAGTTGGGCCCCCGCAGCTGAGAAAAAGTGATTGGGTGTGATTTTCATTGGGCTGAATACTGGCTGTGGCTTAAAGGGACACAGAGTGCAGAGGAGTTCAGTAGTGACACAGAGTGCAGAGGAGTTCAGTAGTGACACAGAGTGCAGAGGGGTTCAGTAGTAAGTGACACAGAGTGCAGAGGGGTTCAGTAGTAAGTGACACAGAGTGCAGAGGAGTTCAGTAGTAAGTGACACAGAGTGCAGAGGAGTTCAGTAGTAAGTGACACAGAGTGCAGAGGGGTTCAGTAGTTAGTGACACAGAGTGCAGAGGAGTTCAGTAGTAAGTGACACAGAGTGCAGAGGAGTTCAGTAGTAAGTGACACAGAGTGCAGAGGAGTTCAGTAGTAAGTGACAGAGTGCAGAGGGGTTCAGTAGTTAGTGACACAGAGTGCATAGGAGTTCAGTAGTAAGTGACACAGAGTGCAGAGGGGTTCAGTAGTAAGTGACACAGTGTGCATAGGAGTTCAGTAGTAAGTGACACAGAGTGCAGAGGGGTTCAGTAGTTAGTGACACAGAGTGCAGAGGAGTTCAGTAGTAAGTGGCACAGAGTGCAGAGGGGTTCAGTAGTTAGTGACACAGAGTGCAGAGGGGTTCAGTAGTTAGTGACACAGAGTGCAGAGGGGTTCAGTAGTGACACAGAGTGCAGAGGGATTCAGTAGTGACACAGAGTGCAGAGGAGTTCAGTAGTAAGTAACACAGAGTGCAGAGGGGTTCAGTAGTGACACAGAGTGCAGAGGGATTCAGCAGTGACACAGAGTGCAGAGGAGTGCAGTAGTAAGTGACAGAGTGCAGAGGGGTTCAGTAGTGACACAGAGTGCAGAGGAGTTCAGTAGTAAGTGACACAGAGTGCAGAGGGGTTCAGTAGTGACACAGAGTGCAGAGGGATTCAGCAGTGACACAGAGTGCAGAGGAGTTCAGTAGTAAGTGACACAGAGTGCAGAGGGGTTCAGTAGTGACACAGAGTGCAGAGGGGTTCAGTAGTAAGTGACACTCAATCACAGTGAAATCCCTTCTTTCTGAGATTGGTAGTGACAACCAAGCAAAACTCATCTTCCTCCAGATGGTGGGTGGGGCTAGCAGGACTGTGATTGGCTTTAGCAGTGGCCAATGACATCCTCCTCCTGCTGGAATTAGGGACCGCCCCCCCTGGCAAAATTGCACACAATCTCTTTCCCATCACAAAAGCTGACGATTGCAGCTACAGCAAAGTTAGAGAACCAAACAATGTTTCCTATCTTTTTCAATGCGTGGGGGCACAGTGCCTCTTCTTCAGTGCAGGTGCGGCATGGGGAATTCTGAGATTGAAATGCATTAGTGTATCACTGACACTTCCCTAAGCTGCTCTGCTGCTAGGGGAGGGAGTCGAGGGAGAGGCTTGGTGTGCCGGGGGTTGCCTACCCCTGGTCTAGGCACTCCTGTACCTAGAGCCAGGGTCGTGGATAAGTGGGTACCAGTTGTCCCCTGGTACGGGGCCCAAGCAAGTAGGGGGGCCCAGGCAGGTGGGTGAATCAGATGTGCACAGGGAGGGTGATCGGCAGGGTGGGGGGGGGCAATTACAGGAACTGATCCCCTGTATGGCTCTCCCTGCAGCAACTGAAAGCTGGCATCTTCTCCTTTCCCTACCACCAGCTTTGAGCTGCTACAGAGAAAACCATACAGGGATCGGTTCCAGCAACCACTCCCCTGCACCGATCACCCTACTGGTTCACCATGCATTTCCCCCTGCTGCCTAGGCCCCCCTGCTGCCCCCAACCCCACCCCCCCCGCCCCGCAGTGTTTCCGGCTTCCCTACTCACCTTCCCACCGGCAACTGCAAGGACACAATAGGATCAGGATAGAGAGTGGGGGAAGGACCTGATAAATATGTCACATTTACCAGCCCCTTCCTTTCCTAATGAAGACAATGGTACTGATCACGTATTGTGTTCATTCATAACTGAAGCATAAACTGTCCTATAGTTGTGTAGTGGGATGCCCCTTTGTCCAGATTCCGCTGCAGGCCCCTTTAACTCAACTCCCCACAATCCCCTGAGCAACTGGACACGGGATATAAATGTCAGCTCCACCCAGCTTCCTGTGCTCAGAGAGATCCTGCCTGATGGGACAGCAGTGACTGGGCAAGTGAGCTGCTCCCAGGTGCTGGGTCCTCCCCTGTTAAGTACGGGCCACCAGCAGTGAGCACAAGAGCACACAGCATCTTCCAAGCCCCAGTCACTGGAAAGGACTCTGTTACAGTCCATTTGCGGAAGCTGTCCATGAAGTGGGTTGGCCCTATCTGCAACCACCAGAACCTCCTGACCGAAGCAAGTAGAAAGCAGTGCCAGTGTGAAGTGTGTGCCAGCAGGAGGTCCACTCAGCTCACAGTCTGTTGAACGAACGATTACTAACTTGGACACGTGAGATTTCCTTAGCTCTCTATTCTATCTGTAGATTGAACTCAGAACACGCTACTGCCACCTAGTGGACATTAGTTGAACGGCAGTATAATTGTTATATCCTCTTTCTTTACTGTTCATATTAATGTTCTGTACTGTATACCCGTGTTCACACGATCTCCGGTACAATTTATGTTGAAGTTCATTGTTAAGTAAAGCAGAAATTGCACATCACCACTGGTCTGATCATTTGGCTGAAACCGTTACACAACACTTGGCATCACGAACAGGATCAGCCATGTCAGACAGTGATGAGGAGAGTAGCACAATGGCAGAGCCAGTCAGCAGTGGCACTGAGGGAGTTAAACAGTCTGCCATAGCTTCTCTATTGCTGGCAGGATTGCTACCACAACAGCTGCCAATGTACACAGGACCAGATCAGGACTTAGATGATTGGATTAGGAGATTCCGAGGCTTGACCTGGTCATATGGGGTCCCACCTGCACAGCAGGCAGACCTGGCCATTAATGCCCTTGAAGGAGAAGCAAGGAAGTTGATCCTACACCTTCTAGCAGAGGACCAGGACTTCCTAGACAAGATAATCAGCTGCTTGGAAGCAGTGTACACCCAGACGGTTGCATTAGGCGATCTTAGGACTCGCTTTATCAGTAGAAGGCAGAGAGTGGGAGAATTTATTCCACAGTACGCCGTGGAACTGCAGGATATAGCAGCCGAGATCCGCCGTAAGGAGAGGAGGCGAGCAGGACGTGATGGCTGGAGTGATACAGATGGGTGGCTGAAGGATCAGTTCGTGGATGGGCTTCTGTCTGACAAAGTCAGGGAAAAGTTACAAGAAAAGGACAGAAGTAACCCAAACTTAAAATTCCACGAAATTCTAGAAGCAGCTATCTTATATTCAGTACCCAGACATGCCAGTATGGATGTCCTCATGGCCAGCACAGGTGATAAACCATGTAAACCGCCACAAACTGAACACACAGCTCCGTGGGAGGTGGCCATCCACAAGCTGACGGAAGGAATGGCCCAGCTCCAGTCAGAACTTGCCACGCTGAGACGTGAGTGAGACAATCCAAGGGGGCCAAGGGAGCACACCCCTTACACCAGGGTCCCCAGAGAGCCCCCCTCTTACATTAGTGTCCCCAGAAAGCCTCCCCACTTACATCAGGGTCCCCAAACAGCTGACCCCCCCCTGCAGAGGTTCCCTTGTACCTGGCTGGTGGAGGTGGGAGGCGGCGATCGGCAGCTCTATGGTGTCCACAGGCAGGGGGATCTCGCTGGGGCTTGTAGTTCTATCTCCGAATGTATACAGCAGAGGGGGGAGGGGCCTCTGAACCGGGCATCAGCAACAGTGTACAAGCAGAGTGAAAGTGAAACTTATTCCTGCCCGGGTCAGAGGCCCCTCCCCTCTCCTCTCCACTGTATACACTTAGAGAGTACGACAAGCTCCAGGGAGATCCCGCCGCCCACACAGGCACCATAGAGCTGCCGATCGCCACCTTCCACCTCCTCCCACATCTCCCCACTGCACTCTAAATGGCCAGCCAGAGGTGCAGGGGGGAGATGTCGGGTCTTGGGGGGGGGGATTTTTTCACCCCCCTGTTGCCGCAGCGCCGCCCCCTGCAGCCACTGCCGCCCCGAGGCCTGGCCTAGGTGGCCTTGTTAGGAATCCGGCCCTGGCCATGTCCTTGTTATGGTGGACCACTTTACCAAGTTACCCGTGTTCACACGATCTCCGGTACAATTTATGTTGAAGTTCATTGTTAAGTAAAGCAGAAATTGCATATCACCACTGGTCTGATCATTTGGCTGAAACCGTTACACAACAGTTGCATATCTGCAGTGTGAGATCTAAGGCACTGTTGCCTCTAACAGCTAGTAACAGAACATTTGGAGTGAGATTTGGTGATGCTATTACCGTGCTGTTCACTTTTCTCCTTGCTGGAGACTCTAACATAAGTAAGTGTAGCGGGTATACACTTTCCTAGTGTATTTAAAACTGGCAGAGACACCAGTAATGTGCAGTTCCCTGCAGCCCAGCAGGTGGCACTGTTGCCTTGGGCTGGGGTTGAACCATTGCTGTGTGCCTTACCCCCTTTTTGTCCTCCCTCGGCAGCGGTATGGTGGGGCGGGGAACCCGCCGTGCTTGCTGGGAGAGGGTATAAAGGGGCCGGCCATCTTTGTCACGAGGGGAGTCCCAGGCACCTTCAGCCTGAGGGCGGTGGTCGGATGGAGATCCTAGGTGGCTTAGGCCTAGAGGACGTTCGGAGGTCGTGTTCCATCCCAGGCACCTTTAGCCTGGGGTGAGGTACTCAGATGGAGGTCTGGAGCTCAGTGCCCACCACTGAGTTCCGCGAGGGAAGGAGATCCTAGGGAACCCCGGGAGTGGGTACCCGAATCCAGAGGCATAATGGACCGGTGAGGGGTACTTGCTTGAAGACCTGGTGCAGCATATTGCCAGTGACAGGTGAGCCTCCACCGGAGACCGCCTGGAAGGATATTCCCCCTCGATCGGAGACCGCAACCCACTTTCAGGAAGGAGAGTGGAGAGTTCATTTTGTCTGGGCCTACTTGTATCCACACCCCTCTGTCTGTTCTACTCATTGAGGGAGTCCAACTGTCTGTGTGTTACCCTGTTAGCGGAAGAATAAAGAAGTGTTGGACTTTAATGGTGTGGTGCTCATTTTGTGGCAGACATTGTTTAAGGAAACCATCAGGAGGAGGCTCCAGGTGACGAACACCGACCCGAAGGTAAAACAGGAACTTTGCTCACACCACACAACTATCTGCGGTGAAGGCTTGGCGTGGTGACCCCGCTCTATTTCCTCTAAGGTACCCCTAGACAAGAGACAGACGAGCTGATGAGAGAGTGAGAGAGGGGAGGCCGCTACATAAGCAAATGTCTTGCTTCTATCAAAATGGCCGCCTCCATATAGTGACACTGGGCAAAACAAGTCACTGTAAGTTAGTGATGGGGAAAGATCAGCTGCAGAGATACGACAGGTAATACTGGTGACTTGGCATTGTTAAAACTCCCATAGAGACTGAAGGTAGGAGGCACCTATCCTCTACCTTCCCTATCATTTCAGCCACCAGTGTGGGCACCTCCACTGAGCATTTAATTTGACATTTCAGCCTGGATTGAAGAAAGTGCACAAATACCTTTTGCATTTCAGTCAATATATAGGAACTGAAGTACGGCTGCCCCAAGTTCCTCCTTAACTCAATTTAGGATTCTTTAATTCTATATTATTTTTGTACAATCATGCTTGTAGAATATCTACCTAAATTGAAGCAATATTGCAGCTCATTTCCATATTAAGGTCATAAGGCAGAGTATTATATGCATGTCGTGTCATATGCCGGATCTTTGATGTGCACAGATGAAGTAGGTCAGGGGATGCCTGGATGTCAAATGTTAATGAGAACTGCGTGGCTACACTCGCAGTGGCCTCAAGGATAGAGATTGAATTGATCTAATAAGATTCATCAAAGGATTTGTTCCTTGCTGCTGACGATCATGGTGGCAAGGGGAAGAACTGATTGTGGTAGTGGCAAAGGTAATAAAACTATATGGTTTAGCCCTATTTGCTTGTTTGCTTGCAGGATTGCATAAGTGAACGAATGAGGTTATCATTGCTATTGGCTGGAATGGACTATAAATTTGGTGGTAGCAGAGGACACCCTCCAGCTTGATGCTGTCAGGGAAAGTATTTATAGGAAGCACTGGAAAGTGTCTCCTCCTCATTTCCTATCCAGCCTCCATAGCATAGTATGCTCACACATGACCATCAAAACTTTAAAGAGAACCTGTCATCACTGCAGACTATTTAGCTGAGTACAGCAGAGAAAAATATTGAAAATGATTCACCACCCATGCTCTTGCTTCAGTCAACTATCTCAAAGCTAGAGACCCCATATGGGTTATGCTGAAAGTAGGGTTGCCACCTGTCCAGGATTCATCCGGACAGTTTGGGTTTGGAATCATACGTGCGGGTTTCAGACTGCCTGAAACCCGGACGCATTATTCAGACTGGACTATGGCTTCCCAGCAGGTTTGCTGGCTGCAGTTGTCTAAGCTGAGAGTGTCTGTTCACACTGCCCAAAGCCAGCACTAACAATCCCCCCCACACACACACAGACGGGAGAGGAGAGAGGGCTCGATTTGCACCTCTTCCCCCACCCCTCCCCCTCACCCCTCCCCCTCTGTATCTGCCCACACTCCAATCCCCGGGGCTGTGCCTCAGAAAAGGAAAGTTGGGGCCTTAAATTTGAAGTCCAGCAGCCTTAGATACATCTGGATGAGAGGTGCTGACTGCTAAGGGGTAAGTGAGCTCACCATCCATCCCTGTCTGTGACTGAAGTCTTCCTCCTTCTCTCTCCTCCCTCTGAGTGAGTACACCAAGGCAAATCAGGGTTCTCAGAGCACCCCTTACATCAGAGTTCCCCTTTACACCAAAGGCCACAGTGATTCCCGCTTACATCAGAGTCTTCTCCATACATCAGAGTTCCCAGTGTTCCCCCTTAAATCAAGGTTCCCAGAGCATCTCTTATGTTAGAGTCCCCAGAGAGTGTGCAGCGTCCCCCCTTACAGTGAAAGGGAACTCTGCGAGTTCAGATGTAAAAGGGGAACTCTGTGGACTCTGATGTAAAGGGGGACTCTTGTTATTAACTTCATATGATTAGAAATGTTATTTAATTGCAAAATATATATAAAGTTTATACTATAAATAAAAATTGCTGTGTGGTGCTAAAGTGTTCAGGTTTGACTTGAAGAAAAGATGGCAACCCTAGCTGAAATTGACATTTCCAGGAGTGTCAGAACACACAGACCCCTCTTGATCATGCCCCAGTCATGACGTCACTGCTCTTTGGCTCTCTGGAGTTTCCTTCCTCCCCTAAATGTATTTGTTGCTCTTGGTTTACTACTCTGTATTGATGTCTGCCCACCCATTTATTACACATTTTTCTGTGTCCTGTTCTTCCGTACCCTGCAGGCCCACTTCCTGACCTAACTGCTCTGTGCTCACCTTCCCTTCACACATTCAGCAGTCTATTGCACCGGGGGGTCAACACGTGTGTGCGCTCAGTGTTTTGTCAGATATTAAACAGGGTTGATGATGTTGTCCTCATCATCAGGTGACAGTGTTCAGGTCTATTGATTGGCAAAGCATACGAGAAAAAACCTAGGTACAGACTACCCGGGTAAAAAAGCGGCTACTAAGGCAACAGAGGGTCATAATAAGTACTAATTATAAAAGTAAAAGATTTATTAGGTTCAAAAAGTACCAGCTAAAAAGATACACGGTATGAAAAGCAATATCATTGCAACTTCACATATACTTGATCAAAGAATTAAAACACTGCAAGATGAAAAAGTGGAAGTAGACAGAAGACAGAAAAAACACACAAAACATTACACAAAAACAAAAAGTCTGGACGCCAAATACAATTCACATACACGTTGTCATGCGACAAATAAATAAATAAGCTTGTCAATGTTTCCTGACAATCGGTATGTGAATGGCCCCCAGGGAATGGAAGTCATTGACCATGCTGATGCCATCAAGGCATAGGTGTGCGCAGGCTATTGCATTAGGGTGTGCACCCCAAAGCTCAAACACACATTAACGCCACCTGCTGTCACAACAGAAGAGGCTCTTTTGGTGGGAGGCAGTTAATTGGGAGAATATTATGTTACATCCTAAATACAGGTTTAACTTGTTCCTAAAGTTCTTATAAACTTTGGTTACGCTCTATCTACTGCCCTTAAAGTCCCATAAGGGGTCCCTTCTTCTTTTTTGATGTGTTCCTAAAGTTGAACCTAGCTTTCAATATAATGGGGGCATTTGCACTGGTTACTGTCACCCCTGACCACCCACCTGGTGTTGCCCCTGGCTAATGCACATAGGGGGATTAGGGTGTGCCTAGGCACACCCGGCACACCATGTGCGCATGCCTATACATCAAGGTGCAAACTGACTGTTACTGGATTCAGTCCTGATGAAAATTTGTGATTGTGAAATCATCTGGTGGTAGTATTATCCTGGTACAAAAGAATTGGAGCACTGGATCCAGTTTCTGGTCCAATGGATGTAGAATCTATGAGTGACGGTAATGCCCTGCATCAATGGGGCTCCATAGAGCAATCGGTCCAAGATGAAGTCACTGTGAAGATATAAATCAGAAAGAGGGCTGACTATCATGTGAATGTGATTGGCCAAATGATGCAAAAGGCACATGAGGTAGATGACATGGATAGTCATGTGCAGGGAGTTCAGATGAATTCCTACACTGTTGATATCCAGTCTACTAGCAGGGTGCTCCTCATTATGTAGACTGTGTATCCTGAAGCGGTATAGTAACAACCTAGGTACAAATCATTCAATGCGTTCACAGGCTCACTAGCGGAGTAAGCACAGCCTTCTGTGGCCATTCCTGCAATGACCAAGGCTGGCTGCTGAGTGAGTGGAAGTACAACGAGGACCACTGCAAGATTTAAGTTAAGAATCTGAGGTTCATATGGTACACTTCTGGTCAGCCTCTTAAAGGAGGCATTTCAAATCAGCTGTTCCAGCAAGTGATATGTGAAGATGTACATCCATACGTTACCACATCCTGATGGGTTTGGATGTTCTATAACTTCTGCTGTATGGGTACTGGGCCGGTGCTATGAGTCAGTTGCACTTTAGGTCAAAGAGCTCTTTGATAAAGCAGAGTGGTCCATGAGGTGATCCACAGCAAACGCTGTTTAGGTCAGGTGACGGTATGAATCGCCTTCTCTTTCTAATCCCTGTTGGAGCAGGGCATACTGTGAGTGGCGTCACATGACTGTGGTGATGCCAACGCGTTTCACTAGAGGAGTAGCGTGGCTTCCTCTGGACGGCTATTAAACATGGTTGATGATGTTGTCCTCATCATTAGGCGACATTTTTCAGGCTAATTGATTGGCCACCCAGGTCCCAGCCCTGCATCCTGGGAGGAGGTAATGTACCCAACAGAAATCAATAGATGAGGGTGCACAGGAAAGGCGAAAATGTGGATAAAGGGGTGGGCAAGTAAGAGACTCTGTCACTTTGCTCTGAGTGTTACCTGCTCCTACAGTAACACCTATGTCATCACCTAAGGCAAACTTTTTTTTTTTTTAATGAGCATCCCCACTGCAAGGGATGACTTTTTCGTTTTCTGGAGTTCATCTTTAGAAAAATAAATATATAAATAATAAATAACGGTGGAAGGGAGGACTTAGCCCTTTTCAAACAAAGACTTTTAGAAAGTCTGCATTTGTATAGGAGTTTAAAGAGGGCTGAAGTGATGTATTGGACGGGGCAGTCAAGGTAGGTGCAGAGAGCTAAGTGGGGTACAGTATCTTTTGGCACCTTAATCTTGGAACAGAAATATGTTACAGTAATGTGGTAGCTGATACAAATTGGTATAGGGATAGGCGAGTATTGGGTCAATAGTTCAGGTGACAAGTTAGTACTGGACCAATAGTTTGGGTGATAGCTCAGTGTTGGACCAATAGTTCAGGTGATAGTTCAGTATTGGGCCAATAGTTCAGGGGATAGTTCAGTATTGGGCCAATAGTTCAGGGGATAGTTCAGTATTGGGCCAATAGTTCAGGGGATAGTTCAATATTGGATCAATAGTTCAGGTGATAGCTTAATATTGGATTACAAGTTCAGTTGGGTGCTCAGCAATGGACCAATAGTTCAGGTGATAGTTCAGTATTGAACCAATAGTTCAGGTGATAGTTCAGTATTGGACCAATAGTTCAGGTGATAGTTCAGTATTGGACCAAAAGTTCAGGTAATAGTGAATAACTCCACCTTTGTTGAGAAAAAACCTTCCCCTCTAGGTGATCTATGTACATTACAAGGATTTTTAACAAACTTTGTTGCAGATTCCTAACTTTTGTTATTCTGAAGAAATCCCTGTTTGTTTCTCTGTGTCCATGTGGGAAAGTGGATCTAATGGGAGTGGTTTCATAATAATCAATTATCTGCTGCACTTGCAGGGTTCTAATGAGTAAAATTGCTGGGCCTGCATTCCTTTAGATGTGATTTCCTATTGGGAGTATCTCACCAAAAATGTCATTTTTGGTACAGATGATGCCTGAAATCTAACTTATATCTTAGTGCAGACTTCTAGGAAAATCTGTGAGCCAATCACACATGTAGGAATTGATGTTTCAGGGGGGGGTGTTCTGTACACACTATGTGTACAGAACACCTCCAGGTAGCAATATTGCATTTTACAGAAAATTACAGAGTTGCAGATTGAAAAGGAAAGGTCATTTTTAATAACATTCAACAACAATATGACTTGAGTCATAATTGTATATGCTGTATAATTAATTTTTTGCTATTTTTTTCCCCCACAAAAGTGGAGTTACCCTTTAACCACTTTCCTACCCGCCCATAGTAATATGACATCCACAGATGGGATCTCCCATCCTGGGTGGACGTTATACGATGTCCTGGGCTTTGTGTGGGGATATCTGAATGATGCCTGCAGCTAGAGGCATCATTCAGATATCCTTGTCTTCTGCCAGCGATTCTGCGCACCATAAGAATGATCATAGCGGCGGTTCCGCAGCTTGATCGTTCTTATAGGCGGCGGGAGGGGACACCCCCCCTCCCACCACCATCCGGTGCTTCTCCGGGCTCTCCCGTGCCATCGAGGGGGGGGGGCGGAGAATGAATCGTCCGGCGCCGGAGGTGAACCATAGAGATGACTGGTGACCAAATGGTCACCAGTCATCTCTATGACTGTCGGAGGCCCGGGCGTGATGTGATGACGTCACGCCCGGGTCCTCAGATGTAAACAAAGCCGCCATTGAGGCTAGTAAGCATGAGATCAGTGATTTTTTTTTCACAATCTCATGCTTTCCAGCCTGGAGGAGAGATGTGGGGTCTTATTGACCCCACATCTCTCCATAAAGAGGACCTGTCACACACATTCCTATTACAAGGGATGTTTACATTCCTTGTAATAGGAATAAAAGTGATCAAAAAAAAAAACCCTGTCCCCGGTAGTTCGCGATCAGAAGCGAACGCACATGTAAGTCCCACCCACATATGTAAACGTCGTTCAAACCACATATGTGAGTTATTGCCGCGTGCGTTAAAGCGGGTGCAACAATTCTAGCACTAGACCTCCTCTGTAACTCTAACCTGGTAAACTGTAAAAATTTTCAAAGCATCGCCTATAGAGATTTTTAAGTACCGAAGTTTGGCGCCATTCCATGAGTGGGCACAATTTTAAAGCGTGACATGTTAGGTATCTATTTACTCGGCGTAACATCATCTTTCATATTTTACAAAAAAATTGGGCTAACTTTACTGTTTTGTTATTTTTTAATTCATGAAACCATTTTTTTCCCCAAAAAAGGCGTTTGAAAAATTATTGCGCAAATATCGTGCAAGAAAAAAAGTTGCAATGACCGTCATTTTATTCCCTAGGGTGTCTGCTAAAAAAAAACATATATAATGTTTGGGGGTTCTGAGTAATTTTCTAGCAAAAGAATGATGATTTGTACATGTAGGAAAGAAGTGCCAGAATAGGCCCGGTATTGAGGTGGTAAAAAAAGCCCGGTGTTGAAGTGGTTAAGTATTGGATTAATAGTTCAGGTGAGAGGCCAGTATTGGGCCAGTAGGTCAGGTAATACCGATACTCGTTGTTTAACGACTTACCTGTTTAATGACCACTCGGACTTACGACCAGCTCTCCCCACCCGAACAACGTGCTATATATACATCATTGTATTGTACAGAACAGTACAGAATTTTTGTTTGTGTTCTGTACTTATGAAAATTAAAACAACGTTATTGAGCTGGAGTTTTGTGTTTAGACCTTTTTTTTTCACAATACAGTACAGTAGTTAAGAATGCTTAAAATATTGATTACAGGCGGTCCCCGGGTTACAAACAAGGGACAGGGACTGTAGGTTTGTTCTTAAGAAGAATCTGTTTGTAATTTTGAACAGGTACATATTTTAAGTGTAGCTCCAGCCAAAAAAAAAAACAATGTTAAGCTTTTTGGAAAACATAGGGAAGGGTTATCATTTGTTTTGCTGTCTGTGCCCCTGTTCAGAAGATTTCACCTCACTTTCTGTCCCAATGACAATTGGATTTTGAAAATTTGTGGTTTTTAGGGAAACAAGGAACTCTTACAGGAGAGAATTTCCCTTCCTAGGGGTAGATTTCCTCTCACTTCCTGTTGTCTCCTTCCGTTTGTAAGTAGGAGTCATTTGTAAGTCGGATGTTTGTAAATAGGGGACCGCCTGTACTTGTGGCTCCTCGTTTAACGACCAATTTCTTTAAAGACCTGGTTGTTGGAACGGAACCTGGTCGTTAAGTGAGGAGTACCTGTAATTCCTTATGGGATTAATCATTAAGTTGATAGTTCAGTATTGGCCAATAGTTCAGGTGATAGGTAAGTATTGGACCAATAGATTAGGAGATATTTCCTCATGAGACCAATAGTTCAGGTGATAGTTCAGAGTTGGACCAACAATTTATTTAATAGTTCAGTATTGGCCAATAGTTTAGATGGTAGTTCATCTGTTAAGGTTAAGGATTAATGGGGTTGTTAAATTTTGTGTTTTTTCTCCTTAATGCATCCTATGCATTAAGGTGAAAAAACACCTTGCAATCATGGGCCCCTCAGCCACCCCCCGTTTTACTTACCTGAGCCAGTTCACCTGCTTGGCGCGTCCCCGGCGTCCTCTTCTCCACGGAGTCTCGGCGTTGATTGGATAGATTGATAGCAGCGCAACTATTGGCTCCTGCTGCTGTCAATCAAATCCAATGACGCGTCTGCCGGGGGGGGCGGGGCCGAGTCATACACTCGGCGGCTGTGGACGCAGAGTGTATGACACCGGAGCGCGCCTGCAAGGTAACCCCCTCGGGAGAGAGCTTCCCAGAAGGGGTTATCTAATGCGGGAAGGAGCCGCGAGAGCCGCCGTGGGACCCCAGAAGACGATCGGGCTTCACTCTGTGCAAAATGAACTGCACAGTGGAGGTAAGTATAACATGTTTGTTATAAAAAAATAAAAATGAACCTTTACAACCACTTTAAGTAAAAGGCTTTCAGATAGGATTTAGGAGATTAAAAGTACGATTTAGGGGAGGTGTTAGGCACAACAAAAGAGGTAATGTGCTAGAGTTAGCACTTGACCCTCCTTACATTGTGTTGGTAAATGTCACTATAACATTTTCATACACGTATAATAAAGGGTCCCAGACATCCTACCTGCTAGCCGGTGGCTTAATGGGTCCTTATTGTTGCTGTCCCTGAACAGCTTGTGTATTGGTGTTATAGAATAATGTGCTGGGTGTTTACATGTCACCAGTTTAGACTCTGCACACCGAGAGCTAAAATGTTAGAAGAGGAAGGCAGAAGTTTTCCTTATTCTTCTAATCATCGGTTCTAGATGTACTGACACAGAGCTGACAATCTTTCTTTCAGACTCTTCCCCCACAGCCCTGCAATGCCTTGCTTGGTTATGATATCTGACTGTTATTCCACGTACACACGATCGGACATTCCGACAATAAAACCGTTGATAATTTTTCAGACGGATGTTGGCTCAAACTTGTCTTGGATACACACGGTCACACAAATGTTGCTCGGAAATTCCGAACGTCAAGAACGCGGTGACGTACAACACTACGACGTCCTGAGAAAAATTAACAACAATGATTCCGAGCATGCGTCAAATTGGCTCCCGAGCATGCGTAGGATTTTTGTGCGTCGGAATTGGATACACACGGTCGGAAATTTCCGACAACAACTTTTGTTGTCGGAAAAATTGAGAACCAGCTCTCAAACATTTGTTGTCGGAAATTCCGAGAGCAAATGTCCGATGGAGCCTACACACGGTCGGAATATCCGACCAAAAACTCACATCGAACATTTGTTGTCGGAAATTCCGATCGTGTGTACGCAGCATTAGTGTGATACTAAAGCTAGCCATGCATGTTCATTTTTTTTTTTTTTTTCCTCATTCAGACCCATGCACTGAACAAGAGAAATCACTCAATTTACCCCATCCATGCTAACGAGTGTGGATGGAGGAACCTCCCCTGCCATCTATTGTGTTCTGACACCCATGGCTGTCTGAATACTGGAGCAGTGACTGCATCTGACAGAATGCCATCCTTGTTTGGCAAACAGTTTTTCACCTAGCACCCCAGATTTTTTATTCAATGTTTGTCAAACTGGCTGGTGCTAACAGGGCAAATCCATTTGAATAGGCTGCCTAATGCACCACAAGGGACCAAAATCCATGCATGCATCATTTTTGGCATTACCGAGCATTGCACTGCAACACAAGGGCACTGGGAAGGGGTGTTGGGATGCCATTCAGGATGACTGGCACTGCTTTACACCACAATGGTATGAAGAGGCCAAGAAACGTGCAGAATAGTGTGCCCGTCACCTGCTGCCAGCCGCTATACTACAGAACACAGTACTGGTAGATTATAGGGGGAATAAGCTATATATATGAGCTATATATATACCGTATATATATTATATATATAATATGAGCTATATATTTTCTGAATCACTGGGTATATATACTGTACATAAGATAGATAGATAGATAGATAGATAGATAGATAGATAGATAGATAGATAGATAGATAGATAGATAGATAGATAGATAGATAGATCTCCAGGTCACGTGTTTATGTGGAATATTTACTTTGTGGGATATTATTTTTGGAAATAGTACAACATTTTTGATCATTGTGGACCCTAATTGTGATTATTATTATTATCATGATTGTTTTAATGAAGAACTTTATGTACAGTGTATGCTTTTATATACTATTTAACTTTTTTTAAAGGCGTAAAATGTACCCCTTACTCATTCATATAGTTGGCTGGGCAGATAATCTGGGGACCCCCTTATTTAACAGGAGGCTTCCAGATACGAGTGAGTTACCCCTCAGACCCCCCACATCCACTGAGCCATGGCTATGGGGAAGAAGCCCTTGTCCCCATCAAAATAGGGTCGCAGTGCTTTCTCAGGGGCCTCCTGGTAAGGCACCCTCCCTATGCTAAAGATACGTGGCCTTCTATGGTTCAGAAGGGAAGCGTGCATTCACTTCAGACCCCCATTCTGGTCATACAGGTTGCATGATCAAAAAAAGAGTTTGGTATGGAATTTGAGGGGTCCCCATTAGTTTTTTTTTGTTGCATGGGGGTATCCCCCTAAAATTCATACCAGACCCAATGTGTCAGGGATACATTTTGGAAGTGAGGACCCTAATCCTTTTTTTATGGGGGGATTTGCGTTGGGTTGCCCCTTATCATGGAGCCGTTTTTGGATAGATAGATAGGTAGATAGTAGATAGATAGATAGATAGATAGATAGGGCCGCTGATAAGGCAGTACAACTGGTCCTGTTGTACTGGGCCCAGGCCTCATCAGCTAAACAGGGGGGCTTCAGCAGCTTTATTGTTCATTTCTGTGTAAAAGAATACATTGATTTAATAGACCCCACCCCCACTCCATCATGCTTACCAGGACTTAAATTACATTTCCCCGGGCCCCTTCACGTCAACAGAGGGGCCCAGGAGGTGGAGTAGGTGGATAAAGTAATTAAAAAGTACCGACTGGCATATTCAAGGCTTTGGGTATCTTTTTATATCCTTTTCCATCTTTATAAATGTCCATTACTTTGTTACGCAGGTCTTTTGACTGTTCTTTTCTACTTCCTTATGGCTCAGTGCCTAGCCTGCTTAGGGCATCCATGTGAGAGCTAACAAACTTATTGACTATTTATACACAAACACTAATTGTGATTTAAAAAGCCACAAATGTGAGAAATTTACTTTTAATTGCCATTTTAACCTGTGTGTGCCACCTTCTGTGTCTGTACCAAGGCCAAACATTCCAGGGTATGTCAACTTTTGATTAGGGCCATTTGGGTGACTTCTGTTATCATTATGATTTTAAAAGGAGCCAAAAAAATATGTGATAATAAATGGCTTCATGTGATTGCTATCCTTGAATAAAAGATAGTTTTTTTGGCATGATCAGTCATATTTTCAATATAAATGCAAAAATTTCACAATTTCTGGCAGGGTATGCAAACTTTTGAGCTATTATTTTTTGGTCATTGTGGAGCCTTATTGTGATTATTATTATTATCATGATTGTTTTAATAAAGAACTTTATATACAGTGTATGCTTTTATATACTATTTCACTTTTTTTAACCACTTGAGGACCGCCGCACGCCGATGTACGTCGGCAAAATGGCACGGCTGGGCACATGGGCGTACAGGTACGTCCCCTTTAAGAGCCCAGCCGTGGGTCGTGAGCGCGCCGCCGGCGGCGCGCTCGCGACCCGGTCCTCTTCTCCGTGACCGTCCCCGCGGGAACAGTGGACCCAATCGCCGCTGGTGTCCCGCGATCGGGTCACAGAGAGGAAGAACGGGGAGAGGTAAGTGTAAACAAACCTCTCCCCGTGCTTCCTAGTGTGCCTGTCACTGATCGTCGGTTCCCTGTAATAGGGAACGACGATCAGTGACGTCACACGCTAAGCCACGCCCCCCCCACAGTAAGAAACACAAATCAGGGCACACTTAACCCCTACAGTGCCCCTTCCTGGTTAACCCCTTAACTGCCAGTGTAATTTTTACAGAATCCAGTGCATTTTTATAGCACTGGTCGCTGTAAAAATTACAATGGTCCCAAAATAGTGTCAAAAGTGTCCAATATGTCCGCCATAATGGCGCAGTCGAGAAAAAAATCGCTGATCGCCGCCATTACTAGTAAAAAAATAAAATAATAAAAATGCCATAAAACTACCACCTATTTTGTAAACGCTATAACTTTTGCGCAAACCAATCAATAAACGCTGATTGCGTTTTTTTTTACCAAAAATATGTAGAAGAATGCGTATCGGCCTAAACTGAGGAAAAAAAATTGTTATATATATTTTTTGGGGATATTTATTATAGCAAAAAGTAAAAAATATAGATTTTTTTTCAAAATTGCCGCTCTATTTTTGTTTATAGCGCAAAAAATAAAAAACGCAGAGGTGATCAAATACCACCAAAAGAAAGCTCTATTTGTGGGAAAAAAAGGACGTCAATTTTGTTTGGGAGCCACGTCTCATGACCGCGCAATTGTCAGTTAAAACGACGCAGAGCCGAATCGCAAAAAGGGGCCTGGTCCTTATGCTGCGCATTGGTCCAGGTTTTAAGTGGTTAATTTACCCCTTACTCATTCATATAGTTGGCTGGGCAGATAATCCGGGGACCCCCTTATATAACAGGAGGCTTCCAGATACCAGTGAGTTACCTCTCAGACCTCCCACATCCACTGAGCCATGGATATGGGGAAGGGTCACGGTGCTTTCTCAGGGGCCCCCTGGTATGGCACCCTCCCTATGCTGAAGATACGTGGCCTTCTATGGTTCAGAAGGGAAGCGTGCATTCACTTCAACCCCCCCATTCTGGTCATACAGGTTGCATGATCAAAAAAAGAGTTTGGTATAGAATTTGAGGGGTCCCCATCAGTTGTTTTTTTGTTGCATGGGGGTATCCCCCTAAAATTCATACCAGACCCAAGGTGTCAGGGATACATTTTGGGAGTGAGGACCCTAATCCTTTTTTTATGGGGGGGGATATGCGTTGGGTTGCCCCTTATCATGGAGCTGTTATTGGATAGATAGATAGATAGATAGATAGATAGATAGATAGATAGATAGATAGATAGATAGATAGATAGATAGATAGATAGATAGGGCTTCTGATAAGGCAGTACAACCGGTCCTGTTGTACTGGGCCCAGGCATCATCACCTAAACAGGGGGGCCCGGGCAGCTTTATTGTTCATTTCTGTGTAAAAGAATACATTGATTTTACTAGACCCCACCCCCACTCCATCATGCTTACCAGGACTTAAATTACATTTCCCTGGGCCCCTTCACATCAACAGAGGGGTCCAGGAGGGGGAGTAGGTGGATAAAGTGATTAAACAGTACCGACTGGCATATTCAAGGTTTTGGGTACCTTTTTATATCCTTTTCCATCTTTATAAATTTCCATTACTTTGTTACGCGGGTCTTTTGACTGTTCTTTTCTACTTCCTTAAGGCTCGGTGTCTAGCCTGCTTAGGGCATCCAAGTGAGAGCTAACAAACTTATTGACTATTTATACACAGACACTAATTGTGATTTAGAAAGCCACAAATGTGAGAAGTTAACCTTTAATTGCCATTTTAACCTGTGTGTGCCACCTTCTGTGTCTGTACCAAGGCCAAACATTCCAGGGTATGTCAACTTTTAATCAGGGCCATTTGGGGGATTTATGTTATCATTATGATTTTAAAAGGAGCCAAAAAAAATATAAGATAATAAATGGCTGTATTTGATTGCTATCCTTGAATAAAAGATAGTTTTTTGGCATGTTTTTCAATATAAATGCTAAAATGTCACAATTTCTGCCAGGGTATGCAAACTTTTTGAGCACAACTATAGATAGATAGATAGATAGATAGATAGATAGATAGATTAGTATATAAAAACGCATATATAACATAATAGCTGTAGATTTCAGCCTGACATCCCCCCTGCTTGCCCCCAGCTGCAGGCAATATGAGACAACACAGTCCTAATCATTCTCATACTGTACCTAATACAGAGGAGGGGCCTTTCAGCAGCCAGATCTCTACCCAGCAGCTAGAATGAATGTCAGATAACTGGCGCTGGGACTCCACAACCGGCATATAGAAAATAAATTCTGGCACAGGACACAGACTAATGCCGCGTACACACAATCGTTTTTCACGTCGTTAAAAATGCCATTTTTTAAATTGGGCATTAAAACCGATCGTGTGTAGGCTCCAGAGCATTTTTAACGACGTGAAAAATGGCCTAAAAAAATGAGAACCTGCTCCATTTTTTCACGTCGTTTTTCACGTCGTTTTTTTTAACGACGTGAAAAACGGTAGTGAGTATGCTTTTACAAGGGGGAAAAAAACGCGCATGCTCAGAATCAAGTATGAGACGGGAGCGCTCGTTCTGGTAAAACTAACGTTCGTAATGGAGATGGCACATTCGTCACGCTGTAATGGACTGAAAAGCACGAGGCTGAATCGTCGCTCAACAAACTTTACTAACATGAAGGGTGGCGCCATTCGAACTGAACTTCCCCTTTATAGTGCCGTCGTACGTGTTGTACGTCACTGCGCTTTGCTCGAGCGTTTTTTTTATGAACATGTGTATGCAAGACAGGCTTGAGAGGAAACAAGATAAATCACGTCGAGAAAAACGTCGTTTTTGAAAATGACATTAAAAACGATCGTGTGTACGCGGCATAAGGAAAAAGAGAACATTGGCTGGAAATGGCAGGAGAAAACCCAACTCATTAAAATGGACCAAGTGCAAGAAGTGTGTACAAAGGGAGGGTTTCCTAATGCCCCATACACACGATCATTTTTAATGTCATTTTTAAAACTGACGTTTTTCTCGTCATTTTTTTTCTTGTTTCCTCTCAAGCCTGTCTTGCGTACACACCATCATTTTAAAAAATGTTCAAGCAAAGCGCGGTGACGTACAACACGTACGACGGCACTATAAAGGGGAAGTTCCGTTCGAATGGCGCCACCCTTCATGTTAGTGTAGCGGGGTGTTCCCCTTTAATGCAGAGAGACAAGAAGTTCCAGGTGAGAGGTGAGTCGGGAGGAAGTAAAGAGACATTATGGAAGTGAAAGCAGAGGAGAGAGAGACTACATCTCCCAGTACATCTTGCAGCACCCAGGGTGCATTGCTCCAGAACAGAGACTGCTGGGGCAGACTTTATAAAGGGGAGGCGGAGTTTTGGTCGGCCTCTTTGGACACCCCTCTCCTAGCAAGAGGATCTCTGTGCTGAACTGCTGTGTGCACAAGGCCTGAAGCCCGGGCCGTGTGCTCCTTTCCAAAGAGCCCTCTGCCAGCCTAGCAGAGCCTTAGAGACATCTAATCCTCCTTGCTGCAGTACACCAGAAGGATTGAAGACTTGGATGTCGGTGGATTCCTGTTCCTAGACGAATCGATGGAGGAAACGGACTTGGACTTGTCCAGGTGGTGAGAGCTGTTTAAAGACAGATCCTTTATCTTTACTATTCGTTGGGATTACAAAGTTGTTCTTCAAGTGCACCACCGAAAAGATTGCTAGTGAATATTGTTTCACTGAACATCCATTTAGATCAGTCAGGCCTGACTGCATAGGTAGACATTGCTGGGTGTTAGTCTACCCATGAGGGGAAGTAGCTGTAAAAGGGCAGCGCTAGAGTTGCATAGCAATACTTAATTATTCTGATTACTCTGTTTATCTTTATTACTGTTTATTGCAGGGATCTGCAACTTGTTATACTGTTGTTTATTACTTGCCCATTAGCCTCAGTAAAATATCTGGGTAAAGTACATTTGGTGTCAGTTCCGCTTACTTTAATAGGAGTTTTAAAGTATATTCTGTGTATGTTTGTTATAGGACTGCGTCACCAACAGTTGCGGTCACGCGGTCCTATCCCTCTATCACCAGCTGTGCCACGGGAGGTTAGAGCCGATTGCCAGGGGTTGACAGCAGTGCACTACAGGGCCCAAATCAATATCAGCGGCTCTCTTAACTGGGGGTAGCGCTACACGTGGGGGCTCGAGTCCGGGATCCTTGTACGTTGCACGCTGCAATCAAGCCGGTCAGAAGTACCAGCATGGACCCGCTAGCAATGTCACAGTGGTGCGCAGCGATTGGCGCCGATCCAACCGCGGCGGTAGTCATTGTACTCCCGGGGGAAAGATGGAAGGAAGAGGAGATAAAACAGCTCGTATTGTTACTGTCTCCGAGCCACAAAGCATGGGTGATGGATTTTAGGCCAGATCCAGTGATCTCGTTTACATACGCACTGGTAGAATGGAAAAACGAAATCCCAGAGCATTTTAAAAGTCAGAGTATACAAGCCATAGATAATCAGATCTATCACTTGATACATACGCTGCCAGTGAAGGAAGAATGGTTTCAGACACCAAAGCCATCACTCCCACAATTATCTCCACCACTATCCCCTAAAGCAGAAAAGCTTAAGGAACTATTAAGCCCGGGATCACCGCTGGCCGCTATAGGGCCTGAATTGTTGAATGCTCTAGGAGACCTTGTAATTAAGTGCCTGAAAAGCAGTACGGTGCATGTGGAGGCCGGTTACCAGAAGCTTAGCACCTTCTCAGGGAAGCTCCCCATCCCTGCGGGGGAGGAAGATTTTGACACTTGGGTGGAACAGGCATTGCAGGCAGTAGAAGCATGGGAGGTGCCTGAGGCACAGAAGAGACAGCGAGTCTTAGAAAGTCTGAAAGGTGCCGCGGCAGAATCGGTGAAGAGCTTCCGGTTTGGAAATGAAAACTGTACAGCTCAAGATTGCCTGGCCATGCTGCAGGAAGAGTTTGGTCAGCTGGAGAAGGTGTCAGAGATGATTTATCAAATTGAACACACTCTCCAGCAGCCGAATGAGAAACTGTCAGAATATGTTAGAAGGCTGAACAGGCAGTTATGCAAGATTGTACTGAAGAAGGGAATGCTGCCCAAAGATGCAGATGAAGCACGCATGAAGCAGATCATGAGGGGAGCGCGGCGCTCAGACCCGGTCTGGCTGCACCTGAAAACCTCAGGAGGAGGAATGTCACTAACCTACTCTGATCTAATAAAAATTATTAGGGACGAAGAGGCGCTGGAGGAAGATCAGCAGGTGGCCAAGGCGAATGTCACACCTGTACCAGTGTTGGTACATTCGGTCAAGAGCCCAGAAAGAGAAGCGGAGGTTGACACTCTGAAATCGCAAATGGCCCAAGTGTTGGAGATGCTGACCTCTTTGATGGAGAAAGATCAGAGAAGACGAGAGAAACCAAGCCCAAGAAAGGAGTTGTTCCCGAACACCTCAGCACCGGCCTCCCTACAGGACCGAGAAGAGGTGATTTGCTATAACTGCGGAGGGAGTGGCCACGTTGCTAACGTATGCTCCAGCCCAAAGAAGAAGAGAACAGATAATTGCAAGCCGGCGGGAAACTCCAAAGGGCCCCGGTGAAGGAGTCAACCGGGTGCCCATCATCTTCAGTGCGCTCCAAACTAAAAAAAAAGGCCAAGAATGGAGGAGACAAAACTCCTAGGAGGAGGTATAGTACACCCCCACCAAGATGTACCCCAGAGGGAGGGGGCAAGACCCCTCAGTGGAAGTACAGCACCCCAAAGAAGGAACATCCACCTAAAAGGAACAATAACATCCCTCAGCGGGTTTGTGCCCCCATTGAGAGGGAGAAAGTCAATGCATGCCAGGCTCAGGAAAAATTTAAGTCCAAAAGGAGCAGGGCAAGGGTCGAAAGCCAAAAAAAAGAGGTGACCCCAGTCCGGCCATACCCAAAGGAACTGGTGGGCCCGTCTCCTACTGTGCCCATTCAAGTGGAAGGAGTCTATACTAAAGCTCTTTTGGACACCGGAGCACAGGTGACTTTACTATACCGGGACTTCTATGATAGGCACTTGAGTCATCTGCCTATCCAGAAGATAGAAGAGCTGGAGATATGGGGACTTGGAACCCAGAGTTTCCCTTATGATGGGTACCTGCCCATAAAGATGACTTTCGACCCATCCGTGGCTGGGAAGGCTGAAGTGTTTGACACCCTGGCAGTTGTGTGTCCCCGGCCGCCTGGAGCCAGCAAGATTTCCCTGATCATTGGGACAAACACGGATCTAGTCAGGAGACTCCTGACCCCTCTAGTGAAAGAGAGAAACCATTCAGCCACCAAAATCCATCCCATGCTAAAGACGGCCTACCAACGACTGGTCTTAGAGCAGAAGACCCCAGGAGAGGGGATAGGGAAGGTGTGGAGACTTGGCAGAGAAGGAGTAGTGCTACAGCCCGGAGAAGTAACCTGTCTTAGGGCCACTGTGAAGCTTTCGTGGGAACAACCTGGCCCCTTTGTCATGCTGGAATCAGACCCAAGGGAAGAGTCCTCAGGCCTGGAAGTGATACCAGAAGTGATTCCGTTCAAGGCCCTGAAGAAGGCCCATGGCAGAGTTCCGGTGAGTGTTAGGAACACTACGGGAGGACCCATGGAGATCCCTGCCAGAGTGTTGCTTGGTCAGGTGAGCCCTGCTGCCCCGGTCACTTGGTCCGAAGTCAAGGGGACGGGTGACGGAGGAGATGTTTGGGAGAAACTGTCCGTGGAAAACCCGAACCTACCCAGGGCTTGGAAAGAAAGAGCCAAGGCCCAGCTGTCCAGGTGGGAGAAGATCTTTTCCGAAGATGAATTCGATGTGGGGTGTGCAAGAAGTGCCACCCATCGGATCCGCCTCCAAGAAGATAAGCCCTTCCGAGAGAGGGTCAGGCGGGTCCCCCTGGCAGATCTGGAGGATCTGAGGGAACAACTTGTAGAACTAAAGAAGACTGGTGTGATCCGGGAGTCTAGAAGTCCCTATGCCTCCCCAATCGTGGTGGTCAGAAAGAAGAATGGGTCGTTGAGGCTTTGTATTGATTACAGGACTCTCAACAGGAGAACCATCCCTGACCAATACACCACGCCAAGGATAGAAGATGCCCTACAAAGTTTGTCTGGAGCCAAATGGTTCAGTGTGATGGACCTCAAGAGTGGGTACTATCAAATCCCTATGCACCCAGAAGACAGGGAGAAGACAGCCTTCATAACCCCGGTGGGATTCTTCGAATTCAATAGGATGCCTCAGGGTCTGTCTGGAGCTCCTGCTACCTTTCAACGCCTTATGGAGAAGACTGTTGGAGACATGAATCTTATAGAAGTCCTTGTGTACTTGGACGATGTCATTGTCTTTGGAAGAACCTTGGAAGAACATGAAGCCAGGTTGGAGAAAGTATTGAGAAGACTCAGCGAAGAGGGACTTAAGCTTTCCCCCGAGAAGTGTCGGTTCTACCAGTCTTCTGTGAACTATCTGGGGCACATAGTGTCTGAAGAAGGGGTGGCCACAGATCCTGAGAAGTTGGAAGCAGTCACTTCCT
The DNA here is from genome assembly GCA_029206835.1 of Rana muscosa. Taxonomy (NCBI): domain Eukaryota; kingdom Metazoa; phylum Chordata; class Amphibia; order Anura; family Ranidae; genus Rana; species Rana muscosa. The sequence goes on along the minus strand of JARGYO010005626.1, from coordinate 152,314,516 downwards.
GGCCACGACCCACCACAGTAACAGAGCTCAGATCCTTCCTGGGGTTCTGCTCCTATTATAGGAGGTTTGTGGAGGGGTTTGCTCGGATTGCCCGCCCGTTGAATGAATTGCTAAAGGCAGAAGGGGAAGAGGATGACTCAGGGCCCAGGAGGCCTGGTGAGTCAGTTCAAGATCAGTGGAACCCAAGGTGTGAAGAGGCCTTTCATGCTCTGAAGAGGAGCTTAACCACTGCCCCAGTCCTGGCCTACGCCGACCCTACCAGACCTTATGAATTACATGTGGATGCCAGCCATAAGGGTCTAGGTGGTGTACTCTACCAAGAACATGAAGGACAACTGCGACCAGTGGCCTATGTGAGCAGGAGCCTGACCCCCTCAGAAAAGAATTACCCCACTCATAAGCTGGAATTCCTGGCCCTCAAATGGGCGGTAGTAGACAAGCTAAAAGACTACTTGTATGGGGCAGAGTTTACTGTGAAGACAGACAACAACCCCCTGACCTACCTCTTCACCACCGCGAAACTAGATGCCACCGGACACAGGTGGTTGGCCGCATTGTCTGGATTCAACTTCAGTCTGAAGTACAGACCAGGAGCCGGAAATAGGGATGCAGATGCCCTGTCCCGGAGGTCTCATGCCACGACAAATGACTGGGAAGATTGGACCCAAGTGGCACCGGACGGGGTGCGGGCCCTTTGTCAAGGGGCTGAATTCCAAGCCAGAGGAGGCTCCAGAGCAGAAGAAATAGGGGTTACCATGGTAGGAGTCCCCAAACACTATTGTGGGGTAACTCAACTGGAGGAAGACAACCTACCGAGACTGTCCAAGAAGGAGTTGAGGTGTGACCAATTGGAAGACCCCATGGGGAGATTGGTCCTCGAAGCCCTGGAGAATCAGGATCCCAACAAATTCCTACATCACCCCTCAAAGGAGGCTCGCCTGTTGAGGAAGGAATTGGACAGGCTACAGGTACATCAGGGAGTGGTCTACCGAAGGGGCCCCTCTGATGACTCAGAAGATAAGTGGCAGTTATTTCTTCCAGAGAAGCACCGAGAGACTGTACTAATTGCCCTGCATGACCATCATGGTCACCTAGGGGCAGAAAGGACCTTCCAGCTTGTCAGAAATCGGTTCTATTGGCCCTGCATGAGGGCAGAAGTAGAGGAGTATTGCCATTCCTGTGCACGATGCATTCAGAGAAAGACCCTACCCCATCAAGCTGCCCCAATGGGCCATTTACAGAGTCAAGGCCCAATGGATCTGGTATGCATTGACTTTCTCTGCCTCGAACCCGACCTGAGTGGATTGGGGAATGTTCTGGTAATAACCGACCATTTCACCCGCTATGCTCAAGCTTTCCCAACCAAAGACCAGAAGGCATCCACCGTGGCCAAGATACTTATGGAGAAGTATTTTGTCCATTACGGACTACCACAGAGACTCCACTCAGATCAAGGAAGGGACTTTGAGAGTCGGTTGATCCGAAGACTTTTGGATTCATTAGGAATAAAGAAGACCAGAACCACGCCTTACCACCCACAAGGAGATGCTCAGCCGGAGAGATTTAACCGGACCCTGCTCAACATGTTGGGAACCTTAGAAACAGAGAAGAAGCAACACTGGAGTCAGCACATATCAGCCCTAGTACATGCCTATAACTGTACCACAAGTGACGCCACTGGCTACTCCCCTTATCGACTTATGTTTGGGAGAGAAGCAAGGCTACCTGTGGACCTGGCCTTTGGCACTTCTATAGACAATACCTCAGCTACATCCCACAAGGGATACGTGGACAGACTTAGACGTAGCTTGCAGGTGGCCTATGAACAAGCCCAGGCGGCTTCGGATCAAAGGGGGCCCGCAACAAGAGAAATTTTGATCTGAAGGTTCGAGTGCAAGATCTGCAGCCCGGGGACCGAGTACTGCTACGCAATCTGGGGGTCCCTGGAAAACACAAGCTTGCCGACAGGTGGAGATCTGAGCCCTATGTTGTCTGTAGGAAGTTGCCCGGTTTGCCTGTCTACAAACTAAAGCCAGAAGGAAAGGTGGGTCCACTGAAGACGTGGCATCGGAACCACCTGCTCCCACTTGCTGAGGCAGTCAGAATACCTCCCGTGAGAGACTCCCCTGAACCGGCCTCTATCCTGGATATTCCTAGGCCGAACACTCGGTCCCAGACCTCTCAAGCCAAAGATGGGGAGGCCTCCCAATTGAGTACAGAAGAAGGTGGAGAACTGGACTGGCTGTGGCCTCCCTCGACTCTGGGAACGTCCGCCATAGATCTCCCAAATGGAGGGGATACCCCAGATGCAACGCTGAATCCGGAGGCTACTGAATTCATACCCTTCAGTCCCTCAGCTGATTACTGGGAAGATGTTCCTGACACTTGCGCAGAGGAGGACTCTAGAGATTCCATACGTCAGTTGACTTCTGAATCAGAGGTTCCAGAACCAGCAATGTTACCTGAACTTACTCCTGAAGAAGAGCCTGTGGTGCCAGAGTCAGAAGCACCAAGAGAGCAGAGGGCTCGCAGAGTCATCAGGCCTCCCAAGAAACTAACTTACCCCCAAATGGGGACGAGCTCAGAGGACTCTGTTGTAACGGCTAGGAGAAGTGTTGAACAACCTGATCCTTCCACCGTCCATTTGGTGGAGGGCAACCCCAGCTCACTCTCTGGCACAGTTAGGCAGGCCACTCATGGTAGTGTGACCTGTGGGCAAGAGAGTTCCATCCCAAAGTTTTGGTGGGAATTCCCTATGCCAACATCATGCTCGACATTGTCCAAAATGGTAAACAGTATTTGTTGAAGTTTATCTTTGGGGACCAAAGAGTTCAAGTGGGGGGAGTGTGTAGCGGGGTGTTCCCCTTTAATGCAGAGAGACAAGAAGTTCCAGGTGAGAGGTGAGTCGGGAGGAAGTAAAGAGACATTATGGAAGTGAAAGCAGAGGAGAGAGAGACTACATCTCCCAGTACATCTTGCAGCACCCAGGGTGCATTGCTCCAGAACAGAGACTGCTGGGGCAGACTTTATAAAGGGGAGGCGGAGTTTTGGTCGGCCTCTTTGGACACCCCTCTCCTAGCAAGAGGATCTCTGTGCTGAACTGCTGTGTGCACAAGGCCTGAAGCCTGGGCCGTGTGCTCCTTTCCAAAGAGCCCTCTGCCAGCCTAGCAGAGCCTTAGAGACATCTAATCCTCCTTGCTGCAGTACACCAGAAGGATTGAAGACTTGGATGTCGGTGGATTCCTGTTCCTAGACGAATCGATGGAGGAAACGGACTTGGACTTGTCCAGGTGGTGAGAGCTGTTTAAAGACAGATCCTTTATCTTTACTATTCGTTGGGATTACAAAGTTGTTCTTCAAGTGCACCACCGAAAAGATTGCTAGTGAATATTGTTTCACTGAACTTCCATTTAGATCAGTCAGGCCTGACTGCATAGGTAGACATTGCTGGGTGTTAGTCTACCCATGAGGGGAAGTAGCTGTAAAAGGGCAGCGCTAGAGTTGCATAGCAATACTTAATTATTCTGATTACTCTGTTTATCTTTATTACTGTTTATTGCAGGGATCTGCAACTTGTTATACTGTTGTTTATTACTTGCCCATTAGCCTCAGTAAAATATCTGGGTAAAGTACATTTGGTGTCAGTTCCGCTTACTTTAATAGGAGTTTTAAAGTATATTCTGTGTATGTTTGTTATAGGACTGCGTCACCAACAGTTGCGGTCACGCGGTCCTATCCCTCTATCACCAGCTGTGCCACGGGAGGTTAGAGCCGATTGCCAGGGGTTGACAGCAGTGCACTACAGGGCCCAAATCAATATCAGCGGCTCTCTTAACTGGGGGTAGCGCTACATTAGTAAAGTTTGGTGAGAGACGATTCGCTCTTTTCAGTCTAGTGCTTTTCAGTCCGTTACAGCGTGACGAATGTGCTATCTCCATTACGAACGCTAGTTTTACCAGAACGAGCGCTCCCGTCTCATACTTGATTCTGAGCATGCGCATTTTTTTTTTCACATCGTTAAAGCATACACACGATCATTTTTAATGGCCATTTTTTTTAATGGCATTTTTAACGGCATGAAAAATGATCGTGTGTATGGGGCATAAGTGTCATAGTAAACCTGGGGACACATTGTCCTATGTCATTGTCATGTGTTGTGTTTGTGTATTGTTATGACAATAGAGAGACACAAGGAGAACTTTGTATTTAATTTAGGAAACAATGGTTACTCACCCCGATCTGCATGCTTATACAGGATCTGCCCTGTGTGTAGACTAAAGCAGCCCATAGATTAGTAATTTGTTTCGTAAGAGCTTACAATCTAAAACATTTATTATGTAATGTCAATGGTCAGCTTTAGGGTTCATATTTATCATCCTTAAGCTGTAAAGGCAACTGGATGGAAGTATACACATGCCGCAATTGCAATAGTTGGCTTGTCTGTCATGTCCTGCCACCGATTGCAACCCATTCAAGTCAATGCATGCAGTTGCAGTGTGACGGTGCAGGATTTACAGGGTTAAAACCTTTTTTTTTTGTGTTCAAATAGCAGGTTTTGTGACTTTTGTACAACCAGCCTGCCTCTATATGGATCAAAATTCAGCCCGTCCCCGCTAAACCGACCAAACTTTGATCCATGTTTGGCTGCATTTAGACCTCCCTGCTCCTCTGAAAAGTGATCCGTGGTGAATCGCTTTCCAGAAGCATTTGACAGGTGGTAAGAAGGCGATATGGCTCCTCTTCACCTTCTGTTTTAATCCTGTAAATGCCACACCACCAAGCTGCAACCACATGCATCGACTTGAATGGGTTGCAATTCATGGCAGTACTGCCCGCTGAGCATGACAGGGATGGAAGCCATTGCGACTGCGGCATGTGCGTACTTCCATCTGGCTGCCTTTACAACGTAAGGGGGGGGGGGTTAATAAAAACGAGCCCTAAAGCTGACCGCTGACAGTTCATAATAAATGTTATAGATTGCAAGCTCCCATGAGTAAGCCCCTGAACACTTATGTATTAAATTGTATTGTCACTGTACTGTCTCCTTTTATTCTGTAAACACGTTTGGGTATAGAGCAGTGGTTGTGCGCTAAAGGGTGGCCTTAGATGTGGCCCCTGTCATCACCAAAGGGCCGCACGTAATGTTCAATATATGTAATGTTAAAAGCGGAGTTCCGCCTTTTTTTTTTTTTTTTTTTAAGTCAGCAGCTACAAATACTGCAGCTGCTGACTTTTAACACTTACCTGTCCAGGGCGCCCGCGATGTCGGCACCCGAAGCCGATCTGTCCCTCGGCACTCGGGTGGGGGTGCAGCCATCTTCGGTAAGAGAATCAGGAAGTGAAGCCTTGCGGCTTCACTTCCTGGTTCCCTACTGCACATGCGCGTGACTCGCGCTGCGCGAACCAACTAGCCCTGCTGACCTGTGGATACCTCCCAACATTTAAAAATTCCACACTGCGGCACATTCAGTCGCGGGACAGAGATTTTTTTGCGGGACCTAAAAATTGTTGAGCGGGGGGGGGTCAATACACCGATTTTTGCTGAACATCAAATTTGTTATTTGTTGACCGGGGGAGGTGTGCTATACAGCGGGACAGAGATTTTTTTTTTTAATGGACATTTAAGTGGTGGGGGATGTAGCCGCCGATTGCCCGACATTAAACTTGTTAAGCGGGGAGGGGGGGGGTAATATTGTCTTACCTACTGCACCCGTGCTGCTTCCTCTGGCTCCACTGCGGGAAAAAGGTGTCTATGCAAGAAAGTCGAGCAGAATCCGTGCGGGTTGGGAGGAATGCCCGTGTGCATCTCCCAGATGACAGCAGGGGGACGGAGGAGGGGCCGGAATTGGCGTAGATACCCGCAGGTGGATCGGCTATTTATGCCCGGAAGTGGAAGCAAAATACCTGTATTAGAAAGGTATCTGCTCCCCCCCCTCCCCACTGAAAGGTGACAAATGTGACACCGGAGGGGGGGGGGGGTCCGAAAAGCGGAAGTTTTTGGGTGGAACTCCGCTTTAAAGGACTGTCAGAAACTGCAGACCATATAGAGGAAATGAGGGTCAGAGAGTGTGGGCAGGATACATTGTAGCTGGGGATATTCTGCAGAGGACAATATAAAACTGGAAACATGGTACATGAGGGTAGTAGAGATCACTTTTATTACCCTAATCAATGTTCCCACTATAGATTTGATTCTGAGGTCAGAGGGCCGCACATCATATACCACAAGGCCACATGAGGCAATTGGGCTGCAGGTTGGGCACCAGGGGTATAGACCGTAAATTGCGGGCATATTTGCGTTCACAGGATTCAAAGCTACTGAGTACAGCTGACCATTATACCATTATAATGAATGGTTTATGCGTAAATGTGTAATACTGTAACCCCCCTCTCTTCAGATACAGACTGTCTGTGCCCAGGGTTGTACTCCGTCTGCATGCATTTACGCATGTAGCAGCATAAACCTGCATGCAGTCCTACATTGATGAACACAGCAACTGTATATCCCGGGCACCCACATTTTACATTATATACCCAAAAGCGTGCATGTCCATCCGGTCTAAGGACTACTAAGTTGCATGCTACATTTTTTATACAATGTACTCTACCTGAATTTTATATATTTTTTTAATTAAAAAACAGTCATAGAAGCGTCAAACATACAGGCTGTAATTAGTGATTACAACATTTGCAGTAGAAATATGTTCCATTTATATTTATGGGCTCTGATACTGTTTAGTCTAATTATTTATATATATATATCCTAACCAGCCTATTATGGTAATAATTATTTATTTATATATCTATATATTTTATCATTTATTTTGTATGTATTTATTTATATTGCATGTGATTGCCATTTCTATGCAGAAACATAAAATATATCTATATATATTTTCCTAACCAGCCTATTATGGTAATAATTATTTATTTATATATGTATATATTTTATAACATTTTATCATTTATTTTATATATGTATTAATTTATTTATTTGTTTTTATTTACAATGTGATTGCCATTTCTATGCAGAAACAATATATATATATATATATATATATATATATATATATATATATATATATATATATTTTATATATATTTCCAGCCTATTATGGTAATAACCCCACTCCTTGTCCCCTCTTCCCCACTGCTTTTTTTTCAGAGTGCTGTGCTTTGTAACAACCCCATCAAAATCATATTAGCCAGTTCCACGTTTGCAATGAGATCTGTGTGCCACTATGTTTATTCACCTCTTGGGGGGTAAGGGAGGAAAGATGTCCAGTGGCACAATTCAATAATCAGTTGCCCCCCCCCCCCATCCAGTCATCAGCAGAAATGGGTTGTTAATTTTACAGGGATGATGCTGTGGCAATATCACTTATTTACTGAGACTTACAGTGATTATTGCAAACTCAGCTGGGAGCACACTACAACTCTTGTTCCAGCAAGCTTGCAGTGTTCACAGTTAGCATTTTTGCAATACAGTGGAGTCTCAGAAGCAATTCAGCAAGAGCAAAAAAAAAAAAAACTTGCCATGAATTTCTCCATACTGTATATTTATTATTTTCTCAACAGCCCCATCTACCGACCGTTCCTCAAACTGCAGCCTGGCCTAAGTATCTTTTTTTCTTTGGACTGGAGGGGAACTAAGTCCGATAATATGCTTGTAACTGGAGGAGGGGAAGGGGGCACCTTTTTTTTCTTGGAAATCTGCGATGTTAGAAAAAAATAAATAAATAAATAAAATAAAATTAAACCCTTCCCTCCAATAAAAAATAAATAAATAAATAGGTATTTATTACTTCCCTCTCTTTTTAACCCTCCCATGGCTGTCTAGAGGTAACGATCCTGATGGTTTTAGAAAAGCAAGCTGTTGATGAGTATTGGGGGGGGGATGCTTCCATGGTTCAGTAGGTTGGGTGGTCACGTAACTACAACAGCTGTCAGACTGCCTAAACTTTTGCAAAAGTTTTCTGATGGTTAAAAAAAAGTAAAATAAAATAGAAAAAAAAGGCATCAGTTCTAAATAATAATAATAATATATATATATATATATATATATATATATATATATATATATATATATATATATATATATATATATATATATTTCTAAAAAAGTTCTATTATATATATATATATATATATATATATATATATATATATAATTTTTTTAGAACTATGTATACATTTATATATATATATTTTTTTCTTTAGATACTTATTTTTTTTAGATATTTTATACTATATATATATATATATATATATATATATATATATGAATGTGTATATAGTTCTAAAAATCTGCAAATCTGAGACTTTTCAGAACTGATGCTATTTTTTTTTATTTATATATATATATATATATATATATATATATATATATATATAAAACAAAAAAAATAGCATCAGTTCTAAAAAGTCTCAGATTTTCAGCAGCAAGCCCCCCTCTGGTAGATCTCTATGTACAATATTAAGAAAAAAATCAGGTGGTGACAGCCTATGTTGGCTCATGCAATGGTTGCAATTATGGTAATTGTATGCTTTTTTTTTTTTTTCTTCTTTAAACTCACCCCTGCCAAGAGGAAAAAAAAGTGAATGAGTTTTTTTTTTGGTGAAGTCCCCTCCTCCCTGAGTCCCTCCCCTAATAAAGACAGGATCCCCAGCTCTATTTGCACTGGTTTAAAGACCCCTGTAACTTGGAGGAAGAAAGGCAACAGCATAAAAAAAAAAAAGAGGAAATGTCAAAGGAGAAGGTCTGGAAAAAATTAATCGCTGATGGTTTGGAGAAGTTCTCTTAAAGAGGGCTTCACACTGGTGTGTCAGCCTCACAACACAGACTGTACACTGATGCTGCACATCTGGACTGCCCACTGCTCAATGCCTTGCACTGTATGTACATGACCAGTCTTGGGCAGATAGACAATATAGGCTTTTTATTTAGTTTTTATATATTTTTAGTCTAGATAGATTTTTTATTTTTTTTTACTTGGAATACAAGCGGATTTTTTATTTTTATTTTTTCAATTTTTAATTATTTTCTTTTTAACAACCACTTACTTGCTCCAAGTGGGTTTTTCACTTTTTTATGGTTGCTTTAACATTGCTGAGCATACTTCATCTTTTATATTACCTCAGTGTTGGAAACTGTTTGTTCAAGAAGACCACACAAAGCCTGTGACCACCGGAACCCTGGGAGACTCAAGGTACAGTGATGCTTGAATGCAGAGCAAACTTTCTACTGCTACTTGATTTTACACGTGGTGCAAAAGTTTCTACAGTGCTTATGGGCAGACTGTTGGGCTGGTGGGGTGGCCAGCTGGGATTTGTAGTTCTACAGCAGCTGTGGGGGGGTTATGGGTCTGATTCTGTTACCATCTTTGGTTTTGGGGTAGGCTGTGGGACTGGAGGTCTGCAGGAACTTGTGGTTCTACAGCAGCTAAATGGGCACAAAGTGCCTGCTTCTCCTAAAAGTGATCTTGATTTTGCTTCAATTTTCTCCAGTTAGTGATTCTAGGGGTAGGCTGTGGGGATGGCAGGGTGAACTACTGGGACTTTTAGTTCTACAGCAGCTATAGAGAGGTGATGGGTCTGATTCTGCTCTCATCAGTGATGCTAGGGCAGACTATGGGACTAGTATGGTGATTTACTAGGACTTGTAGTTCTAGAGCAGCTCTAGAGGGGTGATGGGTCTGATTCTGCTCCCATCAGTGATGCTAGGGCATACTATGGGACTAGTATGGTGATTTACTAGGACTTGTAGTTTTACAGCAGCTCTAGAGGGGTGATGGGTCTGATTCTGCTCCAGTCAGTGATTCTTAGGACAGGCTGTTGGACTGGTAGGGTGACCTATTGGGACCTGTAGTTCTATAGCAACTATAGAGGGGTGATTGGTATTATTCTGCTCCTATCAGTGGTTCTGGGGGGCAGGCTGTGGGACTGGTAGAGTGGTCTGCTGGAACTTGTGGTTCTACAGCAGCTAAATAAGCATAATGTGCCTACCTCCCCTAAAAGTAGTCTTGATTCATAGTATTGATTCATAGAATTTTTTACAAAAGGGGATGGACTGTGATGGGGTGATCTACTGGGATTTTTAGTTATGTGCTAGTTATAGAGGGAGTGATTAGTCTGATTCTGCTCCCATCAGTGATCCAAGGGGCAGGCTGTGGGGCTGGTATCATGACCTACTGGGACTTGTAGTTCTGCTGCAGCTCTAGAAGGGTGATGGGTCTAATTCTGCTCCCATCCCTTATCCTAGGCACAGGCTGTGGTACTGGTATGGTGACCTACTGGGACTTGTAGTTCTACAGCAGCTCTAGAGGGGTGATGGGTCTAATTCTGCTCCCATCCCTTATCCTAGGCACAGGCTGTGGTACTGGTAGGGTGACCTACTGGGACTTGTAGTTCTAGAGCAGCTCTAGAAGGGTGATGGGTCTAATTCTGCTCCCATCCCTTATCCTAGGCACAGGCTGTGGTACTGGTAGGGTGACCTACTGGGACTTGTAGTTCTACAGCAGCTCTAGAGGGGTGATGGGTCTAATTCTGCTCCCATCAGTGATCATAAGGGAAGGCTGTTGGACTGGCAGGGTGACCTACTGACACTTGTAGTTCTACAGCAGCTCTAGTTGGTTGATGGGACTGCATTTACTCCCATCAATGGTTCTGAGGGTGGGCTATGGGACTGGTAAAGTGACCTTCTGGGATTTGTAGTTCTACAGAAGCTATAGAGGGGTGATGGGTCTGATTCTGATCCCATTGGTGGTTCTGGGGGCAGGTTGTGGGAGTGTTCTTGATACATAGTATTTTTTATTTGTTTGTTTTTTGCAAAATGCAGCTTTTTTAATATAGTATTTTACATTCAACTGGACTTTGCACTCTAGATTTTTTTTTTTTTTTTTTAATTAGACTTAGATAAATAAAACATTCACAGTTAAATATAGATGTAAGTAGAATATATATATAAATATATAACATAATCATTACAATAAAAATAGAAAGTGGCATTTAAATGCAATAGTAATATGTATATATTTCAAACATATGTGCTGTTTACACGCAATAGTAACATGTATTATATATATTTATAAACAGATGTGTCACTTACATGTATTAGTAACATTTATTATATGGATATTTATAAAACAGATGTGTCACTTACATGTAATACTGACATTTATTATATATATATTTATAAACAGATGTACCATTTGCATGTAATAGTAATATTTATTATACTCAGGCATGCAAAGGACGTCCTCAGGCAATATATTCTCACAGTTGCTAATAAGTGTTACATGTGTGTATTGTAATAGAATGTATCCATTCATTGTAGTACTCAGCCCCTTCCCTTATAAGTAAGGCAGGCGATGATGTCTGCAGAGGAGGGGAGGGGGATGTGGCTCAGATTATTGCCTCCAGGAATATAGAAATACGTGCCAAGGACTTGTCTAGGTATGGAGGGGGGGGTGTCAAGTCCAACCTCAGAGGCAATGACAAAAAGACTTAAAGATGATGTGACACAGACACCTCTATTGGAATTGTGGATCCAGGGTGGGCTTTGTCCAAGGCTGTGCCCATTGGCAGATCTGTCTTCACACCTCTCCGGCTCTGCATTTGAATGAAAGAAATGAAAGAAGGATGTTCTGTTCAGCATCCCGCCTTGTCCCAAATAACATTTGTGTTACTGGCTTGGAGGAGTGTAAAAACTGCTCCATTATCCCAATACACAACCTTCTAATTGCTCCATTGTATCACCAGTCTTTGGATTGCTAAACTGTTACATTGTATCAACACTTCAAGATTTCCTATAGGAGAACTGTGATTTACTAATACCAGGGTGAAGGGAACATAGTGGCATCACCATAGTAACCAATCACACCTTAGATAATTCTCAGACAACTTTTTAAAGATGTTGCCCAAGTCAAAAAATACCTTTTTTTGTTGGGGTGGATGGGAGGGGGATTTGCCATTGAGACCCTCAACAGCATTAGCTTCTCTATAAAAAAAAACCCAACTAAGTATGTGATCATCTGCAGAAATAATTCTTGGAGCCTATTTGGGGGCGTGGTGACTCAAAGCTGTGCATCCCTGTTCAATCTTGGAGCCCGAGTCAATGAAGTCTTTTTTTTTTTTTTGAGGGGGTGAAGGTGGGCCAGCTTGCCATTAAGACCCTCAACAATATTAGTTTCTAAAACAACTGAATATGTGATTATCTGTAGAAATATTTTTTGGAGCCCATTTGGGGGCGGGGTGAGTCAAAGCTGTGCATCCCTGTTGGATCTTGGAGCCCAAGTCAATGAAGAGTTTTTGTGAGGGCGGAGGGGGGGATTATCCCATTGAGACCCTCAACAATATTAGCTTCTCTAAAAACAAAACAAAAAAAACAACTGAATATGTAATCATCTGCAGAAATAATTCTTGGAGCCTATTTGGGGGCGGGGTAACTCAAAGCTGTGCATCCCTGTTCAATCTTGGAGCCCAAGTCAATGATGACCTATTTTGAGGGAGTGAAGGTGGGGCAGTTTGCCCTTAAGACCCTCAACAATATTAGTTTCTAAAACAACTGAATATGTGATTATCTGTAGAAATAATTCTTGGAGCCCATTTGGGGGGCGGAGCGACCCACAGCTGTGCATCACTTTTCGATCTTGTACTATGAATTCTTGTTGCTATTAGCAACAGCTCTTTGCTTTACTGTAGCAGCAGTATTTAGAGTTCTAAATCATTATACTGTACCAACAAATTAGGATTTTATAACATTAACAATAGTTGACTGAAAATGAAGCAAAGGTAAAAAAATGATTGTTGCCGTAGCAACCAATCAGAATGTAACTTACATTCTCTAACATGCACAAGGGAAGGATCTATTGAATGTATCTGCTTTTCCCTTCTGCGCCGTATCATTGTTATTAGAATTCAAAAGTTGCTACATTGTATCAGTTAAGAGTTATTAGCTAGCTACAGTTTGTGGCTGCACTGCATCAGCATCTTAGAATTCCATAACCGTTACATGACATCATCAGTTTAGAATTCTGTAATTATTATTTTCTTTGAGCCGTTTAGATTTTTATAACTGTTATAATCCAAGAGCTTTTTAGAATGTTGTAACTGTTACATTGCATGGGTCAGTTAGAGTCCTTTAGATGTTACATTGTGTAAGCCAGGGGGTCTCTAAACTATGGCCCTCCAGTTGTTCAGGAACTACAATTCCCATCATGCCTAGCCATGTCTGTGAATGTCAGAGTTTTACAATGCCTCATGGGATGTGTAGTTCTGCAACAGCTGGAGGGCCGTAGTTTAGAGGTCCCTGGTGTAAGCCATTGAAAGTTCTATAGATGTTACATTGTAGGAGTCCTTGAGAGTTCTATAGATGTTACATTGTCTGAGCCATTGAAAGTTCTATGGATGTTACATTGTATGAGTCATTGAGAGTTCTATACAATAGATGTTACAATGACTGAGCCATTGATACATGTTACATTGTAGAAGTCATTCAGAATTCTATAGATGTTACATTGCCCAAGCCATTGAAAGTACAATGGATGTTGCATTGTATGAGTCATTGAGAGTCCTATACTGTAGAATAGATGTTACATTGAGTGAGCCATTGATATTCCTTTAGATGTTACATTGTAGAAGTCCTTGAGAGTTCTATAGGTGTTACATTGTCTGAGCTATTGAAAGTTCTATGAGTGTTATATTGTATGAGCCATTGAGAGTCGTATGGATGTTACACTGAGTGAGCCATTGAGAGTCATATATATATAACATTGTAGGAGTCATTAAGAGTTCTATAGATGTTACATTGTGTGAGCCATTGAAAGTTTTATGGATGTTATATTACACAAACCATTAAACATTTCATAGATGTCACATTGTAGGAGCCATTGAGAGTTCTATGAATGTTACATTGAATGAGCCATTGAGATTTCTATGGATGTTTACTTTGTTTGAGCCATTTAAAGTCTATAGATGTTACATTGTATGAGCCATTGAAAGTTCTACTGATGTTACATTGTAGGAGCCATTTAGAGTTCTTTAACTGTTACAATCCACTAGCCATTTAAGAGCCCATTCACACAGGGGCGACTCGTCAGGCGACTCAGCCGCCTGACAAGTCGCGTCCCGCTCTGTTCAATAGAACCGTTCTAATAGGAGCGACTCAAGTCGCTCCGACTTACAAAAAGGTTCCTGTACCACTTTGGGGGCGACTCGGGGCGACTTGCATTGACTTCTATACAGAAGTCATTTTGCAAGATCAGATCGCCTTGCCGAGTCGCCCCCAAAGTCGTGCCGCCCCTGTGTGAATGGGCTCTTAGAGTTCACTAGAAGTTACTTTGTAAGAACCATTTAGAGTTCTACAGCTGTTACATTGTATGAGGCTTTTGGAACTCTATAACTGTTAAATCATAACAATCCAAGCACTAGACAGCCTAGTTTCTCCTTGCTTTGATAATTAGACTGAAACGTGGCATGCAGGGTACCTACTTCAATAAAAGCCTGTTTAATGATGTCCAGGGTGAGGTTACTGGCAGCTGAGCAGCCTTCAGATAGCCATGCTGTATTAGAAAACCACATTTGTGATCCCTCCCTGTTTGGGCTCGATCCCAGAGCTCCGCTGGATCCAACAGTCGGGGTTATAACGTTATTTTGGCACATTTCTAGGCATAATGAAAAGCAAAGTCATTAAGAGAGGCAGGGCCAGCCGGAAAGGGAGACATAAACAAGCACGTGGGATTATAACGCGCACATAAGGCTCAGTTCACAAAGCTAACACAGCGGGACAAGTACCCTTCAAAAAACGTGACAGTTATTTTCAGTCAAGTCCAATGACATTTGACAATTACAGTCACATAAATAACCATAGAGGCTGATGTTAAAGCTTTGGAAATGTGTTTTTTTTTTTGCAAGAGGCACAATTTGTGACATGACTTATTTTGCGTGAAGTCAGCAGCGAGCTTGTTTGCACAGAAAATCAGGAGCGAGCAGATTATTGAAATCATAAAACTCGCTGTACAGAGAGAGCAGTGTATGAGGTTTGGCTCAGCTCCTGAGCAGCAAGCTCCCAGAGTTATGAAGTTGCCTCTTGTACTCCATTCTCCACGTGATCCATGTGGGGGAATACCTTTGACGTCACCGAGATGTAGACCTCCCTGAGTGACGCAACATCTGCTGTGCCTGGGGTTGGTTGGCTGCTGTAGACTAGAGGAGTTCCCTGTGTTGGAAGGCTGAGCTAGAGACTGCAAAAAGGGATGGATGATTTTTTAGAGAGGTGATGACAGCCTACAGATAATCTGGTACTTTATTCTGGGAGTCTGAAGTTGTTCCAATGGGGACAGGAAGCTGTTATCTCTAGATACATTAAAAGGGTGACTTTCCATTGGGTAATAGTGGCACATTTTCCAACACTTTGGATTCTTCAATGTCACCTTCTGCCTTATCTACTACGACCAAATATAGAGCCTACACTTTTTATTCCATTTATAGTGAGCAGGCTATAGTGCTTAGTCCTTGGGTTTCTTTTCAAGGAGGCATAGACTGAAGCTATATGCAAACTGCAATTTCTGAACGTTTGAAGATGCTAGTTGACTAGTTATGATGATCCAAAGGCTTACATGCTTTCTGAGTTCCTGTAAACATGTAGATCAGGGGTTTTGATTTTTCTGACCTCGTGTTCTGGGTCGTTGGCTAAAGAACGCATTGTTGAGGATAAGGATAGTAATGGCCTCTTTCATATTTCTCCCACTACAGTTTTCCTGTACAGTACCTTGAAAAAGTATTCATACCCTTAAAATTTTCCACATTCTGTCATGTTACAACCAAAAATGTAAATGTATTTTATTTCAATTCTATGTGATAGACCAACATAACGTGGCAGATAATTGTGAAGTGGAAAGAAAATGATAAATGTTTTTCAAAATGTTTCACAAATAAATATGTGAAAAGGGTGGCTCGCATTTGAATTCAGCCCCCTTTAATCGGATACCCCTAACTAAAATCTAGTGGAACCAATTGCCTTCAGGAGTCACCTAATTTGTAAATAGAGTCCACCTGTGTGTAATTTAATCTCTGTATAAATACAGCTGTTCTGTGAAGCCCTCAGATGTTTGTTATAGAACCTAATGCCGCGTACACACGATCGGTTTTTCTGATGAAAAAAGACCGATGGACTTTTTTCATCGGACAAACCGATCGTGTGTGGGCCCCATCGGTCTTTTTTCCATCGGGATATAAAAAAATAGAACTTGTTTTAAATTATACCGATGGAAAAAAAAAACGATAGCAAATTCCGTTCGTCTGTGGGGAACTCCATCGGAGAAAGAACCCACGCATGCTCAGAATCAAGTCAACGCATGCTCAGAAGCATTGAACTTAATTTTTCTCGGCTCTTCGGAGCGTTTTACGTCACAGCGTTTGGGACGGTCGGATTTTTGACTGATGGTGTGTAGGCAAAACTGATGGAAGTCAGCTTCATCGGATTTCCGATTTTATTCCATCGGAAATCCGATCGTGTCTACAGGGCATTAGTGAACAAACAGCATCATGAAGGCCAAGGAACAAACCAGACAGGTCAGGGATAAAGTTGTGGAGAAGCTTAAAGCAGGGTTAGGTTATAAAAAAATATCCCAAGTTTTGAACATCTTATGGCGCACTGTTCAATCCATCATCTGAAAATAGACAGAGTATGGCACAATTGCAAACCTAGGAAGACATGGCCTAAAACTGAGAGGCCGGGCAAGGAGAGCATTATTTAGAGAAGCAGCCAAGAGGCCCATGGTAACACTGGAAGAGCTGCAGAAAGCCACAGCTCAGATGGGAGAATCTGTCCACAGGACAACTATAAAGCCGTGTACACACGATTGGTTTCACCGATGAAAACAGTCCGATGGACTGTTTTCATCGGACGAACCGATCGTGTATGGGCCCCATCAGTCTTTTTTCCATCAGTGTGAAAAAATAGAACATGTTTTAAATTTTTCCGATGGGAAAAAAAACAATAGCAAAATCCGATCGTCTGTGTGGAACTCCATCGTATAAAAAACCCACGCATGCTCAGAATCAAGTCGACGCATGCTCAGAAGCATTGAACCTAATTTTTCTCGGCTTATCGGAGTGTTTTACGTCATGGCGTTTGGGACGGTCGGATTTTTGACTGATGGTGTGTAGGCAAGACTGATGGAAGTCAGCTTCATCGGATTTCCGATGGAAAAATCCATCGGATTAGAATCCATAGGATATCCGATCGTGTACAGGGCTTTAGTTGTGCACTCCACAAATTTGGCCTTTATGGAAGAGTGGCAAGAAGAAAACCATTGTTAAAAGAAAGCCATAAGAAGTCCTGTTTGCAGTTTGTGAGAAGCCTTTTGGGGGACACAGCAAACATGTGGAAGAAGGTGCTCTGGTCAGATGAGACCAAAATTGAACTTTTTGGCCTTACAGAGCAAATGCTCTTTAAAAACACTTTTCAAATATTTATTTGTAAAAAATTTGGAAAACCATTTATCATTTTCCTTCCACTTCACAATTATGTGTCACTTTGTGTTGGTCCATCATATAAAATCTCAATAAAATACATTTATGTTTTTAATTGTAACATAACAAAATGTGGAACATTTCAAGGGGTAGGAATACTTTGTCAAGGCACTGTATATGGTATAAAATTATATAGGTGTTATTCCTTCATGGTTTATTTTTTTCTGCCAGCACTCTAGAATGCCTATGTTAAATGTTACAAAGCTCTTGCACCCTAAAACAATATAAAAACCTCATAGGCTTGAATTTTGATCCATTCCTCCTGATTTGCTAAACTTCGAGCCACGAGTGGTCCTGCAAGTACCACCCTGCTGAATAAAAGTCAATTTAAAAATCAACTGAGACTGGGAGAACATTTTTGGATAAATGGTTTGGCAATACCATTGTCAGCCAGGGGTGCCACGGATGCCTAAATACAATAGCTGGCAGTGGCGATGCTTTCAGTCATGCAGTTAGCATGCTAACTAACATGCAAACTAATCAGTTACCCGGTTGATTGATTATTTCAAGTTTTTTTCTAACTATATTGCATATGTTCCACTGCCATTTGTTTTCTTCTTTTGACACTTTAAAATAACCAGGCTTGGATTTTTGCTTTTTCTGGAGCCATTAAATTAATTATAGGCTTGGTTTAAATTAGAAAAAAAAATAGCAATGACCAAAATAGAAAAACAATATAGAAAAAATCCATTATTTCCCAGCATGGTGCTGACTCGCTGTATAATATCTTCTCTAATGGAATCCTATGTCAACTTTATTAATTGCCTTTTGTATTTCATACAGTAGTAGTGACATCCCATTGGAGCCCCCTACTGGCCTTTTGTTGCCTTACAGTCTGAGGGTGGTCTATTTCTATCCATGGGGAATTACCAGTAGCGCTTCATTTTCCTTAAGATTCCAATTTATATTTTTTACTCATACTGGAGGAAGAGGAAATGTTTTGAATGTTTTAGCATGGGAAACTTATTAAATAACCCACAATGAAATTTCCATAATCTTCCCTTGTGGCAGTCCTCTAATAATCCTTTCAGAGTGGAACATTACATCCAGAGAAATATAAATTCTCAGCAAAGTGGCCCACTTACAATCCATTATAAGCTGATAAACTGACAGCCCAAATCATTCATCGTAAGTCGGACAGTTTGACTTGAAAGCAGGAGAGATGAGAAAATTGATTGGCCTTAACCAAGATTTGACTCCAAGTCAAACTCATAGGTACACGGATAGTGGTAAATACCGCAACCAATGAATCCCTATTCATCAATGAAGTAAAATGTAAGAGCAGTCTTTGGGACCCTCTCTACTAACAGTTCTCATCCCATGTCTAAGAGTGCAGCCTCCCTTCCCCCACTCTCCTGCCCTTCAAAATACAATAGCAGTGTGTGTTTTAGATAAATGACCCAAAATGTCTTATAGCGACTCTCTTGCCACATTATTTATTTATTCATTTTTTTAACGGCATTAAAGCAATTCATGTTTACCGATCTGCTGTCTGTGCCCCTCAACTCTGCTGCATTAAAGACCCAAGCTTGCTGAGGAGTGTTCAGCATTGGAATTGTCGGATGCTTGAATTCCCCTTCTGTGCTAAGGCCTCCTATGACAGTCCCTATTCAGTAGTGTCGGTGAACGGAACCACAGGGTACAACTGGTGGACACATCCAGAAGCATGGGGGCAGCATAGTCACTTAGTGGTCACCCCTTTTCCTTGCGGCACTGGGATACCCAGGCTGAATCCTGGTCAGAACACTATCTGCATGGAGTTTGTATGTTCTTCTTTTGCTTGCATAGGTTTAATCTTGTTTCCTCCCACACTCCAAAAGCAAGCTGGAAGGTTAATTGGCCCCTGTCCAAATTGGCCCTAACGTGTACTGTATGTATATGAGATAGAGACCTTTGATATAAGATTTTTGAGGACAAGGACAGATTTGAATGTACAGTATGTAAAGTGCTACGTAAATTGTCAGCACTATATAATTGTGTTAATAAATAAGAATCATGATCACTCAGCTAGCTTAGATTTTCAACACAATGAAGCTTGACGCCACGGGCAGTAGGACAGGTAAGTATTATTTTGCTTTCATTGCAGGTCTGCCATCTTTCCCCTCTTTTTTAGATTAGCAACAAAGTTTCTTTAACCAATAGGAAATAAGGGTAGTAATGTAGACAAATACTCACCCAAGCTCTACTGCACAATTGTAAAGTAATGAGCTGAATATCAGTGCTCAGGCTTGTTGTGTCCCATGAACATCAAAATAGCAAGAAATTCCAGCAACACGATTGTGTCTTCTTACAAATCTTTATTTGGCACTAACAGCAGTGCTACATCTATAGTGCAAACGCGTTTCGGCCGGAGCCTTCCTCATATGAGGAAGGCTCCAGCCGAAACCTGTTAGCACTATAGATGTAGCACTGCTGTTAGTGCTAAATAAAGA
Organism: Rana muscosa; assembly: GCA_029206835.1. NCBI lineage: Eukaryota > Metazoa > Chordata > Amphibia > Anura > Ranidae > Rana > Rana muscosa. The sequence continues at coordinate 152,294,549 of JARGYO010005626.1, read as the reverse complement.
TATGTAAGAAGAAGCAATCATGTTGCCGGCATTTCTTGCTAAAAGGAAATGAGGGGGGCTATGATATTTTCTAACGATTAAGTGATATTGTCATAAATAATGTGAAGGAGAATGCATGAACCACGGACCAAGTTTAAAGGACCCCTTTACCAGTTCACTTTAAAGGGGGTTGGGTTTATTTAACTGGTAAAAATGTGTTAGGATTAACAAACATTTGTTAGGATTACAATAAAATTACATATAAAGTCCATGAATGTTGTATTAGGCTTTATTCACTAAGCTACAACCTATGTATTGTTACCCACAATGCTCTCTATTTTCAGCCAGGTGACTGTTATTTTCATTTCTCATTGGCCTGTCATTGCTGAAAATAACACTCATTTTGGTAAATTACAACACTTCTGTTTTGAACAATGCAGAATCTTTGTATACTTATTGGTACTTATCGACCCCCTTTTTTTTTCTTTTTGGCATTGTAGTGTCATGACATCTGTCCCTAGCAGTTGGGTAGGATATAGATGTCTGCAAGGGTGTCACCTCCTGCCACTTGTGTCCTCTTCTGCACCTCTCTGAGCTGGTCACTAGCACCTGTTATTTGGCATTATTTTCTGCTGGGAAGGTGGAAGATCTAAATACTTGTAGTGTTTTTTTTTTCTAACGTTACACATATAATTTGGTTATATTTTTGCTACATTTAAACAAAAATCCTGCTTTGTTAAAAAAAAAAAGACTTTTTTATACTGAAATGTTTTTTTTTTTTTGCAAATGTTATTTCAGATTTCTACCTACTTCTGTTTTGGAAATATTTCAAACATTTTCCTATTGGCTGCTTAGTTTTCTTTTCAGAAAGAGTTCTTCTGTACGGAGGATTGCAGGGCTTGTTATATTTGCAGCAAACCAGAGAGTTTGGGTAGCAGAGAGATTCCAAACGCAGTGCTAAGCACCTTTAAACCTTTAAAGCCAGTATTTAGGTGGCAAAAAGAAAAAAAAAAACAGAATTAGAGCAGTGTAACACACTACAGGAAAAGGTTAATAGATATATGTTGCTGGCATCAGGGTCTGGACACCAGTGTTTGTCAGTGCAGGAAAGTAAGGCTTTGATGCAGAAGTAAGATAGTTAGTGTTAGCACTGGGGTCAGAGGGAGCGATAGCGCTGGTTAGTGCCAGAGCTATAGGGAAAATTAGTATTAATGCTGGGGTTAAAAGGGAGGGTTTGTGTGAGAATTAGTGTTAGGATTACAGGAAGGATTAGCGTTAGTGGTGTTACAGAGAGGGCTTGTGTTAGCTTTAGGGTTACAAAGATGATTAGGTTAAAGAAGAGGTTAGTGTGGGAGTTAATGTTAGGGTTACAGGGAGACCTAGTGGTTGGGCTACAGGGAAGGTTAGTGTTAGGGCTACATGGAGTGTTAGGGTAACAGGGAGGATTTGTGGTAGGACTACAGGGAAGGTTAGTAGTATGTAAGTTATTGTTAGATAACAGAGAGGGCTAGTGTTAGGGTTACAAAGAGGGCTAATTTTCAATATAGTAGTAGTAGGGTTACAGGGAGCATAGTTGTTAGAGTTGAAGTGACAGTTAATGTTAGGGTTACAGGGGGGTAAGGTGTTAGGGTTACAAGGAGGGTTAGTGGTAGCGTTACAGGGAAAATTAGTGGTAGGGTTACAGAGAGGATAAGTGGTAAGGTTACAGGGAGGATTAGTAGTAGGGTTACAGAGAGGATTAGTGGTAGGGTTACAGGGAGGATTAGTGGTAGGGTTACAGGGAGGTTTAGTGGTAGGGTTACAGGGAGGATTAGTGGTAGGGTTTCAGAGAGGATTAATGGGAGGGTTACAGAGAGGATTAGTGGTAGGGTTACAGGGAGGATTAGTAGTAGAGTTACAGAGAGGATTAGTGGTAGGGTTACAGAGAGGATTAGTGATAGGTCTACAGATAGGATTAGTGGTAGGGTTAAAGGGAGGTTTAGTGGTAGGGTTACAGAGAGGATTAGTGGTAGGGTTACAGATAGGATTAGTGGTAGGGTTACAGGGAGGGTTTGTGGTAGAGGTACAGGGAAGATTAGTGGTAGGATTACAGAGAGGATTAGTGGTAGGGTTACAGGGAGGGTTAGTGGTAGGGTTACAGGAAGATCCAGTAGTAGAGTTACAAGGAGGATTAGTGGTAGGGTTACATGGATGGTAAGCATTAGGGTTGCAGGAAGGGTTTGTGGTAGGGTTACAGAGAGGATTAGTGGTAGGGTTACAAGGAGGATTAGTGGTAGGGTTACAGAGAGGATTCGTGATTGGTCTACAGATAGGATTAGTGGTAGGGTTAAAGGAAGGTTTAGTGGTAGGGTTACAGAGAGGATTAGTGGTAGGGTTACAGATAGGATTAGTGGTAGGGTTACAGATAGGATTAGTGGTAGGGTTACAGGGAGGGTTTGTGGTAGGGTTACAGGGAGGGTTTGTGGTAGAGTTACAGGGAAGATTAGTGGTAGGATTACAGAGAGGATTAGTGGTAGGTTTACAAGGATGATTAGTGGTAGGGTTACAGGGACGGTAAGCATTAGGGTTGCAGGAAGGGTTTGTGGTAGGGTTACAGGAAAGGCTAGGGTTACAGGGAGGGTTAGTGGTAGGGTTTGAGGGAATGTACGTTATGTGTAAGGGTTACAGGGGGGATTAGAGGAAGGGTTACAGAGAAGGAATGTTTAAGGGTTACAGAGAGGATTAGTGGTAAGGTTACAGGAAAGGTTAGTTGTAGGGTTGCAGGGAAGGTTAGTGTTAGACTTACAGGGAAGGTATGTGTAAGGGCTATGTGGAGGGTCATGACTTTCATAGATGAGGCATGTTTTTAGCATTTCATCATGTAATTATATCAATGTAAACAATTGTGTTAGTTAAACAATACATCTATCAATACAATCTATACAATACAATAACAATACAATACAACAATAACAAAACAAACTATACAAATACAATCTAACAATACCATCTATACAAATCTATGTACAGTATAAGACTTACAAAAGGAACAGTTGTGGAAGAAAGAGGAATATACTGATTTGAGTTGACAAAGGGCAATTTAAAGAATGATATGCAGTAACTTATAACAACCAATAAACTTTTAGCAGTTGGCTGTAGTCAGACATATTAAGGGTGATTTGGTAAGTTGCTGTGGGTTACCGTCCTATTGTTATGCTGCCCACGCTCTGCACCTAATAAATGAAAATCCGTAATTGTTTTCCCTCAAACCTATTGAGAAATACGTATAAACCGTTTATGCTTGGATTCCCGGCATCTCCTAATTCCAGGCCCCTGTGAAACTTGGCAGCCAGGCGATCTATGGGACCACAGTAGACATGATATAATTTTCCAGCACAGTTGTACATGCATCTAGTAACACAGACCCTGCTGGGTAATCCAGTTAAGGCTGCATTCTTTACATTAATCCATCCCTTCCTATTCACTTACATGCTTAGATTATTCCAAGATTTCTGTTAAAAAAGAACTTGTATTGTTATTTGGAGAGCAAAAATCTATCAGCTGTGATGTGTAAGGGCAAAATATCATAGAGTATATAGGATGGGTGTCTTGCTGCTAGTGATGGAGATGAGACATATATAAAGCCTTAATGTTATGGTACATGTTCCAGGTTGAGAAAGGAAAGTTCTGTCTTGTGATGGTGGGAAGCGTTAGTTTGTGCACTATATGGAAGGTCTATATGGTTAAGTCCTCACTTGACTATCTCACTGGGCTGCTGGTTCAAGATAGTACTTAGCCATGTAGAGTACCCTTATACTGAGAGGCGGATATAACATTAACTGAGATGACTCATGAGACATTTGCCTATAACTGACTGCACTGCCATGGTTCTGGCACCTTCTATAATGTCCTATCTGGGTCAACTGATGAGTGTGGGCACACATGTACTGTGAAGTACTTATTTCCACAAAAAAAAGGACCTATCTTCACCTATTTGGAAATTATTTTCACCACTGAGGGTTAATGCGTCTCAAGGTAACCCTTTTCCCTCCCTCTTGCTATCTCACCTAAGAGCTTTATTTAATCTTATCCACTATCAAGCTCCATAGAAATCCCCAGATAACAACTGTGAAAAAATGGACAAGAAGTTAATAGAATCCCCTTCTCTCACTAGCATGGACCCAGAAAGGGTTGCTAGTATGTTGTCAGCTATGCAACATCACGTGTTGCTAAGACACTGTTGGCAATGGCTACACACCCTTATTGGTTGCTAAGACATTGTTGACTACACAGTCCCACTGGTTGCTAGGACACTGCCAGCTACACAGCATCAGTGGTTGCTAGTATGTTGTTCACTACACAGTCTCACTGGTTGCTAGAACACTGCCAGCTATACAGCATCACTGGTTGCTGGGATGTTGTTGGCTACACAATGTCACTAGTTGCTAGGATGCTGTGTTGACTACACAGTCCCACTGGTTACTAGGACACTGCCAGCTACACAGCATCAATGGTTGCTAGTACATTGTTGGCTACACAATGTCACTAGTTGCTAGGATGCTGTTGGTTACACAGCATCACAAGCTACTAGGATGCTGTTGGTGATACAGTGTCAATGGCTGATAGGATATTGTTGGCTACACAACATCACAGGTTGCTAGGATGCTGTTGCTATGCAGCATCACAAGGTTGCTAGGATGGTGTTTGCTACACGGTACCACTGGCTGCTAGGATGTTGTTGGCTACACAGTATCGCTGGTTTCTTGAACATTTTCGACAACACAGCCGACAGTGTCCTGGCAACCAGTGATGCTATGCATCCCCATGTCTCCATGTGATAAATTCACGTAGCTGTTTCCAGCAGAGACATGGATATTGTGCAGGGATCAACATTTGTTGCACAGAGACACAACACAATCCTAAACTTTGTCTGGAATTTGAAAGGTAAAGGCAATTTCTGGATTTCTGCAATGCTGGCCTCACAAGTGACGAAGGTGTGTTGGCGGTGCGTGGCGCTCTGTTTTCCTGCCTACAGCTGTGCCAAGCAAAAAGGAAAGCAGACACAGAACAAATACAGACTTTTCAGCTTAGTGTGTTCATTATATTAAGACATTGTACACTAATTGTAAAATACGGCTGGCCTAATGATCACAATCTGGTCCATTTACTATGTATGAAATAATTTGTTACCAAAAACCGGGCAATTAACATCTTACAATAGTCCATGTGGAATGTTTTTCAAACAAAGCATGTACGGGATGATTATTGGACTGACTCCAACACTGGGATAATTGCTGAAAATTATTTTATGAAATGGAGTATGACTAACCCTTTAAAACCTTCAGTCCTTCAAATTTGGTGGTAATATCATAAGAGCATTCCATTACAGGAACTATCTATATGTAGTGAACCTACCATAGGAGAAATATGGGGGGGGGGGGCCTCCATTATTTATCTGTTTCTGAAAATGCTACTTTTCTGGCTGTTATGCTGATCCTCTTGATTGAGTTTTTTTCTAAATCACCTACCTGGAACAAGTACAAAAATAAGAAAGTTAGAGGAAAGTAAGAAATCCTTATTTGTATGATTGTTCTAGGTCAGCCTTTCTCAAACTTTTTACCCTAGAGGAACCCTTGAAATAATTTTCTGGGCCCAGGGACAGTGACAGCTGTGTAAACAGAAATTTAGAAAGGGCAACAATGGCAGCCATGCCTCCCTCCTGACAGGTTTACTTTAAACTAGAGCTAAAGACAAAACATTTTTGTTTTCATTTTGGATATAGTAAAGGAGAGTTATAACCTCTGTTAGTTTTGTTTGCCATCGGTGTGCAATTATGGGAGGTTTCCTTTTATTTCCTGTTGCATAACCACAACAGGAAGTGAGAGGAAATCCCCCCAAAGTGAGGGAATCCCTGTTTGTTACCAGAGTCACCAGAACTAGTGTTACAATTTGAATATTCCCCCTCTGTTCCTGTTCTGGAAACATTCCAGAAAAACATTCCATATTTTCTTCCATTTTCACTCTCGGTAATAATGGTCGCCATGACAAATAGAGTGAATCTTCCAAATGGGGGCAAAGGCAATGAAAAAAACCCCAGACAGGTGTTAAAATCCCTCTCTGCTTTATCCAAAACTAAAAAAGGTTTTGCCTTTCGTTATATATTAAAGTTATAACATCACAGAAGGGGTAGTTAGGATGACTAATTTACCCAAATGCATCACACTTCCTGTCAGCCATTTTGGAAACCATGGAAACCAGCAGGCTAACTCATAGCGTGCTCAGTTTACCATCTGTGTTTGCTTATTTATTTTTTTCTTCAGGAAACCTAGTATGACTAGTCAGTGTGTTTTCTAATCAAAGTTACCAGCCCCCGGAGTTAATTGCATTATATTAGCTCATTTACCACAGCCTTTGATGAACAGCCCCTATATTATTTTCACCCGCCGATAAACAACAACCCTGCCCTGATATTTACTACATCGCTGACTTTGATATACATTGAGTACTTTCCAAAACAGAGGGGGCTCTTGTTGCTTTTTTCCTGCCGCTTTAAATGTACCCTGAAAGGTGATTCTGTCACATCGGTGAAAGTACGAACTTTTGTGCTATTAAAAATAACATGTGCTATTTGAGGTAAATTCACAACATTCCAGCACCACAGAGAGGCCTTTAAATATCCTGGCGTTCAGCCTCACAGCAAAATGAAGTGCGCAGCGGCTCTTCGGTAGAGAGGCCGAGCTTCCATACCACCGAGCCTAGGAATGTGAAATGTCTTTTTGAAACCTTGGTAAAGAAAACCTGTCATGAGAGAAACATGCCATTTCTTTTGAAAATGCTAGTTGCCCAGCCCTCTAGATTAAATAGCCAGTCACTGACATGGAACACATATGCAAACAAGGACTTCTGACTTTTTTTTGACTGTCGTGTATACTTGTTCCAGTCAGTGAATCGAAAAGCATAGGAGAGGCTCAGCATCAAAAGACCCCTTTCACACTGGGGCCCAAGCGTTAGTGGTAAAGCGCCGCTCGTTTCAGCAGCAATTTACCGCTGTTTAAGCGGCGCTTTTCGGCTGCTAGTGGCCAAAGAAGGGGTTAAATTTGCCTGTGTTGCGGTGTTTTTTATGTGCTTTGGAAGCGCTGGCCATTCATTTCAATGGGCAGGACATTTTCGCTCCCAAACAGCCCCAAAGATGCTGTTTGCAGGACTTTTCCTATCGTCCCGCAAGCGCACCGCCCCAGTGTGAAAAGTCACATTGAAATGGAATTAGAAGCGCTTTTCAGGCGCTTTACAGGTGCTATTTCTAGCGCTAAAATGCCTGAAAACCGCCTCAGTGTGAAAGGTTATAAGTGCGCGCAGCCTATAGCAATAGGGTGTGCACCCCAAAGCTCAAACACAGTGAACGAATGGGAAGTGCTCCTTGCTGAGCAGCTTCCCGTTCATTCACAAACTGAAGCCTAGTAAACCCATTTTACTATGCTTCAGTTATAAATGGAAACAGTGAGTGAGTGTGTTCACTGCGTTCATTTACAAAAGAAAGGAGCCAGTAAATGACATATTTTCTAGCCCCTGTTGTCCGCGCTCTATCCTGAAACATCCACCATAGCAGTCGAGGGAAGAGAAGGGAAGCCAGCAGCTCTGCGGGGGGGGGGGGTCAACATGGAGGGAAGCCTGGGCAGTAGGGGGAGTCAGCCCTGCATAGAGTGATTAGGGTGTGCCCGGGCACACCTGACACCCCCCCTCTGTGCATGCCTATGCTCAGCATAGTAACCAAGCATGTATGTAGCACCCCCCTAGTGATGGCTTGGTAAAGAATAACTAACCCCAAGAACAAAAATGCAATACATTCTCCAGTGTACAGTCCTTAGATGTGGTGGCTGCATTCGTTTTCACTTTTTTTAAGCTAGGACAGTTTCAGTAAATGCATAAAATACCTGTTGATCTTGCCAGAAATGCTGTGAATTCCTGTGAATTGCACAGAAGAGAATCTTCTTTTCTAGCTATCTTCTGAGCGATTGTCTGGTCCCCCATGTAATGGAGATGAAGAGATATGGACATGTTTGCAGTGCATATCAGAAGAATAGGCTAGAGTAATAACCTTGGCTCCCTCCATAGATACAGTGGAGGAGTGATGTTGCCCCCCAGGGAAAGGAAGTAAGTTATTTGAATTATCAGGTGAAAATAATACAAAAAATGATAGAAAGAAGGTAATCAAATGCAGCCACCACACCAAGAACAAGTAGGTGACAATATATTGCATTTTTGGCTTTGGGTTTAAATACACTCTACGCCATTTTCCCTCCCTACTGGGCCTATTGTACTTTACCAGGGGTAGTTTCGAAACCTAATTCCATCTTTTTGGCTCCATGCTCCCTGGGCTATTTGGAAGTGGGCCAGTAATGGCAGGCTCCATGTTTCATCTGGGAAAGTTAACTTTGACTCACCATTATCTAACAAAAAAGTTGATATATAAAGCAGCAGTGTCATCTAACCGCAGACATACCACTACTTTTTTTTTTTTAATTCTCTGGCACATATATGAAGCATAGCATTGTATATTACAAATCTAATTCCTGTTTTGCTAGCATAGGGACCTGAAGCAAACAAACCCTCACTAATAAATGGGGGAAAACCAATTACCAGAAAGGGAAACACATCCCATGACTTTGAATGGAGATGTAACAAGGCTCTCCTTCTGTCCTGAAGTGTCCTTTGCCATTGTATGCAGAAAACTCTTTCAAGTATGCCACATGCTCAATACTGTGCTATGCATGGTTTAAACCAGGGGTCTCAAACTGACGACCCTCCAGTTGTTGCAAAACTACAAGTCCCATCATGCATCTGCCTGTGGGAGTCATGCTTGTAACTGTCAGCCTTGCAATTCCTCATGGGACTTGTCGTTTCGCAACAGCTGGGGGGCCGCCAGTTTGAGACCCCTGTTTTAAACAAAACACAAAGGGGGTACTGAAACTGGAGAGTGCAAAATCTGGTGCAGCTCTGCATAGAAACCAATCAGCTTTCAGGTTTTATTGTCAAAGCTTAATTGAACAAGTTGAAGTTAGAATCTGATTGGCTACCGTGCACAGCTGCACCAGATTCTGAGTGCTCCCGTTTTAGTAAATCTCCCCCAAAATGTTGATGTATTGTGGTCTAATCACTACGATGTCCTACAAAGAGCATGGAGCAGACACCACTCTGCCTCGTAAATGGGACCCTTAAGCCTCGTACACACGGCCGAGAATCTCGTCGGGAAAAAACACGTTGTTTTTCCTGACGAGATTCTTGACAAGAATCTTGTCTCGGCCGAGTGTACACACACTCGATTCAAAAGAACCGCTGTTATTTTGAATGCAACGAATGCGGTGACGTCATCGACTACAACGAGCGTGCGCTCGTCACATTCGATGCCGCCGCCGCCATCTTGTTACACCCTACCTATGCCTAGGAAACTACCGCGCATGCGTCAAAGTCATTTTGAGCATGCGCGGGTTTCCACGGCGACAGGTAAGTATACACACGCTCGGGTTTCTCGTCGGGAAACAGGCCGATGAGAATCTCTACGAGAAAATAGAGAGCAGGTTCTCTATTTTTCTCGTCGAGATTCTGGCCAGTTTTCTTGACGAGAAACCTGAAAGCCTCATACACATGGCCGGTTTTCTCGGCAAGAAAGCTCTCCCGGCAGTTTTCTTGTTGTTTCTTGACGAGAAAACCGGCCGTGTGTACGAGGCTTTAGTCTTTGTAAAAATGGGATTGGAGCCATCAGGAAGAGTAATGATAATGAATGGACCTGCGGGTTTAGATACAGCATAGCAGGTGATATTTCTTGGAACGTGATCTAGTCCAAAGCAAAGTGAATGTTTCCTTAAACATTCTTCTGCATGGGTCCTTCTGCACCATATACATAACCATATCAGGTCCAGTGAAAAAGGGACTCTATGTAGCAAGTTTTTATTGATCAATGAATTGTACCCCAAGGTGTGTTTTTTATACATTATATAGAAAATATTGAAAATGACCAGATTTAGGCAGGCACTGCAAACCTCCCCCAACAACATTCAGTCACAGCATAAAGATATTGCTGTAGCAATCTGTATTTCTTAAGATAGCATAGCATCCTATGGGCATTCTTCTTCTTTGACAACAAATTTAGAAATTGGTATTGATATACATCAGTGATACCCATATACCCATGCCACTTGATATCTTAAAGAAAATATAGGACACTCAGGGGCTAACTTACCCAAATTGACCTTTGTATTCGTTTTCTCTTCTCCCCAGCTCTGAAGAGCAAATTCCATCTCCAAATTCATCAAATAGTCAGCAAAGGCAATCATGAAACATTTTCTAGCCAACAAATAGCACAATTTTGGAATACCGAATTAACAGTGGACTTTTGTGGAGAATAGTCTACGGCTGCTTTCACACTGCTCCATTGCAAAAACAAGGTAAAAACGCATATGAGTTTTTGCTGTGTTTCCAGTGCGATTTCTGGTTGCCTGATATCAGCATGCATCTGTGAAATATGGACATGTGTCTTAAAAAAATGCACCAAAAACGCAACTGCGGGTACAGTTTTGTGCATTTTCAATGCATTTAAATGGGTAGATGTGTTTTTGGTGTGGTTTTAAACATGCACCAAACATGCACCAAACATGCACCAAAAATGCAGCAAGCAGGACTTTTAAAAACACAACTGACCAGTGTGAAGAGTTCCATAGGAGTTAAAGGAATGAACTTTTCATGGATTTTTCTTTTACGTTTTTTAACTGAAAAACTGTGAAGGGCCTCAAAAGTAGATTTTTTATTTTGGAATTGCTGTTAGCTGAAACTTTATACTAAGACAATGAGCCTTCGTTCTTCAACTTCTCCTAGCAGTCTGAGGCAAAGTTGATCCTACTGTGTAGACTAACATTTTAAGTTGGGCTGTGTTTGTACTGCTTTAGACGGCACAGGAAAAGCAACATTTGCTGTTGCATGATGTAAGAGGGTGTTGTTCCAAGAGGCGGCTGAAGCCAAGGCATGATGTGAGATGAGCCTAATCAGAGCAAGCTCCGCTGGCTGATAAAATACAAAGGGAAAAAAGGCCAGCAGCAAGCTTATCATGCTGTTCCCAGGACCCAAATCTATTCCCTGAATAAAAACGAGCTACCACCTAAATTTATAATCTGGGTTGTCCTGGGGTTCTGGAGGAGGCTGGAAAAATTGACTAAAAGCATCTGTGCCATTAAATCAGATCCTACTTAACCTCTGTACGCAGGGGCTCCACCCAACATACCTAGTTTTAACGAACAAAAAGGGGCATCTAAACAGAGCATTATACCCATCATTGTGGAGTTAACTTTACAATTAAAGCTCCGGGATAGACACAGATTGCCCCTTGTAGTGGAGCTGCCCCCACACTGCGATGGTTAAATGCTTGTTTAGGGTACCAGAAAAAGCACTTTTATATACTTGGTTCCCTGCTCATGCAGGCTTCTTTCGCACTGCTAGACTGGCCCCCACGGCCGCTTCTCCTCTATAGCCTTGCACTGGATGTGAGGATGCCAAGGGACATTCTCTGCCAGAGCATAGAGGAGAAGGGTAGAGTGCCGACTGCAAGGCCTAACCCTTTGAAGGAGGCTGCATATTTTTTGTTATTACCTAGACATAGGCTCTAAAGAGGACCTAGTATCTGATTGTTAATGCTATGTGTAAAGTAAAGCAAAACACTTCCAGGTACCGTATTTATCGGCGTATAACACACACAGGCGTATAACACGCACCCTAACTCTAAGAGGGAAGTTTCAGGAAAAAAACTTTCCACAGCCCCCTGCGTATAACATGCAGTCATAGTTTACCCTCTATTTTCAGGGTAAAAAAGTGAGTGGTATACCCCAATAAATACAGTATTTATTACTTATCGCAGAGATCACAGTACCCCTTAATCATGCCATTATCTACTTTTTCCCCGAGAGGAGAGAGACAAATTTGTGTAGACATCACCCAGGGTCAGAATCCATGTCCTGGATTGAGATATTGGCTCAGAGATGCTACAATCATGTAAATCATCATGTCTTGTAGTCCTTGGCTGTGTTCACAAATGTCTGATACAGATCAGTCTCTGTTGCTGCCATTTGCCTTCTAACTTGTATAAAATTGCAATATTGCATTCTAAATACTCTGGGAGAGGAGACTGATCAAATACTTCCACTTGCTTGCAGCAGACTGTTAAAGGGGTTGTAAAGGTTTGTTTTTTATTTTCTAAATAGGTTCCTTTAAGCTAGTGCATTGTTGGTTCACTTACCTTTTCCTTTGATTTACCTTCTAAATGTTTTTTTTCTTTGTCTGGATTTCTCACTTCCTGTTTCTCCTCAGTAAACTTCATACCATCATCCGAGTGGTGTGGAGTCAGCCAGAACAGCTTACTGAACAGTTTACTGAGGAGGAACAGGAAGTGAGAAATTCAGACAAAGAAAACAAAGAAAAAAAATATTTAGATGGGAAATCAAAGGAAAAAGGTAAGTGAACCAACAACGCACTAGCTCAGGGATATGCAATTAGCGGACCTCCAGCTGTTGCAAAACTACAAGTCCCATCATGCCTCTGCCTCTGGGTGTCATGCTTGCTGCTGTCAGAGTCTCGCTATGCCTCATGGGACTTGTAGTTTGGCAACAGCTGGAGGTCCGCTAATTGCATATCCCTGCACTAGCTTAAAGGAACCTAGTTAGAAAATAAAAAATTAACCTTTTCAACCCCTTTAACATCATCTCAGCCTAGGCTAAGGAACTGGAGCTCTAGGAAGGCTTTTTAACAATAAACTTCTCACTGGCCACCAAAGTAAGGTGCCTACTCTCCACTGGGGCTCACTGAGACCTGAAAATTATTTCAAAGGTTTCTCAGGGTTAAAAAGTTTGAGAAAAGCTGCTTTAGGCCTTCACACATAGGCTGCTTATTTATTTATACAGTATATCTGTATTAATGTAATACCCCACACTTTACATATTGTATATTCATAATGGTCGGGTCCCTGCCCCCAAGGAGCCTACAATCTAATATCCTTGCCTCACACGTATGTCTACTAGAACCATTTGCAAAGGTGCCATTTAACCTATTAGAACAGTGATTCACAACCAAGGTTTCGTGAACCCCAAGGTTCCTCCAGCTATTGCTAGGGGTTCCTTGAGCTTTTGCTGTCTGACCTCTTATTTAATGACCCCTGCCTAGTTCCAGGGCCAATGCCATTTAGTAGAACCTGCAGTATGACACTAATAATCTTTTTTAGCTGCTTGTATGGGTGTAATTCTGACCAACACTAAGGGGGTTCAAACCTACTTACCACCACCGCAAAGAGCATTTTTCCTATTAACCCCCGATGAGTTGGTTTTAGTAAGGTTCCCGTGAGATATGAAAATTATTTTAGGGGTTCCTCTGAGGTAAAAAGGTTGAGAAAGACTGTATTAGAATGTCCTTGGAGTGTGTGGGGAAACTGGAGTAAAACCAAGCAAACACAGGGAGAAAATGTAAACTCCATGCAGGTAGTCCTGGTTGGGATTTAAACCATTTAATTTAAAATACTTCTACGATATGTCTTCCCACACTTCCGGTTCCTCTGGGGTAAAAAGGTTGAGAAAGACTGTATTAGATTGTCCTTGAAGTGTCTGGGGAAACTGGAGTAAAACCAAGCAAACACAAGGAGAAAATGTAAACTCCACGCAGGTAGCCCTGGTTGGGATTTAAACAATTTAATTTAAAATACTTCTACTATATGTCTTCCCACACTCCCGGTTCCTCTGGGGTAAAAAGTTTGAGAAAGACTGTATTAGAATGTCCTTGAAGTGTCTGGGGAAACAGGAGTAAAACCAAGCAAACACAGGGAGAAAATGTAAACTCCATGCAGGTAGCCCTGGTTGGGATTTAAACCATTTAATTTAAAATACTTCTACTATATGTCTTCCCACACTCCCGGTTCCTCTGGGGTAAAAAATTTGAGAAAGACTGTATTAGAATGTCCTTGGAGTGTCTGGGGAAACTGGAGTAAAACCAAGCAAACACAGGGAGAAAATGTAAACTCCATGCAGGTAGCCCTGGTTGGGATTTAAACCATTTAATTTAAAATACTTCTACGATATGTCTTCCCACACTCCCGGTTCCTCTGGGGTAAAAAGGTTGAGAAAGACTGTATTAGAATGTCCTTGAAGTGTCTGGGGAAACTGGAGTAAAACCAAGCAAACACAGGGAGAAAATGTAAACTCCATGCAGGTAGCCCTGGTTGGGATTTAAAAAATTTAATTTAAAATACTTATACTATATGTCTTCCCACACTCCCCTGCATAGCAGAAATTCAATTGGAGATGAACTAGAGGCTTATGAAAACACTTGGTATATGAATTGGATATGGAAATGTGCTGGTAGTGTAAGGGATAGCATCATTCACACCAGAAACCTTTGGCAGAGCAAGGTCCAAGGAGAATATTCTGGTCACGTTGGAGTTTATTGACCAAAACACAGTTATTCTTCCAAGACAGTGGCACCAAGGGTTAATTGGCTCATAATTTTGGCTACCTGCAAACATATGACCCCATAATGTTATTTTCCCAAACATGTCATTAACAGATTTTGTGTCTATTTTGTTGCAGATGCATTGTGAACGATTTATTTGCATCTTAAGAATAATTGGAACAACCCTCTTCGGAGTGTCCCTCCTACTAGGAATTACAGCTGCTTATATCGTAGGGTATCAGTTTATCCAAACGGACAATTACTACTTCTCTTTTGGACTGTACGGTGCAATCTTAGCTCTCCACCTCCTCATCCAAAGCCTCTTCGCTTACTTAGAGCACAGAAAAATGAAACGTTCCCTGGAGACCCCAATAAAACTGAACAAGTCCGTCGCCCTTTGTATTGCTGCATATCAAGAGGATCCTGACTACTTACGAAAATGTTTACTCTCCGTCAAACGGTTGACCTACCCCGGGATGAAAATCATCATGGTCATCGACGGCAACTCCGATGACGACATCTACATGATGGACACCTTTCGCGAAATCATGGGCAACGACCTAAGCGCCACTTACATCTGGAAAAATAACTTCCACCAAAAGGGCCCCGGGGAGACGGAGCAATCGCACAAAGAGAGCATGCAACACGTGACTCAGTTGGTGCTCAGCAACCGATACATTTGCATCATGCAGAAGTGGGGTGGGAAGAGAGAAGTGATGTACACGGCATTCAATGCACTGGGGAGAAGTGTGGATTATGTGCAGGTAGGTCATAAGTCACTGCATGTTCAGACAGAAGGGTCTTTGTATAAGGCCAGCAGAAAGTTACAGGATACAGCAGGCTCTTTTGAACATAGTGGCCCATTCACGATGTTTAAAACACTCTGCTACATGAAAGTGTTTTTCTTTATTAACCTTGTACAAACCGTAAACTGTATTGAAAGTGCATAACGTCACTCTTGAGAAGTGAAGGGTCCCAAATCTAGCTTTAGCCCCCCCCCCCATCCCCAACACTCACATATGTTCCTAGAAAGGTGCGACCCTTCAAGACGACGGGAAAATTAAACTCATTCATCGAATGCCAAAACAACAAACACAAACACTGTCAGCTGTAACCTGTTTAGGTTAAAATAATACATGCAATGTGCGGTACAGCACATTAACATTCTGAAAGTAAGAAGCCTGCAGCTTGTCTGGCTAGCACTTAGATATACAGTTACACAACTTTAAACTGAACTTCGGTCTTATGTTTAGTCTTGTACAGTAATGCCCTGTACACATGATCGGATTTCCGATGGAATAAAATCCAATAGATTTTTCCATCGGAAATCCGATGAAGCTGACTTCCATCAGTCTTGCCTACACATCATCAGTCAAAAATCCGACAGTCCCAAACGCTGTGACGTAAAACACTCCGAAGAGCCGAGAAAAATGAAGTTCAATGCTTCTGAGCATGCGTTGACTTAATTCTGAGCATCCGTGGGTTTTTTCTCCGATGGAGTTCCCCACAGACGATCGGAATTTGCTATCGTTTTTTTTTTTCCATCTGTATAATTTAAAAGATGTTCTATTTTTTTATACCGATGGAAAAAAGACCGATGGGGCCCACACACGGTCGGTTTGTCCGAAGAAAAAAGTCCATCGGTCTTTTTTTATCAGAAAAACCGATTGTGTGTACGCAGCATTATACAGATTCCTCTCCTGTGCTGAAATGACTTACTCTGATGTCACTGCACACTGTGAATTTCTCACAATGTGCATTAAAAGCTGCAGCAAGAGAGCCTGAAAGATTACCTGGTACCATCTAAGTTTTTCCTCTTCAGCTTTACTGTTCTTGGCCCACCCCTTTCATTCATTGGATTTCAGTTGTTTCAATCATGGAGGCTCAGCATCACATCACATAACATTAGGAATGCCCTCTCCTCCAGACTGATATATGCAGTTTGTTTTTTTACCCCCCCCCCCCCCAAGTGCAAGTGTAAATAAGGCCTTTATCTTGTGATTATCATTGAGATTTATTACATTATAGTGAATTTTAACCAATAATTGCCCATGCTTAAATGCTTTAAAACAACCCTGTGGTGCTCCCTGTGGGATAAGCCCTTCAGATTAAGAGGCCCTTACTCCTGATCCTAACTAACCAATAAACCGGACCTTTGTTTAGAAAGTTTGGAGACCCCTGATATAGAGCATAATTAACAGAGCGCTCACTGTATCACTATGCTGCTTCTCCTTTAGATGTGCTGCTGCTACAGTAGATGTCCATGACTTGGTTGAGAAGATGTCTAGTAGGGGTGCATGGATCACATTAGCTGCACAGAACTACTTGGCAGGTAGCATAATTCCCAGCAATGGATTTCAGCTGTGTCTTTAGATGCTTTCCTAGAATTCAGCTTCACAGATTAAAAAAAGCAGCACTGAAAATTAGGCAATACATTGCATACATGGATTTACTGTTTTTCACCCAGGCAAAGCTGTGGTGCACCAGACCATCCCGCATACAAAATGCCTTCCCATTACCGAATGTCATTATAATGGGTTTGAATGTCGCTTTTCTTGACTTGATCACTTAGTTCCCTTGGCCATTGCTGTCAGTTCTGTATCCTCACACCTTACTGACAGCTGCAAAATTTCCATTCAGATACCGCTATCAGGAAAAGTGACAGAACTGAAGTGAGGGAAGGTCTATTCTAACAAATGGTTTTAGCTTAACATAACATAATGATTTAGCAGCAAAGTGGCAAACCAATAAAACCGAGTGAACCCTTCTACCCCCTGTGATCACTCTGCTGGGGGTAGAAGGAAGTGTTTTCTCTGTCTTCTCTCTTTCAATGATCAGACCGCTGCATACATGACTTTGAGGGACAAGTAAATATAAAGTGGAATTAAACCTGGGTAAAAAATGGTCCCAGGGAGCTTTATGCCATAACGTAGTAATATCCCAGATAGGAAGCAATTGTGCTGCAAGTTTGAAAATTACTTGCTAAGCTATCGCTAGACTTGCCAGGCTTCACAAGTTTGTTGCACAATTGCAGCAAGTCCGCATTGCATGACTCCAGATCAACTTTCTTTGCAAGTCTGCTGCAAGTTTTGGTTCAGTTATGTGTTCAATAGTCATCCCACCACAGGGGGTCACTGTGGCTGAATTTTCATGCTGTAGACTTGCAGAGCTCTTGCTGTAGACCAGTGATTTTCAACCAGGGTTCCGTGGAACCCTAGGGTTCCTCCAGAGGTTACTAGGGGTTCCTTCAGTATTGGGCAATTTCTGCCTCTCAGATAAGTTCCCACTGACACCAGTGATCTTTTTATCTATCTGTAAGAAGGTAATTCTTCCCAATGACCACAAGTGTAAGGACCATTCTTCCCACTGACCATTATACTGATGTATCATGAGTTGTAAATTTTTAGCAGGGGTTCCCCGAGACCGGAGAACTATTTCAAGGGTTCCTCTGTGTTGAAAAGGTTGAGAAAGGCTGCTGTAGACTCTCCACTGCAACATTGCTCTTGCTAGAGACTTGCCATGCAAATTTGCTACAAATTGAAAAGGTGTCAACTAGAACTTGTGCTTCAAGTTCTCTGCAAGTATACAACTTGCCCGTGAAAATATGCAGCAGGTTAACAGACTTACAATTCAACACTTCTACAAATTTGTGGAAAGTTATCCTTGTGTAGCGGGGTGTTCCCCTTTAATGCAGAGAGACTACATTACCCAGAACCCCGTTCGGCAATGTTTCCACCGCAGAGACTCATGGGAGGGGTTATAAAAGGAGGAGGCGAGGCTGGGCTCGGCCTCTTTGGGACACGAGACTTCAGAGACTGATCCTCCTGTGCGGATGTGTCGGAGTGCAAGGCCTGAAGCCTGAGGTCTTGGGCAGCACCAAAGAGCCTTCCACCCCTCTGCGAGCCGGGGTGGCATCTGACTTCACTTAACTACAGCATCCGTTGGATCGGGGGCCCGATCGCTGGAGACACTGTGTGTGTGTGTGACACAGTTGGTGGAAGTTCCCGGACTGGGGCGGGTGAGAGGGCGTATGCCCAAACCATATACTGTTACTGCTAATAGGCCTATAGACTGCCGTGGCCCACAAGTTGTTCCTGATACTTTCACTGAAGAACCTTATCAGAGCTGAACTCAGTTCGCATAGCAAAGTGTTTACCCCATCTTTACTTTTCCCATTGGATTACAAATTATACTCTGTTAATGTGTACCACCGTTAAAGACCTGCCGGTGAAGAAAAGAACATCATCCCCTATAGACTAAGTTGTAGATATCAGAACCAGGCCTGGTCAGTTTTCTAATTTACTCTGAAAGTTTCTCCTCTGGTTGTTGGAAAGTATGTTCAAATTGGTAGACCATCTCTGTCACCTTTTCCAATTGACCAAACTCTTCTTGCAGCATGGCTAGACAGTCTTGAGCCGTGCAATCTGCATTCCCAAACTGAAAACTTTTCACTGCTTCTGCTGCTGCGCCTTTAAGGCTTTCCATCACTCGTTGCCTCTTCTGTGCTTCAGGCACCTCCCATGCCTCTACTGCCTGCAATGCCTGTTCCACCCAGCCCAGCCTCGCCTCCACCGAGCCCAGCCTCGCCTCCTCCTTTTATAACCCCTCCCATGAGTCTCTGCGGTGGAAACATTGCCGAACGGGGTTCTGGGTAATGTAGTCTCTCTGCATTAAAGGGGAACACCCCGCTACACTTGCTTTTTGGGATGCACAGCATAGCAGCACATTATGGCAGACTTACCAAGTGATCCCCTCCAGCATTTGGTTTCTATCTCTCTCTGCTGTCACAGGTTCTTCCATCTTCTTCCTGGGTTCAGACTCCCCAGGCGCTTGATTGGCCATGCTGCAATGACATCACTCCTGCACATGTGCATGTGAGTGTTTTATTGATGGGACAGAGGGGGTCCCGTAAATGTACACTGAGCTGCATATGCGCGGCTCAGTGTACATTAACCCTGACAGGCAGGGAAAGGCAGTTATGACATAATAGACTAACAGGGTTTCCTCTATCATAACTACTTCTCCCTGCCATTGTACACTGCACATAACTCCTTGTACAATTTTGGCCCCCCTGAGAAGAATTAACTTCCTTGCATCCTTAAGCATGATATCATCCAAGCCTATCAAAATGGCCGAATATCAGAACCTGAAAGGAGACCGAATGAATATGTCAGCGGACAGGAAGGGACCTCATGGCTGTAGTGGAGGTGAGTATAGTTCCACTTTAAAGATACCCTTTTAGGTCCCATCCAGCACCAAAGCCTCAGAAAGCATCTATGGCGTTTGACACTTCCAGGAGTGTCAAATGTCCATGTCGACCACTGAGTGATGGTTCCGTCCTCTGATCTTTACACCACTGCTTGGTCCTGTTGTCACATATGGGTGGAAGGAAGGAACCATAGCACACAACAGGAGAACAATAGGGGATTCTACACTGAGGGACGCGTTTCAGTGTTGTTCAGACACAACATTTCAGGGCTTATACCATTGCTGGTAGAGAGGTAATGATAGGGACAGGGATGATACATTGACAGGGGTGCATACAAAAATCAGCTTTTATTTATTCAAATAAAACCTTTATCCCAAAAGGAACAAAACTGTTTGCTGAATATGCTGATAACTGATTATAAAGTGTTAGCTGAAGTCTGGCCTCAATTTGTTAGTGTATTTACATTTTCTAGCACATCTAACACTCCCGTCCTCCCCAGATTAACAATGCTGTTGTTAGAAATGTGCCCCCTGTGCTCCTTCGTCCAGAGTGGGGGTACTCTAATACAGGAGGTGTGTTAGTGGCCAGGTCACCAGGGGGAACAGAGGGGGGAAAAAAACAGAAAAAAAAATGCAGCCACCACATCTTATGGTTATAAGCTGCAATATATTAAATTTTTGGTTTTAATACCACTTTAACCACTTGCTTACTGGGCACTTAAACCCCCTTCGTACCCAGACCAATTTTCAGCTTTCAGCGCTGACGCACTTTGAATGACAATTGCGCAGTCATACAACGCTGTACCCAAATGATATTTTTATCATTTTTTTACGACAAATAGAGCTTTCTTTTGGTGGTATTTGATCATCTCTGCGGTTTTTATTTTTTGCGCTATAAACAAAAAAAGACAGATTTTTTTTTAAAAAACACAATATTTTTTTACTTCTTGCTATAATAATATCCCATTTTTTCTTTTTTTAAAAAACTATTTTTTTTTCTCAATTTAGGCCGATGCGTATTCTTCTACATATTTTTGTTAAAAAAAATTGCAATGTATAGTGATTAGTTTGCGCAAAGTTATAGCGCCAACAAAATAGGGGATAGATTTATGACATTTTTACTAGGAATGGCGGTTCTCTGTGATTTTTGTCAGGCCTGCGATATTGCGGCGGACATATCGGACACTTTTAACACTATTTTGGGACCATTCACATTTATACAGCGAACAGTGCTATAAAAATGCATTGATTACTGTATAAATGTGACTGGCACGGAAGGGGTTAACACTAGGAGGCGATCAAGGGGTTAAATATGTTCCCTGTGAGTGATTTTTACTGTGTGGGGGAGGGGACTGACTGGGGGAGGTGACCGATCTGTGTCCCTATGTACAAGGGACACAGCATCGGTCTCCTCTCTCCCTGACAGGACATGGATCTCTGTGTTTTCACACAGAGATCAACGTCCTGCCTCTGTAACAGCCGATCGCATGTACCTGGCGGACATTGCGGCCGCTGGGCACGCGCATCGGCACCATGTGACACGGCGGGCACAGCTGTTACCCGCCGCGCGCCCTCGGCGGCGTGCAGGGGGAGTGAAAAAGGCAGGATATCCAGGGACGTCCACTCAGCACTTGAGAGCCGCGCTGCAGACGTCTTTCGTCTATAGCACGGGTCCTAAGTGGTTAAACATGAGTTTAGATCCACTGTAAGTTCCCATGCTTCTACTAATATCCCATTATAATTTTAAAAAAATATATATATTTGTAACTTTTATAACAAAGCTGCCTTTTCATTTCATAAGATCCTGAAGATGAAACACATGTCAGATTTAAGTCTTGTGTTCCTGACGTACATATGGTCTACACACGTTCCTTCAGTTCTCATGCTGCACAACACCTGAAGGTTGGCAGTGGTCTTTAATGTTAGCTGAGGTCAAGCCAGCCTAATCCTGTGAGGTTTAGGAGTTTACGCTGTCTCCAGGCATGAGTTAGGAAGGCAGTAGATTTGTAAGTGGAAACGTAGCTCGTTGGCAAGGTGAAACAAAGCAATGTTTTCTCTGGAGAAACCCATTTAATTTTTTTACGATTCCCCGGAAGGGTATCACCTTTCAGAACCATTTGACTGTCTCTTAGCTATGAGTCAGACAGGTCTCTTATCCCTCCGGACTCTCCGTAGGGAGGGTCTCCTCACCCCGGTACATCTGGTGAAAGTTGTTTCAGCGGCTGACGTTAAATATGTGAATTTTCTAATCCCTGAACAGTCTAGTGGCATTTTTCCAGGAAACTCAGTTCTCATTTTAAGGAAAGAATTTTTTTTTCTATTCTATTATCCTTTGTGTTCTATTACTTTTTCTCAGGACAGCTGATCGACTTTTTAATTTATGTTTGAAGGATCATCTATGCCAATATTATAATGTGGTTTATGAAAATGAGTCATTAAAATATCTATTTTCTTTGTACATATGTAAAGGTTTTTATGGCTGTAGTGCTTACCCACAAAGGAGCCACTGGATTTTTTAGCCTGTAGGTGGAGTACAGCGTGGTGTGGTGGCAATATTTCACACAGACAGGTCTAGTAAAGAACTTGCAGTAAAGGTTCACAACAGCACCTGGGGGAAGAATCCACTCAGCTGAGTACATTTACGTTTTGCAGAAATGAGGACGAGGCGATGCTCTGCTGGACTGACAGTTTCTGTAAAGAGAGCAGAATGGGGCCTGGCCGTCTCGTGCCCAATTGGGAAGATGTCCAAAGGAATCACCGTTCCTATGATTTCCCTCCTTGTCAGGAACCTTTCCCTACTGCTAGTACTGTCCCTGATAGCCAGGGTACCTCTCCCTACACTGCCCACACACATGAAGCGCTCCAAACCCAGGTGCCAGGACCTTAAATAGACCCAAAATGGCTGATAGAGACATGGGGCGGCAGTAGCCAATTGGATAGATTCCCTAGTGATCCAGGGAAACCATAGAGGAACCCTGTTACTCTTGACTTCATCCTCCAACGCCAGTGGCACACATGAGAGTGCCACCTGTCATGGAAAAAGTAGACTGCACCTGCCTGCAAGCACCTACTGGTCTACTGGTGGCCTGGCATACAGCACATCCTAACCTGCCGGCAGTGAAAAAATTACTGTCTTCCATTCTGTTAATCTTTACTTGCAGTTTTTTTGGGTCAGTATCTAGCAGAGAGAATGACAGGGTTTACAGCTGTGGCCCAGGGGCAGGGTGTGGCCCATGCTTGCTGTTATGTGGCCCTTGGGGCACTATTTCATTCACTAACTTGAACGATGGGGCAGAATTCCTCCCAATGACACCAAAGAAGGGGCCCAATGACACCAACCATGTGGCACAGTTCCTCTCAATGACACCAGTGATGGGACACAATTCCTACCAATGACAGCAATGATGGGGCATTGTTAATTCCAACTGATGCTGGGGCATTTTCTATTTTCTACTCCCAATAGCCACAATCCAGCCCCCTAAAGTCTGAAGAACAGCAAACCGGCTCTTTGTATAGAAATTTTGGAGACCCTTGGTTTACAGGATACCTATAAATGCACTGCTATTCCCTACAAACAAAAAACTTAAGCCCCTCTATTGAGTCAGGAATGTGCCTTTAGGCTGGGACAGGCAATGGACCAAGTAAACTTTTCTGGAGGTGCTCCCCTTTGTAGCTATCTTCCTGTCTTCTAGGACAGTGGTCTTCAAACTGCAGCCTGTGGGCCAGATGTGGCCCTTTGCTTGCCTTTATCGGGCCCTTAGGGCACTGGTCCTTCACTGACACCAAAGATGGAGAATTATTCATCCCATTGACTCCATAGATGGGGAACTATTCATCCCACTTGCACCCAGGATGGGGATTGTTCTTTCCACTATTACCAATGATGGTGCACTATTCTTCCCACTGACATCAATGATGGAGCACTATTCCTCCCACTGACACTAATGATAAGGCACTATTCCTCCAACTGAAACCAACGATGAAGCTTATTCTTCCCACTAACACCAATACCTCCTACTGCCCACGGGCATTTTCTACTCCCACTGGCCTAAGGCTAAAGAGTTCTGACAGCCGACTGTCAAAATACCCAAACAGCTACTGCATCTGATTGGATACAGCTGCTGTTTGACTGAAAATTTCCACTCAACTTATTTGATTTATCATTCGGATGATGTTGATCGGGAGGTGACTGACAGGGCCTTGCACCAAGTGAGTTTCAGATGAAATTTGCACAGTGTATGGCCAGCTTACGGCAAACAAAAATAAATTTTTTAAACCTGTTAGCACTCATTGATAGCATTGCTTTCATTAATGTATTTTCGAATCCAACCTTTTTATAGTATAGGGTAGAGAGTTTTTAAATCCCCAATTGAGATTGGGGTTGGAAAGTTTTCTTTTCACTTCCAGTCCCAACAGGAAATGAGTGCCAGTTTCTCTTAAGTGGGGAAAAATCCACTCCTAGACAGCTGTCATCAGAATGGGTGTCCCTATTTGGAAAATGTTTCTTACCATCCTGTTTATTTTTTTACTGTCAATGTTCTATTTGGGAGATTTCTACTCTTATTAGTTCCTGTCGCCAAGATGCAACAGGAAGTGAAAAGAGATATATGTTTAGCCAACATCTTTATTTTTATTTTCAATAGAGAGATGGAGGGTTAAAACCCATCTCAGTTAATTGTTTTCCTGTCTGTCTTCTGTTAGGAAGAATTACACTCCTTCACTTCCTGTCCCAGCGAGGCAACAGGAAGCAAAAGGAAATCTCTCCAAAGTGTAGGGAATTCCTTTTTTAGATAATTGTCACTGTAACTAGCATTCCCATTGGGAAGATTGTCTCTCGCCTGCAGTTTTAGTGACAACTGTAAAATTTTTGATTTCCCATGACTATCTTTCCCGGTAGTAATGGTCACTAGGGGAAATAGAGACAGAATCTCCATAAAGGGGACACAGATACCAATAAAAACCTGAATGAGGTTCTAAAAAGTCTTGGCTTTAGATATACTTATAGCTAGGGGTGCAACAGATCAAAAAACTCACGGATCGGATCAGAGTCATGGATCGGATCATTTTTCGGATCAGCAAAAAAATAAAAAATAAAAAGACAAGACAAATCTTGTTACCCCCACCGGAGTTTTAGATTTCACAGTTATTTTCAACACAAAACGGAGCTTATAAGCTTAAATACAGTATTTGTAAATCCGACGCACTGTTTACATGTTAAATTTTAAAAGCAGCAGCAAACCTGCTGACCTTACATGGTTGCTAATGTGACAGAACACCTCTGATTTTCACATTTAACTAAATGTTAAATGTAAAAATCAGAGGTGTTCCGTCACATTAGCAAGCATGTAAGGTTTGCTGCTGCTTTTAAAATTTAACATGTAAACAGTCCGTTGGATTTCCAAATACTGTATTTAAGCATATAAGCTCCGTTTTGTGTTGAAAATAACTGTGAAATCTAAAACTCCGTTGGGTGTAACAAGATGTCTGCTTGCCCACTTCTCACTATCATTACTGTGCATGAGTGTGGGGTGGAGCAAGATGGCGGCGACGAAACGTCACTTCCTGACGAGACAGCCGCCGCCGGGTGTACCAAGATGGCTGCCGCTCCAGAGCTAGGCCGAAGCCGGGGCCTTTCCTATGGCCGAGGCTGCGGAGCGCTCCGTGGAGCGCGTGGTGTGCCGATCCGAACAGGGTGACCCGTTCGGATCACAGATCGTCACCGATCCGTTGCACCACTACTTGTAGCTGTTAATTGCATTTCCCGGAATATCAAGGGGGAATATGCATTTTGTTATTTCATTGCCCTTATATCGCACCAGCTTGTCATTCAGCGCTTTACATAACACATAACATTAATCCCTGTCCACAAAGGACCTCACAAGTTAATGTCCCTACAAAGCATACATTGGATATAAGCACATTAACCTACCGGTATATTGTGGATTTTGTGGGAAGCACCCAGAAGCAATTCCTACAATCATGAGGACCACATACAAACATCATACAAAAGGTGTCAGAAAACGCTAACAACTTGAAAAGGAAGTTGCACTTTGTAAGGTTATTTTACCTAGCTTAGTGAATGTTGAGAAATTTTATTTTGCAAAGAATACCCAATCACAAGCAAGGAAAATGAAAAAACAGCATTTTTGTTTGCATGTTATCAAATGATAGACATCAGCAGAGCTTAACCTTGTTCACTAAGCTCTGTGAAAAATGCAAAGTAAACAATCTATTTGCCTTTAGCAAATCACCCCCCTGTGGCTTTTAATTTATTGACATCTGCTCCTCTAATTTACCAAAGTCTCTTCAACTCTAGTTAATTTTCCAATTTTTTATTTTTTTATTTGTAGTTTTAGATGGACTTAGGAAGAGTAAATACTTTGGTTGAGTAAATACTGGTCAAGCAGGGAATAATTAGAACTTTTTTAATGCTGTCTGTGTCCCTTGTGGGTAGATTCACCTTCTCAAATTTTCCTGAAAATCATTGTCCCCAAGACAGAAAATTATGTCCAAAATGTAGCGCCACCAGGACAGGAGATGAGGAGGAATCTTCCAATAAGGACAGCTGTTCTGGTGATAATAGTTCGGGAGGGGATTTCCCCCCACTTTGAAAAGGTTTTCCCTCATTTATTTTTGTAACTTTGTAACGGGAAGTGAAGCTCCCTAAGAAAATCACCAGGAGTTTTATCCGTTCCTCCTTACTTTGTTCCAAACAAAAATAAGATGTAAAGATGTATAGGCTAGATAGACACTTTAATATTCTGTTATAGTTGCAAAGTATATTGCTTGGGCACCAGCTGTAATCCACTTGGCAGCACACTGTAACGCCCACGTCTTCATTGTAAGTTAGAACAGTGGTTCTCCACCTTACCAGGGCCTGGTAAATACTTCCAAAATCTTCCATGCCCCAATATAAAAAAAAACAAAAAAAAACTTTATACTCACACAGTAAAAATATGGATGGGGCTAGGTGTCACTGTGGGGGGTCGGGTGTTCTGGAGGAAAGTAGAGGACTCTTTAGCAGACTTGGTGCCCCCCTCCCCCCAAGCGATGAGATTTCTGGATCGAGCTTTGTAAGGGAACAAAGGGGGCTAGAGGTTCTAAAGCTAGCTAGGGGGTACTGCAGGGTACTAGGTGGCACTGTGGGAGGTTAGGGAGCACTGCAAGCTACTATGGGAGGTTGGGAGGCACTATGGGAACTTAACGCCACTGTTGGAGGTTGGGGGATCTCCAACTGACTGGAGACCCGGAAGGAGGGAGACCATGGCCTGGTGGGTCAAAACAATTAGATAATATTCATCAGCAAGTAAGACACATAGGGGCTGATTTACTAAAACTGGAGCGTGCAAAATCAGGTGCAGCTCTGCATTCAAATCAATCAGCTTACAGGTTTTATTGTCAAATCTTAATTCAACAAGCTGAAGTTAGAAGCTGATTGGCTGCCATGCACAGCTGCACCTGATTCTGAGCACTCCAGTTTTAGTAAATCTCCCCCATAATGTTAGGATACTGATCTTTAATGTTACATTAGCTGAGATGTAAAGCAGCCTGAAAAATATTATATTAGGCCCTCGTTGATGAGACACAAGGAACAGAGGAAGGCTAAACTTTTTTGTGTTGGGATCATCTTTCTCTACAACTCGATGATGTTCCCACAATACGAGGCACCTGCAGCGTGTCTGTTACAGCTATACAGCCTGGAGCTGTGCCTCTGCTGCAGTCAACTAATCAGAGACGGCTTTCACGATTGACACCGAAGTGGGAAATGATTACTGATGGAGCCAGAATCATTTAAAAATCATCTTGAGGAAACCCTGCCAAAAGCTGAGATCTATTTTTTTGGTTCAAGGGAAAACCAAAACCTCAGTTTTGTCTGTGTTCTTAACACTTAGGAAAGAATTTGAATTTTCTCACAGTTAATTCTGCCAACCAGGAATTTCAAGAGCTCCAGAGAAATAAATAAAACCGGAGATTAGTTTACTTGTGTATTCCTCCCAAAGACCCAAAATAATTTTTCTTAGTTCAGTTGGTGTTGTTATTCACAATCTTTTTATACTGAAGCTTTCTTCACACGTACTGCGGTAATGGGTGGTATAAGGCATGTTACCGTAAAACACATGGCATGCTGTGTGGTGCCATTAGGCGATGATTGACCTGCACTACAGAACATGGTATGCACGTTGTGGTATGGCTGTGAGTAGGGCTAGCGAGGTGGTAAAGATTTAAAAGGAATAAGTGGTTCAACTCCTTCTTTAAAAAGGAACTATGGTAATTTTTAAACTATTATAAATCAGCAGTTAAAAAATTCTGTAGCTGCTGACTTTAAAGACACTCACCAGCCGAGTCCAGCACTGTCTTCACTTGGGTTAGTTCTTGGCCGGCCTTCGAATCCCCACCATCTTGGCTGTGAGAAGCCGGCTGTGACTTTCTGCTGTTTTACAGCCGGCTCCCCCTGTGCATGCTTTTAGACTGGCCAGCAGCATACAGGGACATATGACATGTTCCAGAAGGTTGTGGGCAGTAAGGGGATAGGGTTAAACTTCAGAAAATCTTATCTAGGCAAGTAATGAGGAAGTGGAAGCGGGTCAGAAAAAGGTAACCACTCCCAGAAACAAGAACTTTCAATAATGGTGGGGGTGGGGGTAGAAGAAGAATAAATATTATACATTCACATCAGTCCCTGCCCTTAAGGAGTTTACAATCTAAGGTCACCTACTCACATTCAAAGATACACATACCAGGGTCAATTTAGACCGGAGCCAATTGACCTTCCAGCATGTTTTTGGAGGGTGGGAGGATACTGGTGTACTTGGAGGAAACCCACACAGGCACAGGGAGAATATGTAAACTCTGTGCAGATGGTGCCGTGGTTGGGATTCGAACCAACTCGCTACTAGACTGGCTTAGATCCATACTCAAAATTACCCTAAAAACATGTTTGCATTAAAAATATATGGGGCAGAATCAATGGACCACTTGGTCTTTTTTTTCTGCCGTTACTCTTCTGTTTCTATTTTTCTATCATTTATTATTTAAATGAAAGCTGCAGATTTAGAAAATCGTTTTTTGAAGTTCCATAATGAGGTACAACTTGAATGAGAATTTAGTGACTGGGTTTACGCCTACGTTAGGATGCCTGTTGTATCTAGCTCAAGGGATTATTAAAAAAAGAAAACATTGTATTAATGGTAAAGTAATGGTAATAGTTATAAATATTCTGAGTAGTAACACATGCCTATTTTCAGAGATTGTATATAAATATATATTTGTATATTTTGCATACAAATACATTATTGATTTATCTAATTTTAGATATTTATTATGATTCATCTAATCCATTATGTCTCTGTTTCTTAGGTCTGTGACTCGGACACTGTGCTTGATCCGGCATCATCTGTGGAGATGGTGAAGGTTTTGGAGGAAGATATCATGGTTGGCGGTGTCGGAGGAGATGTACAGGTAAACACTTCAACTTAGATATTGCTTTTTTATTGGTTATTGGTTATTGGTTTTAGATAAAAATCCCATCCAACTGCTGGTAATTGAACTTGCATATTGCCCTTTCATGCCATAGGGGTTGATTTACTAAAGGCAAATAGACTGTAACTGCAGTTGCTCCAGAGCTTAGTAAATGAGTAAAAGCTCTGCTGACTTCCATCATCCAATCATGTGCAAGCAAAAACATTTTTATTTTTTATTTTCCTTTGCATGTGATTGGGTATTCTTTGCAAAGTGAAACCTCACCTCATTTAAAGTGGTTGTAAACCCACTTATGCAACTTTCACCTACAGGTAAGCCTAGATTAAGGCTTACCTGTAGCTGCAAGAAATATCTCCTAAACCTACACGGTTTAGGAGATATTTGCTAAAAATTACATGCATCTGTGTATACGGCGCATGCGCGCCGTAGACAACGGCGCATTCATAGGGTTAATCCCATTCACAAATCCGGCTTAGCCGGATTTGACAGCTCCCGCGCGCATGCGCGGAGTCACGTCTTCGCCGCTCCGGCCAATCACAGCGCCGGAGCGGCACTGTGATTGGCCGGAGCGGCGATACCCGGAAGTAATCTTCCGGCTATTGCTGCAGCGATGGCTGCTGCTGAAGAGGGAGACAAGGACGGCTTCGGGGGCCCCGATCTAAGGTAAGTGATGCATAATGAGCTAGTATGCTAGTCATACTAGCTCATTATGCCTTTGTCTTGCAGGTTGTTTTTAAAAAAAAAAAACACTTTAACTAAGCTCTGTAGCAACATCACTTTGCAAAATTCACAGTCTTTTTGCCTTTAGTAAATCAGTCTGGTTTGTTTAAAATGTATGTCTAGTGCAGTTTTAGGCCTCTTGCACACAGATGTCTAAAAAAAATCATGATTTTTAGGCATATGGGCTTGTACGACATACCCCAAGAAAAGCTAGAAGAATTTTATGCGTCTATGACTATGCACAAAAACATGCATTTACTATATAGCCCATCCTTGTGTTTTTAGGCAGGATATTTCTGTCAAGAATCTGATGTTCATACATCAGTGTTGTGTGCAAATACCCTTCATTTTTAATAGAGTAGGAAAGAATTAGAGCCCCTGGTAGGTATTTCCTGCTCTTTAGGGCTCTGGTAGAGAGATATCCCCTCCTTCACTGTCCTGGTGGTTTTACCCATTTTAACAGCCAGGAAATTATTAAAAATCTTTTTTATTGCTGTCTATGTCCCTAATGAATCTTTTCTCTTATTTTACTCACTGCTTTCTCAACAAATCCCATGTATCCTTAGTGCATTGTATTAATAAAACCATCTGCAGTGTTTGTTTATTTAAAGCTGAACCTCACCAGCCTTGCACAGTTGTTTTATCATTTTTATATAAAAATTGATAAGGAGATTAGTTTATTGATGAGGGAGAAATGAGAAACCAGGGAAGGCAACATATAAGCAGATTAAAAGTCAACTCTAAAGTGTAGGACAATCATAGGTGTGTGCAGCCTATTGCATTAGGGTGTGCACCCTAAAGCTCAAACAGGTGTGTGTGTCTACATATATATGACCCGGGCACATTGATCTCCCTTCCAGCACAGTGAAAGAGAAGAGCGTAAACACTTCTCTTATGGCATAACCGTCAAGAGGGAGATCTTTCCCATGTTCCTGCCGACACATAGAGCGATAATACTAATGCACATGGGGGGATTTGGGTGTGCCCAGGCACACCCGGCACACCCTGTGTGCACACCTATGATGACAATCTAAACGTTTTTTTTAGTTTTGGATCGAGATTAGAAGGATTAAAAACCGTTCAGTTTATTTTTTTGGAAAGGTTTCTACTCCTTCCGTTCCTGTTCCAGGGATGCAAACGAAAGTATGAGGACATTTCTACGACGTTAGGGGAGATCCCCTCTTGGGCAGCTGTCACAGGAACAGGGGTTAACATTGGGAAAATATCCTCACTTCCTGTTCTGAAGACAAATTTTACATTTCTCTTTATTTTTCTGTATCTGTGGTCACCAAGGCAAGTAAGGAGAATGTTTCCTCCCAGTGGGGGCACAAGCAGCAATAAAAAATGTCAGTAGTTACTTACGCTTTCCAAATATAATTGCCTATACATTATTTAGTAAAGCTCTATAAAGAGAAGATATAATTTATAAGTACATTAACCCTTAAGCAGCCAATCAAAATGTTTTTATTGTAAATCAGACAAGTGAAATCTGGATGCTGCATCTGTTTTTTGCACCGTATGCCCTCTTTGTACTTTGCACTTTACCACACTGAATGAACCCGAGCATGACAGAATACAATTGCCTAATTTTAGTATTATATCATTTTATTTACATCTTTCTCTTATAGGGACGTCTGCCTGTAACCCAGCCAGACAGCGCTTCTTGTCCCTTCCCAAAGTGTCCTGCTGGTCTTGGCTAATTCCATTCCTTTGAAAGTAATACCTCCTTGTAATCACTTGGATGTCATGGGGCTCCTCGAAATACAAATTTATAACTTTCCCGAGGACTGGCAGGAAGTGCAGCTCTGCTACAGCAGCAGTTGTGCTTTTACAATTAAAGTAAAATATGAGCAATGGAGGAGAAAGACTTAAGATCTTCCTTTTGATGTTCAGCTCACTGCCCTATTGTTCCTCGTCCCCATACATATAATTTAACCTCCTCATGATGTTTTCAACTGAGAGTAATTATTCCTGTGTTAAATCTCCTCCATTTAAGTTGGCACCATACACTTCCTTTGAGTATCTTCTGTATATTTTAATTATTGTTATTAGTATGATTGTATCAGGAATGCAGAAAGGGTTTGCAACAAAACTGATAAATATAAAATAAAATAAAAATGTCTTTCTTAACTTTTTTTTTCTTTTTTATTTTCTGTTTCCCTTCCGTTCACTGCCTTTTTTGTACTTTTTTTTCCTCTTTCCTTTTCAGTTTCGTTTCATACCACTTGCTTTTATTTTATGCTTCTTTCCTTTTTTTTTCTTTCTTTTTCTTTCTTCCCACCTTAGTAACTATTCTCTGTTGCTACAATAGAAGTGGCCATCAATTAAAATTATCCAGTCACTTGAGCTCAGCTACCTTACAAGGTTAACAAGCACATACACAGGTAGAAATATTGTCCTCCTCAACCACATCCAGCTGAATGGCCAGTATTGGAATACTATTGGGACATCCCCTTAAAATTCTTGCCAATTTAGAAATTATTGAGGGTGAATTTTGTACCAACCTAATGGTTTATTCCACCCAACACTATACCAACACCTAGATATTTGGTGGCCTCTACAACCTATGCTGGGAGCTTCACACAATGCCAGCAATGAGGTTTGCCTGATACAAATCCCTTGCCTGCTTCTCACACCAAAAGTGAATTGACACTTTGTTTAATAGACCTAACTACCTAATCTGGCTTAAAGCCAAACAACATAGTGATGGCTGCTATGACTGGCATCTCCAACAAGGTGATATCTCCCCAGCTTCATCAAGTCTTTTTGTACCATAGGTTTTATATCATCTATGTAAGTTTTTTTTTTTTTATTTGCTGGCTAACGTAAAGCTTAACCCAGCTGTCTGCACATTGAACATAAGTTCTGTCAAATTAAAGTACAGGACAGAGAAAAAAGAAAAATAGCATAATTTTAAAGTTTACTAAAATAATTTAGATGAATGTGCCAAAGTCTTGTAGATTTAAGTTTGATTTAAGTTTGCTTTGTGAAGCAGAATTCAGCAATGTCTTAACTTAGTATTAATTTTATCAATAACTAATGTGATGTATTTTTTTTTTTTGGCAGATTTTAAACAAATATGACTCATGGATCTCCTTCTTGAGTAGTGTGAGATACTGGATGGCCTTCAACATCGAGAGAGCTTGTCAGTCCTACTTTGGGTGTGTTCAATGCATCAGTGGACCTCTGGGAATGTACAGAAATTCTCTACTACATGAATTCATAGAAGATTGGTACAATCAAGAATTTATGGGCTCCCAGTGTAGCTTTGGAGACGACAGGCATCTAACTAACCGGGTCTTGAGCCTTGGCTATGCAACCAAATATACAGCACGGTCTAAGTGCCTTACAGAAACACCTACTGAGTATCTAAGGTGGCTTAACCAGCAGACTCGTTGGAGCAAGTCTTACTTCAGGGAGTGGCTGTACAATTCTATGTGGTTCCACAAGCATCATCTATGGATGACCTACGAAGCTGTGATTACCGGATTCTTTCCTTTCTTCTTAATTGCAACAGTCATTCAGTTGTTCTACAGGGGACGTATATGGAACATTCTACTCTTCTTGTTAACCGTGCAGTTTGTTGGCCTTATTAAGTCTTCCTTTGCCAGTGCACTCCGAGGCAATATAGTAATGGTTTTCATGTCTCTTTACTCTGTCTTGTACATGTCCAGTTTACTACCAGCAAAGATGTTTGCTATCGCCACCATCAACAAGGCTGGGTGGGGCACTTCAGGTAGAAAAACTATTGTCGTCAATTTTATAGGATTGATTCCTATAACCGTTTGGTTTACAATTCTCTTGGGTGGAGTCTTCTACACTATATGGAGGGAAACAAGAAAGCCATTTGGAGAATCTGAACAGACGGTTCTGATCATTGGTGCAATACTTTACGCGTGCTACTGGGTGATGTTGTTGACTTTGTATGTGGCGATGATAACAAAGTGTGGCAGGCGGAAGAAAGAACAGCAATATGACATGGTACTTGACGTATGATGATTACTTACCTACAACGTTTGCAAACCTATTAGACATTCTTATAAAAAATCTTTAATAGACTTAGAATTCCTAGAAGTATTAGGGACATGAAGTCATGTCTTGAAGGGAAACGCAACACTGCTGCTGGGACTTAAACAAACACTATTGTGACTTGTCATGCATCCAAAGCAAAAAAATTTTAGAAAACGTTCGAGAAAATGAACACAACTTTAAACCAGGCCTTGCCTTGTTTTGGTGAAGCCATTTTATTATGCACTTTTTTTGATTGTGCATATGCCTGACAGTGTTATGTTCTGAATACCTCACTGGTCATGCTTATGTCGTGGTGAACAAAGCCTTCTGAAATATTTTTAGGCCTACAGGATCTTTTCTAAGTGTGTATTTTTCCTCTGGAAAAGTTCCTTAAAAGTGGGCCAATCGGCTCTAGCAATAAAGGACAACCTTATTTATAAACTTTGTTTTTTAAAGTTCTTTTTCTAATTTTATTTTTTATTTTTGGTTTTAGGGATGGCCCCGTGGCCATCAATTTATAAATGTCATACGTGCTTTAAATACAAGCACGGTGGAATGCTGTATTTTTATATTATTGAATTAATTATGTTTTTTATTTGTATGCCAATGTTTAAAAAAAATGCATATTTTATATTTTACTTATCCGATAAATAATTTGGTTCTCTATTCTTTTTAAAATGTGTTTTTAAATGTTTTATTTTTAACTGATACTGGTCAAAATGTGAAGCTTTATAACAGTTCATATTGTTCACCAACAAATGAATAAAATAATTATTTGTACTTTAACCTCTGAATCTATTTATTCTGTCATGAAGTGATATCATGAGCACACTCTACCTAGGGTGCCTTTATGTGCGAAATGATTGGTTCCCTGTCTGTCACTTCCCATCAGGGCTTGTTCGTATGGCTTGTATAAGAGCTAAATATTAAAAGCTATAGGGAAGCATTTGTAATGGTTTTGGCAAGCTTATTGCATCTTTGATGAGGCATATTTCACCTCCATTCCATTGAGGTCCAAAGTGTGTAGGGACTGTAGGGACCCTAATAAGAGCCCTGTCTGTTACTTTAAACAAGCAGCTAGCAGACTAAAACAGGCTTTTAAAGCTTTAAGTAGTGCTGAAGCATAGTAAAGTGAAAGTCATCACTCCTATTTACATCTATTTAAACTCACTATACTGGAGCCAGGTGGTGCTTTAAAGGGTTTAACAAAGCTGCTCAAAGCTAGTGTAGCACACACACCCCTTGTTCCTTCCCTTTGGCTCACATGTAGGAAAAAGGACACACCATGCCACATGTCTCTATGCCCCAATAACTTCAAGATCCACACCAATTGCAACTCCAACGTAGAGTTTATTTCTCTCTTATGCATAATCATTGAACAGGAAAGGTTGGAGGAAGATCAGGACAGCAAGAGGTGTTGGAGTAGGTCTAGGCACAAATGAATACTTATTCACTACCCATATCTTCAGGTAGACTCAGCTCACCCGGATAGTCTCCCATTAAAGTGGATCCTAGCAGCCGGAATGATGCTCGAATTAGGTTACACACAATCCCTGCACAACTCTGCCACAGTCCTGGTGAACGTTGGTTCTGGTTTTAGGCCTCTAACGGGAAGATGACATCCCTCCAGAGAGTTACCGGGCCCCTTCCTTCACTGTGATCTCTCACCAGTCCCTCGGAACGGTCCTCCCCCGGCCTCCTCTTACAGATACGGGTCTCCTCGCAAGGCAGCCCTCTGAGATTCCTCCTCCCTCCGTGGGCTCCAGCCGAAGGTGCTGGACCCAAGGCCTTCAGTTGCAGCCCCAGGGCTAAAGGTGCCTGGGACTGATCCACCAGTGTACCGGACCAGGAACTCCACCCCAGGGCTAAAGGTGACTGGGGTGGTCACGAGCAGGACAACACACTCCCGGGGTCGGACCCCCGGGAACTCACACCTACAGACAGGGTCTGCCCCTTTTATATCCCCTCCCGGGATGCACAACAGACCGACACGCCCACCACACCACCGCCGAGAGGGGACATCCAAGGCACAGCACTGTACCAGCGGTTCAACCCTGGCCTCCGATGGCAGCGCCATCAACAGGCCACAGGGAACTATACACCAGCATCCCACCTGCAGTAAAAGAATGGTTTACAGAACCCTATCAAATAGTGTGTTTGAGCACAACTACCACTCAAACACTCTCTTAGATTTTAAAGCCCCGCTACACTAGCTAAAAGCTTTTTAAAGTTTGGTGCACATACCAATCTTATACAAGCTAAAGCTCATTTGAACAAACCTTAAACCCTAAGTGAAGCTAAAATAAAAAACACAAATATCAGCACATGGGATAAAACTTACAGTCAGTAGGATGTGTCCCTTGTGCTGATGCCTCATCTGTTAGGTGAAATCTTCCTCTATTCATGCCCCCTCACCCACTCCTGCCACCACAATCTTCAGGTGTGGCAGGCGCTATTAGAACTAAGGGACTGTCATGGTCTCTTGTCAAGAGGGCCTGATCATGCCCACCCTCTTTACCAATCTCCTCTATTCATAGAAGCCATACTACAGATTCTATGAATGAAAAATAATCTATGAATGGAGGACGGGAGAATGAATAATAGGTCTGCCCCCTCCATTCATAGATCCTGTTTCATTTAGTAGTAGGGCTTCTATGAATGGCAGGAAGGGTCGGCATAGTCAGTCTCTCTTGATGAGAGCCTGTGACAGGCGCTTAATGCTGATTTTTGTGCTTTTTATTTTGGCTGCACTTAAGCCTTCTACACACAGGCTGAATATCGGGCAGCATCGAATGGTTCAATAGATACCGGCTGACATTTATCCTATGCGTACAGCAGCCAGTTCGGCCACCTTCTATCAAAGGCTTATGACCTTATGACCGAAAAAGGTCTGCTGACCGGAGTGTTCTGGCGACCGGCCTGTTCCCCTGTTAGAACACAATTTCTCAGCAGGGGAGATCGCTGTACTAACATCGGATTTTGAAAAAAAAAAAAAAACGAATAGTGTGTACGAGGCTTTAGCCTTTAAAGTATATCTAAATAGGAAAAATGTATACTTTTTTTAGACTAAGTTTTCTGCAAATACAAAAATTGCACACAAAAAAAATACCTGTTGATCCTGCATACTGAAGCAACATTTTAAACAATGTTAGGAGTTTTCCCTGTTATCATCAGTAAACTTCAAAACACCTCCATATATGTAATGGAAATGAGGGGAGGGGGAGGTGTTTATAGTCCAACTCATGAGAGGAGTCTAGGGTGAAAACACTGCTCCCTCCATAGATACAGTCTACTATAGGACAGGAAAGGTGTTATTGGCAGGATCAACAGGTGAATAGAAAGAAAAAAATAGTCTGTATATATTAGATTTACGTTTTGAGGTTAGATAGACTTTAAAGCTAAATGTTTCATCTCCTTATAATTAGCTTTTTCCATGTTTTCAAATCCCCCCCCCCCCCCCCCATCCTTGCCCTATATCAACATGCTAATGACATTTTTCAATAAAACCTTTTAAACCTTTAAATTTTTCATTACATACCTTATGTAGCACTACCCCCGTAGGAGCTGCTGGATTCATTTTGGGTCCTGCCGTTACCCCACATTTCACTGTCCCAGAACTTAAGAGTCTATGCTAAGAAGTTTTGAAAGATGTGATTGCCAGTCACTTCAGTCTTTTTCTCAATTGCTTTATTAAACAAGTTCAGGTAGAAGGATAGAGGGTTAGGGGAAGTTCAGATACCTTGGTTTTGCAGATCACTAATGCGGTTCTTGAATCCAGAGGACAACAGCTTCTGTCACTGGATACTTGCGACCAGTGCCGATCCTGACCTCCCTGGGGCCCTAAGCAAAATTCTGCTAAGGGGCCCTCTACCTGACCTGTGATGCCGTGAGCTATGTAAACCATTTGCCATTGTAAGGATCATTCTTGCCACTGACCACCAATGTAAGGAGTATTCTTCTCACTGACCACCAATGTAAGGAACATTCTTCCCACTGACCACCAATGTAAGGAGTATTTTTCTCACTGACCACCAATGTAAGGAACATTCTTCCCACTGACCACCAATGTAAGGAGTATTCTTCTCACTGACCACCAATGTAAGGAACATTCTTCCCACTGACCACCAATGTAAGGAGCATTCTTCTCACTGACCACCAATGTAAGGAACATTCTTCTCACTGACCACCAATGTAAGGAACATTCTTCCCACTGACCACCAATGTAAGGAGTATTCTTCTCACTGACCACCAATGTAAGGAACATTCTTCTCACTGACCACCAATGTAAGGAACATTCTTCTCACTGACCACCAATGTAAGGTACATTCTTCCCACTGACCACCAATGTAAGGAACATTCTTCCCACTGACCACCAATGTAAGGAGTATTCTTCTCACTGACCACCAATGTAAGGAACATTCTTCCCACTGACCACCAATGTAAGGAACATTCTTCTCACTGACCACCAATGTAAGGAACATTCTTCCCACTGACCACCAATGTAAGGAGCATTCTTCCCACTGATCACCAATGTAAGGAACATTCTTCCCACTGACCACCAATGTAAGGGTCATTCTTCCCACTGACCACCAATGTAAGGAACATTCTTCCCACTGACCACCAATGTAAGGAACATTCTTCCCACTGACCACCAATGTAAGGAGCATTCTTCCCACTGATCACCAATGTAAGGAGCATTCTTCCCACTGATCACCAATGTAAGGAACATTCTTCCCACTGACCACCAATGTAAGGAACATTCTTCCCACTGACCACCAATGTAAGGAATATTCTTCCCACTGACCACCAATGTAAGGAACATTCTTCCCACTGACCACCAATGTAAGGGTCATTCTTCCCACTGACCACCAATGTAAGAATCATTCTTGCCACTGACCACCAATTTAAGGAGTATTCTTCTCACTGACCACCAATGTAAGGAACATTCTTCCCACTGACCACCAATGTAAGGAGTATTTTTCTCACTGACCACCAATGTAAGGAACATTCTTCCCACTGACCACCAATGTAAGGAGTATTCTTCTCACTGACCACCAATGTAAGGAACATTCTTCTCACTGACCACCAATGTAAGGAACATTCTTCCCACTGACCACCAATGTAAGGGTCATTCTTCCCACTGACCACCAATGTAAGGAACATTCTTCCCACTGACCACCAATGTAAGGAACATTCTTCCCACTGACCACCAATGTAAGGAACATTCTTCCCTCTGACCACCAATGTAAGGGGCATTCTTCCCACTGACCACCAATGTAAGGAACATTCTTCCCACTGACCACCAATGTAAGGAACATTCTTCCCACTGACCACCAATGTAAGGAACATTCTTCCCACTGACCACCAATGTAAGGGTCATTCTTCCCACTGACCACCAATGTAAGGAACATTCTTCCCACTGACCACCAATGTAAGGGGCATTCTTCCCACTGACCACCAATGTAAGGGGCATTCTTCTCACTGATCACCAATGTAAGGGTCATTCTTCCCACTGACCACCAATGTAAGGGTCATTCTTCCCACTGACCACCAATGTAAGGAACATTCTTCCCACTGACCACCAATGTAAGGAACATTCTTCCCACTGACCACCAATGTAAGGAGCATTCTTCCCACTGATCACCAATGTAAGGAGCATTCTTCCCACTGATCACCAATGTAAGGAACATTCTTCCCACTGACCACCAATGTAAGGAACATTCTTCCCACTGACCACCAATGTAAGGAACATTCTTCTCACTGACCACCAATGTAAGGAACATTCTTCCCACTGACCACCAATGTAAGGGTCATTCTTCCCACTGACCACCAATGTAAGGAACATTCTTCCCACTGACCACCAATGTAAGGAACATTCTTCCCACTGACCACCAATGTAAGGAACATTCTTCCCTCTGACCACCAATGTAAGGGGCATTCTTCCCACTGACCACCAATGTAAGGAACATTCTTCCCACTGACCACCAATGTAAGGAACATTCTTCCCACTGACCACCAATGTAAGGAACATTCTTCCCACTGACCACCAATGTAAGGGTCATTCTTCCCACTGACCACCAATGTAAGGAACATTCTTCCCACTGACCACCAATGTAAGGGGCATTCTTCCCACTGACCACCAATGTAAGGGGCATTCTTCTCACTGATCACCAATGTAAGGGTCATTCTTCCCACTGACCACCAATGTAAGGGTCATTCTTCCCACTGACCACCAATGTAAGGAACATTCTTCCCACTGACCACCAATGTAAGGAGTATTCTTCTCACTGACCACCAATGTAAGGAACATTCTTCTCACTGACCACCAATGTAAGGAACATTCTTCTCACTGACCACCAATGTAAGGAACATTCTTCCCACTGACCACCAATGTAAGGAGCATTCTTCCCACTGATCACCAATGTAAGGAACATTCTTCCCACTGACCACCAATGTAAGGGTCATTCTTCCCACTGACCACCAATGTAAGGAACATTCTTCCCACTGACCACCAATGTAAGGAACATTCTTCCCACTGACCACCAATGTAAGGAGCATTCTTCCCACTGATCACCAATGTAAGGAGCATTCTTCCCACTGATCACCAATGTAAGGAACATTCTTCCCACTGACCACCAATGTAAGGAACATTCTTCCCACTGACCACCAATGTAAGGAACATTCTTCTCACTGACCACCAATGTAAGGAACATTCTTCCCACTGACCACCAATGTAAGGAGCATTCTTCCCACTGATCACCAATGTAAGGAACATTCTTCCCACTGACCACCAATGTAAGGGTCATTCTTCCCACTGACCACCAATGTAAGGAACATTCTTCCCACTGACCACCAATGTAAGGGTCATTCTTCCCACTGACCACCAATGTAAGGAACATTCTTCCCACTGACCACCAATGTAAGGAACATTCTTCCCACTGACCACCAATGTAAGGAACATTCTTCCCACTGACCACCAATGTAAGGAACATTCTTCTCACTGACCACCAATGTAAGGGTCATTCTTCCCACTGACCACCAATGTAAGGAACATTCTTCCCACTGACCACCAATGTAAGGGTCATTCTTCCCACTGACCACCAATGTAAGGAACATTCTTCCCACTGACCACCAATGTAAGGAACATTCTTCCCACTGACCACCAATGTAAGGAACATTCTTCCCACTGACCACCAATGTAAGGAACATTCTTCCCACTGACCACCAATGTAAGGGTCATTCTTCCCACTGACCACCAATGTAAGGATCATTCTTGCCACTGACCACCAATTTAAGGAGTATTCTTCTCACTGACCACCAATGTAAGGAACATTCTTCCCACTGACCACCAATGTAAGGAGTATTCTTCTCACTGACCACCAATGTAAGGAACATTCTTCTCACTGACCACCAATGTAAGGAACATTCTTCCCACTGACCACCAATGTAAGGGTCATTCTTCCCACTGACCACCAATGTAAGGAACATTCTTCCCACTGACCACCAATGTAAGGAACATTCTTCCCACTGACCACCAATGTAAGGAACATTCTTCCCACTAACCACCAATGTAAGGAACATTCTTCCCTCTGACCACCAATGTAAGGGTCATTCTTCCCACTGACCACCAATGTAAGGAACATTCTTCCCACTGACAGCGGGAATGAAAGCGTGCAAGTTCAGCTAAATTCGCACGATTTCATACCCGCATGTCAGTGCGAGTTTGGCAGCGATTTCAGAGACATCTGTGCGGGTTGCTGCGGACCCAGAAGTCACCAAAAGTTGTACAGAAACTAGTTTTGGGAATCAGTGCGGCGCCACAAATGCGGCATCGCACCAATTCGGGTAGTGCCATTGCCGGCAATTGCCACTGATTTGACATGGTATATCGCATGGCAAATTGCTCCAATGTGAACCAGGACTAATTGCTATTCCCTATATATAACACTGATATCTAGACACGGAATGCACTGAGTGGCATTCAATGTACCAGATGTCAGTGTGCACCAGTGAATAGCACCTGCCACCTGGTAAATAGACACAGCACAGAGCAAGAAGGAACACTCAGCAGCATGGCTCATTTTTCATAATGTAACACAGACACACACTAACTGTTGCTGTATTTGTATCACACTGACCTGCTGCTGCACACAAGGCAGGTCAGTGTGGGTGCCGTTGGGGAAGGGAAATTCCAAGATGACTCCGCTCAGCCTCCGCGTAGGGTTGCCACTAGTGATGAGCCGAACACCCCCGGGTTCGGTTCGCACCAGAACCCGCGAACGGACCGAAAGTTCGTACGAACATTAGAACCCTATTAAATACAATGGATGCGAACGTTCGAATTCTAAAGTGCTAATTATAACAACTATTATGCATGTTATTGTCCTAAAAAGGGTTTGGGAACCCGGGTTCTGCACCAGGGGACATGTATCAATGCAAAAAGAAGTTTTAAAAACGGTCGTTTTTCGGGAGCAGTCATTTTAATGATGCATAAAGTGAAAAAAAAAAAGTCAAATATTCCTTTAAATATCGTACCTGGGGGGTGTCTAAAGTATGCCTGTGAAGTGCCACGTGTTTCCCGTGTTTAGAACTGTCCCTGCACAAAATGACACTTCTAAAGGAAAAAAAAGCCATTTAAAACTGCTTGCGGCTTTAATGTAATGTCTGGTCCCGGTAATATGGATGAAAATCTTTAAGAAAAATGGCATAGCTACCCCATGACCCCCCCCCCCCCTACCCCAGCCCATTACC
This sequence comes from Rana muscosa, assembly GCA_029206835.1. Lineage (NCBI taxonomy): Eukaryota > Metazoa > Chordata > Amphibia > Anura > Ranidae > Rana > Rana muscosa. The sequence goes on along the minus strand of JARGYO010005626.1, from coordinate 152,251,946 downwards.
AGCCCCTTTGGGTCTTGTATGGATATTAAGGGGAACCCCGCACATAAAATAAAAAAGGCCCTATATACTCTGAACAGCCGTATACAGGCGGTGCATACAAGACAGGGACTGTAGGTTTGTTCTTATGTAGAATCTGTTTGTAATTTTGAACAGGTACATTGTTGAAGTGTAGCTCCAGCCCAAAAATCTATTTTTAAACTTTTTGGAAAACATAGGTAAGGGTTATCACCCCTGTAACATTTGTTTTGCTGTCTGTGCCCCTGTTCAGAACATTTCACCTCACTTTCCGTCCCAATGACAACTGTTTTTGAAATGTGGTGTTTTTCTTGAAACAAGGATTGCTGATAAGGCATCAGTACAGAGGAGACACCTTTCTCCCATATTAATTCTTACAGGAGAGAATTTTCCTTCCAAGGGGTAGATTTCCTCTCACTTCCTGTTGTCTTCTTGCGTTTGCAAGTAGGAGTCGTTTGTAAGTTGGATGTTTGAAAGTAGGGACCTGCCGTATATACTCTGCAGAAATAGGCCCCTTAGTTGTTGGTGTTGGCACAACACTGTAAGCACTCACAGTTACTCTTGGTTGGTGCTGGAACGCCCTGCTGTCAACTATTATATCAGGAATTTTAATTACATATAATTGTTGAACAGTGGTAGTAAAAATTGGGCCTTTGATGGTGGTGCTGGTGCCACAACACTGTAAGCCCTGACAGTTACTCTTGGTGGGTGCAGCAATGGGCCCTGCTGTGAATTATTAGATCAAGAATTGTAATTGCATGCCCCTGTTGAACAGGGGCTGAAAAATTGGGCCTTTCGTGGTGGTGGTGGTGGTGGTGGTGTTGCCACAACACTGTAAGCCCTCAGAGTTACTCTTGGTGGGTGCAGGAATGGGCCCTGCTGTGAATTATTAGATCAAGAATTGTAATTACATGCCCCTTTTGAACAGGGGCTGAAAAATTGGGCCTTTTGTGGTGGTGGTGGTGGTGGTGGCGTTGCCACAACACTGTAAGCCCTCAGAGTTACTCTTGGTGGGTGCAGCAATGGGCCCTGCTGTGAATTATTAGATCAAGAATTGTAATTGCATGCCCCTGTTGAACAGGGGCTGAAAAATTGGGCCTTAGGCACTGGTGGCACAACACTACAACCCCTCACAGATACGTTACTTGGAGCACAGCAATGAGCCCTGTTGCAAAGTATTGCTTCAAAAATTGTAATGACATGCCCCTGTTAAACAGGGGCTGAAAAATTGGGCCTTAGGCACTGGTGCCACAACACTCCAACCCCTCACAGATACTGTACTTGGAGCACAGCAATGAGCCCTATGGCAAATTATTGCTAAAAAAATTGTAATTACACGCCCCTGTAAAACAGGGGCTGAAAAATTGGGCCTTAGCCACTGGTGGCGGCACCCATAAACAAAAATGATCTTCCAAGCTATCATCATCAATCGTATCATTGAGGACTCGGAGGAGGAGGATAGCCAGTCAACATAACAGCACAGGCACTCAGCATCAGCATCAGTCTTGAAGGGATGTGACATGTTAAAATCAATTAGTCTGTTATATCAGCATCAGGTGTGTGGTAGCTGGTGGTGATCCAAGACTGGTTCATCTTGATGAAAGTCAGTCGATCAACCGAGTCGGTGGACAGGCGCACCCTGTGATCCGTGACAAATCCTCCAGCAGCACTGAATGTGCGTTCCGAAAGAACGCTGGATGCAGGACAGGCCAGTAGCTCAATTGCATACTGTGCAAGCTCTGGCCAGTGATCCATCCTCAAGACCCAGTAAGCCAGAGGATTTTCGGTGGGGAAGGTGTCCAAGTCTGACCTTGCCCCTAGATATTCCTGCACCATGTTTATCAGACGCTGGCGATGGTTGCTGGAACCGATCATACTTTGGGGCTGCGGACTAAAGAATTGTCTGAACGCATCGGTCAGACGGCCACCTTCCCCACCGCTCCTTCTTTGACTGGCCGAAGCCTCAGCAACTCGTTGTCCAGGACCAGGAGTTTGTAACCTCCCAGTCTCTGGGAACGCGTTGCACAGACCTTTCTGCAAGGCCTCCCGGAGTTGTCTCATCCTCTGCTCCCTCTGCGAAGGTAACATAAGGTCTGCAACCTTACCCTTGTACCGTGGATCAAGGAGAGTGGCCAGCCAGTAATGGTCCCTCTCCTTGATCCGAAGAATACGAGGATCCTTCCGCAGACTTTGCAGGATCAGGGAGGCCATGCAGCGTAGGTTTGCTGAGGCATTCGCTCCGGAGTCCTCTGGGTCACTAAGGACGACATGATCCGCAGCCACCTCCTCCCAGCCACGTACAAGTCCACTGGTTTCTTGGGACTGTAAATCATCCCTAAAAGACTGCTGCTGATGATGCTGAGTGCCAGCCTCCACCTCCATGCTGACACAATCCTCCTCCTCCTCCTCCTCCTCTTCCTCTTCCTGTGCGATGGGTGGGACAGAAGGAACACTGTCTGGGTAAAGGGGGCCTTGAGAGGCAAGGAAGTCCTCCTCTTCCTGCCTCTGTTCTGCCTCAAGTGCCCTGTCCATTATTCCACGCAGCGTGTGCTCCAACAGGTGGACAAGAGGTACAGTGTCACTGATGCATGCACTGTCACTGCTCACCATCCTCGTGGCCTCCTCAAATGGTGCCAGGACAGTGCATGCATCCCTGATCATGCCCCACTGGCGTGGAGAAAAAAAAACAAGCTCCCCTGACCCTGTCCTGGTGCCGTAGTCGCACAGGTACTCATTGATGGCCCTCTGCTGCGTGTGCAGCCGCTGCAGCATGGCCAACGTTGAGTTCCACCTGGTGGGCATGTCACATATAAGGCGGTTCTTGGGCAGGTTCAACTCCTTTTGCAGCTCAGCCAGGCGAGCACTGGCATTATAAGATCTGCGGAAATGCACACAGACTTTCCTGGCCTGCCTCAGGACATCCTGTAAGCCCGGGTACCTGCCCAAGAACCGCTGCACCACCAGGTTAAGGACGTGAGCCACACAGGGCACATGGGTCAGTTGTCCCTGTCGGAGGGCGGAGAGGAGGTTGGTGCCATTGTTGCAAACCACCATTCCTGGCTTAAGCTGGCGTGGCGTCAACCACCTCTCGGCCTGGCCCTGCAGAGCAGACAGGACCTCTGCCCCAGTGTGGCTTCTGTCCCCCAAACACACCAGCGCAAGCACGGCATGGCATCTTTTTGCCTGCGTACTTGCGTAGCCCCGTGAACGGCTACGGAGCACCGCTGGTTCATAGGACAAACCACAGGAAGAGGCCATGGAGGAAGAAGAAGAGGAGGGGGTGGAGGAGAGAGGTGTGTCACAACCAGTAGTAGCATTTTGGAGGCGTGGCGGTGGAACAACCTCCAACACTACTGCACCTTGTCCTGCATCCTTCCCAGCTGCCAAAAGAGTGACCCAATGGGCCGTGAAAGAAAGGTAACGTCCCTGTCCATGCCTGCTGGACCATGAGTCAGCGGTAATATGCACCTTACCGCTGACCGCCCTGTCCAGCGAGGCCAAGACATTGCCTTCCACATGCCGGTAGAGAGCCGGAATAGCCTTCCGTGAGAAAAAGTGGCGTTTGGGAACCTGCCACTGAGGAACCGCACATTGCACAAACTCACGGAAGGGGGCCGAGTCTACCAACTGAAAAGGCAGCAGTTGAAGCGCTAGCAATTTAGCCAAGCTAGCATTCAACCGCTGGGCATGTGGATGGCTGGGAGTGAACTTCTTTCGACGGTCCAGCAGCTGGGGCAGGGAAATTTGCCTGCTAGAATTGGACGTCGGTGTACTGCTAGCAGAGTGGCCGCAAGTACTTGGCTGTGACACACCTAATTCTACACCTTCATTCCTCTCAGTGCATGTTTCAGAGAGGACTGAAGTTATAGTGGGGTTGGAGATCCCAGCTGATGCGGTGCAAGGAGAGGTCCGCTTTGTTCTTTGGTGTGGGTCTTTGAGGTAGGCTTGCCAACGAGCTGCATGGCAGGTCAACATATGTCTGGTCAGGCATGTGGTACCCAAGCGGCTGATGTTTTGGCCACGCGATATACGCTTGAGACATATGTTGCAAACAGCAGCTGTGCGATCTGATGCACTAGCCTCAAAAAAGGCCCACACCAAGGAACTTTTTGAATGACGGGCAGAGGCAGCGCCCTGCACAGGCGGAGCTCTGCGGTGTGATTCCGTCGGTGTACTGCCCTTACGCTGGCCACCAAAGGGCATCCTGCCTCGTTGGAGATGTGCCTCCTCCTCATCCTCCTCCTCCTCCTCTCTCCTATTAGGCACCCACGTGGAGTCAGTGACCTCATCATCCCCTCCCTCCTCATCACTGGAGCCAATCTGGCAGTATGCTGCAGCTGCTGGAACATGACTGCCAGATTGGTGTCCTTCTTGAGCATCCCCTCTGTCTGCTCTCACGCTACTGCCTTCCTGTAGCTGGGTTTCATCATCAGACCCTTCGAAACGCTGGGCATCCTCCTGGAGCATGTACCCAACACTGTGCTCAAACAGTTCGGGGGACTCCTCAGGAGGAGGACATGGTGGGTCTAGGGAAGGAGTGACTGATGATGAGTCTGACATTGATACCAGGGAAGAGGACGCTTTGGCAGCTGCTTTGCCAGTACCCTGAGCCTGGGTGAGAGAGGATGAGGAGGAGGAGGAGGGCTTGGTCATCCACTCTACCAAGTCTTCGGCATGATGTGGCTCAACATGTCCAGCTGCCGAAAAGAAGGACAAGCGTGTCCCATGGCCATGTGCTGATGACAATGCACCGCATCCACGACCAGCACTGTTGCCCCCAGACACAGAGCCTGCTTGCCCTCTTTTATTGCCTCCTGACTGTCTGCCTCTCCTTGTTTGCCTTCCAGACATTCTAATAGATGGCCTGCAGGGAGATGGGAAAAAAGCAATAAGGGCTACCTTCAGGTGTCCTTCTCTGTCCCTTTACTTAAGGATTTCTAAATATGGTTGAGGATTATTGCTTTTGCACAGAATAGCACAACGACAATTTCCCTGACTGTCCAAAAAACAAGGATTTCAAAGATGGTTGATGAGGAATGCTTTGGCACACTATAGCACAAGGAGAATTCCCCTCACTTTCCTTCTTTGTCCCTAGAAACAAGGACTGGCACAGTGAAAGAAACTGACACTCTCCCTACCTACAGTTTTCTGTCCCTAGAAAAAATGTTTTTTTAAAGCACACTATAGCACAAGGAGAAATCCCCTCACTTTCCTTCTTTGTCCCTAGAAACAAGGACTGGCACAGTGAAAGAAACTGACACTCTCCCTACCTACAGTTTTCTGTCCCTAGAAAAAATGTTTTTTTAAAGCACACTATAGCACAAGGAGAAATCCCCTCACTTTCCTTCTTTGTCCCTAGAAACAAGGACTGGCACAGTGAAAGAAACTGACACTCTCCCTACCTACAGTTTTCTGTCCCTAGAAAAAATGTTTTTTTAAAGCACACTATAGCACAAGGAGAAATCCCCTCACTTTCCTTCTTTGTCCCTAGAAACAAGGACTGGCACAGTGAAAGAAACTGACACTCTCCCTACCTACAGTTTTCTGTCAGTAGAAAAAAAGTTTTTTTAAAGCACACTATAGCACAAGGAGAATTCCCCTCACTTTCCTTCTTTGTCCCTAGAAACAAGGACTGGCACAGTGAAAGAAACTGACACTCTCCCTACCTACAGTTTTCTGTCCCTAGAAAAAATGTTTTTTTAAAGCACACTATAGCACAAGGAGAAATCCCCTCACTTTCCTTCTTTGTCCCTAGAAACAAGGACTGGCACAGTGAAAGAAACTGACACTCTCCCTACCTACAGTTTTCTGTCCCTAGAAAAAATGTTTTTTTAAAGCACACTATAGCACAAGGAGAAATCCCCTCACTTTCCTTCTTTGTCCCTAGAAACAAGGACTGGCACAGTGAAAGAAACTGACACTCTCCCTACCTACAGTTTTCTGTCCCTAGAAAAAATGTTTTTTTAAATCACACTATAGCACAAGGAGAAATCCCCTCACTTTCCTTCTTTGTCCCTAGAAACAAGGACTGGCACAGTGAAAGAAACTGACACTCTCCCTACCTACAGTTTTCTGTCCCTAGAAAAAATGTTTTTTTAAAGCACACTATAGCACAAGGAGAAATCCCCTCACTTTCCTTCTTTGTCCCTAGAAACAAGGACTGGCACAGTGAAAGAAACTGACACTCTCCCTACCTACAGTTTTCTGTCCCTAGAAAAAATGTTTTTTTAAAGCACACTATAGCACAAGGAGAAATCCCCTCACTTTCCTTCTTTGTCCCTAGAAACAAGGACTGGCACAGTGAAAGAAACTGACACTCTCCCTACCTACAGTTTTCTGTCCCTAGAAAAAATGTTTTTTTAAAGCACACTATAGCACAAGGAGAAATCCCCTCACTTTCCTTCTTTGTCCCTAGAAACAAGGACTGGCACAGTGAAAGAAACTGACACTCTCCCTACCTACAGTTTTCTGTCCCTAGAAAAAATGTTTTTTTAAAGCACACTATAGCACAAGGAGAAATCCCCTCACTTTCCTTCTTTGTCCCTAGAAACAAGGACTGGCACAGTGAAAGAAACTGACACTCTCCCTACCTACAGTTTTCTGTCCCTAGAAAAAATGTTTTTTTAAAGCACACTATAGCACAAGGAGAAATCCCCTCACTTTCCTTCTTTGTCCCTAGAAACAAGGACTGGCACAGTGAAAGAAACTGTCACTCTCCCTACCTACAGTTTTCTGTCCCTAGAAAAAATGTTTTTTTAAAGCACACTATAGCACAAGGAGAAATCCCCTCACTTTCCTTCTTTGTCCCTAGAAACAAGGACTGGCACAGTGAAAGAAACTGACACTCTCCCTACCTACAGTTTTCTGTCCCTAGAAAAAATGTTTTTTTAAAGCACACTATAGCACAAGGAGAATTCCCCTCACTTTCCTTCTTTGTCCCTAGAAACAAGGACTGGCACAGTGAAAGAAACTGACACTCTCCCTACCTACAGTTTTCTGTCCCTAGAAAAAATGTTTTTTTAAAGCACACTATAGCACAAGGAGAAATCCCCTCACTTTCCTTCTTTGTCCCTAGAAACAAGGACTGGCACAGTGAAAGAAACTGACACTCTCCCTACCTACAGTTTTCTGTCCCTAGAAAAAATGTTTTTTTAAAGCACACTATAGCACAAGGAGAAATCCCCTCACTTTCCTTCTTTGTCCCTAGAAACAAGGACTGGCACAGTGAAAGAAACTGACACTCTCCCTACCTACAGTTTTCTGTCCCTAGAAAAAATGTTTTTTTAAAGCACACTATAGCACAAGGAGAAATCCCCTCACTTTCCTTCTTTGTCCCTAGAAACAAGGACTGGCACAGTGAAAGAAACTGACACTCTCCCTACCTACAGTTTTCTGTCCCTAGAAAAAATGTTTTTTTAAAGCACACTATAGCACAAGGAGAAATCCCCTCACTTTCCTTCTTTGTCCCTAGAAACAAGGACTGGCACAGTGAAAGAAACTGACACTCTCCCTACCTACAGTTTTCTGTCCCTAGAAAAATGTTTTTTTAAAGCACACTATAGCACAAGGAGAAATCCCCTCACTTTCCTTCTTTGTCCCTAGAAACAAGGACTGGCACAGTGAAAGAAACTGACACTCTCCCTACCTACAGTTTTCTGTCCCTAGAAAAAATGTTTTTTTAAAGCACACTATAGCACAAGGAGAAATCCCCTCACTTTCCTTCTTTGTCCCTAGAAACAAGGACTGGCACAGTGAAAGAAACTGACACTCTCCCTACCTACAGTTTTCTGTCCCTAGAAAAAATGTTTTTTCAAAGCACACTATAGCACAAGGAGAAATCCCCTCACTGTCCTTCTTTGTCCCTAGAAACAAGGACTTGCACAGTGAAAGAAACTGACACTCTCCCTACCTACAGTTTTCTGTCCCTAGAAAAAATGTTTTTTTAAAGCACACTATAGCACAAGGAGAATTCCCCTCACTTTCCTTCTTTGTCCCTAGAAACAAGGACTGGCACAGTGAAAGAAACTGACACTCTCCCTACCTACAGTTTTCTGTCCCTAGAAAAAATGTTTTTTTTAAAGCACACTATAGCACAAGGAGAAATCCCCTCACTTTCCTTCTTTGTCCCTAGAAACAAGGACTGGCACAGTGAAAGAAACTGACACTCTCCCTACCTACAGTTTTCTGTCCCTAGAAAAAATGTTTTTTTAAAGCACACTATAGCACAAGGAGAAATCCCCTCACTTTCCTTCTTTGTCCCTAGAAACAAGGACTGGCACAGTGAAAGAAACTGACACTCTCCCTACCTACAGTTTTCTGTCCGTAGAAAAAATGTTTTTTTAAAGCACACTATAGCACAAGGAGAATTCCCCTCACTTTCCTTCTTTGTCCCTAGAAACAAGGACTGGCACAGTGAAAGAAACTGACACTCTCCCTACCTACAGTTTTCTGTCCCTAGAAAAAATGTTTTTTTAAAGCACACTATAGCACAAGGAGAAATCCCCTCACTTTCCTTCTTTGTCCCTAGAAACAAGGACTGGCACAGTGAAAGAAACTGACACTCTCCCTACCTACAGTTTTCTGTCCCTAGAAAAAATGTTTTTTTAAAGCACACTATAGCACAAGGAGAAATCCCCTCACTTTCCTTCTTTGTCCCTAGAAACAAGGACTGGCACAGTGAAAGAAACTGACACTCTCCCTACCTACAGTTTTCTGTCCCTAGAAAAAATGTTTTTTTAAAGCACACTATAGCACAAGGAGAAATCCCCTCACTTTCCTTCTTTGTCCCTAGAAACAAGGACTGGCACAGTGAAAGAAACTGACACTCTCCCTACCTACAGTTTTCTGTCCCTAGAAAAAAAGTTTTTTTAAAGCACACTATAGCACAATGAGAATTCCCCTCACTTTCCTTCTTTGTCCCTAGAAACAAGGACTGGCACAGTGAAAGAAACTGACACTCTCCCTACCTACAGTTTTCTGTCCCTAGAAAAAATGTTTTTTTAAAGCACACTATAGCACAAGGAGAAATCCCCTCACTTTCCTTCTTTGTCCCTAGAAACAAGGACTGGCACAGTGAAAGAAACTGACACTCTCCCTACCTACAGTTTTCTGTCCCTAGAAAAAATGTTTTTTTAAAGCACACTATAGCACAAGGAGAAATCCCCTCACTTTCCTTCTTTGTCCCTAGAAACAAGGACTGGCACAGTGAAAGAAACTGACACTCTCCCTACCTACAGTTTTCTGTCCCTAGAAAAAATGTTTTTTTAAAGCACACTATAGCACAAGGAGAAATCCCCTCACTTTCCTTCTTTGTCCCTAGAAACAAGGACTGGCACAGTGAAAGAAACTGACACTCTCCCTACCTACAGTTTTCTGTCCCTAGAAAAAATGTTTTTTTAAAGCACACTATAGCACAAGGAGAATTCCCCTCACTTTCCTTCTTTGTCCCTAGAAACAAGGACTGGCACAGTGAAAGAAACTGACACTCTCCCTACCTACAGTTTTCTGTCCCTAGAAAAAATGTTTTTTTAAAGCACACTATAGCACAAGGAGAAATCCCCTCACTTTCCTTCTTTGTCCCTAGAAACAAGGACTGGCACAGTGAAAGAAACTGACACTCTCCCTACCTACAGTTTTCTGTCCCTAGAAAAAATGTTTTTTTAAAGCACACTATAGCACAAGGAGAAATCCCCTCACTTTCCTTCTTTGTCCCTAGAAACAAGGACTGGCACAGTGAAAGAAACTGACACTCTCCCTACCTACAGTTTTCTGTCCCTAGAAAAAATGTTTTTTTAAAGCACACTATAGCACAAGGAGAAATCCCCTCACTTTCCTTCTTTGTCCCTAGAAACAAGGACTGGCACAGTGAAAGAAACTGACACTCTCCCTACCTACAGTTTTCTGTCCCTAGAAAAAATGTTTTTTTAAAGCACACTATAGCACAAGGAGAATTCCCCTCACTTTCCTTCTTTGTCCCTAGAAACAAGGACTGGCACAGTGAAAGAAACTGACACTCTCCCTACCTACAGTTTTCTGTCCCTAGAAAAAATGTTTTTTTAAAGCACACTATAGCACAAGGAGAAATCTCCTCACTTTCCTTCTTTGTCCCTAGAAACAAGGACTGGCACAGTGAAAGAAACTGACACTCTCCCTACCTACAGTTTTCTGTCCCTAGAAAAAATGTTTTTTTAAAGCACACTATAGCACAAGGAGAAATCCCCTCACTTTCCTTCTTTGTCCCTAGAAACAAGGACTGGCACAGTGAAAGAAACTGACACTCTCCCTACCTACAGTTTTCTGTCCCTAGAAAAAATGTTTTTTTAAAGCACACTATAGCACAAGGAGAAATCCCCTCACTTTCCTTCTTTGTCCCTAGAAACAAGGACTGGCACAGTGAAAGAAACTGACACTCTCCCTACCTACAGTTTTCTGTCCCTAGAAAAAATGTTTTTTTAAAGCACACTATAGCACAAGGAGAAATCCCCTCACTTTCCGTCTTTGTCCCTAGAAACAAGGACTGGCACAGTGAAAGAAACTGACACTCTCCCTACCTACAGTTTTCTGTCCCTAGAAAAATGTTTTTTTAAAGCACACTATAGCACAAGGAGAAATCCCCTCACTTTCCTTCTTTGTCCCTAGAAACAAGGACTGGCACAGTGAAAGAAACTGACACTCTCCCTACCTACAGTTTTCTGTCCCTAGAAAAAATGTTTTTTTAAAGCACACTATAGCACAAGGAGAAATCCCCTCACTTTCCTTCTTTGTCCCTAGAAACAAGGACTGGCACAGTGAAAGAAACTGACACTCTCCCTACCTACAGTTTTCTGTCCCTAGAAAAAATGTTTTTTTAAAGCACACTATAGCACAAGGAGAATTCCCCTCACTTTCCTTCTTTGTCCCTAGAAACAAGGACTGGCACAGTGAAAGAAACTGACACTCTCCCTACCTACAGTTTTCTGTCCCTAGAAAAAATGTTTTTTTTAAAGCACACTATAGCACAAGGAGAAATCCCCTCACTTTCCTTCTTTGTCCCTAGAAACAAGGACTGGCACAGTGAAAGAAACTGACACTCTCCCTACCTACAGTTTTCTGTCCCTAGAAAAAATGTTTTTTTAAAGCACACTATAGCACAAGGAGAAATCCCCTCACTTTCCTTCTTTGTCCCTAGAAACAAGGACTGGCACAGTGAAAGAAACTGACACTCTCCCTACCTACAGTTTTCTGTCCGTAGAAAAAATGTTTTTTTAAAGCACACTATAGCACAAGGAGAATTCCCCTCACTTTCCTTCTTTGTCCCTAGAAACAAGGACTGGCACAGTGAAAGAAACTGACACTCTCCCTACCTACAGTTTTCTGTCCCTAGAAAAAATGTTTTTTTAAAGCACACTATAGCACAAGGAGAAATCCCCTCACTTTCCTTCTTTGTCCCTAGAAACAAGGACTGGCACAGTGAAAGAAACTGACACTCTCCCTACCTACAGTTTTCTGTCCCTAGAAAAAATGTTTTTTTAAAGCACACTATAGCACAAGGAGAAATCCCCTCACTTTCCTTCTTTGTCCCTAGAAACAAGGACTGGCACAGTGAAAGAAACTGACACTCTCCCTACCTACAGTTTTCTGTCCCTAGAAAAAATGTTTTTTTAAAGCACACTATAGCACAAGGAGAAATCCCCTCACTTTCCTTCTTTGTCCCTAGAAACAAGGACTGGCACAGTGAAAGAAACTGACACTCTCCCTACCTACAGTTTTCTGTCCCTAGAAAAAATGTTTTTTTAAAGCACACTATAGCACAAGGAGAAATCCCCTCACTTTCCTTCTTTGTCCCTAGAAACAAGGACTCGCACAGTAAAACACACTGACACTCTCCCTACCTATCCTTCTCTTTCCCTAAACTAAAGGAATCCAGGTTAAGCAAGAAATAAATAAATGTCACTGTCCCTGCCTATGCTTGTCTTTCCCTGCTCCGGAACACACTACACTAGGCCGCCGTGCTGGCGGCCTTTTATAGTGTGGGGCGTGTACTAAACACCCTCAGCAATAATTGGCCACAGGCATCCTGCCTGTGGCCAATCATTGCTCTCCTCGCTGCCGGCGCTGTGATTGGCCAAGCATGCGGGGTCACAGTGCATGCTTGGCCAATCACAGCGCCTGGATGACACTGCGATGGCGTAGTGCATTGTGGGCCGTTCGCGTCACTCGAATTTGGCGCGAACGGCCCAAATCGTTCGATCTTCGTTGAACGATCGAACAGCCGATGTTCGAGTCGAACGTATGTTCGACTCGAACACGAAGCTCATCCCTAGTTGCCACCTTTTCATTAAGCCAAACCCGAACACTTTAGCGGCGCACAGCAATTTTTTCATTTTTTTTTCCAGTATACACTATAGAATTGTAAAAGACTTGGGACACCTTTGGGTGCCCCGAGAAGAGCAGGATTGTGGTGCCGTGATGAACAGTAGGTTTGGCCAGATGGTTGGTCTGCCCCCCAGTATAATCCCCCACGGTCAGTCTGTTGCCTAGTACATCCTCCTCAAGTAAGTCTGTTTCCCAGTACATTCCCCCCAAGGTCAGTCTGTCCCCCAGTACCCCCCTACCCAAGGTCAGTCTGTGCCCCAGTGTAATCCCCCCCCAAGGTCAGTCTGTGCCCCAGTGTAATCCCCCCCCCCCAGTCAGATAATGCTGACAGAGGTTGGCGTGAAAGGGGCAGGAAGGACTCTATACAACTGCCCAAGGGCAATAATATGAGAGCTGAGTATTTTGGGGAGCCACATGCAGAAGTGCAAAAAGTAATATGAGAATCCCAAATGGAGTCATTCAAACACACTTCCAGGCGTACTGACCCCTCTCCAGGAGAAGGAGAACCCCTAACAGGAAGAGTGCATGGGGGTGATTAGAAGGGACTCCCTCCCACCCATACAGGAATACTGACAAATACTCCCACCTCCAGATAAAGAAGACCCCCAGCTAGGAGGACTGCAGGGGGTGATAAGAGGGGACCCTCATCCAGGAACTCCCTTCTCACTCCAGTTAAAGAAGATCCCCAGGCGGAGAGCACTGCAGGGGGGTGATGAGAGGAGACCCCAATCCAGGAAATCCCCCTCCATCCCCCCTCCAGTTAAAGTAGACCTCCAGCTAGGAGGACTGCGGGGAGGTGATAAGAGGGCAGTGGCGGTGCGTATATAAAGGGCGCACGAGGAGAAGACATCGAGGAGCCCCACCGTGACAAGGTAAGTGCCGGGCAGGCGATGCACACTGGCAGCATTTGATGGACACAGTAGCGGCAATTGATGGACACACTGGCTGCGTTTTGATGGACACACTGGCTGCGTTTTGATGGACACACTGGCTGCGTTTGATGGGCACACTGGCTGTGTTTTGATGGGCACACTGGCTGTGTTTTGATGGGCACACTGGCTGTGTTTTGATGGGCACACTGGCTGTGTTTTGATGGGCACACTGGCTGTGTTTTGATGGGCACACTGGCTGCGTTTTGATGGACACAGTGGCTGTGTTTTGATGGGCACACTGGCTGTGTTTTGATGGGCACACTGGCTGCGTTTTGATGGACACACTGGCTGTGTTTTGATGGACACACTGGCTGCGTTTTGATGGACACACTGGCTGTGTTTTGATGGACACACTGGCTGTGTTTTGATGGGCACACTGGCTGTGTTTTGATGGACACACTGGCTGCATTTTTATGGGCACACTGGCTGTGTTTTGATGGGCACACTGGCTGCAATTGATGGTTTTTTTCCAGTTTGTTTGCGCCCCCCCCAAAAAAATTTTTTTTGGAGCACCAGCTGCCACTGTAAGAGGGGATCCCAATTCAGGAACATAGGACTCCCCCTCCAGTAAAGAAGATGCCCAGCTGGGGGGGAGGGATGAGAGGGGACCCCCATCCAGATATACAGGAATTTGCCTCCCTGCCCCCTCCAGTTATAGAAGACCCCCCAGCCAGTAGGACTGAAGGAGGGGTGATAAGGGGGACCCCCATCCAGGAATAGGTGAGGGGTGATAGGAAGGGCCATTGCTAACCCCCCTCTGGTAGAAAGAGACCACCTTTTAGGAAGAATACAGACATCTGCCCCCTCCTCCCTCTTAAAAAGGTGAATGACAGTGTAGTGAGTGAAGATATTCAGAGATTTACACACACACAGCTCCGGTCACAGTGCAGAGGGGGAGGGGGTGACTCACCGTAGCAGATAAGGAGGAAATCCCCGTACAGCTCCGATGTCTGTGAAGGAGCTCTGGCTGGGCGGGCCGCTTGTCACTGCTGCTTTTCCTCCTCTCTCTGTCCCCCGCGCTGCTGAAACTCTCACTCTCAGCAGTGGCGGCGGCGAGGATTCACAGGCTGGCTGGCTGACTGGGGGGGGGGGGATAAACAGCAGGCAAGTTGCAGGGGGAAGCAAAGGGTCATTCCCGTACGGGTGGCAACCCTACCTCCGTGTGCACTCTGCAGCCTCCAGCTCCATTACCATCTGTCCCCCACGGCAGTGACGAATGGCCCTGCCCCCTCGGCTGAATTCCCAAGGGGGAGAGGTGGTCGGAGCGCCTGTTACTAAATCATCACTGCACCTCTGACTGATGATCCATCCCGGCCAGCTCATATAGCTGCATCAACCGGGATTTAAAGGGTTTTACTGATTCCTCAGGGGTATCTTTTTCCAGAAATTTTTTTCTGCCTATTAAGCTGCGGGCACCTCCACGGGGCCCTCGGGCAGTTGTGGGGCCCTACGCAGCTTGCGTAGGGAGCGTATAGGGCGGATCGGCTCTGCTTGCGACAACCAGAAAGGCCTCTCACAGCGACCTAGCAGCTGGTATGAAGCACGGACAAAGTCTCTGCCACAGACTTTAGCGATAAATGGAAACTCCTGGATAATCCTCTGCCACAGGATTGTTTAGCCAGTAGTCAGTTAGTTAGGTCAGCTGCACAGTACCAGAACCTTTAAACCATCCGGCAGTACTGTGAGGTAGGTTAACTTGGGTGCTTTCTCCAAACGAGTCACCAGGCCTTTCCTGAGATACCAGCCTTCAGCTCGGTCCTCTCCAGTAAGGTCCTCCCCTGGAATCTTCTCCGTTTGAGTGGCTTCCTCCCGCAGGACAGACAGCACAGGACCACCTTCAGTTAAGTAGGCCCCAGACAGGCTTCTGGGCCTACTTGCAGCAAACACAGCAGCATAGCCTCAGGCCTGGAGGGCCATGAGGCAAGAAGGACCCCGAAGCACATGGCACTGCCCCATAAATATCCTTGCCCAGCGGCATTTTTAGCGTTATAGCGCCTGCAAAGTGCCTCAGTGTGAAAGGGGTCTTAGACACAGTAAGGGTTATGAATAGAGAAAAGCATTATAAGAGTCTATAGGGCTGCACACCCCAGAAAACTTTGCAAAAAATTGTGATTGTTCACCCAGGGTTTTTTTTTAGCAACAAAATATTCCAATCAACAGAAGTAAATTTTTTAATAAAAACTTTTATTTATACAAAGTGAAAATTGATTATATAATGGACTTTAAAATATGAGCTCTGGTTACAGATATACACAAACATGTTCCATTAAGATTGGCGAAATATCTTGTTTGACAATACATTACAAATTGCCATCCACATGGAAAAAACAACGCGTTTCAACCTAATCAGTTGTAGTCTTCTTCGGGGGATATATCTTCCTAGAATTTAAATCCCCCCGAAGAAGACTATGACTGATTAGGTCGAAACGCGTCAGTTTTTTTTGTGGATGGCAATTTGTAATATATTGTCGAACGTGATATTTTGCCAATATTAATGGAACATGTTTGTGTATATCTGTAACCAGAGCTCATATTTTAAACTCCATTATACAGCAAGGCTCATTTACTAAAACTGGAGAGTGCAAAAGCTGGTGCAATTCTGCATAAAAACCAATCAGCTTCCAGATTTTATTGCCAAAGCTTAACTGAACAAGCTGAAATTAGAAGCTGATTGGTAACCATGCACAGCTGCACAACTGCACAGCTGAACTAGATCCTGAGTGCACCAGTTTTAGTAAATCCCCCCCCCCCCCATGGGTCTCGTTGCTTCTCTAGAAAATGCAGGCAGATCATGGCAGGTAGGAGCGACCAGAAGGGTGCTATGATGCTATACATAACTTCACGGAAATGTCAAAGCATTCTGTCATTCATAGGTAGACTACCTACCTATATTTATGATTCCCTAATCTTTTTGTTAGATCATTTTTTTTAGACTTGCAAAGTTACAGGTTAGAAGCAGGAAAACATTATAGTGAAAGGTGATGGTGACATTTCTCACGTGCGTCACAGAGAAATTATCTTAATAGGAGAAGACTCAAGTTACAAAAACATACAGAACAATAATGCTTCAAAGGGGTCCAAGAAGGGATTGAAACCCTCACTAGTGCTCTCTACATAATGCATGCCTACACCAAAGCATCCAGAACATCTGCATATGATCTGAGAACTAAAGTCACTAAAAGTCGTGCACAGAAATGTTACTCTTTTAAAGGATGTGTAAAGAAGCAGATTATCACTAATATTACATAACTTCTTGTTCTATGAAGCACAAAAAATCGAAACATTTGAACCGTCATCGAATAAACTGCCCCAGCAATGGCACAAGGAAGTTGGCACCATTGTCAACTACTAGAGGGATTAAGAAAGAGGGAAGGTGGAGAATGAAAAGAAAGAAAGAAAGAAAAAGGGGGATCGGGGAAAAACAGATAGGGAAAGGAATAGATTACGAACGAAACAACCCAGTATTGAAAAACCACTTGAAATACAGAGGTGATATAGTTTAGTAGGAGGTTGCTCGAAAGCCCTCCAAAAAATATTTTCTAAGCATATGCTTTATATGGGGAGACAGGGAGTCACTGTATCGATCTGGGGGTCATTACATCCATATAGGCCATTGTCAGAAGCGGTTCTCTAATTAGGCAAATTAGGCAGTTGCCTAAGGCCCCGCGCTCCTAGGGGCCTCGGGGGCCGCCTAAGTTGCCTAATGTGTGTGTGGGACTGGGTTGAGAATGTCGCCCGATCGGAGTCCCCAGGGCCGCCCATGTTTATGCTCAGAAATTGCTTTCCCCAGCCAGGGGGTGGACTGACCTCTTTATCACTTCCCGAGGTCCCAGGGTCAGTGAATTGCGGCTCCTCCATGAACTCGACTCCTCCCCTTTTGCCGCGCTCTGCGGATCTCCTGCAATGTGCAGAGCGTGGCAGCTGAGCAGCTCCCTCATCAGCTGAGCAGCTCCCTCATCCACTCTCTCCAGAGTCCAGGATGGAGGCCGGACTATCTGTAATGGAGGAACCTCACCTGCCACTGCCTGGTGATCATCGGGGAGGACTGGAGGCTGTCTGCCGCTCAAGGTACAGCATGACAGACAGTCCTGCCCAGACACATCGCATGACGTCACCCCCCAGACCGAGGGCACCCCGAAAAGCACTGCTGCCAGCCACCCCACACACACAGCCATGATCTGTATGTATATCATCTAGTATATGATGCCACCTACTGACCACCAGTCATTCATCCCACCTGCCAGCCAGTCACCCTTTGCCAGCTTCCTACCGCCCCCTCCCCTGTCATCATCATACAACCTGTACTCCTCTCTCTGCCAGCTTCCTACCACCCCCTGTCATCTTCATCCCACCTGTACCCCTCTGCCAGCTTCCTACTACCCCGCCTGTCATCATCATGCCACCTATGTCCCTCTGCCAGCTTCCTACTACCCCGCCTGTCATCATCATGCCACCTGTGCCCCTCTGCCAGCTTCCTACCAACCTGCCTGTCATCTTCATCCCACCTGTACCCCCCTACCAGTTTCCTACCACCCCGTCATCTTCATCCCACCTATACCCCTCTGTCAGCTTCCTACCACCCTGCCTGTCACCTTCATCCCACCTGTACCCCTCTGCCAGCTTCCTACCACCCCCTGTCATCTTCATCCCACCTGTACCCCTCTGCCAGTTTCCTACCACCCCCTGTCATTTTCATACCACCTGTACCCCTCTGCCAGCTTCCTACCACCCCCTGTCATCATCATGCCACCTGTACCCCTCTGCCAGCATCCTACCACCCCGCCTGTCATCGTCACCCCATCTGTACCCCTCTATCAGCTTCCTGATCATCTGCATCCCCCCTGTACGCCTCTGCCAGCTTCCTACCACCCTGTCATTTTCATACCACCTGTACCCCTCTGCCAGCTTCCTACCACCCCCTGTCATCATCATGCCACCGCTACCCCTCTGCCAGCATCCTACCACCCCGCCTGTCATCTTCACCCCACCTGTACCCCTCTGCCAGCTTCCTGATCATCTGCATCCCCCTGTACGCCTCTGCCAGCTTCCTACCACCCCCTGTAATTTTCATAGCACCTGTACCCCTCTGCCAGCTTCCTACCACCCCACCTGTCATCTTCATCTCACCTTTACCCCTCTGCCAGCTTCCTACCACCCCCCTGTCATCATCATCCCACCTGTACCCCTCTGCTAGCTTCCTACCACCCCGCCTGTCATTTTCATCCCACCTGTACCCCTCTGTTAGCTTCCTACCACCCCGCCTGTCATCTTCATCCCACCTGTACCCCTCTGTCAGCTTCCTACCACCCCCTGTCATCATCATCCCACCTGTACCCCTCAGCCAGCTTCCTACCACCCCCCTGTCATCTTCATCCCACCTGTACCCCTCTGCCAGCTTCCTACCACCATGCCTGTCACCTTCATCCCACCTGTACCCCTCTGCCAGCTTCCTACCACCCCCTGTCATCTTCATCCCACCTGTACCCCTCTGCCAGCTTCCTACCACCCCCTGTCATTTTCATACCACCTGTAACCCTCTGCCAGCTTCCTACCACCCCCTGTCATCTTCATCCCACTTGTACCCCTCTGCCAGCTTCCTACAACCCCCCCTGTCATCTTCATCCCACCTTTACCCCTCTGCCAGCTTCCTACCACCCCCGTCATCTTCATCACACCTTTAACCCTCTGCCAGCTTTCTACCACCCCACCCCCTGGGTAATGAGCAGTAACCCATAGCAACCAATCAGTGAGCAGTAATAATGTGTAGTAACCTCTAACAACCAATCATTGAGTGTTAATATTGTGCAGTAACTTCTAGCAACCAATCAGTGAGTGTTTATGATGTGCAGTAACCTAGCAACCAATTAGTGAGCCTTAAGCAATCAGTGAGTGAACCAGATATTTATGTTTACATTATTAAAGTTGTTTTTAGATAAGTCTGGGGGGGTGATTTACTAAAGACCTGCGCCTGTGGTGCAGTGGAGATGGAGCAATTGCACAAAAAACGGGACTCAAAATATTTATCAAAAACGATGGTGCACTTATATGCACCAAACCATATTTACATAGGAAGCGCTGTTGCGCACTTGAGCAATCTTTTGCACCTACCATTAGCAAGCGCAGCCAATGTAATCTTCAACATTTTTGTCTGAATACTGTAGATAACTTTACTAGTTTACCATCTCCTGTTACCAGGCTAAAAAGTATGTATATAATATTGTTTAAATGCACAAATTCTGTCCAGAACATGTAGATCTGTCTTACAACTAATCAAGCCTTTTTACACCCTTCTTTCAGCTTACTCAACTGCACATGTGCAATGACAAAGCACCCCATTTTATTCTCGCCTGACAGGGCGCACACACTTTAGCTTGTTAAATATGTGTGTTGCACACGGGCGCATCTGCATTCTCCAGAGTGCACAACTGCTTATACATCGGGCTTGTGCTCATTGTAATGCCGATCATGTTAATGAGCTTTTCCTTATCACATGGAGAATATTGCTTCCACTTTTATTCCTTTCATTCACTTCTTTTTGAAACAATTCAATAATCATTCTAGAGATCTTCCTCCTATCAACAACTGTGCAGATGTTTACTGGACTTGTAATTGTGCATTTTATGGTGATAGTCTATAATCATTGGTGGAGCCAAAACTCCCATGAAAACATCTTCTCAATACATGTCTGTGTATTGTGCATTCTGGACAATTCTCTCCCCATACACTGTCCAATCTGATTGCAGAGTGTATGGGGAAATGAATTTCTCAGAGAAATAAGTGGATGTAAATGTCATCCAATCAGATTGCACAGTGTATGGGGAAAGAATTGTCCAAAATGCACAATACACAGACATGTGTTGAGAAGATGTTTTCATGGAAGTTTTGGCTCCACCAATGATTATAGACTATCACCATAAAATGCACAATTACAAGTCCAGTAAACATCTGCACAGTTGTTAAAAGGAGGAAGATCTCTAGAATTAATATTGAGTTGTTTCAAAAAGAAGTGAATGAAAGGAATAAAAGTGGAAGCAATATTCTCCATGTGATAAGGAAAAGCTCATTAACATGATCATCAGCATTACAATGAGCAAGTGCCCGATATCTGTTTTATATTTAAGAATGTGTATGCGCCCGTACACGCAACGATTCCGCAAATCCGGCGCAAGTCGACAGCATGCACCATGTCGCAATAATTATTCCTGCCCGCGCAAATGCGCCAACATTTTCTTAAATCAGCCCCTATGTGTGTGTTAGTTTTTTGGGATGTTGGGGTAGAGAGTGAAATTGCTAGGGGTGGGGGGCCCAGGAAAATGTTTTCCCAGCATCCAATCAATATTAACCACTTAAGCCCCGGACCATTTGGTAGCTAAAGGACCAGAGGTGAATTCAGAATTTTGCACTGCGCTGCTTTAACTGTAAATTGTGCGGACATGCAATGTTGTACCCAAACGAAATTTGCGTCCTTTTCTTCCCACAAATAGAGCTTTCTTTTAATGGTATTTGATTGCCTCTGCGATTTTTATTTTTTGCGATATAAACGGAAAAAGACCGAAAATTTTGAAAAAAAATGATATTTTCTACTTTTTGTTATAAGAAAAATCGAATAAACTCAATTGTAGTCATACATTTAGGCCAAAATGTATTCAGCCACATGTTTTTAGTAAAAAAAATGTCAATAAGCGTATATTTGTTGGTTTGTGCAAAAGTTATAGAGTTTACAAACTAGGGTACATTTTCTGGAATTTACACAGCTTTAAATTTATGACTGCCTATCTCATTTCTTGAGGTGCTAAAATGACAGGGCAGTACAAAACCCCCCCCCAAATGACCCTATGTTGGAAAGTAGACACCCCAAGGAAATTGCTGAGAGGCATGTTGAGCCCATTGAATTTTTTATTTTTTTGTCTTAAGTGATTGAATAATGACTAAAAAAATAAAAAAAATAAAAAATTACAAAAAGTTGTCACTAAATGATATATTGCTCACACATGCCATGGTTATATGTGGAATTGCACCCCAAAATACATTTTGCTGCTTCTCCTGAGTACGGGGATACCACATGTGTGGGACTTTTTGGGAGCCTAGCCACGTACGGGACCCCGGAAACCAAGCACCGCCTTCAGGATTTCTAAGGGCGCAAATTTTCGATTTCACTCCTCACTACCTATCACAGTTTCGAAGGCCATAAAATGCCAAAATAGCACAAAACCCCCCAAATGACCCAATTTTAGAAAGTAGACACCCCAAGGAAATTGCTGAGAGGCCTGTTGAGCCTATTGAATATTTTTTTTTTTTGTCCCAAGTGATTGAATAATGAAAAAAAAAAAATTACAAAAAGTTGTCACTAAATTATATATTGCTCACACATGCCATGGTTATATGTGGAATTACACCCCAAAATAAATTTTTCTGCTTCTCCTGAGTACGGGGATACCACATGTGTGGGACTTTTTAGGAGCCTAGCCGCGTACGGGACCCCGAAAACCAAGCACCGCCTTCAGGATTTCTAGGCACAAATTTTTGATTTCACTCCTCACTACCTATCACAGTCTCGAAGGCCATAAAATGCCAAAATAGCACAAAACCCCCCCAAATGACCCCATTTTGGAATATAGACACTGCAAGACACTGCTATTTGTTGAGAGGCATGGCGAGTATTTTACAGCTCTCATTTGTTTTTGAAAATGAAGAAAGAAAATATATATATATATATATATATATATATATATATATTTCAATTTTCAAAACTTTCTGACAAAAAGCGAGATCTGCAAAATACTCACAATACAGGCATACCCCGCTTTAAGTACACTCACTTTACATACACTCGCGAGTAAGGACATACCCGCGAGTGTATGTAAAGTGCCTCACAAGTACAGTACAGACATTTTGCAGCCGCAGTAGAAGGAGCTGAAGCTCCGAGAGCATAGCCCGCCCTGTTCCAGTATGCCACTGACACCCCCACTACAGCCCCTGAGACCTCAACTATAGCTCCTGACACCCCCACTACACCCTAGAAGTGAAAAAAGGTATTGTTTCACTTTAAGTACATTTTCGTTTTACATACATGCTCTGGTCCCATTGTGTACTTAAAAGTGGGGTATGCCTGTACCTCTCAGCAAATAGCTTGGGGTGTCTACTTTCCAGAATGGGGTCATTTTGGGGGGTTTTGTGCCATCTGGGCATTCCATGGCCTCCGAAACTGTGATAGGCAGTGAGAAGTGAAATCAAAAATTTACACCCTTAGAAAGCCTGAAGGCGGTGCTTGGTTTTTGGGGTCCCGTACGCGGCTAGGCTCCCAAAAAGTCTCACACATGTGGTATCCCCATACTCAGGAGAAGCAACAGAATGTATTTTGGGGTGTGATTCCACATATGCCCATGGCATGTTTGAGCAATATATCATTTAGTGACAACTTTGTGCAAAAAAATAAAAAAAATTGTTGTTTTTCCGCAACTTGTGTCAACATATAAAATATTCCATGGACTCGACATGCCTCTCAGTATATAGCTTGGGGTGTCTACTTTCCAAAATGGGGTCATTTGGGGGGGTTTTGAACTGTTCTGGCATTTTATACACAACATTAGGAAGCTTACATCCACTCTTCTAACCACTTGAAGACAAAGCCCTTTTTGACACTTTTTGTTTACATGAAAACATTTTTTTTTTTTGCAAGAAAATTATGTTGAACCCCCAAACATTATATATATTTTTAAAGCAAAGGCCCTACAGATTAAAATGGTGGGTGTTGCATTTTTTTTTTCTACACAGTATTTGCGCAGCGATTTTTCAAACGCATTTTTTGGGTTAAAAAATACACTTTTTTAATTTTAATGCACTAAAACACACTATATTGCCCAAATGTTTGATGAAATAAAAAAGATGATCTTAGGCCGAGTACATAGATACCAAACACGACATGCTTTAAAATTTCGCACAAACGCGCATTGGCGACAAACTACATACATTTTTAAAAGCCTTTAAAAGCCTTTACAGGTTACCCCAGTAGATTTACAGAGGAGGTCTACTGCTAAAATGACTGCCCTTGATCTGACCTTCGCGGTGATACCTCACATGCATGGTGCAATTGCTGTTTACATATGACGCCAGACCGACGCTTGCGTTCGCCATTGGGCAAGAGCAGGGCAGGACAGGGGTGCTTTTTTTTTTTTATTTTATTATTAATTTTGCTTTTTTTTTTTTGTTTTTTAATTGTTCCTTCCAAGTATTTTTTTTTTTAATAATTTTTATTGTTATCTCAGGGAATGTAAATATCCCCTATGATAGCAATAGGTAGTGACAGGTACTCTTTTTTTGAAAAAACTGGGGTCTATTAGACCCTAGATTTTTCTTCTACCCTCAAAGCATCTGACCACACCAAGATCGGTGTGATAAAATGCTTTCCCAATTTCCCAATGGCGCTTTTTATATCCGGGGGGGGGGGCATTCCCTCCCACTGCTTGTAAAAGCAGTCCAGAGGCTAATTAGCTGCTAGGATTGCTTTTACATGAAAGCCGGCCGCAGGCTGAAAAGAATGATACCAAGATGATACCTAAACCCGCAGGCATCATTCTGGTATAAACATTCAAAGTCCAGCAACATACCAGTACGTTGCTGGTCCTTGTTGGACATGTATTGTAATCTTTTTTTTTCATGCAGCCAGTTGGCTGAACGAAAAAAGAGATTGATCGGTGGGTATGCCCACCATTAGAATATCGCTCTTCATCCACCCACTTCCAATGATGGGCATACACGCACCATTTATATATGCCGAAGCATGGGGGCATCTTCCCGCAAAAAAGTTATGCCGCACACACATGGTCGGACTTTTCCACGGGCAAGCCTCCGTCGGAATTTCGACCGCATGTATGCGGCATTAGGAGCAAAATCACTCCTCTGCCCCTGCTGCCCCAATGCTTCGGCATATATGCTTTTTTTATTTAACTGTGGTGGTGAAATCACCTCCTACAGCACTGGAGTCGCAGGGATCAGGGCTGTCTCTGCGAACGCTGCAGTTATGTGTGTTTTTGTTTTGTAAGTGACAGTGATCGATCGATACTGCACTTGGGTGGCCTGGGCTGGACGGAGGGGCAAAACGCAGGTGCTAGCAGGTATCTAGGCTGATCCCGCTAACACTGCGTTTTTGGGAACCCTAAACTGCTGGGGACGCTAGTATAGATCTGATCAGATCAGATATTGATCTGTTCAGATACTATACCACTAAGGGGGGTGTATGCTTCACGCGTGGGTGTTAGCGTTACTGGCACTAACCTGATGCTGCCTGGGGTGTGACGCAGACCCTCTCTGACGCTAAAACCTAATTGATATCACCCGCCGGGCGATCAGGGGGTTAAACCTTTATTGGGTTATATACGGCGGGTGCCCTGACACTATAAAAAGCAAACTAACTAACCAGCGTCACCCGTAACACTTATATGGTGATCACTGGTGAAAGGGTTAACTAGGGGCAATCAGGGGGTTGAAACCTTTATTAGATAATATATGGGGGTACCTGACGCTATAAAAACCTGCGGCGAACCTAAAAAAAATTACTGGCTACCGATCTGCATCACCGACACTAAGACAGCGATCAGAAAAACGATCGCTTAGCGACAGTGGTGATAGGGGGTGAAAGGGTTACCTGGGGGGCGATCAAGGGGGTTAAACCTTTACTAGATAATATATTGGGGTACCTGACGCTATAAAAACCTGCGGCAAACCTGAAAAAAAATTACTGGCTACCGATCTGCATCACCGACACTAAGACAGCGTTTAGAAAAACGATCGCTTAGCGACAGTGGTGATAGGGGGTGAAAGGGTTACCTGGGGGGCGATCAAGGGGGTTAAACCTTTATTAGATAATATATTGGGGTACCTGACGCTATAAAAACATGCGGCGAACCTAAAAAAAATTACTGGCTACCGATCTGCATCACCGACACTAAGACAGCGTTTAGAAAAACGATCGCTTAGCGACAGTGGTGATAGGGGGTGAAAGGGTTACCTGGGGGGCGATCAAGGGGGTTAAACCTTTATTAGATAATATATTGGGGTACCTGACGCTATAAAAACATGCGGCGAAGGTTCCATGTACCACACTTGGTGGTCCTGCCCACGAATCAGAACATTTTGGCGCAAAGTATTTCGCTCCATTGGAGCCCTGACGGGGATACAGATAACCCCACAACCCAGTATAGCACTTCTAAATCATACTATTCCCAACTTGCCCAAACCTGCCCAGACACTTTCGTATTTTATATTACTGGGAGCCAAAATGACCGTGGCCAAAGCCTGGAAGAAACCCACCGTTTCATTTCAAGGGTTCAGGAGGAAAGTCTCCTGGATAATGGTTCAAGAGCAAATTGTAGCTAAACTTAATGATAAAACTGAAAAATTTATAGCCACCTGGGAGCCTTGGGCCACCTCATGAAATGTTTCTCTTATTTCTGGCGTTCAACCTGGAATTTTGAGCGCTCGCGTTCCACAGAAATAGCATGCGAGTACCTCTGTCTCTCTCTTTCACACGTTTATGTCTCTTCCTCTCTCTGCTGCCTCTCTTGGCTTTCCTGGGGTAATGCAACCCATGGGTTCACACGGTTCTCCTTTAAAATTATTTTTCTGATTTTTGGTTAACTTTCTCTTCTTATTGACGGGTTCTTTAATTACTGAACATAGTAGCCTCCTATTCGAACATACTACCTTATGTTTAATAGTATAGATGAGGGGCTCCCTCTATACTACATGTCAAGCATACAATGTTGATGGACATTTACTAGGACCCTGTCTCTCCGCCTACTGGGATGCAGCATGATCCCGTAGGGGCGTCCTGGGGGTTGGAGACACTGTGGTTGAATAATTTTAGGTATTCCTCTAGTTGGTTGAGGTGGAGCTTGCTTAATCACTGGCAGTAATGCTAGGTCATTGTAGCAGGAGTTAACCTGCAAGACTCATTTAGGTATTTGTTGGAACGTATGTTACTAAGGAAGCTCACTCAGTGTTTGTACTGTACAACCTACGTGTTTGACAATCTTCTGTTATCATTGAAAACTTTCAATAAAAATATTTGAAACGTTAAAAAAAAAAAAAAAAAAACATGCGGCGAACCTAAAAAAAATTACTGGCTGCCGATCGGCAACACTGACGCTAAGACAGCGATCAGAAAAATGATCGATTAGCGACAGTGGTGATAGGGGGTGAAAGGGTTATCTGGGGGTGATCAGGGGGTTAAACCTTTATTAGGGGGGGTTAGGGGGCTACACTGGACCTAAAACTGAATGTACTGACACTTTTACAGTCACAAATGTCACTGATTGCAGTGATCAGTAAATAAATGGTCACTGCAATCAGTGACACTGTGACTGGGGGCTGGGGGGGGTGATCTGGGGGGTGATCTGGGGGTGTCAGGGGGGGGCTGGGGGGGCGATTTATGTCCCTATGTGTCCTGGTGTCAGTGTAGTGTTGTGTGCACTGACCTGATGTCTTCTCTTGTACGGCGCTCGGTATATGTGAGCGCCGCACCAGAGATGACATCACTTCCTCCTGCTTCCTCTGCCTGACACAGACAGAGGGGGCATTTCCATTCGCCGGGAGCGATCGCGAGGGGGTGGCCGGAAACAAATGGCTGCCCCCTCATCCCGGAACGCTCCCGGACACTTAGCCACCGCTCACTGTATAGGAGGGGGGTCCGATTGGACCCCCCAACTATACAAAGGCAATCACGTACACTCTACGTGATTGTGCCTGTCGGTGCCATTCTGCCGACGTATATATACAGTGAGCGGTCGTTAAGTGGTTAAAGACTGCTCTGGGTGTCCCTGGGCTGGCGGGGTGAGGAGGCCGGCACACACTGGGGTAAAGCCATGGAGGTTCCTGCCAGCTGTACCCCCCCCACACACTGAGAACATCTCATAAGTTGCAGCCAATAGCAGGCTCTAACACCATCCTAGCCTTCTCCCAAGGTGTAGTTCTCCACACTAGTAAGCTGGTGCCTGCGCTCTGCAGAGACTTCACCTCCCAGGATGCACTGTTGAGCTCTCAAAGCGAATGTCTGGTTTCTCTTGCTTGTAGTACGGAATGGAGGAGTGTAAAGAGGGATCATCTGTTCCCTGTCTGTGGCGGAATCATCTGTGGTTGTGGCTCTAATGCTTGGTGGCGGCTGCAACAATGTGGTGTCACTGTGTTAGCCGGGTGAGAGTTTGCTTGTCATTACCATAATAAGACAATCTCTTGTATCATGTCTGCAGTCTCTGTCCATCTCTTGTATTATAGCCGCACAGTCTCTGACCATCTCCTGTATCATGTCTACAGTCTTCGGGGGGGGGGGGGCGGGGAGCCTACAGAGGAGTCATGAGTGGGAGTGCTGCTAGGACGGGCGTCATTGGAGGAGTCAGGTGTGTGTGGACTGTGGAGAGGAGAATATAGGATGAGACCAAAGCCGCCACGCTGGAGCTCAGAGAAAAATATCTGACTGTGCCTTGCACGGTGCACCTGAGAGGAGGTCAGTGACAGTGCCGCCAGGCCAGTCTGAGCGGGGGGGGGGTCACTGATGTAAGGGGGGAGTGAATACAGTAAGGTAAGGGGGCACTCAGATAAAGGTTCCCCCTTATCTCAGTAACCCCCCACCCTTACATCAGTGTTCCCCTTTACACCAAATTTCCCCTTGCACTGTGAGGGGTTCTCCGGCAGACTCTGGTGTAACGGGGAACTCTGTGCTGGCTGGGTTATATTAACCTGACCTTCATGTTAAATGGAAAAATATGTTTTTTGACACTTTTGCTATAATTTAAACACATTGCTAATATACCCTATGTTTATTGATATTTGATTGAAGAGTAATTGGTTAGAGAAATTTCGAGAAACTGTGAATACATAGTTCATATGATTTAAGGCTCTTAATATATGCAATTTATGCAGTTACTTTCTATCGCTTTCATTTTTTTCCCCATTATGCGAGTAAGTGGGGCCTCATGTCTAAGATTTGCCTAAGGCCTCACAGTCACAAAGCCTAGAGCCGCCTCTGGCCATTGTGGTTTTGAAATGGATCCAACAGACCCATGTTTTATCGAACGCTAACAGTCTATCTTGGGAGATATGTATACTTTCCTCCATCCTGTTTAGTCTGGTAAACCAGTCCATGAGTGAGGGGATGTGAGTTTGCCTCCAGAAGCGAGGAATGCACATACGTGCTGCATTGATCATGTGCATTGCTAATGATTTAAAATGCGCATGTCTCATAGATGTGGAATGGTCAATCAGTCAATTCCAGCGTGTAGGAGGTAACTTGTGAGGTAATGTCATGTCCAATAAGGTTTAGGAAAAGTGAGTGATGGAACCATGTAGGCTGGGAAATAGACTCCTCCCAGGAGCGCTAGCCTCGGCTCTCCGGCCGTGCAATTTGGATAAAAGGAATGAATGGCTGCACACTGAGGTAGTGATGAATCTCTTTATTGGAAAAACTGTAACAAGAATAACACCACAAGAATAACACCACAGGACAGGCAAACAGATACAGGTAGACGCATTTCACACAGCGACGCTTCGCTTATACAGGGCAGTGTCGCTGTGGGAAACGCGTCTACCTGTATCTGTTTGCCTGTCCTGTGGTGTTATTCATGTTACGGATTTTACAAAAAAAAGATTCATCACTACCTCGGTAGCCATCCATTCCTTTTGTCCAATAAGGTTGTAAGAGCTTGCACTCCCACCATATATGAAGAATTGTGCCCACGGCCTGTCTACAGTGAAAGCATTGGTTAGTGACGGTTGGGTATATTTTGTGCAAAAGGGAGGGATTTCTATATCACCTAGAGTAGAGTTTGAAGTTATGCTTCTTTATGGTGACATTGATGGAACCTTTATGGATGGTGGTATGGATCTTATCAGTCTTCATCTGCGATTCCCAAATCCTCCACCCATTTGGAAGCGAAGCGACGCGAGATGTGGGAGCGGTTGTCAATGACCAAAGTGTAAGGGTACTTTCACACTGGGGCGGTGCTGGAGTTAGCGGTAAAGCGCTGTTCGTTTTAGCAGCATTTTACCGCTGTTATGGCGGTGCTTAGGTGCCGATTTTCAGGCGGTAGTGGGGCGCTTTTAACCCCCAAGAAGGGGTTAAAAAGGGGTTAAAAGTGCCCATGATGCAGCGCTTCCAAAGTGCTTTTCAGGCGCTTCGGAAGCAATGCCCATTCATTCCATCGGGTCGGGGCGGTGTGGGAGTGATGTACACCGTTCCCACACCGCCCCAAAGATGCTGCTTGCAGGACTTTTTTTTTTTACCTTCCTGCAAGCGCACCGCCCCAGTGTGAAAGCACTCAGGCTTTCACACTGGGGTGGCTTGAGAGGCAGTTTTCAGGTGCTTTACAGGCGCTATTTTTATCTGCTAAAACGCCTGAAAACTGCCTCAGTGTAAAAGGGGACTTAATAGAATAAATTGGATGTCTACGAGAAGATTTGGAGGAGCATAAGGTTTTGAATGGTGTAAGGGATGTGCTAAATGCGGGGTGATTGAGAAGGTGGGACAAAAAATGCTGGATCTGAAGATAGGGCCACCATGGGAATGAAATTTGAGAGTCATATAGTACTAACTCAAATCTTGGGCAAAAAGAGCCCTTGTTTAAAAAAAGTTTCCTGCTCTGAAGAAAGAATTATCATGGCAGATTTTTTTAAAGGAGGGTTGCAGACCCAGGGGAAAGGCCATATATACCACACAAGAGGAGGGTCCAGGAACTGTAGAAAACATATTATCTTTGCACATTGAGCGAAAGCAAATGAGGGATGGGCCTATTCAAGGATGAGGATATGGCTTGCCTTTTTTGGAGCCAGGGAATAACCATTAAAAGAACATCAGTCATACATCGTTCTAGGCCAATTTCGACAAATTCGTTAATTAGGAAATAACCAAATCTACGAAAACCTGTTAAATGAATTTTTACGAATATTCGTAAATTTGAATATACGTAAATTCAAAAATTCAAAAATTTGGAAATTCGAAAATTTGGAAATTCAGAAATTTGAAATTTGAAAATCCAAAAACCCGAAAATTCTAAAATAATAACTAACTAATAATAACCTAATTATTACTAACTATTAAATTATATGTATTGGAAATTCCTTTCAAATTTGGCCATTAGTAAACGTAACTAATACGAATTTATCCGACGTTAGGAATTATCCAAAATAACAAATGCCATATCTAAACGAATGGAGCGTAAGTAATTTATAATAATAAATAAAAATAATAAAAACGTATTATTATTATTATTATTATTTATTATTAATTCATTTTGTTCCAATTGTCTAGATGCAGCATTCTTTATTCGTTACGTTCACTAACAGCCAATTTTAAAAGGAAATTCCAAAAATTTAATAGTTAGTTATTATTAGTTAGTTAGTTAGTTAGTTATTCTTTTGACTTTTTGGATTTTCTTTAGAATTTTTGGATTTTCTTTTGAATTTTCGGATTTTTGATTTTACGAATTGCGATCATAATGAATGACCCAAAAAAATAATAATGTATGAAACGAAAACAAACCGATTTTTCGGCAGTGCACATATCTTTTTTTTGATTTATATTCTCTTTATTAATTTTCTTATATATTCAAATTAACATTATACATGTTTTTATATATTTATTTTTCACAACAATAAATTTGCAAAATGTTATCAGTGTAATTTTCACTCTATTGATCCTCATCCCTCCCTCCTTCACCCCTCCCCCCTTACTATTTCTCATATTAGGTTTTTTCTTCCATTTTTACACATTATTCAAAGTTTATTTTTGTTTTCATTTATTTTCCTTATCTCACTCTCCGCTTTGCAGGGGTGTCCCTATTTTTTCCAACCACGGGTTCCACACCTTTTCAAACTCTCTTGTGTTCCCTCTCTTAATATATACTACCCTCTCCTTCCATATTGTTGCGGTGACTATATTAGCCCATTCTCTCATTGAGGGGGGGTCTTCTGCCTCCCATCTTTGCGCTATCAATTTTCTGGCGTGAAAAAGGCATCTAAGCACTGCTTTTGTTATACTGGTCGCTCTGCTTGTTCCCTCCTCTAGTCCCAGGACACACATTCTAGGGTCCATTTCTATTGTTGTCATATATGTCCTATTTATGCTATCTAGTACCCCTGTCCAATACCTAAATAATTTCGGGCACCTCCATAGAATATGTATCAGGTCCCCTGTGTCCTGACATCTGGGACACCCTGCATCTGTTCTCCATCCAAAATCAAAGAGCCTTTTTGGTGTATAATATGTCCTATGTAATAGCATTAAGAATGAAAACTTCTGGGCCGGTGACACAGATACAAGGTGTCCACTCTCTAGTACCTTTTTCCATTGCCCCCCGGATATGGGCCCCAGATCTTCCTCGCTTTTCCCTCTACTTTTAAGATGTTCAGGAGCTGTAATACTTCCTTTGCATAAATGTGGGTATATTTCGGATATACGGCCCCCGGTCTCACTCTGATTGCCCAATCTCTGAAAGATAGGGGCAGGGCCGATCCTAGGGTCACAGACGCCTGGGTGCAGAAATATTTCTGGCGCCCCAACATGGGCGTGGTCATCTTACAAACTCCCCCCCTTTACACATGTTTCTATGGCAACGACTCAAACACAGAGATGCTCCCCTAAGAAGTCTTTGTTTCCCTGGGATCCTCCCATGATCTTCTACCAATAAAGAAAATACAGGAAGAGCGTACCCTAATGAGACCTGGAGGGGAGTCTCTCTGATGCACACAGAGGGGGCTTCTGTTAGAGAGTCTGTTAGAAAGAGCCCCCAGACATGGTACAGGAGATGGTCAGAGTAAGTGATTAGTACAGATAACTTACTCTGTCATTTCAGGCAGGGAAGCCTTCCCTGCTCTCCATCCTTACATATTCCCCACAGCAGGCGGTGGAAGAGGGGAGGGGGGAACCTGACAGAGCTGGGGGGGGGGCAGGCAGGAGACAGTACAGGGTGACAGGAGAATGGCAGGATAAAAGGAGAACAGCAGGGGGACCGGAGAAGAGCACAGGGGGACCAGAGAAGAGCACAGGGGGACCAGAGAAGAGCACAGGGGGGGGGACCGGAGAAGAGCACAGGGGGGGACGGGACCAGAGAAGAGCACAGGGGGGGCGGGACCAGAGAAGAGCACAGGGGGGACGGGACCAGAGAAGAGCACAGGGGGGGACGGGACCGGAGAAGAGCACAGGGGGGGGACGGGACCAGAGAAGAGCACAGGGGGGGCGGGACCAGAGAAGAGCACAGGGGGGACAGGACCAGAGAAGAGCACAGGGGGGGACGGGACCAGAGAAGAGCACAGGGGGAGGGGACCAGAGAAGAGCACAGGGGGAGACCCAGAGAAGAGCACAGGGGGGGACCCAGAGAAGAGCACAGGGGGGAACCAGAGAAGAGCCCAGGGGGGGACCCAGAGAAGAGCCCAGTGGGGGGAAGAAGAAGAGCACAGGGGGGGAAAGAAGAAGAGCACGGGGGGGCAGAGAAGCACACAGGGGGGACCAGAGAAGAGCACAGGGGGGGACCAGAGAAGAGCACAGGGGGGGACCAGAGAAGAGCACAGGGTCACAGGGGGGAACCAGAGAAGAGCACAGGGGGGGGAGAAGAAGAGCACAGGGGGGGCAGAGAAGAGCACAGGGGGGGACCAGAGAAGAGCACAGGGGGGGAACCAGAGAAGAGCACAAGGGGGGGCCAGAGAAGAGCACAGGGGGGGACCCAGAGAAGAGCACGGGGGGGACCCAGAAAAGAGCACAGGGGGGACCCAGAGAGGAGCACAGGGGGGGGGACCCAGAGAAGAGCACAGGGGGGGACACAGAGAAGAGCACGGGGGGACCCAGAGAAGAGCACAGGGGGGGACCCAGAGAAGAGCACAGGGGGGGGACCCAGAGAAGAGCACAGGGGGGCCCAGAGAAGAGCACAGGGAGGGACCCAGAGAAGAGCACAGGGGGGGACCCAGAGAAGAGCACAGGGGGGGACCAGAGAAGAGCACAGGGGGGACCAGAGAAGAGCACAGGGGGGGCCAGAGAAGAGCACAGGGGGGGACCAGAGAAGAGCACAGGGGGGAAAAGAAGAAGAGCACAGGGGGTTCCAGAGAAGAGCACAGGGGGGGCCAGATTACAGTAGGGGGTGGGGTGGGAGAGAGCAGAGAAGTTGCTGGGGAAGATCACAGAAGTGCCAGGAGAAAGCTGAGGGGCCCACGGGCAGAAAAAGCTGGAGAGGAGGGGCGGCATACAGAGGAACCAGTGCCCTCCATGTTCTTCCTGCAGCTGCTGAATGCCCACTTTTCCTCCTCTCTCTGCAGGCATTTAGTGGCTGCAGAAAGAACATGGAAGGCATTGGTTCCTCTGTATGACGCCCCCCCTCCTCTCAGGCTGTGGTGCAATGGCGACCACTGTAGTTATGCCCCTGCAGTGAAGTAAAGGAAAAAAGTTCTGGCAGGATGAAGGAGCAATGAGGAATGAATGGCATGCTGGCAGGATTCTGAGGCTGTGACAGTTGCAGACTAGAGCATACAGAGGGTTAACAAGACTAGTAGATGAAAAGATTGTGGACCGGGAAATGCCGAGGAGGAAGGGGGAGGAAGGGGGCTGCAAGTGTAGTGAGAGCTGAATGAGAGAAGAAAAGTGCTGGGTGTGAGGAGTTATCAGTGTGCAGTGATGCTGGAAAGATTACCATACTTCATTTACCTTATTTATCTACAAAGCACATTCCGGTCTGTACAGAGGCACTGGGCAGTGACACTCAGACAGGAGAGGATCACATCGACACTGCACAGTAACAGAAGACACGAGCAGGAATGGGGTCAGATGTCAGAATCCTCTCACATGACGGGCACTGCACGGCACGGATGCCCCGCCCCGCCCCCCAACAACGTCACAGCGCGGTCTCTCTCTGAAGAGAGACAGATGCTCGATCTGCTCTGACAGTAGGGTGGAGGGGGCGGACTAGGGCAGGAAATACAGCGGCAGCGCCGCGGCGGTGACTGGCGGAGAGAGCAGCCTCGCCTCGGACACCAACAAGGAGAGGAGGGAGGCGAGCACTCTGGCGCTTGAGCGCCCCCACCTCTGTGGCGCCTGGGTGAACTGCACCCCAGGCACCCGCCTAGGATCGGCCCTGGATAGGGGATTTGTGCCAGATTGGTCCCTGTCTATCAAACTGCATATTTAATGCGCGTCTAATTTGCAAATATCTATAAAATGTATGTTTAGGGACATCATATTCCTCTCCAAGTGTAGCGAATGTTTTTAGGATTTCTCCCTCATACAGCTGGGCCAGCCTAGTTATCCCCTTCCCTTCCCATTCTTTAATTTTCGCCATCGGCTCCAACTCCTGAAGATTCCTATTATCCCAAAGGGGTGTGTATTCTATCTCTCCTTCTAATCCCCCTATTGCTTTCACAGCTTTCCACACCTTTATTACCATCTTGACCGTAGGGGATTTGTATAAAAATGAGTTTGCCTCCAATGCCTCCATCACCAACTTGTGGGGTGACCCCATTGTCATCAACCGCCCATTTGTATCCCCTCCCATCTCTGGTCTCATTCCTATATGCTGCAGCTGTGCTGCCAGGAAGTAGCACCGTGGGTGTGGTACCGCCATACCTCCCTCCCTTGTTGATAGTTGCAGGGTCTGTAGTCCTATCCTCGCCTGGCCTCCTTTCCATATTAATTCTCTAAATAGTGTGTCAATTTTCCTAAACCATTTCTTATGTATCCATGTTGGTGTATTATGCAATACATATAATAATTGTGGCATCCACAGCATTTTGATCAGGTTACATCTCCCTGCAACTGACAGTGGGAGCCGCCTCCATATTTGAATTTTATTTTTCAATTTAGACAGGAGGGGCACTATATTGTTATTTATATATTTATTTGGGTCAATTGTTATATGTATTCCCAGGTATTTCATTGTATCCACCATTTCTAATTGGGGTATTTCTACAAAGGTTTGATTGGCAATCGGGTCCACCGGCATCAAGACTGATTTTTCCCAATTTATAACCAATCCCAAGAGTCTACCAAATTCTCCAAAGATACTCATAGCCTGCTTAAGTGAATGATCTGTGTCCCCCAGGAAGAGAAGAACATCATCCGCATTTAATGCGATTCTCTCCTCTCCTGTCGGT
Source organism: Rana muscosa (assembly GCA_029206835.1). Lineage (NCBI taxonomy): Eukaryota > Metazoa > Chordata > Amphibia > Anura > Ranidae > Rana > Rana muscosa. Next base: position 152,216,523 of record JARGYO010005626.1, on the reverse strand, counting down.
CTCACAAATCCTTTCATTTTTGTATTTGTTCTTATTGCTGTGGCCAATGGCTCCATTGCTAGTGCAAAAAGCAGGGGTGACAATGGACACCCCTGCCTTGTGCCCCTCTCCAATTTAATCTTACCTGAGTAATCATTGTTGACTCTAATTTTTGCGCTTGGGTCACTATACAGGATTTTTATCCATCTAATAACTGACGGACCAGTGCACATATCTAATTAGTATGGGCTGCATTCAATAAAGACATCTGGTAAGAAAGGTACATTTTTAAAGTCACAGCCCTGCCAAACCACAGTAGTCCTATTTTGTCCCAATTCCCAGCATCCTGTTTTATGCTACGAAGTAACGTGAGGAGGTTGCGTGGATACAAGTCCATGAGGCTGGGGGGGAGGTGGTTGCCTAAGTAGGGGATCCCCTTGTTTTTCTATGGGTATTCTCTTTGGCAATGGGTGACTAGATCTTGCAGAAGTGAAAAATTCAATATAGTGTCAGGGGAAGCTTCACCCACTGGTGGCGCTGTCGGATCTCACCTGCTGGTGGTAATGCCTGATCCATGGGCCGCAGTACTGGCGTCCACCAGCGGGGGGTATTCCGGCAGTGTGGTGCAGGCAGTACTTCCTTCGATCAGCTGTGACATGAGGGCAATTATAGCAGTCCTATAAATACCCGGCGAGCCCTCACATGCTAGCCTTGGTATCTTTCTCCTGGAGCCTTGACCTTGTAGCCTGTATCCGGACCTTGAGCCTGTACCTGTCCTTGAGCCTGTACCTGTCCTTGAGCCTGTACCTGTCCTGTCCCGTCCTGACCTGACCTGACCTGATCCCCATCCTGAGCCTATCCATCCGTCTTCTCCCTGCCTGGTTTTGTTCCCTATTCCCATCTGCTGACTCCCCGTGTATGACCTTGGCCTGGCTACGTTTATGCCCCTGGAACACTCCTTTGTCAATCTCCTGATCTGCTGTGTATGACCCCGGCCTGGCTTACATTCGAGATTCTGGTACTGCCAGTGTTGTATATATTATTTGTTGTTTGTGGGTTGTTTTGTTAGTTTGCACTGTTTGTATTTATCCATATCACCTTCTCAATAAACCCCATTATATTTCACTCTACATGCATTTTGGTTATCTCTGTGCAGTCCACACAGTCTGGTCAATTAATTCCCTGATATATAGCCTCTAAAATTTTATTCAGAAAAAAGATAGTGTAAATAATAGTACCATCATCCAAGAAATTTCGAAATTTCGAAATCGGATATTTGGTCCCCAAACCAAAGTTCCCAGAAAAGAGCGGGGGCAATCGGACTATCTCGGTACAGGTTGAGAAGATAAATTCAAGTATAGGAACACATATATAGAAAAATATATATGGAATTTTTATTTATACAAAATCAATAGAAAACAACACATAATACAGAAGAGTGATATTTAGGTGTAAGATTTTGACAGAATAAAGTGGAACTTTAGTCAGAATATTAAATCCTGCTAGATCACTTCAGGCCGGCCCCTTTTGCAGGTATAGCTATGGTAAAGCAATAAAAATAAGTGCCTATACTGTTTAAAATCCAGTAATACACTGTCTCTCATCCTGTTCTGTACATGCTCAGTTGCTCTCTATTTTTAGGCACTGTGCAAAATTTCTAGCGGCCGATCTGCTGACAGTCTAAAGATTTACTTCTGCTCAGGGGCTCTGGGCTCAGCAAAATGGTAGCCTCTGGCAAGAAGAAACAGGAACAATGCTGGAGGCAATTTACAGCACACACTTATTGTATTAATAATGGTATTATAATTATTAATGTTGAATGTATGTTCCTTGCTAAAGAACAATATTTGTATCAAGTTGTTATGGACAAAGTTCCACTTTAGGTTTAAAATTGGAGAGGGATTTGTACGTGTGGATTTCTTTTAAGAGGGAGGGAAGTGTGGTCAAGGGGAGGGAAAGGAATAAAAGGATGTTGTTGTCAAAAGCCAATTTGAAGGATATCTAAAGGTTCGTTTAACCACTTCCCATCCCGGCTATTGTACAATGACCGCCACAAGGTGGCTCTACAATGCCGGGAGGCCGCCACATGACGTCCTCAGGCCTCCTGGCCACTGGGGGGCGCACGCGTGCCCGCCGCGTCACTCAGGTGCCGATGCGCGTGCCTGGCGGCCGCGATGTCCACCAGCTACCCGCGATCGACAGTTACAGAGCCAGGGACATGGATCTCTGTGTGTAAACACAGAGATCCACGTCTTGTCAGGGAGAGGAGACTGATGGTGATACAGATCAGTCACCTCCCCCAGTCAGTCCACTCCCCCCACAGTAAGAATCACCTAGCAGGGCAAACATTTAACCCCTTGATCACCCCCTAGTGTTAACCCCTTCCCTGCCAGTCACATTTATACAGTAATCAGAGCATATTTATAGCACTGTTCGCTGTATAAATGTGAATGGTCCCAAAAATTGGTCAAAAGTGTCCGATGTGTCTGCTGTAATATCGCAGTCCTGAAAAAAATTGCAGATAACCGCCATTACTAGTAAAAAAAATAAAATAAAAAAAATGTCATAATTCTATCCCCTTATTTTGTAGGCGCTATAACTTTTGCGCAAACCAATCACTCTACGCTTATTGTGTTTTTTTTTTTTACCAAAAATATGTAGAAGAATACGTATCGCCCTAAACTGAGAAAAATAATTGGGGTATTTATTATAGCAAAAAGTAAAAAATATTGTGTTTTTTTCAAAATTGTCAGCTTTATTTGTGGGGAAAAAAGGACGTCAATTTTGTTTGGGAGCCACGTCGCATGACCGCGCAATTGTCATTCAAAGTGTGACAGTGCTGAAAGCTAAAATTAAGCCTGGGCAGGAAGGGGGTATATGTGCCCAGTAAGCAAGTGGTTAAAAAACAAAACAAAAACAAACATGTTATACTTACCTCCTCTGTGCAGTTGGTTTTGCACAGAGTGGCCCCGATCCTCTTTTTCTGGGGTCCCTCAGCGGCGCTCCTGGCTCCTCCTCTTCTCGAGTGCTCCGTTGGATAGCCACTTTCATTCTGGGCACTCATGAGGGCGCGCTCCCATGTCCTGCTGCTGCGTCTGACATAGACATCATTACTTGGCCCCGCCCCCGGCTCTTACGTCATTGGATTTGATTGACAGTAAGTAAAAGGGGGGCTCTGGGGGGGTGCTGCATCACAGAAGGGGGGTTTTCTATGCATTACGGTGAAAAACCTTGAGGGTTTACAACCTGTTTAAAGTTGTATTTGTGAACACAGATGCCTGTGATATCCAGATTGGCTTGAATGTCGTAGTGAGAAGTTTACCAAGACTTCTGCAAATATCCACATTTAAAGGGGGTATAGGTCTATAATTTTAGTCCTGAATGACCATAGTAAATAAAATATGTGCAAAGCCAATATACATCACCTTTTATCAATAATTATAATTGCATCAAATGAGTAATGTCATAAAAAGCACACACAAAGTGGGCAGATAGTTCTCTAATAATAATTGTCAGGAAGATACTAATATATTACCAAAAGTATTGGGGCGCCTGCCTTTAAATGCACATGAACTTTAATGGCATCCCAATCTTAGTCCGTAGGGTTCAATATTGAGTTGGCCCACCCTTTACAGCTATAACAGCTTCAACTCTTCTGGGAAGGCTGTCCACAATGTTTAGGAGTGTGTCTATGGGAATGTTTGACCATTCTTCCAGAAGCACATTTGTGAGGTCAGGCACTGATGTGGATGAGAAGGCCTGGCTCGCAGTCTCCGCTCTATTTGTGCAGGCCAGTCAAGTTCCTCCACACCAAACTCGCTCATTCATGTCTTTGTGGACCTTGCTATGTGCACTGGTCCAAATCATTTGGTGGAGGGGGGATTATGGTGTGGGGTTGTTTTTCAGGGGTTGGGCTTGGCCCCTTAGTTACAGTTAAGGGAACTCTTAAGGCGTCAGCATATCAAGACATTTTGGACAATTTCATACTCCCAACTTTCTGAGAACAGTTTTGGGATGGCCCCTTTCTGTTGCAACATGATTGCGTACCAGTGCACAAAGTAAGGACCATAAAGACATGGATGAGCGAGTTTGGGGTGGTGAAACTTGACTGGCCTGCACAGAGTCCTGACCTCAACCCGATAGAACACCTTTGGGATGAATTAGAGTGGAGACTGTGAGCCAGACCTTCCCATCCACATCAGTGCCTGACCTCACAAATGCGCTTCTGGAAGAATCTTTAAACATTCCCATCGACACACTCCTAAACCTTGTGGACAGCCTTCCCAGAGGAGTTGAAGCGGTTATAGCTGCAAAGAGTGGGCCAACTCAATATTGAACCCTATTGGACTAAGACTGGAGTGCCATTAAAGTTCATGTAAAGGCAGGCGTCACAATACTTTTGGTAATATAGTGTATCTGCCTATTTTCAAGTTATAACAGTGTCAAGACCTAATGCACCATTCACAGAATGCCCTGCACTTTTCCCAATGAATGCAAGCTGTTCTCTGACTGGATGAAGTGGAAAGGCGGAAAGATGGAGCCACAATCTCAACCTAGTCTAATTAGAAAGAAATGCAAGTCTTCTGTGAACAGAGCCTGTGCTAAATGAGTGACACCCTATGTTCACTATGCAGCGGGGCAGACGCTTGGCACGGGACCCGGAAGACAACAGCGATCATTGTGGTGATTGTCATCTTCCACAGGGATCCCACAGGTATGGAATATGGACCAATGTGCCTATGCTATAAAATCAATACAGCAGGGAAAATAATTATGTGATCACCTGCAGATTTTGTAAGTTTACCCACTGTACAGGACGCCAAGGTTGGGTCCTGGACGGGTGCTATGTAGCACCAATATTTGGGTTATGGTCCCTTTAACGAGTGGTAATAGTGTTCAGGAGGTCACCCAATGGGTGAGGAATTTCTGGCAAAATAAATAGTCCAAAGAGGACTGGCTCGCAGTCCTCTTTGTCTTAATAGAGAGGTATTTGGGGCCCGGAATTTCGGAGGCTCTAAAGTGACATTCGGGTGGGATAGAGCCTCCACTCCTGACCACTGGGAGTCAGCACACAGGGGGTTAAGGTCTTCCAGGAAGACAGCTCATAAAACATGAAGTGATGCTAGAGGTGTGTGGAAGGAGTATGAGGATTGCACCTGTGGAGAGGAGCTGTCTGTTTGCTGGGAGCTTGGAAAGATTCAGCAAGGGCTCTGGAAGTGCCCCTACAAAACTGTATGTGTCTTTCCTTTGGTTTATTTTTGTGCTGAAGACAAGCAGGACTTTTGATTTATGCTGGAAGATAAGTGGACTTTAGTTTATACTTTTCTGTGTGCTGAAATTAAGCGTTATTTTTGCTTTATTCACAAATAAAAGCCTTTCTGTTTAAAAGTCAACGGTTTATGCACTTAGTCCCGTGGAGCTATAATCCCCAAAAGTTCACAACTGGTGCCTTGGATGCGTGCAAAGTGCATTTGCAGCTGCAAAAACCGTTTAAAAAACAAACTGACATTTAAAGAAACAGTGGGCTTATGGCATGTCTTGTGTGAAGTCAGCTCAGACATTGCAAACAGCAGACAAAGGCATGGAGGAGGTCATCAAGGCTTTGGCACAAGCCACTGCGACCCAGCAACAAGCCATTGCGACCCAACAGCAAGCTTTAGCAGAGGCAAACCGTCGCCATGAGGAAAGCACACTGCTGCTAACTACCCAGTTTACGGCCCAGCAGGAGTCCACTCGAGCACAGGTGGCTGCCTTGCAGGAGGCAGTACAGCGGCTGGCTCAGGGACGAGAGCAAGCGGTCGTTGCCGCTGGCAACCAAGTGTCCGTGAGAGCCACCCATTTCTTACAAAAACTAACACCCAGCGATGATGTAGAGGCCTTTCTCACCACCTTTGAAAGAATAGCGGAGAGAGAGGGGTGGCCCCGTGACCAATGGGCTGGCATTATCTCCCCTTTCCTCACCGGTGACCCGCAAAGGGCCTATTTTGATCTCCCATCTGAGCACATCAGCGACTATGAACGGCTGAAGGCAGAGATCCTGGCCCGCCTGGGAGTGACCACAGCCGTCCGGGCTCAGAGGGTGCATCGCTGGCGGTACAAACCTGACCGACCACCTAGGTCCCAAATGCACGAACTAGTGCAGCTGGTGAAAAAATGGCTGCAGCCGGAAAAATTGTCAGGCCCACAAATGGTGGAACGGGTGGTGGTGGATTGGTACCTGCGGTCCCTGCCAGATGACCTACAGCGCTGGGTAAGCCACGGAGACCCTGCAACTGCTGACCAGCTGGTTGAGTTGGTCGAAAGGTACACCGTGGTAGAGGACCTGCTTGGGCCTGCCAAGCGTCGGGAACCCACACCAAGGGCAGCCAGACCAGCCACAGCACAGAGGAGAGAAGCCCTGCCTGACGTTGGAACCCGCAAACCTGCATCATCCTCCGCAGAACCACAAAGGTTGGTTCCTGTCCCACGGATGGGGGACCTACAGTGTTGGCGATGTCGGTCCTGGGGGCATACCCGGGCACAGTGCCCGCTGCAGGAGGAGCCTATGGACTGTGGGACCGGTCGGAGAAGCTCCTTCTATGTGCAAAGAGTGTGTGCCACTCATCTTGATCTGGCTGAAGGACGGTTCGAGTGTGAAGTGTGGGTGAACCACCTTCCTGCCAAGGCGCTCCTGGACTCCGGCAGCATGATAACACTGGTACATGCCAGGGTGCTCGGGAGACTCGGCCCAGTGAATAAGACTCTACGGGTAGTGTGTATCCATGGGGACACCAGGGAGTACCCCCTGGTCCCAGTAACGGTTTCCTATGGCCATATTTCAGTTACACAAGAGGTTGAGGTGGTGAAAAGCTTAATACATGACATCATAGTGGGGCAGGACTGTCCACTATTTCTTGAACTATGGAACCAGGTACAGATGGGGCTGCCCGGAGTACTGGGGACACAGGGCCTGGAAGGGACAGAGTCTGAGGGATCCGGGCCTGAAACCCCCACAACACACCCCTCTAATATGGAGATACCCGTCACTGATAGTGAAGTTACAGAGAATACTAATGTGGGTGATAATGTTTCTGTTCCAGGTCTTAAAACCGAGTTGATCTCTGAGGGTGGGGAAGTTTTCCCATTACAAGTCATGCTGGGGGAGGAAGATGAGGAGCTCTCTCCGGCTGAGGAGGATGAGGGGGAAACATCCTCGAGGCCAGTGCATCCAGACCTGGATGTATCCAGGGGTGCATTCGGCACCGCCCAATTACAGGATCCTACCTTGATCAATGCTCGAGAGCAGGTTTCTGTTATTGATGGGGGTCTTACAAATGCCAGGGGCAGATCAGAGGTTTCCTCATTTTGCATTGAAGGGGGACTTGGTATATCGAGTAGCTGAGAGCCGAGGGGAAACTGTAGAGCAGTTGCTGGTTCCCCAACCATATCGGCGGATGCTCCTTGATCTAGCCCACAACGACGCACTAGGAGGACACCTGGGGGCAGAGAAAACAGAGGCCAGGATAACCGACCGGTTTTATTGGCCAGGAGTGAAGGCCGAGGTTAAAAAATATTGTGCATCTTGTCCCATTTGCCAGTTAACTGCCCCGATGCCCCACTATAGAAACATGGGAAAGTGAGTCCTCACCACATAAAACTGTGGTAGAACATATCTCTCAAATGCGAGAGAGGGAGGCTAAGGTGATGCCGCTGGTGAGGGAGCACATGCAGAAGGCTCAGGATGCCCAAAGAAGAGTGTATAACCGGTCGGCTAAAATTAGACAGTTTCAAGTAGGAGACCGGGTGGCTGTTCTAATACCCACGGTGGAGAGCAAATTCTTGGCCAAGTGGCAAGGCCCATTTGAGGTAGTAGAGAAAGTAGGTGAGGTGAACTACAAGATACACCAGCCAGGGAAAAGAAAACCCTACCAAATCTATCACGTGGATTTATTGAAACCCTGGAGAGACAGGGAACAGGTATCTGCGGTGGTAGGGGTACAGTCAGGGGACCATGCAGGGATCGACCTGGTGCAGGTTGCTGCCACCCTGACTAGACCCCAAACCCAGCAAGCAAAAGAGTTTCTGCAAAGAAATAGGGTCATGTTTTCAGAATTCCCTGGTCTCACCAATGTCATCAAGCATGACATCGTAACCGAACCCAATGTAAAAATCCGGTTAAAGCCTTATGCCCCATACACACGATCATTTTTAATGTCATTTTTAAAACTGACGTTTTTCTCGTCATTTTTTTTCTTGTTTCCTCTCAAGCCTGTCTTGCGTACACACCATCATTTTAAAAAATGTTCAAGAAAAGCGCAGTGACGTACACCACGTACGACGGCACTATAAAGGGGAAGTTCCGTTCGAATGGCGCCACCCTTCATGTTAGTAAAGTTTGTTGAGAGACGATTTGCTCTTTTCAGTCTAGTGCTTTTCAGTCCGTTACAGCATGACGAATGTGCTATCTCCATTACGAACGCTAGTTTTACCAGAACGAGCGCTCCCGTCTCATACTTGATTCTGAGCATGCGCATTTTTTTTCACGTCGTTAAAGCATACACACTATCGTTTTTCACGTCGTTAAAAAAAAACACATGAAAAACGACGTGAAAAAAGAGAGCATGTTCGAAATTTTTAATGCCCGTTTTTCACGTCGTTAAAAATGCTCTGGAGCATACACACGATCATTTTTAATGGCCATTTTTTTTAATGGCATTTTTAACGGCATGAAAAATGATCGTGTGTATGGGGCATAACCGTATCCCAGAAGCTCATAGGGTGGCGGTATCTGACGAGGTTAAAAGAATGCTCGAACTTGAAATCATTGAAGAGTCACAAAGCGAGTGGTCAAGTCCAATAGTGTTGGTACCCAAACCCAACGGCACCCTCCGCTTCTGTAACGACTTCAGAAAACTTAATGAAGTCTCCAAGTTTGATGCGTATCCCATGCCACGAGTAGATGAGCTAATTGAGAGGTTAGGTCCTGCCAGGTACATCACCACGCTGGACCTCACAAAAGGGTACTGGCAGATTCCCCTGACCAAGGAAGCCAGGGAGAAAACGGCCTTCTCTACCCCGGAAGGCCACTTCCAATACAAAAGGATGCCATTTGGTCTACACTCTGCCCCTGCCATGTTCCAAAGGGCCATGGACAAAACTCTGCGCCCACATCAACAGTACGCTTCCGTCTACTTAGATGACATAGTCATCTTCAGCACTGATTGGGAGTCCCATCTTCCCCGGGTTCAGGCAGTGGTAGACTCCTTGAGAAGAGCAGGGTTCACCATCAATCCGGAGAAGTGTGCCATTGGGATGGAGGAAGCCAAGTACCTAGGGTATATTGTGGGTAGGGGGTTGGTGAAGCCCCAAATGAGTAAGGTGGAAGCCATACAGGACTGGCCCCGTCCCCTAACCAAGAAGCAGGTCAGAGCGTTTCTGGGCATAGTTGGCTATTATAGGAGGTTTGTCCCCAACTTCGCCACCATTGCTGCACCGCTGACGGACTTGACCAAGGGCAGAAAGTCAGTGATGATAAAATGGAATGCCAAGGCCGAGAAAGCTTTTCAAAAGCTTAAGACGGCATTGTGCCAGGATCCGGTGCTTGTAGCTCCGGATTTCGCAAAAGATTTTGTAGTGCAGACAGATGCTTCAAGTGAGGGATTGGGAGCAGTCCTGTCGCAGGAAAGCAATGGGGAAGAGCATCCCGTAGTTTTTCTTAGTAGGAAGCTGACAGCAGCTGAGAAAAACTACGCTGTGGTAGAGCGGGAGTGTCTCGCCATCAAGTGGGCTTTGGACTCCCTACGATATTTCCTCCTAGGTAGGAAGTTTCGCTTGATGTCAGACCACGCTCCCCTTACCTGGATGAGGCAAAACAAGCACACCAATGCCAGGGTGACAAGGTGGTTCCTTTCTCTCCAGGAGTTCAATTTCGTGGTAGAACACAGACCCGGGAGACAACATCAGAATGCCGATGCCCTCTCCCGAGTCCATTGTATGGTGTCGAGTGGTGCCTCCAACACCTCCGCGTTGAGGCAGAGGGGGGGGAAATGTACAGGACGCCAAGGTTGGGTCCTGGACGGGTGCTATGTAGCACCAATATTTGGGTTATGGTCCCTTTAACGAGTGGTAATAGTGTTCAGGAGGTCACCCAATGGGTGAGGAATTTCTGGCAAAATAAATAGTCCAGAGAGGACTGGCTCGCAGTCCTCTTTGTCTTAATAGAGAGGTATTTGGGGCCCGGAATTTCGGAGGCTCTAAAGTGACATTCGGGTGGGATAGAGCCTCCACTCCTGACCACTGGGAGTCAGCACACAGGGGGTTAAGGGCTTCCAGGAAGACAGCTCATAAAACATGAAGTGATGCTAGAGGTGTGGGGAAGGAGTATGAGGATTGCACCTGTGGAGAGGAGCTGTCTGTTTGCTGGGAGCTTGGAAAGATTCAGCAAGGGCTCTGGAAGTGCCCCTACAAAACTGTATGTGTCTTTCCTTTGGTTTATTTTTGTGCTGAAGACAAGCAGGACTTTTGATTTATGCTGGAAGATAAGTGGACTTTAGTTTATACTTTTCTGTGTGCTGAAATTAAGCGTTATTTTAGCTTTATTCACAAATAAAAGCCTTTCTGTTTAAAAGTCAACGGTTTATGCACTTAGTCCCGTGGAGCTATAATCCCCAAAAGTTCACACCACTTACAAAGAAATATAGGGTCTTTAATTTTAATCATAGGTGTATTTTAAATGACAGAGACAGGCCGACTTTGCCGCATTGAGGGACCAATGGATGGGGCCATGTATTGCTAAATCTTGGATGAGAACACTGAAAATGGGTCATGGATGGGTCTTCTAGCATGACAATGACCCAAAACATACCACCAACGCAACAAAGGAGTGGCTCAAGAAAAAGCACATTAAGGTCATGGAGTGGCCTAGTCAGTCTCCAGACCTTAATCCTATAGAAAATTTTTGGAAGGAGCTGAAACCTCGAGTTACCATGTGACAGCCAAGAAACCTTACAGATTTAGAGAAGATCTGTAAAGAAGAGTGGACCAAAATCCCTCCTGAGATGTGTGGAAACCTGGTAACCAACTACAAGAAACTTCTTACTTCTTTACTTGCCAACAAGGGTTTCTCCACCAAGTACTAAGTCATGTTTTTCTTGGGGATCAAATACTTATTTTACTCACTGAACTGCAACTCAATTTATAGCATTTGTTTTAGGTGTTTTTTTTTTCTGGATTTTTGGTTGATATTCTGTCTCTATAGTTAAAATACACCTATGATAAAAATTATAGACCCTTCATTTCTTTGTAAGTGGGAAAACTTACTAAATCAACCAAAAAAAAATACTTGTTTTAAAAATAGCCTTAAAATAAGCTTTGTAGTTAGTTACCTTGCAAATTATTAGAATTTAGGCAAGGGAAACAAATCAAAACTTTGTGACCACTATTATGTTTCAGAACATTACAGCCCTGCAGATGTGCTGCTTAGCAAAACAAATCTTTGTAACAACTACTATCTATCACAATATTGCTACTTAGAATGAATCATATCTAAAAAAAATCAAATCAAGATACATTTTTCAAATTTTTTTTTATTTTTTTTGTGGGGGTAAAGCGTTGGGTAAAGCTTCTTGTTCTTGTAGTTCTGCTTCATAGTAACTTAATATTACTCTTCAGTTTTTTTCTCTTTTATTATTATTAAATATTATGTTACAAAAACTTTTATATTCTTTTTACAAATTCTGGACGGAGATTTTTTTATTTTTCTTCTTTGAGAGGCTGAATGTTGAATGAAGCTTCTTGCAGCTCCGCTTCTATGTAACCTAATATTACTCTTCAGTATTCTCTCTTTTATTATTATTATTTTACAAGAATTTTACATTATTTTGACATATTCAGAACACAGATTATATTCTCTTTTTTTATGTATTTATTTATTTTATCTGAAAGTTGGGTGAATCCTCTTGTAGCTCTTCTTCCAAGTAACCTAATATTACTCTTCATTTTTCTTTCTTTCATTATTATCATCATTATTTCTATATAGTTATTTTCACAAATATTACATTTTCTTTTTCAAATTTAGGACACAGAGTATAGCTCTGTTTTTAGGTAATCTAATATTATTCTTCAGTTTTCTTTCTTTTAAATTTTTTTTTTTGGTTTCATACATTTTTAAGGTTTGTATTACCTTAAAGTTGTACAAGAGCAATTTGTTAAAACATTGCAAAAGGTCTCCCCAAGACCACCAGTAACTGCTTCTCATGAGACAGCTGGAGCCATCAGGCAATTTAGGAAGCTGACATCTCAACCTCTGGAGGCAGCTGACATCATTTACATAGTCAGGAAAAGCAAAGGACCATTTCACAGCCTGAAAATTGATCAGTGATTTCCTCCGTTTACTTTGTAACCTCCTACATGGCCAGTGGGGAGACGTGACAACTGGGAACTGCTAAATGGCAGATCTGTACAATGCTACAGTGATGTGTTGTTTCTTTTTATAGCTATTCTTTAAACTAAACATCCAAAATTGGGCTACAAAAGTGGAATTGGACATATAAAATACTATAGAATATAATAAAATATTAAAGATAATAAAAAGTACAAAAAAATAACCACACATTCTCTGGAGTTAAAAAAAAAAGTGTCACAGATATAGTTAGTTACATAGTTAGTCAGGTTGAAAAAAGACAAAGTCCATCCAGTTCAACCATAAAAATAAAAAAAAATAAAAAATATTGTACAATCCCATATACCCAATTCTATACCCACAGTTGATCCAGAGGAAGGCGAAAAAAAACCCAGCAGAGCATGATCCAATTTGCTACAGCAGGGGAAAAATTTCCTTCCTGATCCCCCGAGAGGCAATCGGATTTACCCTGGATCAACTTTACCTATAACTGTTAGTACTCAGTTATATTATGTACATTTAGGAAAGTATCCAGGCCCTTCTTAAAGCAATCTACTGAGCTGGCCAGAACCACCTCTGCAGGGAGTCTGTTCCACATTTTCACAGCTCTTACTGTGAAGAAACCTTTCCGTGTTTGGAGATGAAATCAGTTTTTCTTCTAGACGTAAAGAGTGCCCCCTTGTTCTCTGTGTTGACCGTAAAGTGAATAACTCATCACCAAGTTCACTATATGGACCCCTTATATATTTGTACATGTTGATCATATCCCCCCTTAATCTCCTCTTCTCAAGAGAGAATAAATTCAGTTCCTCTAATCTTTCTTTATAGCTTAGCTCCTCCATGCCTCTTATCAGTTTGGTTGCCCTTCTCTGCACTTTCTCCAGTTCCCCGATATGCTTTTTGAGAACTGGTGCCCAAAACTGAACTGCATATTCCAGATGAGGTCTTACTAATGATTTGTACAGGGGGGCAAAATGATATCTCTCTCTCTGGAGACCATACCTCTCTTAATACAAGAAAGGACTTTGCTCGCTTTGGAAACCGCAGCTTGGCATTGCATGCCATTATTGAGCTTATGATCTACCAAAACCCCCAGATCCATCTCCACTATAGACCCCCCCAGTTGTACTCCCCCTAGTATGTATGATGCATTCATATTCTTAGCCCCCAAGTGCATAACTTTACATTTATCAACATTAAACCTCATCTGCCACATAGTCGCCCAATTAGACAGAGCATTGAGGTCGGCTTGTAAATTGGCGACATCCTGTAAGGACGTTATTCCACTGCATAGCTTGGTGTCATCTGCAAAGACAGAAATGTTACTTTTGATCTCAGACCCAATATCATTTATAAACATATTAAAAAGTAAGGGTCCAAGCACTGAACCTTGGGGTACACCACTGATAACCTTAGACCATTCAGAGTAAGAATCATTAACCACGACTCTCTGAATTCTGTCTTTTAGTCAGTTTTCTATCCATTTACAAACTGATATTTCCAATCCTGTAGACTTTACCTTACACATGAGCCGTGTGTGGGGAACTGTATCAAACGCTTTTGCAAAATCCAAGTATACCACGTCCGCAGCCACGCCTCTGTCCAAGGTCTTACTTACCTCTTCATAAAAATAAATCAGGTTTGTCTGACAACTTCTGTCTTTCATGAATCCATGCTGTCTGTTGCTTAAATGGTTTTTTTCCAGCAAGAACTCATCTATGTGGTCTTTTATTAATCTCTCCAGTATCTTCCCAACTATGGAAGTTAAACTAACAGGTCTATAGTTACTTGGTAAAGACTTTGTTCCCTTTTTAAATATAGGCACCACATTGACCCTGTGCCAATCCAGTGGTACTATTCCTGTCATTAATGAGTCCCTAAAAATTAGATACAATGGCTTTGAAATTACAGAGCTCAATTCTTTTAGGATCCGTGGGTGTATGCCATCTGGTCCAGGTGCTTTATCCACCTTTATTTTGTCTAAATATTTCTGGACCATATCACTTTTGAGCCATTGTGGATTTGGGGTCACTACCACCCCCATTATGGACATGAACTCCCCCATGCTCCATTGTATACACAGAACTGAAGAAAGTATTTAATAAATTAGCCTTCTCTTTGTCCCCAGTCACCCACTCTAGATTATTTTGTAAAGGGCCTACATGCTCAGACTTGACCTTTTTACTATTAATATATTTGAAGAATTTTTTGGGGTTTGTCCTACTATCTTTTGCAATCTGTCGTTCGTTTTGAATTTTTGCATCCTTGATTTCCTTTTTACATATCCTGTTATATTCTTTGTAACATTTAAACGACACTAGTGTTCCTTCATTTTTATATTTTTTAAAAGCGCTTTTCTTATTGTTTATAGCTTTTTCAACTTTAAAGCCTCGTACACACGGCCGAGATTCTCGTTGAAAAAAACATGTAGATTTTTTCGACGAGATTCTTGGACAAGAAACTTTTCTCGGCCGAGTGTACACACGCTCGATTCAAAGAACCCGCGGTTCTTTGAATGGAGCGTACGCGGTGACGTCATCGACTACGACGAGCATGCGCTCGTCACATTCGATGCCGTCGCCGCCATCTTGGTATACCCTACCTATGCCTAGGAAGCTACCGCGCATGCGTCAAATTCATTTCGAACATGCGCGGGCTTCCGGGAGGACAGGTAAGTGTACACACACTCACTTTTATCGTCGAGAAACATGCCGACGAGAATCTCGACGAGAAAATAGAGAGCAGGTTCTCTATTTTCTCGTTGAGATTACTTGTCGGTTTTCTTGACGAGAAACCATACACACGAACGAGTTTCTCGGCAAGACATCTCTGCCAGCAAGTTTCTTGCTGGTTCTTGCCGAGAAACTCGGTCGTGTGTACGAGGCCTAACTGTGAGCCACATAGGTTTTATTTTTAGCCTTTTAAACTTATTGCCCATGGGAATATACTTTGCAGTGAGTTCACAAATAGTCTTTTTGAAGAATTCCCATTTCTGTTCTGTGCCCATTGATGCCAATATTCCCTCCTAAGTGTTTTTATCTTTCCTGCAAGTATTTCTTGCTTACAACTAACATCAAATGAAATCATGTTATGGTCACTGCTACCCAGGTGTTCCTTTATCTGAACATTAGTAATACGCTCTGCATGGTTTGAGATTACCAGGTCCAACAGAGCATCATTCCTAGTTGGGGCCTCAATAAACTGGACCATAAAATTGTCCTGCAATAGGCTAATAAATTTTTGCCCTTTAACTGTCCCAGCAGTGCCATTACTCCTGTCAATTTCTGGGTAGTTAAAATCCCCCATTATTATCACCATCCCAGCCCTTGCAGCCCTTTCCATCTGTGCAAGGAGCTGAGTCTCCACCTCCTCATTAACATTGGGTGGTCTATAACAAACTCCAATGATTAACTTTGAACTACGCACATCTGTATGCAGTTCCACCCATAATGCTTCAGCCTCATCACACTCTCCATCAACCAGGTCCTCTTTCACACTCGCTTTGAGATCACTTCTCACATAGAGACAGACCCCGCCACCTTTCCTTTTTGCCCTGTCTCTCCGAAAGAGTGCATAGCCAGGAATATTAATAATCCAGTCATGTGAGGATTGAAGCCACGTTTCAGCAATACCGATTACGTCATAGCTCTCCTTATGCACCAGAGCTTCCAACTCACCTATTTTGCTTGGCAGACTTCTGGCATTGGTGAACAAACACTTTAATGTATTACATTTTTCTCTGGTGTTTTTCATATAATTTTTAGTAGTACAAATGGCACTATAGTTTCCAATGGCTGTTTGCAACATGGGAACTTTCTTGTCACCTGCCATAACCCTCCCCCCATCTATCCCCATTCCACTCTCCATTAATGTCTGACCCCTAACTGACCTGTGTGCCCGATGTAATTCTAGTTCACCCTCACCCCTCAAACCTAGTTTAAATACTCCTCCAGCCTTCCCATAAACCTCTCCCCCAGCACAGCTGACCCCCTTCCATTCAAGTGCAAACCGTCTTTAGCATGTAGGTTGCACCCCAATGAAAAGTCAGCCCAGTGCTCTAGAAACCCAAATCCCTCCTCCCTACACCAGGTCTTTAGCCATGCATTCAGCTCTCTAATCTCCCCTCGCCTTTCCTGTGTTGCGCATGGCACAGGCAATATTTTAGAGAATATCACCTTGGAGGTCCTTGCCTTCATCTTGCAGCCTAGTTTTTTTAATTGATTCTTAAGGAGCCTCCACCTTCCATGTATACTGTCATTGGTTCCAATGTGGACCAAGACAGCTGGGTCATGCCCAGCCCCTCCCAGTAATTTATCCACCCGGTCCACCACATGCCGAACCCTGGCACCAGGGAGACAGCAAACCATTCGGTTGAGGCGATCCTTGCGACAAATTATTCTATCAGTCCTTCTGATTATAGAATCCCCTATAACCACCAACTGTCTAGGCCTACCTGTACTCCCCTCACCACCTCTACTAGATGGGTTGCTCTCCCGCCTGTTAGGGGTAGCAGTGACATCTAGGGCTGCAACCTCTGTGTTTGCCACCTCCACATCTTCACCCAATGTGGAAAATTTGTTTTGATGCACAAATACAGGACTGGCCTTCCTTTTCTGCAAGCCCCTTCTACTCCCTCTAACTACATTAACCCATCTTCCTATCTGATAATCCTGACTTGCCACTCCACCCTCCACATCAGCCCTACTGACCACCTGCTCAGCGAGCAGAGGACCCCTTTCAAGGTTGTCCTTTCTGCCCAGTGTTGCAACTTGCTCCTCCAGATCTCTAATGTGAGCTTCCAGAAGGGCAACCTGCTCACATCTGTCATAGCGGTATCCATCCTGGAGCTGTTGCACCAATTTTGCATACATGTGGCACACTGTGCACTGAGCAAAACCTTCAACCCTGCTAGCACTCATTTCCCAGTTACAATATAATTACTTGTAGGAAGTTTAAGATGTTACTCACAGTTTAGAAGACTCCTGTCTTAACTCATGTTTTTAACTGTCCACTTTAGTTCAAAATTCCACTTATGTTCACAAAATCCACATGCAAGTCACCATCAGCAGGGAGCCAGCTCCTAAGGGAGTTTGTACAGACACTTACCGTATTTATCGGCATATAACACGCACTTTTTTCCCCTTAAAATCAGGGGAAAATCGTGGGTGCGTGTTATACGCTGATACTCCGTCGAGTTTCCCTGGTGAAACGAGCGAGAGGAGCGAGCGGAGCCGAAGCCGAAGTACACTCGGCTTTACTCGGCTCCTCTCGCAGTCCCGCCCATCTCTGACTGCGCTGCTGACATAGAGAAAGCCGAGTGTACTTCGGCTAGTCTCGGCTCCTCTCGCAGTCCTGCCCCTGACTGTGAGCAGAGCCGAGTCTAGCCGAAGTACACTCGGCTTTCTCTATGTCAGCGGCGCAGTCAGTGGAGATGGGCGGGACTGCGAGAGGAGCCGAGTCTAGCCGAAGTACACTCGGCCCCGCTCGCTCCTCTCCACAGAAATCGGCACCAAATTAAAAAAACGCCGAGACTGACAAGCTGCAAAAGGCACTGGGCAAGGCTGCAGATGGACAGATGGACACTGGGCAAGGCTGCAGATGGACAGATGAACACTGGGCAGGGCTGCAGATGGACACTGGGCAAGGCTGCAGATGGACAGATGGACACTGGGCAAGGCTGCAGATGGACAGATGGACACTGGGCAAGGCTGCAGATGGACAGATGGACACTGGGCAAGGCTGCAGATGGACACTGGGCAAGGCTGCATGCTGCATTTAAATGTAAGTTTTTTTTCCTTAAATTTCCCTCCTAAAAGTTTTTTTCCTTAAAATTCCCTCCTAAACTTGGGGTGCATGTTATACGCCGGCGCGTGTTATACGCCGATAAATACGGTATATACTCACCTGTGAACAATTAACCACTCCCCTTAATTAGCAGAAAGAAAAAAAAAGCTGTTTAAAAAGTGTCAGAGAAAGGAGTGGGGGGTTGGGAAGTATTTTTAAAACTTATAAACGTATCAAATAAAGGACAAAAAATAAAAATAAATCAACACTTGCAAGCAGAAGCAGTTAAAAGCAAAACTCCTGGTTTTTAACTGTCCACTTTAGTTCAAAATTCCACTTATGTTCACAAAATCCACATGCAAGTCACCATCAGCAGATACTCTTAACAAATCTCTTGGCAGTGCGACAAATGAAGGCACGTGCGACAGATTGATATGCATGTTAGAAAAAATAGCCAGTAGGCCAAAATTAAACTTTAAAGGGGTTGTAAACCTTGTTTTTTTATTTATTTAATAAAATAACAAAATAACAAACATGTCATACTTACCTCCACTGTGCAGTTTGTTTTGCACAGAGTGTCCCCGAACATCCTATTCTGGGGTCCCTTAGCGGCGCTGGTGGCTCCTCCCCGCATCGAGTGTCCACGTTGGAGAAGGCTCTCCTTGGTAGACACCCGTGCAGGCGCGCTCCCGAGTCCCGCATCTGCGTCCATTCATGCAGAATGCAGGACTCAGCCCCGCCCCCCAGCGATGCATCATTGGATTTGATTTACAGAAGCGGGAGCCAAGGGCTGCGCTGCTATCAATCTATCCAATCAGGACACGAGACACTGACTAGATCTGGTGTGCTCGTTTCCAGATGGAGGAGGACAGCGTTCAGGTAAGTAAAACGGGGGGGGGGGGGCTGGGGGGCTGCAGCACTACAGAAGGTTTTTAGGTTTTTCACCTTAGTGCATAGAATGTATTAAGGTGAAAAACCATGAGGGTTTACAACCCCTTTAAAATTTAAAACAGCAATTCTTAGCTATGGTTCCATGGAACCCTAGGAATCCTCCAGAGGTTGCTATGGTTTCCTTGAGTTGTGGCCAATTGACCTCCCTCTGATGGTGCCTTCTAGGTCCATCGCCAACTGGCAGAGCCGGTGGCATGATGCCAATATTTTTTTAAACTGATCATAATGGTTAGTTTACACTATGGTTAGCCATAGAGGAGGCATAGATGTTGATTTACTAAAGATAATTACACTGTGCACTTTGCAAAGTCCATTTGCACACTAAGTAATTGCTCCAGAGCTTAGCAAATGAGCAGAAGCTGCTGACTTTCATCATCCAATCACGTGCAAGCAAAAATGCTGTTTTATTTTTATTTTTCTTGCACGTGATTGATTATTCTTTGCAAAGTGAAGCTTTATCTCATTTACTAAGCTCTGGAGCAACTGCACTTTGCAAAGAGCACAGTCTATTTGCCTTTAGTAAACCAACCTCATTATGTCACCTCCTCAACGCCTTCTTTAACCCCTAAAAGCCCACACCATCATACTGCAACTATACTACAGCCACATTCACTTGACTCGGTCGCTCTCGGTGGGCAGCATTGCCTGTAAGTTATGAGAAGGGGTTTAATTCTTGCCATGGCTGCAGAGTAAAGCATCATGATTGAGGCATATGCACACCCTATCTGCTGCCTTTCCAGCTTAAGGGGGGGGGCAGTTGGAGGGCAGTAAAAATTTAGCTCAACCACATGTTTTTGCAATCCTTGAACCGCAAGTGTAGATGAGCCCTAGGGGTTGTAGAAGGGGGCATGCTACCCACTGACCACCAATGTAAGGATAATTTTTTCTATGACCCCCAATTGACCATTATTAGCAGGGTTCCATGAAACCTGAACATTTTTTCACTTTCAATAGATTTTTATAGAAGTATTTCTATACAGATAGTGTGGCGCTAGTCACTAGGACTATAACCACCAAATACATAATTAGAATCATAGACATAACAAGAGTCTGTAAATAGTCAGAACAGTAAGTCATTAATATAAAAGTGAGTGTTACTGACTGGTACACTGACTGATAATTGCTAGATCCAGGTGGATAATGAGGTCTGTTTTAACACAGAAACAAAACGTTTTGAGTCGGAAGAGAGTGGAATAAAGGAAAGGGGGGGGGGTGGGACATCAAAGATGCCCAAGTCAAGGATTTGAATCTCAGAGCCTAGGCATAACCCTATGGGCATTGAGGGATAAGCATACTGTATCCACGTAGTCCATAAGAACATTAGTGAATTTTTCATTAATGAAAAAAGTGTTAACTCGACATGTTGATGGACTTCAGCAAAAAGAACAAACTGCTCTTTCCATGCTTTCACAATACAGTAGTCTGCTTTGCCACAATCAAGACGTAACTTTCTATTTTAAATTGGGACTTGGTGAGACCTTGGGGTTTAGGGTGCATCAGGACATTACAAGGGTCCCTAGAAACAGGGCAATTAAACAGACGTGCAAAAGCTTGAGAACATTGGTTGAGAGTAGAGTTGAGCGGACACCTGGATGTTCGGGTTCAACGGGTTTGGCCGAACTTTGCAAAAATGTTCGAGTTCGGGACCCGATCTTGACCCCGAACCCGAACCCTATTGAAGTCAATATGGACCCAAACTTTTGAGGACTAAAATGGCTCTAAAAAAGTAATGGAAAGAGCTAGAGGGCTGCAAATGACAGAAAAATAGAAAAATGTTGTTAAGAGCATGGCAAGTGCTCTGCAAACAAATGTGGATATGGATAACTTAAAATAACATAAAATACATTAAAAAAAAAAGGATGAGATCCATATGGAGTAGAAGGTTGAGGTGGCAGTGGATGTGGCGGTGTAGGTGGAAGCGGCGGTGGAGGAGGACGAGGTAGCCAACACTGGTTTTTGTTTTTAATTGTATTTTTTTTTAAATTAGGGTACACCGCCAAAAGAGTGAGAAAGATCAAAAATACAACAATGGCTGGGTAAGGCCGGTATACATGTCTATTCTGCACAAGGTACGGACAAGTCCTGTGGGATCCATGCCTGGTTCATTTTAATGAACGTGAGCTTGTCCACATTAGCTCTGGACAGGCGGCTGCGCTTGTCTGTGATAACGCCCCCTGCCGTGCTAAATACACGTTCAGATAATACACTGGCTGCAGGGCAGGCTAGCACCTCCAAGGTGTAAAGGGCAAGCTCAGGCCATGTGCCCAATTTGGAGACCCAGAAGTTGAACGGGACAGACCCGTCATTCAGTAGGCGTGTGCACACATACTGCTCCACCATGTTGGTGAAATGCTGCCTCCTGCTAAGACGTTCCATCTCAGCTGGTGGTGCTGGTTGTTGTGGCGTGCTGACAAAGCTTTTCCACATTTCGGCCATGCTAACCCTGCCTTCTGAGGTGTTGGCAGTGCCCCGGCTGCGTTGGCGACCTCTTCCTCTGCCTTTGCCTTGTGCTTCCACTGTGCTCCCGCTGTCAGGTGGGAATGCCACCAGCAGCATGTCTACCAGCGCGTGCTTCTACTCGCGCATCTTACAATCACGCTCCAGTGAGGGAATTAAGGACGGTACGTTGTCCTTGTAACGGGGATCCAGCAGCGCGGCCACCCAGTAATCAGCACCAGTTAGAATGTGAGCAACTCGGCGGTCTTTGCAGAGACACTGCAGCATGTAATCGCTCATGTGTGCCAGGCTGCCCAGAGGCAACGAAAAGCTGTCCTCTGTGGGAGGTGTATCGTCTGTGTCCTCTGTATCCCCCCCAAGCCACGCACCAGTGATGGCCATGAGCTGGTCTGGGTGCCACCCTGCTGTGAACATGGTTCCTCCTCCTCCACATCCTCCACCTCGTCATCCTCCAGAACTGTGTCCTTGCTGGACAATTGTGTATCTGGCGTTTGTTGGTGCAGGAACCCACCCTCAGAGCTACTTATGAATGACTGCCCTGAAAGCCTTGGAAATTATCCCTCTTCCTCCTCCTCCTCCTCCTTCTCCTCCTGTGCCACATCCTCTTCCCTGATCGCCCGAAGCGTTTTTTCAAGTAGGCATAGAATTGGGATAGTAACACTGAGAATGTCTGATATGCAGAAAACGCACCAAAAAAATATTTTTTGCCCTAAATATTTTTTTTTGAATAGGAGAACAGAAGAGCGCAACAAAATCAAGGTAGATCGCTGAGTAATTTGATTTCTGAATCAGGACTCCTATCTAATTCTCTCCCTCAAAGCAGCAGCAGCAACCTTTCCCTACACTATCTAAAGCAGAGTGACATGCTGTGCTATGTGCCTCTAGCTTATATAGAGGCTGGGTCACATGCTGCACATGCTGCACTGCACTGGCCAATCACAGCCATGCCATTAGTAGGCATGGCTGTGATGGCTTCTAAGGGCACACGAGTTAAACGAATGTTGATTGGCTGCCCTGCAGCTTTTTAAAATGAGCCATTACATTGCCGAACACCGAACTCGAACCCGAACATACAGTAAATTGTTCGGGTTCGGGTCCGGGTACCAAAAACCCAAAAGTCGGGTACGAACCCGAACTTTACAGTTCGGGTTCGCTCAACCCTAGTTGAGAGCCTTGTGAGCATGGGACAGGTTCACAATATATGTAAGACATCTCCCGAGATTGAACTGCCATGAAAGCATATTCTAGTAAGAGAATGATGAAGATGTGCTAATCAGGATGGGACTGTGTACCGTCCTGCAACAGTCTTGAATGCAGACTCAAATGTGTTTCTGTTAATAGAACAGGAGGCCATTATAGACCAAATTTGTAACCAGTCTTCTCTGTCTTTAGTGTAATGAAGGTATTTTTCCCACGTAAAAACATGTGCATGAGTTGTGTGATTATTAGAGCTATTTAATTGTGAATAGCGTAGAGGATGGATATCAGTTTGGGGGAGAGAGGCATTGGTTTGGAGAGGTAAATTTGGTGCGATTAATGTGCTTGAATATTTGGTGGTGTCTTCAGAGCATGTTGCATTAGAGGGCTCATGAAGGCTGGTCTGGACTTGGATGGAATCCAGGGAAATGAATGAAGGGAAACAGGAAGAAAACAAAATGTCTTCAGGTTGACCCACAAAGGAGCCTGTGGCAAGGTATACAAGTAGATAAACGGGCAGATTTGTGCGGCTGTGAAATATTTTGCGAACTTGAGAACTCCAAAACCACTCTCCCTCCTGTGTGTAAACATTGTGTATTTTGAAATTCATGTTTTTTTTTTTTTGGACAAAATAAATTTCATTCCCAGATAATCAAGATGGTAATTAGGCCAAGTAAAGTAAAATCTGTTTTAAGGAAGCATTAATAGCATCCAGAGTAAGGACCAAGGATTTATCTTCATTAATAATAAGACTAGATATTTTGTAAAATTGTTTGAGTGTAATGAAAAGAACAGGTGAAGTTGTGTGCAGTTGAGCTAAGGTTAAAAGTAAATCAACAAACAAGCTTATCTTAAACTATTTGAATCCCAGATTGATGCCTCGAATATCTGGTTTGGATTTAATGAGGCACGCCAAAGCTAGTATAAACAGGATAGGGGAGAGAGGGCACCCATGGCGTGTACCTCTCTATGTATTGAGAATGGTGTGGATTGGCAAGAAAGGCAGCTACTGTAGCCGAGGGTCGGTCATATAGTGCTTTCAGCCAAGAGAGAAAGTAATTTTGGAAGCCCTATTTTCCCAGGGCGTATATTCCCAATTTGAAAACTATTTCAAGGGTTTCTGTGAGGTTAAAAGATTGAGAAAGACTGATTTAAATCTATTTGTAGATATTTACTTTATTTCAAAGGAGAGATTAATGGAAATTTATCAAATATCAGTTCCAGAGGAACTTAAAGAAAAGGTTGTTTAGACATAAGACACAATCAACAATTTACTCCAAGATGGGAGAGGTCTTTTTTACCTCCACCTTCCTTATAACCAATGTGGTGGAATTTCACTATGAATTGGTCACAAGGCTTCCGACTACATACACACCACCAGAAATGGGTTGCAAATGCCTTACTGAATGTTTTTTAGAGTTGAGCGGACACCTGGATGTTCGGGTTCGACGGGTTCGGCCGAACTTTGGTAAAAAGTTTGAGTTCGGGACCAAACTTGACCCGAACTTGACCCCGAACCCGAACCCCATTGAAGTCAATGGGGACCCAAACTTCTGAGGACTATTCACGCTTGTTTCCCGTGCTTAGAACTGTCCCTGCACAAAGTGTAATTTCTGAAGGAAAAAAGTCATTTAAAACTCACTCACGGCTATAAATGAATTGTCGGCTCCCGGCAATACATAGAAAAGTCATTGATAAAAAATCAAAAAACGTGTGGGGGTTCCCCCAAATTCAATTACCAGGCCCTTCAGGTCTGGTATGGATATTAAGGGGAACCCTGCCGCAAATTAAAAAAAAAAATGCGTGCAGTTCCCCTAAATATCCATACCAGGCCCTTCAGGTCTGGTATGGATTTTAAGGGGAACTCCACCCCAAATTTATAAAAAAAATCCAGACCAGACCCTTTATCCGAGCACGCAACCTGGTAGGCCGCAAGAAAAGAGGGGGGGACGAGAGAGCACCCCCCCATCCTCCTGAACCGTACCAGGCCACATGCCCTCAACATGGGGAGGATGTCCCTATGTTGATGGGGACAAGGGCCTCATCCCCACAACCCTTGCCCAGTGGTTGTGGGGGTCTGTGGGCGGGGGGCTTATCGGAATCTGGAAGGCCCCTTTAACAAAGGGGACCCCAAGATCCCGCCCCCTTATATGAATTGGTAATGGGGTACATTGTACCCCTACCATTTCACAAAGAAAGTGTAAAAAAAAATTAAAAAAATACACAGACACCATTGGGAAAGTCCTTTATTAAAAAAATAAAAATAAAAAAAATCATTCCAGCGATGAAATCCAGTGTCCCGCGGCGATCCCGATGTCCAGCACTGTCCAGACCAAATGTCATTGGCTGAGCCTGAGCGGACCTGATGGGGAACTTCCTCGGCAGTGTATTAAATGAATAGACCCGCCCCTTCTAAAGTTCCCCATCAGGTCTGCTCAGCCAATGACGTAGGTGTAAGGCTGAGGACCTGATGCGGAACGTGAGAAGGGGCGGGTCTATTCATGTATTAAACTGTCGATAAAGTTCCCCAGCAGGTCCGCCCCCTCGTATGTCAGACCCCGCCTACGTCATTGGATGAGCGGACCTGATGGGGAACTTCCTCCTTAGTGGACAATACCACTAAATATATCAGTAAAATAGATTTTTAAAATGTAACTAAATGCAAAGAGGGATAAGAACACCTGTCAGGTTTTTACGGCTTTCTGTGCCCCCATTAGGGAGATTCGCCTTCTTGTCCTGTTTTACCAAAATTGCGAGTGAAATAAAATCCCAAATGTTGGTTTGGCACCAGAACAGGAATAGAGCGAAGATATTATTATGGGGACGCTAGTTATGGTGGCTACCAAGGACTTCCCTATGGAAGGATTTCCTCTCACTTCCTGGTTTGGATATGGGACAGGAAGTAAAAGGAAATATTCCACAAAAAATTGAGAGACCATGCTGGTCTCTTTTGTCATAAAGTCTTCCTCCCTGCCTGTCAGTGTATGTGTAGAGTACACTGAGTCCTGCAAGTGTACATTTAAGGCACGACTCTGTGACGATGTTACTCCTGTGCGTATAAGTAGCAGTGACGTCATAGCGGCCTTGTCAACCAAGCGGCCAAAGAGTGGAGTCCTGGAAGCAAGACCAGGAGAAAATGGTTGAGCCTGTAACTGGCAGGAGCACTTATAGTGCAGCACCGGAGGGGAAGACTAGCGAGGCAAGTCTACCCTAATGTGCTAGTATTCAGTGCATACTAGCACATTATGGCAAAGTGCTTCTGGAGTCCAATTTAAATATTTTTTAAAGAGGTTTACTTCTGCTTTAGGGATCCATCTGCGTGTCACGTGAATGTGTGGTTTTTGCTTTTTTTTTTTGTTTTGGTGCAACACGCATAGGGCAGCTCATTCATTTCAATGGGCTACCCTATCCACGACAAATGTACTAAAGAAGCTCCTGCACCTTTTCGGGAGTTGAGCTTCTTGCGTTTTTTTGCTGTGTGTTGCACATTTTGCCGTGCACTTAAACACGTGTCTTCTGGCCATGTTTGGGGTGCCTTTAACAATGAATGAAATGTGCAGAAATGAATGAAGCTTTAGAGGCACAACATATCCCCTTAACATCTACTCATTACTGTGATAGTGGTGCAGTGAATGGGTTCATTATCTAGTCTTTTAACCAATATCAAACACACTGTAAAATCTTTTGCACCTTCTTTTTCCACGAGAAAGGAGAAGGATCCTGACTTAGTGCAGAGGTCTGCAGTGATTGCTGCAGCTGGTACTCAGCAGCCACTTTCAGGATGGGGAAATCTTCAGGACACCTAGAAATCCAGTCCTCTATGGCCAGTTTTCTCCTTTCTCTTCCACTGTTAGTTCAATTTGTTGTGTTTATTTGTAATGAACAAGAGGGGTCTCAGAGAGCACAGTGGGTGATGAGTGAGATGTTTTAAGTTTATTTGACTTCTGCCTTTGTGCCGTGTTGGACTGGTTTTCAATGACACAACTAATGACTTGAGCAGAGACTAGCATAAGTGTGCTTTAACATTCTGACCGGGACTTTCTGTCACCAAAATAGTACAATGTAGGCCTGTTACTTCATCACATCAAGACCGACCGCTCCATAAATGGCTCTATATGAAAACAATTACAGGCAAGAACAGAGAAGGCAAATAGAACATTTTAATCTAGAGAGCTACTACTACGAGACTTTAATAAGGGAGCTCTACAAATTAACACTTTGTTGTTAGGGCCCTCAACTATTCTGACTTTGGGATAAGGTTCTTCTCATCCACCATCCTCCTGTCCGATTAATTTAGACAATATCTTTGGAAAGGGTGACCGGTGGGAAGAAGTTAGCTCCAAAGGTCATAGTTTTTGCTGATGTGTGCGGTGTCCACTGTGTTGGCTATAGTGTGTGCTGTGTACCATGTCCACTGTGTTGAATATGGTGTGCACTGCTATGACATGTCCACGGTGCTGGCCTTGGTGTGTCCTGTGTCCACTGTTCTAACTAGGGTGTGTGCTGATGTGTGTGTACCACGTCCAATGGGCTAGCTATGGTATGTGCTTTTGTGTTCTCTGTGCTTGCTTGGTATGGGATGTGATGTTGTATTTGCTGTGCTTATTTATTATGACGTGTGCTGTTGTGTGCTGTGTCCACTTTGTTGCATGTTAAGATGTGTGCTGTATTTGCTCTTTTGTATGGTAGGGTGTGGGTGCAGCTATGTGTTGTGTTAACTGTGAGTATGTCCACTTTTATGGCATTATGATAGATATTGTAGATTATGGTGTATGATTGCGAGCGCGGCTTACTGCGCCCAAGTGGAGGACCCCGAGAGAGGGCTTGCTAGTGCCACCAAAAGGCAGGCTGAGGCTGCACTCTAATGCAAAAGTGATGCTTCTACACACGTATACATAATTAACTCCTTGTAATCCCTGGTGCAACTTCTGCACTCTTTACATCGTTTACTCTTAAGCCCCGTACACACGGTCAGACTTTTGCCCAACAAACTTAATTTTGAGCAAGTTGGACCAACAATCCGACCGTGTGTACGCTCCATCGGACAAACTTTTTTTGCTTTTTTCTTGTTTTCATCGGACAAAGGTTGGGTCTGCAAACGGACAAACTTTTGGCCAACAAAAGTCCGATGAAGCAAAGTCCGACCGTGTGTACAGAAAACCATTGGACTTTTGTCCGATGGACAAAACAACTAATGTTAAAATCAACCAACAATAGAAGAAGTTGACCAAAGGGTGGCGGTAAAGAGCAGAAAAGAGCAGAAAAACCACGTGATGTTGCAAAAAGTTTTGGGAAAGTTTGCAGAAAAGTCCGAGCGTGTGTATACTTTGGGTGTTCCCGACCAACTCCGTTCAGACAAAAAACCACGGAAAAGTCCGATGGAAGTCCGACCGTGTGTACGGGGCTTTAGTATCAGTCCCTCATTACACTCTATGCACTAACAGTTTGTGGGGGGGTTAGCTCGGCAGCGGGTGTGTGTGATCCCCTGGATGGGCTCCCCACACAAAAACAGGCCCAGCAGACGGAGGTTGTGGTTTTCAAGATCAAAAAGGTGCGGTTTATTTCTCTATTTACAGTGACAAAAAACACAGCAAAGCAAAAAGAAACATAAACAAAATAAACCCTGGTCAGCTTGACCTCTGACTAAACATGCAGGTTTCCTAACTAACAACTGGGATCAGCCTGGTGCTGTCCTAGTCCCTAAGTCCCTGGTTTAGTAAATGTCCAAACAAATAGCCACACAGGCTTTGTCTCACCGCACAGGGGTTCACTCTCCCTAGACAGTCCACACAGGTCTGGGTCCAGGCATGAGCAAACACCTAATGAACCTGGGAGTTTTTATAGAGGCCTTAAACGAGCTGACAAGCTTCAGCTGGTCTCATCAACTCCCTGCCTGCACGACGCCCAGCCCTCTCCCTAGAGGTATGAATCATCCATGAGCCCACTAGCCTCAGCTGGGCTTCATCAACTCTCTCCCTAGTTGTATAAGTCGGCATAAAGCCTGAATCTGGGAGAAATATACCTACCCCCCTGGATGCAACCAGGTGACTTTACCTTCCTGCTGTCACATACCCCCCCCTCTTGTTTTAACCTTGGGGTTGGAACACCAGCAATCAGGCATTCATGTACTCGAGACAAAGCATCCACATTCCCCATTTGAATGCCAGGGCGATGCTTTACTCTGAAGTTGAATTCCTGTAGGGCCAGGAACCACCTATTCACTCTTCTATTTGTCTCCTTGTTTTGAGCCATCCACTTTAACGGAGCGTGATCCGTAACCATGTCAAAGTGCCTACATAGCAGATAGTACCGAAGGGAATCTAGAGCCCACTTCACCGCTAAACACTCCTTTTCAACCGTGGCGTAATTTACCTCATGGGACTTCAACTTTGTTGAGTTGGGGTTTTATTACTCCCCTCCCAATGGTGTACCCAAGATATTTGGCCTCCTCCTGCCCAATGGTACACTTCTTGGGGTTAGCCGTAAACCCCGCTTCCCGGATAGAGTATCTGGTCCATTTTCCGCTGGAATGTGGCCGGCGCATTCTGTAACCCGAACGGCATTCTCTTATATTGGAACGCCCCGTCTGGGGTTACAAATGCGGTTTTCTCTTTGGCCGACTTGGCCAGGGGAATTTGCCAATACCCTTTTGTGAGGTCAAGAGTCGTCATGTATCGGGCTGTTCCCAGCCGGTCGATCAACTCATCTATACGTGGCATGGGGTAGGTGTCAAATTTTGTAACTTTGTTCAACTGACGAAAATCGTTACAAAATCGCCAGCTCCCATCCGGTTTAGGCACCAGCACAATGGGACTAGACCAATCACTTTGGGACTCCTCTATCACCCCTAAGTTCAGCATTTTCTGTACTTCCTCCCGTATTGCCTCCCGTCGGGCCTCTGGGATCCGATAGGGTTTTAACTTCACCCTTTCACCGGGCGGGGTAATAATATCATGCTCTACCCCAGATGTTTGTCCCGGCAGCTCAGAGAACACCTCCTTGTTGCGAAGCACAAACTCCTTAACCTCCTGTTGTTGGGGTTGTGACAAGGTGGCTGCTATTCCAACCTCCGGAATCACGCAACCAGTTTGAGCTGGTGACCAAGTTTCTGCGACTAGGGACTCTCTATCCCTCCAGGCTTTCAACAGATTAACGTGATAGATCTGTTCGGGCTTTCGCCTTCCTGGTTGTCTGACCTTGTAATTCACTTCGCTCACTTTTTCCATTATCTCGTAGGGGCCTTGCCATTTGGCAAGGAATTTACTTTCAACCGTAGGGACAAGTACCAATATCCTATCCCCCGGGGAAAAGGTACGGGTTTTGGCTCCACGGTTGTACACTCTCTGCTGTGCCAACTGCGCTTGGGCCAAATGTTCCTTCACGATGGGCATTACCTGTGCAATTCGATCTTGCATCAGGGCGACATGCTCAATCACACTCCTGTGGGGAGAACTCTCACTTTCCCAAGTTTCCTTGGCAATATCCAACAGCCCTCTTGGGTGTCTCCCATACAGTAACTCAAAGGGGGAGAATCCCGTAGAGGATTGGGGCACCTCCCTAATAGCAAACATCAAATAAGGAAGTAGACAGTCCCAATCCTTTCCATCTCTATCCACCACTTTCTTCAACATTTGTTTTAGGGTTTTGTTGAATCTTTCAACCAGCCCATCGGTTTGGGGGTGATACACTTTACACAGCTCTTTCATAACCCGGGACATAAAGGGTGTACCTTGGTCCGTAAGCAGTTCTTTACAAATACCCACCCGGCTAAAAACAAGAGATAGCTCTTTGGCTATGGTTTTGGCCGAGGTATTTCTGAGAGGGATCGCTTCTGGATAACGGGTGGCATAGTCCATTATAACCAATATGTACTGGTGCCCCCTAGCGGACTTGATTATAGGACCTACTAAATCCATTGCGATTCTCTCAAACGGGACCTCAATGATGGGTAGAGGGACCAGCGGGCTACGGAAATGTGGCATCGGGGCCGACCTCTGACACACAGGGCAGGAGGAACAATAATTTTCTATGTCCTTCATCACCCCAGGCCAATAGAATCTCTGTAATACCCTCTCTCGGGTTTTCTCTGTCCCCAGATGACCTCCAAGAATGTGCCCATGGGCCAACTCCAACACCAACTTCCTGTAAGGTTTGGGCACCACAAGCTGCTCAACGGTTTCTTCTGCCCTTTTTGCCACCCGATACAGTAGGTCCTTCTCTACGCTGAAGTATGGGTAAGTGCAGGTATTATCTGGGTTCACTAACTCGCCATCTATTTCCACTACGTTTTCCCGTGCCTTTATTAGGGCGGGGTCTTTTAACTGTTCTGTGGCAAAATTTTCCCTGTGAACCTCAAGATCAGAAAACTCCACAGACGGTAGGTTTTCGTCTGAGGAGGTGGGCTCCTCTCCAGTTTCTTGAGTCTCCCCTGCCAATACTGACAAGGGAAATTCTGGAGAGTCCTCACCACTCTCAGAGGAGTTCTGGCTATCACATTCCTGGTACATAGGGGCACCAGTGGGGGGCTCAGGATCATCCCACAGTTCCCAGAACTTCGGAAAATCCCTTCCCACAATGGCATCATGCGGTAATTGAGATACTAACCCCACTGGATGAGAGAGGGTACCTTTGGGGGTCTCGAAACACACTGTAGTCACTGGATACTCTCGGGTGTCCCCATGCACACAAATAACAGCTACCTTGCTATTCCCAGAGACCTCTGTTTTAACGAATTCAGCCTTTATCAGGGTCACAAGGCTACCTGAATCCAGCAATACCACAACATTTCTACCATTAATACACATTTTGCATAAATGTTTCTCAGTTCCCCGAATGGCAGTGCATGCGACTGTCGCACACAGCGACTGACGTCGGTCCGTCAGAAAGTCACATTGCATGGGTTCCTCCACAACCGGGCAATTTGCTGCAATATGTCCCGCTTGCCGGCAGCGGTAGCAAACAATCCTTTTGGCTGCCTCTTGAGCCCCTGACTTCCCAGGCTGTTCTCGCCAAACTTTGGGTAGAGCTCCCACCCTCTCACTCTCTCCACCCTCACCCCTTGGAATCCTCTTATCCGCCCCTGGGGATGGTCTGGTCTTAGGGTGGAAAGTCCGAGAGTCTCTGGAAGAGGCCGTCAGGTTCTCTGTAGCCAAGTATTTCTCTACACGATCCACAAGACCACCGGCCGTCTCTGGGTCTCCATGGCTTACCCACTTTTGGATGGCAGTAGGAAGAGCTCTCAAAAACCGATCCATTACAACACGTTCCACAATCTCTGGTGCGGACAAAGTCTCTGGCTGTAGCCACTTCCTGCTCAGGTGAATGAGATCATACATTTGAGACCTGGGGGGTTTTCCAAGCTGGAAAGTCCAGTTATGCACACGCTGAGCCCGGACAGCCAGGGTGACACCCAGCCTTGCCAATATTTCAGCTTTTAGCATCACATAGTCTTTTGCTTGGTCAGGCTCTAGGTCATAGTAAGCCTTCTGCGATTCACAAGTTAACAGAGGAGCCACCAGTCCAGCCCACTGCTCCTCAGGCCACTTTTCTCTTTCAGCAGTCCTTTCAAATGTGGTCAAAAATACCTCTGGATCATCCTCTCCAGTCATTTTTGTCAATAAACGACTCACCCCAAAGGACGCGGTATTAGTGGGACGGCTTTCCTCACTGGTCTGCGGACGTTGCTGCATTACTGCTTCCATTTGTTGTAGTCTCTGCTCTTGCTTCTGTAACAGGTCTATGAAGCGGGCCTCAGATTGCTGCTGGGCTGCAAGGCTCTGTTGATGAGCTTGCTGCTGGGCTGCGAAGCTCTGTTGTTGAGCTGCAAGGCTCTTTTGCAAACCTGCATTTGTCTGCTGTTGATTGGCATTTGCTAGAGCCAGCTGTTTCAGTATCTCCTCCATGCTGGCTTAAAAAAAAACTGCCACTGGTTCTCCACCAACTGTGGGGGGGTTAGCTCGGCAGCGGGTGTGTGTGATCCCCTGGATGGGCTCCCCACACAAAAACAGGCCCAGCAGACGGAGGTTGTGGTTTTCAAGATCAAAAAGGTGCGGTTTATTTCTCTATTTACAGTGACAAAAAACACAGCAAAGCAAAAAGAAACATAAACAAAATAAACCCTGGTCAGCTTGACCTCTGACTAAACATGCAGGTTTCCTAACTAACAACTGGGATCAGCCTGGTGCTGTCCTAGTCCCTAAGTCCCTGGTTTAGTAAATGTCCAAACAAATAGCCACACAGGCTTTGTCTCACCGCACAGGGGTTCACTCTCCCTAGACAGTCCACACAGGTCTGGGTCCAGGCATGAGCAAACACCTAATGAACCTGGGAGTTTTTATAGAGGCCTTAAACGAGCTGACAAGCTTCAGCTGGTCTCATCAACTCCCTGCCTGCACGACGCCCAGCCCTCTCCCTAGAGGTATGAATCATCCATGAGCCCACTAGCCTCAGTTGGGCTTCATCAACTCTCTCCCTAGTTGTATAAGTCGGCATAAAGCCTGAATCTGGGAGAAATATACCTACCCCCCTGGATGCAACCAGGTGACTTTACCTTCCTGCTGTCACAAGTTGTTTAACCACTTGCCGACCAGCCGCCATCATTATACAGCGGCAGGTCGGCTCATTCGCCCGAATCTACGTACCTGTAATGCCGCATACACACGATAGTTTTTTCTGATGAAAAAAGACCGATGGACTTTTTTCATCTGACAAACTGATCATGTGTGGGCCCCATCGGTCTTTTTTCCATCGGTATAAAAAAATAGAACATGTTTTAAATTTTACCGATTTTTTATTTTACCGAAAAAAACGATAGCAAATTCCGATCGTCTGTGGGGAACTCCATCTGAGAAAAAACCCACGCATGCTCAGAATCAAGTTGACACATGCTCAGAAGCATTGAACTTAGTTTTTCTCGGCACAGCGTTTGGGACGGTCGGATTTTTGACTGATGGTGTGTAGGCAAGACTAATGGAAGTCAGCTTCATCCATCAGATTTTATTCCATCGGAAATCCGATCGTGTGTACAGGGCATTAGTCAGCTCCTTTAAGAGCCATAGCAGGCACGTGCACGCCGCTGCACGGCGGGGGACCTGATGCGCATGGCCGGCGGCCGTGATGTCCGCTGGCCACCCGTGATTGCGGGCACGAGAGCCGGAACAGGGATTTGTGTGTGTAAACACACAAACCTCCGCTCTGACAGGGGAGGAGAGACAGATCTGCTGTTCCTAGTAATTAGGAACAGCGATCTGTCTCCTTCTCCAGCCAGTCGCACCCCCCCCCCCCCACAGTTAGAAACACACACACAAGGGAACACATTTAACCCCTTGATTGCCCCCTAGTGTTAACCCCTTCCCTGCCAGTGACATTTACATAATCAGTGTATTTTTATAGCACTGATCGCTGTATAACTGTCAATGGTCTCAAAAAAGTGTCAAAAGTGTCCGATCTATCCGCCGCAATGTCGCAGTCCAGCTAAAAAATGCAGATCCACTAGTAAAAAAAAAAAGTTAATTTAAAAAAAAATCGATGCCCTATTTTGTATATATATCAATATACGCTTATTGCGATTTTTTTTACCAAAAATATGTAGGAGAAAACATATTGGCCTAAACTGATTAAGATATTTTTTTTTTTTATATATATATATATATTTATTGTAGCAAAAAGTAAAAAATATTGTAAAAAATATTGTTTTTTTTTTTTAAATTGTCGCTCTTTTTTGTTTTTAGAGAGGTGATCAAAAGAAAGCTCTATTTGTGGGAAAAAAGGACGTCAATTTTGTTTGGGTATAGCATCACACAACCACGCAATTGTCAGTTAAAGCGACGCAGTGCCGTGACGCAAAAAATGGCCTGGTCATTAAGGGGGGAAAATCTTCCAGGGCTTAAGTGGTTAATGCACTTCATAACTCCTCTTTCACTTTAGTTGTTTAGCAATTCTGAGCCGGTACCACTGAGCCTGTACTGGTCTCCACCAGCCCAGAAACCAGTCACCACACTCCCAGTGACATTGATTCGTATGTATACTAGAAAGCTGAACTCTTGTATATAACCCATGCTTATTCTTCTTCCAAGGCTTCACTCCAAGTTCTGTGACTCCCAGACTGGGTCCCTAGGGTGTCCCATGCCACAATGTGGAACCCAGGATTGCTGCTGGGGAAGGAGCTTAAGCACACAAGCTCCTTTGCTATCAGGGCCTTCCGTCCCCATTGCCAAGTCACCGCTTCCCGACTGGCTCGTTGCTTATGCACATAGACACAAGCCTGGTAGTCATTGGCAATGGCAATAAAGCCTTCTCCGAACAAGTTCACTGCACGTTAGACATTTGTACTGTATCTCCTCTGTCTTGACTTGTCCCCTATTCAAGCCTTGTTCTTTGTGATATGTCATACATGCATTGCACCCCTTTAAGTTGTCCTCAAGTAACTTTAGACCAGGCCAAGTTCGATAACTGTAAACATTCTTTACTGAAGTTATTTAAGTGTAACAAATGAACAGTCAACACAAGATGTCTTCAATATACATTCCTGTACATGATCTTCTAAGTGTCCTTTAGTAATTATCCTGGTGTGCCTAATGACCCCTTTGAGGTGGCTTTACCTTGAATATGTGAGTGAGCCAATTAGTCATTGGTACACTCTATATGTTATAAGATGTTGATTATTTCCATTTATTTTCTAAGTAGGCCATTTCTCGTTGCTACCAAGTTAAGGAGGTCCTGAGGAAGCTGATAGTTGCGAAACACGTCGACCTCTTGGACCACATAGCAAAGATCATTTGTGATAGTTTATTTATATGGCCTATATCCCATATAGGAAAATGTTGTCTATGGTTTTAATATAGTATTTATAGAATTTATAAAATTGCTGCACAAATACCATGTGTCATAAAAAGTTGCAACGACCACCATTGTATTCCCTAGGGTCTCTGCTAAAAAAACATATATAATGTTTTGGGGTCTGAGTAATTTTATAGCAAAAACAAATTATGATTTTTACATGTAGGAGCGGAGTGCCAGAATTGGCCCAGATGGCAAGTGGTTAATCAGCCACGGAGCCTGTTATAGCCATGTTATACTGTGTGCCGTGTCTGTTGTGTTGCAGGTTATACTGAGTGCTGTGTCTGTTGTATTGCAGGTTATACTGAGTGCTGTGTCTGTTGTATTGCATGTTATACTGTGTGCTGTGTCTGTTGTGTTGCATGTTATACTGTGTGCTGTGTGTTGTGTTACATGTTATACTGTGTGCTGTGTGTTGTGTTACATGTTATACTGTGTGCTGTGTCTGTTGGGTTGCAGGTTATGCTGTGTGCTGTGTCTGTTGTGTTACATGTTATACTGTGTGCTGTGTGTTGTGTTACATGTTATACTGTGTGCCGTGTCTGTTGTGTTGCATGTTATACTGTGTGCTGTGTCTGTTGTGTTTCAGGTTATACTGTGTGCTGTGTCTGTTGTGCTGCATGTTATGCTGTGTGTTTGGCGTGTTGTATTGCATGTTATACTGTGTGCTGTGTCTGTTGTGCTGCATGTTATACTGTGTGCTGTGTCTGTTGTGCTGCATGTTATACTGTGTGCTGTGTCTGTTGTGCTGCATGTTATACTGTGTGCTGTGTCTGATGTGTTGCATGTTATACTGTGTGTTGTGTGTTGTGTTACATGTTATATTGTGTGTCGTGTCTGTTGTGCTGCATGTTATACTGTGTGCTGTGTCTGTTGTGTTGCATGTTATACTGTGTGCTGTGTGTTGTGTTGCATGTTATACTGTGTGCTGTGTGTTGTGTTACATGTTATACTGTGTGCCGTGTCTGTTGTGTTGCATGTTATACTGTGTGCTGTGTCTGTTGTGTTGCATGTTATGCTGTGTGTTTGGCGCGTTGTATTGCATGTTATACTGTGTGCTGTGTCTGTTGTGTTGCATGTTATACTGTGTGCTGTGTGTTGTGTTACATGTTATACTGTGTGCCGTGTCTGTTGTGTTGCATGTTATACTGTGTGCTGTGTCTGTTGTGTTTCAGGTTATACTGTGTGCCGTGTCTGTTGTGCTGCATGTTATGCTGTGTGTTTGGCGTGTTGTATTGCATGTTATACTGTGTGCTGTGTCTGTTGTGCTGCATGTTATACTGTTTGCTGTGTCTGTTGTGCTGCATGTTATACTGTGTGCTGTGTCTGTTGTGCTGCATGTTATACTGTGTGCTGTGTCTCTTGTATTGCATGTTATACTGTGCGCTGTGTCTTTTGTGTTGCAGGTTATGCTGTGTGCTGTGTGTTGTGTTGCACGTTATGCTGTGTGCTGTGTCTGTTGTGTTGCATGTTATTCTGTGTGCTGTGTCTGTTGTGTTGTATGTTATGCTGTGTGCTGTGTCTGTTGTGTTGCATGTTATACTGTGTGCTGTGTCTGTTGTGTTGCATGTTATACTGTGTGCTGTGTCTGTTGTGTTGCATGTTATGCTGTGTGCTGTGTCTGTTGTGTTGCATGTTATTCTGTGTGCTTGGTGCATTGTATTGCATTTTATACTGTGTGCTGTGTCTGTTGTGTTGCAGGTTATGCTGTGTGCTGTGTCTGTTGTATTGCATGTTATACTGTGTCCTGTGTCTGTTGTGTTGCAGATTATGGTGTGTGCGGCTGTGTACTGTGCCTGTTGTATTTGGTATCATTTATGATTCTACACCTACTTCACCTTTATTCAATCCCCCCAGAGTGAGTGGACTCTACTGGGGTAACAGAAAGTGACATCAGCTTATCCTTAAATAACATCAGAGATTTGCAAACTTTTCACAAAAGCAAGGTCTTTAATACCTTAAAACTCAGCAATGAAAATGATTTACAATAAGCTGATTACATTCACATCCAATCAGCTATAGATTGTCATAAAAAATCCTTTCAAATGCAAACAGTATTTTCAATATGCAGTAATTACATAAATATAATTTCCATAATTATTATGCGATTATTCTTCCCATTTGTGATGAGAATTCCACCCACTCCATGCTTACATAATTACATGTACATTGACAACGTGCCACAGTCACTGGGGAAGTTGGCAAAACTCTGGGCCGTGCCTTCCCGTCCTCTGCGTCACGGCTTATGTGGAGCGCAGACTAACAGAAAAGAGAACAGACAGAACGGTTTAGTGAAAATCCCAAGGCTTAGGAAAATTAAAGAACTGCACAAGATCACTAAGGTAGAGACCACATTGTTAATGGCACTTAGGAATTTCAAGCTAACAAGAGGAGAGCCAGAGCAGTGTGTGAAATGGTCAACGCCACATCCTTCCAGAATCCTTTGGGTGTCTTTCAGCTGGTGGATTTATTTTTCTTTCGGGGGTTCTTGGTGACTATGTCCCTGCTCGTTGGGTATCTATACTCAAGAGTATAACG
This sequence comes from Rana muscosa, assembly GCA_029206835.1. Lineage (NCBI taxonomy): Eukaryota > Metazoa > Chordata > Amphibia > Anura > Ranidae > Rana > Rana muscosa. Next base: position 152,178,401 of record JARGYO010005626.1, on the reverse strand, counting down.
TATTTCATCCTGGACTCTGTCAGTCCATCAGGACACACAGGAGGGGTCCATGGGAAAGGTGTAGGCCAAACGTAGGAAGTGATACCTTTGCTGCACCTCCTGTTTATGTTTTAGACGTGAGAGGAATGGCTGTGTACAGAGAAGGCATTGTACCGGTGAGGTCAGCTTCAGAGAAAAGAACAGGTTGTACCACCGGAATAGCTAATACTGTCCAGACAGCATGCTGATGCAAACCATTATAAAGCGAGAGGAAAATGATTTCTCTGATCCTTCATTTTAGAGTGCTTTTTTCCTTCCAAAAATCCCTTAAACCAAGGCATACCTTTTAAAGGCTAACCCCACTTTTTACAGTATGTTAGAGGGTGGGCAGGGTGCAACATGGAGGCAGCCCACCCGCAAACTGCCCCTCTCTCCCCTCGACAGCATGCCAAGATCTTTCTACCCCGGCTGAACTCCAAATATGGATTTTTTTGCATAGTTACATTGGTCCCTAAAGGGCTCAATTTCTCTAGCACCAGATAGTACGTTTTCATGCAAAGGACATGGAAAGAAGGCTAAGCAACTTAACTATTGTGAGGGGGTTAGCTCGGCAGCGGGTGTGTGTGACCCCCGAGATGGGCTCCCCACACAAAAACAGGCCCAGCAAACGGAGGTTGTGGGTTTCAAAATCAAAAAAAGGTGCGGTTTATTTTCTATTTACAGTGACAAAACACAGCAAAGCAAAATAAACATAAACAAAATAAATCCTGGTCAACTTGACCTCTGACTAAACATACAGGTTTCCTAACTAACAACTGGGATCAGCCTAGTGCTGTCCTAGTCCCTAAGTCCCTGTTTTTAAATGTCCAAGCAAATAGCCACACAGGCTTGTCTCACCGCACAGGGGTTCACTCTCCCTAGACAGTCCACACAGGTCTTTTTCCAGGCATGAGCTAACATCTAATGAAGCTGGGAGTTCTTATAGAGGCCTAAACGAGCTGACAAGGTTCAGCTGGTCTCCTCATCTCTGTCTGCACGACGCCCCACACTCTCCCTAGAGGTATGAGTCATCCATGAGCCCACTAGCCTTATACAACTCTCCACCTAGTTGTATAAGTCGGCGTAAAGCCTGAATCTGGGCGAAATATATCTACCCCCCTGGATGCAACCAGGTGACTTTACCTTCCTGCTGTCACATACCCCCCCTCTTGTTTTAACCTCGGGGTTGGAACACCAGCAATCAGGCATTCATGTACTCGAGACAAAGCATCCACATTCCCCATTTGAACGCCAGGGCGATGCTTTACTGTGAAGTTGAATTCCTGGAGGGCCAGGAACCACCTATTCACTCTTCTATTTGTTTCCTTGTTTTGAGCCATCCACTTTAACGGAGCGTGATCCGTAACCATGTCAAAGTGCCTACCTAGCAGGTAGTACCGAAGGGAATCTAGAGCCCACTTCACCGCTAAACACTCCTTTTCAACGGTGGCGTAATTTACCTCATGGGACTTCAACTTCCTGCTGAGGTAAATGACTGGGTGCTCTTCCCCGTTCCAGACCTGGGACAATACTGCTCCTAACCCCACATCTGACGCATCACTTTGTACGACAAAGTCTTTAGAGAAGTCGGGTGAGTACAACACTGGCTGGCTACATAAGGCTTGTTTCAAGAATTGGAATGCTGCCTCAGCCTCGGGGGTCCATTTAATCATGACCGACCCTTTCCCCTTCGTCAGGTTGGTTAGGGGCACAGCCTTAGAAGCAAAGTGGGGAATGAATCGCCGATAATACCCAGCGATTCCCAGAAAGGCTCGTACCTGCTTCTTGCTGTTGGGACGTGGCCAACTCTGGATGGCCTCGACTTTGTTGAGTTGGGGTTTTATTACTCCCCTCCCAATGGTGTACCCAAGATATTTGGCCTCCTCCTGCCCAATGGTACACTTCTTGGGGTTAGCCGTAAACCCCGCTTCCCGAACAGAGTCCAGGACTGCTTGCACTTTTGGCAGATGTGAGGCCCAATCTGTGCTATGGACAATTATGTCATCCAGGTAAGCCGCAGCATACTTCCGATGGGGCCTCAGCATCTGGTCCATTTTCCGCTGGAATGTGGCCGGCGCATTCTGTAACCCGAACGGCATTCTTTTATATTGGAACGCCCCGTCTGGGGTTACAAATGCGGTTTTCTCTTTGGCCGACTTGGCCAGGGGGATTTGCCAATACCCTTTTGTGAGGTCAAGAGTCGTCATGTATCGGGCTGTTCCCAGCCGGTCGATCAACTCATCTATACGTGGCATGGGGTAGGTGTCAAATTTTGTAACTTTGTTCAACTGACGAAAATCGTTACAAAATCGCCAGCTCCCATCCGGTTTAGGCACCAACACAATGGGACTAGACCAATCACTTTGGGACTCCTCTATCACCCCTAAGTTCAGCATTTTCTGTACTTCCTCCCGTATTGCCTCCCGTCGGGCCTCTGGGATCCGATAGGGTTTTAACTTCACCCTTTCACCGGGCGGGGTAATGATGTCATGCTCTACCCCAGATGTTTGTCCCGGCAGCTCAGAGAATACCTCCTTGTTGCGAAGCACAAACTCCTTAACCTCCTGTTGTTGGGGTTGTGACAAGGTGGCTGCTATTCCAACCTCAGGAATCACGCAACCAGTTTGAGCTGGTGACCAAGTGTCTGCGACTAGGGACTCTCTATCCCTCCAGGCTTTCAACAGATTAACGTGATAGATCTGTTCGGGCTTTCGCCTTCCTGGTTGTCTGACCTTGTAATTCACTTCGCTCACTTTTTCCATTATCTCGTAGGGGCCTTGCCATTTGGCAAGGAATTTACTTTCAACCGTAGGGACAAGTACCAGTATCCTATCCCCCGGGGAAAAGGTACGGGTCTTGGCTCCACGGTTGTACACTCTCTGCTGTGCTAACTGCGCTTGGGCCAAATGTTCCTTCACGATGGGCATTACCTGTGCAATTCGGTCTTGCATCAGGGCGACATGCTCAATCACACTCCTGTGGGGAGAACTCTCACTTTCCCAAGTTTCCTTGGCAATATCCAACAGCCCTCTTGGGTGTCTCCCATACAGTAACTCAAAGGGGGAGAATCCCGTAGAGGATTGGGGCACCTCCCTAATAGCAAACATCAGATAAGGAAGTAGACAGTCCCAATCCTTTCCATCTCTATCCACCACTTTCTTCAACATTTGTTTTAGGGTTTTGTTGAACCTTTCAACCAGCCCATCAGTTTGGGGGTGATACACAGATGTACGTAATTGCGTCACTTTGAACAATTTACACAGCTCCTTCATAACCCGGGACATAAAGGGTGTACCTTGGTCCGTAAGCAGTTCTTTACAAATACCCACCCGGCTAAACACAAGAGATAGCTCTTTGGCTATGGTTTTGGCCGAGGTATTTCGGAGAGGGATCGCTTCTGGATAACGGGTGGCATAGTCCATTATAACTAATATGTACTGGTGCCCCCTAGCGGACTTGATTATAGGACCTACCAAATCCATGGCGATCCTCTCAAACGGGACCTCAATGATGGGTAGAGGGACCAGCGGGCTACGGAAATGTGGCATCGGGGCCGACCTCTGACACACAGGGCAGGAGGAACAATAATTTTCTATGTCCTTCATCACCCCCGGCCAATAGAATCTCTGTAATACCCTCTCTCGGGTTTTCTCTGTCCCCAGATGACCTCCAAGAATGTGCCCATGGGCCAACTCCAACACCAACTTCCTGTAAGGTTTGGGCACCACAAGCTGCTCAACGGTTTCTTCTGCCCTTTTTGCCACCCGATACAGTAGGTCCTTCTCTACGCTGAAGTATGGGTAAGTGCAGGTATTATCTGGGTTCACTAACTCGCCATCTATTTTCACTACGTTTTCCCGTGCCTTTAATAGGGCGGGGTCTTTCAACTGTTCTGTGGCAAAGTTTTCCCTGTGAACCTCAAGATCAGAAAACTCCACAGACGGTAGGTTTTCGTCTGAGGAGGTGGGCTCCTCTCCAGTTTCTTGAGTCTCCCCTGCCAATACTGATAAGGGAAATTCCGGAGAGTCCTCACCACTCTCAGGGGAGTTCTGGCTATCACATTCCTGGTACATAGGGGCACCAGTGGGGGGCTCAGGATCATCCCACAGTTCCCAGAACTTCGGAAAATCCCTTCCCACAATGGCGTCATGCGGTAACTGAGATACTAAGCCCACTGGATGAGAGAGGGTACCTTTGGGGGTCTCGAAACACACTGTAGTCACTGGATACTCTCGGGTGTCCCCATGCACACAAATAACAGCTGCCTTGCTATTCCCAGAGACCTCTGTTTTAACTAACTCAGCCTTTATCAGGGTCACAAGGCTACCTGAATCCAACAATACCACAACATTTCTACCATTAACACACATTTTGCATAAATGTTTCTCAGTTCCTCGAATGGCAGTGCATGCGACTGTCGCACACAGCGACTGACGTCTGCCCGTCAGAAAGTCACACTGCATGGGTTCCTCCACAACCGGGCAATTGGCTGCAATATGTCCCGCTTGCCGGCAGCGGTAGCAAACGATCCTTCTTGCGGCCTCTTGAGCCGCTGATTTCCCAGGCTGTTCTCGCCAAACTTGGGGTAGAGCTCCCACCCTCTCACTCTCTCCACCCTCACCCCTTGGAATCCTCTTATCCGCCCCTGGGGATGGTCTGGTCTTAGGGTGGAAAGTCCGAGTGTCTCTGGAAGAGGCCGTCAGGTTCTCTGTAGCCAAGTATTTCTCCACACGATCCACAAGACCATCGGCCGTCTCTGGGTCTCCATGGCTTACCCACTTTTGGATGGCAGTAGGAAGAGCTCTCAAAAACCGATCCATTACAACACGTTCCACAATCTTTGGTGCGGACAAAGTCTCTGGCTGTAGCCACTTTCTGCTCAGGTGAATGAGATCATACATTTGAGACCTGGGGGGTTTTCCAAGCTGGAAAGTCCAGTTATGCACACGCTGAGCCCGGACAGCCTGGGTGACACCCAGCCTTGCCAATATTTCAGCTTTTAGCATCACATAGTCTTTTGCTTGGTTAGGCTCTAGGTCATAGTAAGCTTTCTGCGATTCACCAGTTAACAGAGGAGCCACCAGTCCAGCCCACTGCTCCTCAGGCCACTTTTCTCTTTCAGCGGTCCTTTCAAATGTGGTCAAAAATACCTCTGGATCATCCTCTCCAGTCATTTTTGTCAATAAACGACTCACCCCAAAGGACGCGGTATTAGTGGGACGGCTTTCCTCACTGGTCTGCGGACGTTGCTGCATTACTGCTTCCATCTCTTGTTGTAGTCTCTGCTCTTGCTTCTGCAACAGGTCTATGAAGCGGGCCTCAGATTGCTGCTGGGCTTGTTGCTGAGCCTCCAGACTCTGTTGCAAAGTTGCGTTTGTCTGCTGCTGGGCTGCAAGGCTCTGTTGATGAGCTTGCTGCTGGGCTGCGAAGTTCTTTTGCAAACCTGCATTTGTCTGCTGTTGATTGGCATTTGCTAGAGCCAGCTGTTTCAGTATCTCCTCCATGCTGGCTTAAAAAAAAAAACTGCCACTGGTTCTCCACCAACTGTGAGGGGGTTAGCTCGGCAGCGGGTGTGTGTGACCCCCGAGATGGGCTCCCCACACAAAAACAGGCCCAGCAAACGGAGGTTGTGGGTTTCAAAATCAAAAAGGTGCGGTTTATTTTCTATTTACAGTGACAAAACACAGCAAAGCAAAAGAAACATAAACAAAATAAATCCTGGTCAACTTGACCTCTGACTAAACATACAGGTTTCCTAACTAACAACTGGGATCAGCCTAGTGCTGTCCTAGTCCCTAAGTCCCTGGTTTTAAATGTCCAAGCAAATAGCCACACAGGCTTGTCTCACCGCACAGGGGTTCACTCTCCCTAGACAGTCCACACAGGTCTGGTTCCAGGCATGAGCTAACATCTAATGAAGCTGGGAGTTCTTATAGAGGCCTAAACGAGCTGACAAGGTTCAGCTGGTCTCCTCATCTCTGTCTGCACGACGCCCCACACTCTCCCTAGAGGTATGAGTCATCCATGAGCCCACTAGCCTTATACAACTCTCCACCTAGTTGTATAAGTCGGCGTAAAGCCTGAATCTGGGCGAAATATATCTACCCCCCTGGATGCAACCAGGTGACTTTACCTTCCTGCTGTCACACTATGGACAAAAACATAGTAACTGGGGTGCAGAAAAATGGCCTTAGGTTCTCTGTACTGATGAGTCAAAATGTGAAATAGCTGTAGTAGGAGGCAGTTTTATTGGTGAAGGGCTGGAGAGCATACCTCCCAACTTTTTGAGATGGGAATGAGGAACATCTATCAGCAAAAGTATGCAGACATAAGACACACCCATTGCCGCGCCCCTTAAATGAGAATTGTACAAAAAAACAAGAAAAACAAGATTGGTTAAACCCAAAGTGCCTTTTTTTACCGCTACTATTCCTTAATATTGGCTTTTGGAATTTACAAATGCAGCAATTTAGAAATCAGATGAAAGGTTTAGCACTGGAAAACACGTTTTGATCGATAAAAAGTGCATTTTATATACATCTATAAAGATCAGACCAAAATGAGGGACAAATGAGGAGGGATGAGGGACAGAGGGACATTGCTCCAAATCAGGGACAGTCCCTCGAAATCAAGGACAGTTGGGAGCTATGCTGGAGAGTGGTACGATAATTAGTGTCTTCAGGCAACAGTAAATCATGGTGGAGGTTCCTTGCATGTTTGAGGCTACATTTCTGCAAATGGTGTTGGACATTAGGACAAGATCAATGATGTCCTCAATGTTGAGGAATACAGGCAGTTACTTACAGTATCCATCGTGCCATACCATCAGGGAAGTTGTGTGATTGGCCCCAAACTTATTCTGCAGCAGGACAACCCCTCAAAACATACAGCCGATGTCATTAGGAACTATCTTCAGTATAAAGAAGAACAAGGAGTCCCGGAAGTGATGGTTCGGCCTCCACAGAGCCCTGATCCCAACATCATGGAGTCTGTCTGGGATTACATGAAGAGACAGAAGGATTTGAGGCAGCCTACATCCACAGAAGATCTGTGCTTAGTTCTCCAATATGTTTGGAAGAACCTACCTGCCAAGTTCCTTCAAAAACCATGTGCAAGTGTACCTAGAGGAATTGAAGAATTGATGGTGTTTTTAAGGCAAAGGATGGTCACACCAAATATTGATTTGATTTGGATTTCTCTTCTGTTCATTTACTTTCTATTTTGTTAATTAATAAAAAATAAACCATTAACACTTCTATTTCTGAAAGCATTTGTAATTTAGAGCATTTTTTTCACACCTGCCTAAGACTTTTGTATAGTACTGTATATTGCCACACAATCCAGTTTATCCCCAATTTTGTCGGCCAGCTGCTATGTTTATCCTTCATTTGTACAAGCTCCCTGATATTTGGAAAGTGATGGGGTGAGGGCTAGGACTTTGCTAGACCTTTCTAAGTTGTCTGTAAAGCCTCACATGCACCTTTGGGTGTGATTTACTTGAAGTCCAACTCTACTTTTATATATAATTTCACAAACAGTCGGCCAACATGTTAAAAAAGTAACAGAAGTTGAACATGTGTTTTGCACCATTTCTGTAAGCAAAATTTCTTGGACCTTTCTTTTCTGCCGAGCAAACTGTAACAGGATTTTCATATTTGGACATGCTGCAAAACTGGTTGTTTCCCCAACTTCAAGAAGATTTAAATGACTTCATTTTAATGCAAGATGGTTCCCCCCTCACTTCCACTTGGAGGTCGCTTGGTGGCGCCTCTGCACATGCCACATCCAAAATGGCCACCGTCAGGAAGAGCTAGAGCAGGGGTTCTCAACCTTGCAAGTGCCATGACCCCTTGATAAAACTTTCCCAAGTTGTGGGGACCCCTAACAGTAAAAAAAAAAATTGTAGCGTGGGTTGTCAGCACCCAAGGCAAGACAAGTAATTTGCGCCCCTAACCCATGGACATTTAGCACTCCCTGAGTCCCTTCCACTCGTACAGTATTGAAACCCCTTATGGTACATTTTTGGATGTACCACTTATTCTCTTTGTTCTCCTTTCTTTCCCTTTTATCTCTGTCTATCCTAATTTCTTGGGGGTTTTTTTTCCCCATCCCTCTCTCTAGCCGTCTTTCTTGTTCTTTCTCTTATTCTTTCTCTCCCTTTTTTCTTTGTTCCTCTCCCTCTTTTCATCTCCCTTCCATGTATTCTCTATTTTTATTCCTTCTCTTACTCCTTGGTGGGGGAATGGGATGCGTGGCAGTGCTGGCGGGGAGTTGGGATGAGTGGCAATGCTGAGGGGAGTTCTGATCAGCCAACTTAGGTGCTCTTGATCAAGGTCCTCTGCTGATCTGAAAACTGTAGTGGGGACTTTTAATGGTAATCCTAATCACAGGCTGTGTCTCCACTTTGTGGTGTCTCGTAGCAGTGACACCTATGCCGAAATCAGAATAGGGTCTTCTCCAGCCCCTCCCACTTCACATTCTTCACCAGTCAGCTGACCTCTAGTCTCTGCCCCCCAGCCATGCCATGAACTGAATTGGCGGCTGCGAAGAAGCTAAGTGGGCGGCCGAGGGCTCCAGAAACAGCCCTGCTGGGCGGTCGCAAAAAGGCTAGGAGAGCTGTGCAGGCTTCAGGAACAGCCCAGGATTTGGTGACCCCTGGCAAATTGTAATTTGACCCCCGAGGGGGTTCTGACCCCCAGGTTGAGAACCACTGAGCTAGAGCGTACGCCACCACGCATGCATGCCAGACGGCGGCCATTTTGAATGTGAACATGTTTCTTTTTTTAACCTTTTACCTTTAATCAAAGTTATCACCTACTGACACCATCATGTCTGACATTACTGCCGGTTCTGGCCCCGCCGCTGGCTTGCTTTCCATTGTAATTATGGTTCTCACTGGTGGACACTGTTCAAGCCTTGCATCCCTCCTTGGCTGAATGTCTCTTGCACAACACAGTTGCTCCCTGGTTCCATCTGCCAGCATTTTGGTCGCTTTCCATCGAGCCCTGCTAGTGACTAAAGGCTGATGATTGGCTTGTCTTTCCTCTACTCTTGTGAGTGTATTTTACCATCTGTAAGCTGTTTTTAATAAACGGATACTCTTAGATGGTGGTGCCTTTAACAACAACTTATCTAAAGCATATGGGACTTAGTTTAGTCACACCTCAAACACAGATAGAATATACAACATTTTTATTTACAATAATTTAACCACTAGCCAACCAGCAGCCGTCATTCTACTGTGGCAGGTCGGCTCTCCTGCGCAAATCGCTATAGCTGTACATCGGGCCTTTAAACAGCTATAGCAGGCACGTGCGCTGCACAGCGGGGGACCCGATGCGCGTGGCCAGCGTGCGCGATGTTCGCCGGCCACACACAATCGTGGGCACGAGAGCCAGAACGGTGATGTGTGTGTGTAAACACACACATCCTCATTCTGTCAGGAGAGGAGAGACAGATCGTCTGTTCCTACTAGCTAGGAACAGCGATCTGGCTTCTCCTCTAGACAGTCCCATCCCCCCACAGTTAGAAACACACACGAGGGAACACATTTAACCCCTTGATCGCCTCCTAGTGTTAACCACTTCCCTGCCATTGACATTTACACAGTAATCAGTGCATTTTTATAGCACTAATCACTGTATAAATGTCAGTGGTCCCAAAAATGTGTCAAAAGTGTTCGATCTGTCTGCCGCAATGCTGCAGTCCTGCTAAAAAATCGCATTACTAGTAAAAAATAATAATGATAAAAATGCCGTAAATATAGCCCCTATTTTGTAGACGCTATAACCAATCAATATACGCTTATTGCAATTTTTTTTACCAAAAATATGTAGAAGAATACATATAGGCCTAAACTGAGGAAGAAATGTGTTTATTTTTATTTTTTGGGGGGATATTTATTATAGCAAATAGTAAAAAATATTGATTTTTTTTTTGTTTATAGCGCAAAAAATCAAAAACGCATAGGTGATCAAATACCACCAAAAGAAAGCTCTATTTGTGGGAAAGAAAGAATGTCAATTTTGTTCGGGTACCAGGTTGCACGACCGCGCAATTTTCAGTTAAAGCGACGCAGTGCCGAATCGCAGAAAAAATGGCCTGGTCATTAAGGGGGCAAATCCTTTCGGGGCTGAAGTGGTTAAAAACAGCAAGTCATACATATATAACAATGGTAGAAATACATTCCTAAGACTGTTCAGTTCAATTAATAAACCTTTGGATAGAACTTAGATGGTCTGTATTAATATACGCCATCAGCCTGGAAAATCTGTGCTGACATTCTCGACGTGTTTCGAGCTAAAAACCTTGCTTCCTCAGGAGAAGCACAGGGAATATAGTTGCAAAGGTTTGAGCCACATTCCAACTCAATATAAAAGTGATGGAATGGCAGATGGCGGATATTAATACAGACCATCTAGGTTCTATGCAAAGGTTTATTAATTGAACTGTACAGTCTTAAGAATGTATTTCTACCATTGTTATATATGTTATTCAATGAATGAAAAGGGTAATTATAAGGACCGATTTAAATAAAAGTAAAATAAAAGTTGCTATGCCATTAGTATCAAACAATAGGCAAGGTAGAACTAAGTTAGTAACATTCAACTGGACTTGTCCTGTAATGTCCAGGCCATAGGCAAAGTTGGATGTCCAGTTGAATGCAAACTACTACTAGATACACCATGACATGGGTGAATGAGAACCTTCACAGCTAGGCAAGAAGTTTTGCCTAGGGTTTATTTATAATTTAACTAAACAAAATAAGTGCTGTTTATAGTCCTTGTGTAAATGGCATTTAGCACACAGTCCATGACACTTAGCTAGTGTTGACTTGCTATTAGGAGTCATTTTGAGAGCTAAAGGTACTTCCACACCATTTGGCCGTTAAACTCTAAGCGCTCAGGTCCTAATTGACTTTCTGCTTAGAATCATAAAGCCACGTGTTAAAGTAAATGTGAACGTGAGCCTTAAACTCGTATGTCTGACTGTGTCGCTGACTCTGGAGTATTAAATTCAGCAGTGTCCCTACTTTACATGCTAATCCGGCCATTTATTTCAATATTTTAAGTCCTTGCAACTCTGTTGAGGGAAATTAAAAGGATCTTCTTCGACTTACAAGATGAAAGAAACAATTCTGTCTCCCTTAAAGGCTACAGGACAGCTGATTAAGCACAGACAAGCTCTTGCACAATAGGAAGCCTAGAAAATTGTCCCATTATGACACCTATGATTGTTGTTGACAGTTACATGGCTTCAAAGGATCAAACGTCCCCAAGCAGAGTACTTGCACAGCATGCTCTGTTTGCTTGACAGTTCAGTGGCCTCTCCCCAGAATCCTTTGCTGCTCTTTGCAATCTGTGGTGCCATAGATGAATGTTTCACCTAATTTTCTTCTAGACCCTTCATGTTTAAAGTAAACTTGTTAGTAGGATAATGGTACTAAACATGCCTCAGCACTACAATGCAGATACCTAGTCATGTGTGTTAAAATTCATCTGGGCATACTGGACTACATTATTTACTCTGCCGGGCTCATATCTAACATTCCTGGCCATATTTGTGAAGCTAGCAAACCCTTAAAAACATTTATCAAGGTGACACATAGGGTGATCACTTGATGTCTTGACATGGCACAACCATTAGCCAAGCAATCTCCCAAAGGCATTAGAGCCATAGGTGCAGAATAGCTTGGATACATTGGTCGCCTTCCTGACTAATGACACCACAAAACAACTTATTCACTCCTTGGTTATCCCTTCTTGACTACTGCAACTCCCTCCCCACCTTTACACAGGTTATCCCCCTTCAGTCTATTATGAATGCTGCTGCTAGACTAATACATCTTACTAACCGATCCGTGACTGCTGCTCCTCTCTGCCAATCCCTTCACTGGCTTCCCCTACCCCATTGTGTAAAATTCAAAATACTAACCACAACATACAAGACCATCCACAACATCGCCCCAGCTACATCACCAACCTCATCTGCAGATATCGCCCAAATTGTCCTCTATGCTCCTCCCAAGACCTCCTGCTCTCTAGCTAACTTGTCACCCCCTCCCATGCTCACCTCCAGGACTTCTCCAGAGCCTCTCGCATCCTCTGGAACTCCCTGTCCCAGTATGTCTGGTCAGCCCCTACCCTATCCGCCTTTAGCTGACCCCTGAAAATGTATTTAGGGAAGCCTATCCCACCTCCACCCAAAAACTGTACCCGAGTCACCTCCACCAGATCATCCCCCGCAGCTATTACCATTTGTATCACATTCCCCTTCCTTTAGATTGTAAGCTCCATGAGCAGGGCCCTCCTATTCCTTCTGTATCGAACTGTATTGCAATTGTACTGCCCCCCCCTCTACATTGAAAAGCACTGTATAAACTGTTGGCGCTATATAAATCTTGTATAATAATAATAATAATAATTGGTCATATTAGTGAACCAGTAAAAGTTGCCCCAAGAATACCAAGTAATTTCAACACAGTAGAGTAGCAGTGGCCCCTCGAACACAGGTGCACAAGTTCCCTGCTCTCTGGGTGACCTCTGCCATAGCATCACATTGGGGATCCTACTCACTGTCTTTCTTTTAAAGCATATACCGTATATAAAGCATATACCGTATATACTCGAGTATTTCAGCACATTTTTTTGTGCTGAAAATGCCCCCCTCGGCTTATACTCGAGTCACCTTTTTGCGCCTGATCTCCCGGACTTTGGGGACCCGGTACCAGCCATCTGTAGGTCCCCTGGACCCCAAACTTGGCACACATGTAGCCTTACTCTTCCTCTACAAGTGTGCAAGGGGACCTATGGCCGGGGAGCACTGATTTTTCAAAGCCGGGCACCCCTTCCATAGACTCCCATGTTAAACGGTCATTTCTCTGGTGACTTTGGGGACCCGGTACCGACAGGTCTTAGGTCCCCTGGAACCGAAACTTGGCACACATGTAGCCCCATTTCTCCTCTATAAGTGTGAAAAGTTTTTTTGTCACGGGGAGCACTGATTTTTCAAAGCCGGGCACCCCTTCCATAGACTCCCATGTTAAACGTCAGTCTAGTCATGAACACAGTGAGGCATGGGCACAGTGAGGCATGGACACAGTGAGGCAAAGTGAGGCACAGTGAGGCATGCAGATGGACACCCTAGGCTTATACTTGAGTCAATAAGTTTTCCCATTTTTTTGTGGTAAAATTAGGTGCCTCGGCTTATATTCGGGTCGGCTAATACTCGAGTATATACGGTAAAAACAAACATGGAATGTATAACAGCTTACCAGTCCTTGAATGTGGTAGCTGCATTAGCTTTCTTTTTCAGGATTTGTTATTTGTTTTTATTTTTTTTAACTTATAAACCTGCAAATAAAACACTTTCTGTTCTAAGGTGGCTAAGCTTGCTCACTCTTCAATGCCTATGGAGAAGGCCATTGTTGTCATACTATGGTTATCAGGACTACAAATATGCCTTCTTTTCTCTGTCTCTATTTGGGGCAAGAGAATTTGTTGTTTTCAGAAGATAGATTGGAAGGAAGAGAAGCCTTGTTTGTGATTTTAGTTCCGCTCACAGTTCAGTGACAAGGGCACTGTATGTCTGGCAGAAACAACAGGTATTTCCTGTACTTGCTGAAAAATGTTCTTAGTTTGAAAATGGAAAACAAATTCAATCACCACTTCTAAAGACTTATAAACTGCAATATGTTAAATTCTTGTTCTTGGAGTTAGATGCCCTTTAAGGCCACAGGGAATAAAACAAGTCGTCAGCGCCACAATAAGGAAGTACCATAATTTCTTCTTAGGAGTGCACCAAAATAAATATTATTATTATAATTATTATACAGGATTTATATAGCATCAGCAGTTTGTGAGGTGCTTTACAATATAAATTGAGGTAGTACAGTTACAATGCAATTCAATACAAAAGGGTTAGGAGGTCCCTACTTGTGAGAGCTTACAATCTAAAGGGAAGAGCAAATGATGCAAAAGATAATGCCTGTGGGGGGGATAAGTTGTTCAATTAAAGTAAAATTTAATTATTAGGTAGAGGTGGGATAGGTTTCCGTGTAGAGATGAGTTTTCAGGGATCGCCTAAAGGCGGACAGAGTAGTAGACAGCCGGACAGGTTGAGATATGGAGTTCCAGAGGATGGAAGAGACTCTGAAGAAGTCTTGGACATGAGTATGGGAGAAGGTAATGAGGAAGCTAGAGAACAGAAGGTCTTGGGAGGAGTGAAGAAGGTGGTTTGGTTGATAATTTGAGTCTAGGTTGGTGATATAGCTGGGACAAGAGTTGAGGATGGCTTCATAACCACTTACCGCCCGGCCTGTAGCAGAATGACGGCCGGGCGGTGGTTCAGTTATCCTAAATGGGCATCATATGACGTCCAGCAGGATAACAGCCGCCCCGCGCCCATGGGGGCGTGCATTGCGGCGATTGGTGGTGCGGTGTGTCAGTCTCCGATGGAGGCTCTTTACCACGTGATCAGCCGTGTCCAATCACGGCTGATCACAATGTAAACAGGAAGAGCCGTTGATCGGCTTTTTCTCACTCGCGTCTGAAAGACGCGAGTAGAGGAGAGCCGATCGGCGGCTCTCCTGACAGGGGGGGTTTGCGCTGATTATTTATCAGCGCAGCCCCCCCTCAGATGCCCACACTGAACCACCAGGGTAGCCGCCAGGACCACCAGGGAAGCCTTCAACATGTGGATGGCCAGGTACATCCCCCATGGCCATCCACATGTGCCAAAATATGCCCAACATATGCCAATCAGTACCCACAATTGGGTACTGACTGGCACCATTATAGTACTAATAAAAACAGTGATGCCCAGCAATGTCACCCACCAGTGTAATCAGTGCCACTCATCAGTGTCTCTCAGTGCCACCTATCAGTGCCCATCCGTGCCCACCTATCAGTGACCATCAGTGCCCATCAGTGCCACCCATAAATACCCATCAGTGCCACCCATAAGTACCCATCAGTGCTGCCTATGAGTGCCCATCAGTGCCGCCTATGAGTGCCCAAAAGTGTAGCATACCAGTGCCATCTATCAGTGCCGCCTATCAGTGCCGCCTATCAGTGCCCATCATCAGTGCTCATCAGTGCAACCTAATCAGTGCCACCTCATTGGTGCCAACTCATCCATGCCCATTGGTGCTGCCTTATCAGTGCCCATCAGTGCAGCCACCTCAGTGCCCATCATTGAAGAAGAAAACTTACTTATTTACAAAAAAAATTAACAGAAACAAATAAAAACTTTTTTTTTTCAAAATTTTCGGTCTTTTTTTATTCATTGCGCAAAAAATAAAAATCGCAGAGGTGATCAAATGCCACCAAAAGAAAGCTCTATTTGTGGGAACAAAATGATAAAAAATTTGTTTGGGTGCAGTGTAGCATGACACAACTTGCAATTGTCATTCAACTTGCGACAGCGCTGAAAGCTGAAAATTGGCTTGGGCAGGAAGGTGTATAAGGCCCCTTTCACACTGGGGCGGGAGGTGCGCTGGCGGTATAGTGCCGCTATTTTTAGCGGCGCTATACCGTCGGAATTGCGGCGGTATTCGGCCACTAGCGGAAAATCCGATCGTGTGTACGAGGCTTAAAGGAACACTAAAGGTTCACGTTTAAAAAAAAATATATATCAAACATGTTATACTTACCTCCACTGTGCAGCTCGTTTTGCACACAGTGGCCCCGATCCTGGTCTTCTGGGGTCCCTCGGCGGCTGTTTCAGCTCCTCCCCGCAAGGACTCCACACCATAATGCGAGCGAGCTCGCATGGTGTGGAGTTACTGCGGGCGCGCTCCCGTGATACAGCGGCGGCCATAGCCGCCGACTGTATCACTCGGCCCCGCCCCCCCGGCGTGCCGCGTCATTGGATGTGATTGACAGCAGCGCCAGCCAATGGCTGCGCTGCTTTCAATCCATCCACTGTAGCCAATCAACGGTCAGGCTCTGGAACTCGGAGGATGACGGGAGTGAGCGCGGGACTTTCGAGGGGCCAGGTAAGTAAAACGGGGGCTCGGGGGGGGGCGGTATTGTCAAATGTTTTTTCACCTTAATGCATAGGATGCATTAAGGTGAAAAAACATGTACCTTTACAACCCCTTTAAGTGCACTAATCCATCATTGGGTTACTTTTGTCACTGGGAGTGAAAATTATTGTTCTCTTGTGGCCTTACAATGGAATCCCCATTGGTGAATGGTGTTTTGGACCACTTTGTCAGTTCACTGAGAAAGTAATGTGCTCTGATGAAGCAAAACACAACATCCCGGTGAGCTTAGGACTAAAGCAAAATAGTTTTCTTATCACTTATAAATTTGATTAAGCCCTATGTGTGCTTTAAAAGGTCTTTTTTTTAGGTGGGTCTCCCACATTCTATTTAATGTTTTTGAAAAATTTGGGGTTTTTAGTGAAACAAGGATTGGTGATAAAGCATCAGTGGAGAGGAGACACCTTTTTCCCATATTAACTCTTACAGGAGAGAATTTCCCTTCCTAGGGCTAGATTTCCTCTCACTTCCTGTTGTCTCCTTCCGTTTGCAAGTAGGAGTTGTTTGTAAGTTGGATGTTTGAAAGTAGGGGCCTGCCGTATATACTCTGCAGAAATTTTGCCCTTAGGTGTTGGTGTTGCCACAACACTGTAAGTCCTCACAGTTACTCTTGGTGGGCGCAGGAATGGGCCCAGCTGTGAAATATTAGATCAAGAATTGTAATCACATGCCCCTGTTGAACAGGGGCAGAAAAATTGGGCCTTTGTTGGTGGTGGTGGTGTTGCCACAACACTGTAAGCCCTCACAGTTACTCTTGGTGGGCGCAGGAATGGGCCCTGCTGTGAACTATTAGATCAAGAATTGTAATTACATACCCCTGTTGAACAGGGGCAGAAAAACTGGGCATTTGTTGGTGGTGGTGGTGGTGTTGCCACAACACTAAGCCCTCACAGTTACTCTTGGTGGGCGCAGGAATGGGCCCTGCTGTGAATTATTAGATCAAGAATTGTAATTACATGCCCCTGTTGAACAAGGGCATAAAAATTGTGCCTTAGGCACCGGTGCCACAACACTACAACCCCTCACAGATACTGTACTTGGAGCGCAGCAATGAGCCCTGTTGCAAAGCATGGCATCAAAAATTGTAATTACACGCCCCTGTTAAACAGGGGCAGAAAAATTGGGCCTTAGGCACTGGTGCTGGTGCCACAACACTGCAACCCCTCACAGATACTGTAGTTGGAGCACAGCAATGAGCCCTGCTGCAAAGCATTGCATCAAAAATTTTAAATACACGCCCCTGTTAAACAGGGGCAGAAAAATTGGGCCTTAGGCACTGGTGCTGGTGCCACAACACTGCAACCCCTCACAGATACTGTAGTTGGAGCGCAGCAATGAGCCCTGCTGCAAAGCATTGCATAAAAAATTGTAAATACACGCCCCTGTTAAACAGGGGCTGAAAAATTGGGCCTTAGCCACTGGTGGCGGTGCCCAGAACCAAAAATTTTCTTTCAAGCTATCAGCATGATTATTGAGGAGGAAGAGGATAGTCACTCAGCATAACAGGATAGTCACTCAGCATCAGCATAGGCAGTCTTGAAGGGATTTGACATCTCCAAAAAATAATATTCGGTTACATCAGCATCAGGTGCTTGGTAGCTGGTGGTGATCCAAGACTGATTAATTTTTATGAAGGTCAGTCGATCGACCGAGTCGGTGGACAGGCGCACCCTGTGATCGGTTACAAAGCCTCCAGAAGCACTGAATGTGCGTTCCGAAAGAACGCTGGATGCAGGAAAGGCCAGTACCTCAATTGCATACTGTGCAAGCTCTGGCCAGTGATCCATCCTCAAGACCCAGTAACCCAGAGGATTTTCGGTGGGAAAGGTGTCCAAGTCTAATCTTGCCCCTAGGTATTCCTGCACCATGTAAACCAGACGCTGGCGATGGTTGCTGGAAGCGATCATACCTTGGGGCTGCGTACTAAAAAATTGTCTGAACGCATCGGTCAGATGGCCACCTTCTCCACCGCTCCTTCTTTGACTGACCGGAGCCTCAGCAACACGTTGTCCAGGACCAGGAATTTGTAACCTCCCAGTCTCTGGGAATGCGTTTCACAGACCTCTCTGCAAGGCCTCCCGAAGATGCTTCATCCTCTGCTCCCTCTGCGATGGCAAGATAAGGTCTGCAACCTTACCCTTGTAACGTGGATCAAGGAGGGTTACCAGCCAGTAATGATCCCTCTCCTTGATTGCACGAATACGAGGATCCTTTCGCAGGCTTTGCAGGATCAGGGAGGCCATGCAGCGTAGGTTTGCTGAGGCATTCAGTGCGGAGTCCTCTGGGCCACTGAGGACGACATGATCCGCAGCCACCTCCTCCAAGCAACGTACAAGTCCATGGGTGTCTTGGGACTGTAATTGATCCCTTGAAGACTGCTGCTGATGCTGAGTGCTAGGCTCCACCTCCATGCTGACACAATAATCCTCCTCCTCCTCTTCCTGTGTGATAGCCGGGCCAGCAGGTACACTGTCAGGATAAAGGGGGCCTTGAGAGATAAGGAAGTCCTCCTCTTCCTGCCTCTGTTCTGCCTCAAGTGCCCTATCCATTATTCCACGCAGTGTGTGCTCCAACAGGTGGACAAGAGGGACAGTGTCACTGATGCATGCACTGTCACTGCTCACCATCCTCGTGGCCTCCTCAAATGGTGCCAGGACAGTGCATGCATGCCTGATCATGGCCCACTGGCGTGGGGAAAAAAATCCAAGCTCCCCTGACACTGTCCTGGTGCCATATTGCAACAGATACTCATTGATGGCCCTCTGCTGCGTGTGCAGCCGCTGCAGCATGGCCAACGTAGAGTTCCACCTGGTGGGCATGTCACAGATTAGACGGTTCTTGGGCAGGTTGTAACCCGTTTGCAAGTCAGCCAGCCGAGCACTGGCATTATATGTCCGGCAAAAATGCCCACACAGTTTCCTGGCCTGCTTCAGGACCTCCTGTAAGCCTGGGTACCTGTCCAAGAACCGCTGCACCACCAAGTTAAGGACGTGAGCCAAACAGGGCACATGGGTCAGTTGTCCCTGTCGGAGGGCGGAGAGGAGGTTGGTGCCATTGACGGAAACCACCTTTCCTGGCTTAAGCTGGCATGGCATCAACCACCTCTGAGCTTGCCCCTGCAGAGCTGACAGAATCTCTGCCCCAGTGTGGCTCCTGTCCCCCAAGCACACCAGCTCAAGCACCGCATGGCATCTTTTTGCCTGCGTACTTGCGTAGCCCCTTGAACGCCTACGGAGCACCACTGGTTCCGAGGACAAAGCACAGGTAGGGGCCATGGAGGAAGAAGAAGAGAAGGGGTGGAGGAGAGAGGTGCGTCAGAATCACCAGTAGTAAAATTTTGGAGGCGTGGTGGCGGAACAACCTCCAACACTACTGCACCTTGTCCTGCATCCTTCCCAGCTGCCAGCAGAGTCACCCAATGCGCCGTAAAAGATAGGTAACGTCCCTGTCCATGCCTGCTGGACCATGAGTCAGCGGTAATATGAACCT
Source organism: Rana muscosa (assembly GCA_029206835.1). Classification (NCBI taxonomy): domain Eukaryota; kingdom Metazoa; phylum Chordata; class Amphibia; order Anura; family Ranidae; genus Rana; species Rana muscosa. The sequence continues at coordinate 152,158,849 of JARGYO010005626.1, read as the reverse complement.
TACCGCTGACCGCCCTGTCCAGCGAGGCCAAGACATTGCCTTCCACATGCCGGTAGAGAGCCGAAATCGCCTTCCGTGAGAAAAAGTGGCGTTTGGGAACCTGCCACTGAGGAACCGCACATTCAACAAACTCACGGAAGGGGGCAGAGTCTACCAACTGAAAAGGCAGCAGTTGAAGTGCTAGCAATTTAGCCAAGCTAGCATTCAACCGCTGGGCATGTGGATGGCTGAGAGCGAACTTCTTTCGGCGGTGCAGCAGCTGGGGCAGGGAAATTTACCTGGTACAATCGGACATTGGTGTACCGATAGCAGATTGTCCGCAAGTACTTGGCTGTGACACATCGAATTCTACACCTTCATTCCTCTCAGTGCAGGTTTCAGAGAGGACTGAAGGTATAGTGAGGTTGGAGATCCCAGCTGATGAGGAGCAAGGAGAGGTCCGCTTTGTTCTTTGGTGTGGGTCTTTTAGGTACGCTTGCCAACGGACTGCATGGCAGGTCGACATATGTCTGGTCAAGCACGTGGTGCCCAATCGGCTGATGTTTTGGCAACGCGAGATACGCTTTAGACATATGTTGCAAATGGCAATGGTGCGATCTGCTGCACACGTCTGAAAAAAGGCCCACACCAAAGAACTTTTGGAATAACACACAGAGACAGCAGCGCCCTGCACATGCAGAGCTCTGTGGTGTGATGCGGTCGGTGTGCTGCCCTTAAGCTGGCCCCTGGATTGCATCCTGCCTCATTGGAGATGTGCCTCCTCCTCCTCCTCCCTCCTATCAGGCACCCACGTGGAGTCAGTGACCTCATCATCCCCTCCCTCCTCATCACTTGAGCCAATCTGGCAGTATGCTGCAGCTTGGGGAACATGACTGCCAGATTGCTGTCCTTGTTGGGCACCCCCTCTCTCTGGGCTCACGTTACTACCCCCTCTCTCTGAGCTCACGTTACTGCCTTCCTCCAGCTGGGTTCCATCATCGGAGCCTTCAAAACGCTGGGCATCCTCCTGGAGCATGTACCCAACACTGTGGTCAAACAGTTCGGGGGACTCCTCAGGAGGACATGGGGGGGCTAGGGAAGGAGTGACTGATGCCATTGAGCCGAGGGAAGAGGCCACTTTGGCAGCTGCTTTGCCAGACAAAGTACCCTGAGCCTGGGTGAGAGAGGACGAGCCGGTGGCCTTATATAGTGTGGGGCGTGTAATAAACCCCCTAAGCCATAATTGGCCAAAGCCACCCTGGCTTTGGCCAATTACGGCTCTCCGTTTTTTCTGCGCTGTGATTGGCCAAAGCATGCGGGTCATAGTGCATGCTTGGCCAATCATCAGCCAGCAATGCACTGCGATGCCACAGAGAATTATGGGACTCAAATTTGGCGCAAACGGCCCATAATGTTCGATCTTCATCGAACAGCCAATGTTCGAATCGAACATGGGTTCGACTCGAACACGAAGCTCATCCCTACTATTCACTAATGCTGGTAGCAAAAGGATTAAAAATAGTCAGTGTTGATTCAGAAGAAGTTCCACTTTAAGAGTAGGGGAAGGCTAGACCCCCCATCAGATGTTTATTTTGGTCTGTGTTCCTGTTGCAGATTTTGTCTTACATCCTGTCTTGTGAAATCATTGTCAGCCTTGAAGCAGTTTTTTCATCACCTGCCCCATTTCGTTCATTACCTTACACATCTCTCCTCACTTCTTTAACTTGACTCAGTAACCCCTTTCCTTTTGATTTCCAGTCCCTTTTACCCCCTATATCACCCTCACCTCCTACCCATTTCCTAGCCATTTATTACCCTACAACCCATCCCCCCTGTAACGGCACCCCAAATACGAAGGGGGGTTAACGCCGTTTCCTCTGTCCCCTCTCCTGGACACACATCCACTCGCTACCAATCTTCCACAGCCAAACGACCCCTTCCCATAGAAATTAATCCTTCTGAAGAAACGAGACGCACTCTGTATCCTTCTGGGGTAGAATGACTTTATTGAGAAACATTGTAACTTTTATATATATCCAATACTGCATTAGTTTAACATGAACAATGGCCCAGCTCCACCCACACATCACAAGACTCAACACATCATCCTGACGTCTGCTAGGCTTCAAAAGATCCCACACAATAGAATATAACGATCCCCAATACACATCTTATCACAAAGTGTTGGCAGCCAGTCTGTCTGCCGGATACCATACACACAGGCATAGGGTTAATTATCTCTATTCACACCAGACCTTCCCAAGTCATAATGAACAATAGAATGCAAATCACCTTAATTCCTCCCAGCAATGATTACACAAAGGCAGGGGCTGGGGTGATGACATCAGCATTCAACATCATGAAGGCGTCACTTTTCAATTACCCTGTTGAGGTCATAATCAAACAGTAAACAGTTCTCTGCAGATATCCTGAGGAATATGGTGGATCAATATTACAGACCCAATCTAGATAAAATGTATGTACAGCATTGAATATGGCTATCATAGACCATATGGGGTTTTTCCATTCACCCTGTGTCCAAAGTGACCCCCTTGTCACACCCCCCAACACTCCAGTCCTAAAACCCTTCACACCCCCTTTGTTTCCTTCTTCCCTTCCCCTTTCTTCCTAATAGTTATGGTACCACCATAAGTGTGTGCAGCCTATTGCATTAGAGTGTTCACCACAAATATAAATGTGATAAACGTTTTAAAATGTATTTAAAAACGCACAATGTCACTAGAGCAGTGGACGTGTCAGTAGGGCAGTGGACAGTATAAGTAAAGAAGTGGATGTGTCAATAGGACAGAGGTGGTGTCAGTAGGACAGTGGATGGTGTCAGTCAGTAGAGCTGTGGACTTTGTCAGTAGGACAGAGGATTTTGTCAGTAGAGCAGTGGACAGTGTCAGTAGAGCAGTAGAGGTGTCAGTAGGGCAGATGTTGATGTCAGTAGGGCAGAGGTTGGTGTTAGTAGGGCAGATGTTGATGTCAGTAGGAAAGTGGGTTTTGTCAGTTAGTAGGGCAGTTAATGGTGTTAGTATTTTTATATATTATTTTTTTTTACAATTTTTATTATTTTTTTACAATATAATTTTTTTACAATATAATTTTTTACAGTTTTTTAGGAACCCTGTTGGGGGTTTAGTAAAATATCAGACCCTTGATGTCTCACTTTTGAGACAGAAAAAGGGATAGAGGACAGAGATTCCCCAGTCCCTTTCTGTTTTGCTTCGGTCTATCTAATAAGGTTTGCAGTGCATAAATGTGCTTTTACTAAACAAAAATGCTTTACATACAAAACTTTTACAATATTAGGAATACAATACAAGACTGACAGAAATACCTATAACAAACAAGATGCTACCTACTTCCTAGCAAATAAGCACACTATGGTCTGTAAACCCTTAGAAATACACTTAAAAGTTACTTAACTCCGGTTACTGTGTGGTCATAATATCTGTAGACAACGAGTACCCAGGCTTTTAAGCAGTTGCTGGAGATCAGGGGAAAGTGTTTTCAGGTATAGCTTCTTCAGGCTGGTAAAGGCCATCATTGGTGTTAAGGCATTATGGAGTCCTCCTGTCAGCTTATGCCTGGCGACCTTTTATTTGAAAGTTTTTAGGTTGTCAGGCTATTGTCGACCACGGTTACAAACTTGTTTACCGTAGTTACAGAACAACTGACTGCCTCAACTGACAACTGAAATGCAATTGTGGTATCTAAGTTCCCATTGTTTGAGGATGTAATTGTTACCAAGGCATTTGTTTGCCAAGTAGGGATGAGCTTTGTGTTCGAGTCGAACATACGTTCGACTCGAACATCGGCTGTTCGATCGTTCGACGAAGAACGAACGATTTGGGACGTTCGCGCCAAATTCGAGTGACGCGAACGGCCCACAATGCACTACGCCATCGCAGTGTCATCCAGGCGCTGTGATTGGCCAAGCATGCACTGTGACCCTGCATGCTTGGCCAATCACAGCGCCGGCAGCGAGGAGAGCAATGATTGGCCACAGGCAGGATACCTGTGGCCAATTATTGCTGAGGGGGTTTAGTACACGCCCCACACTATAAAAGGCCGCCAGCGCGGCGGCCTTGTGTAGTGTGTTCCGGAGCAGGGAAAGAGAAGCATAGGCAGGGACAGTGTCATTTTTTTTCCTTTACTAATCCTGGATTCCTTGTGTTTAGGGACAAATAAGGATAGGTAGGGAGAGTGTCAGTGTGTTATTCTGTGCTAAACCTTGTTTGTAGGGACAGAGAAGGACAGTGAAGGAAAGTGTCAGTGTGCTATTCTGTTCTAAACCAATCTTGCTGAACCATATTTGAAATCCTTGAATTTAGGGACAGAGAGGTACAGTGAGGGAAAGTGTCAGTGTGCTATTCTGTTCTAAACCAATCTTGCTGAACCATATTTGAAATCCTTGAGTTTAGGGACAGAGAGGTACAGTGAGGGAAAGTGTCAGTGTGCTATTCTGTTCTAAACCAATCTTGCTGAACCATATTTGAAATCCTTGAGTTTAGGGACAGAGAAGGACACTCGTGGAAACTATCAGTGTGCTATTCTGTGCTAAATCTTGTTTGTAGGGACAGAGAAGGACAGTGAGGGAAACTGTCAGTGTGCTATTCTGTTCTAAACCAATCTTGCTGAACCATATTTGAAATCCTTGAGTTTAGGGACAGAGAGGTACAGTGAGGGAAAGTGTCAGTGTGCTATTCTGTTCTAAACCAATCTTGCTGAACCATATTTGAAATCCTTGAGTTTAGGGACAGAGAAGGACACTCGTGGAAACTATCAGTGTGCTATTCTGTGCTAAATCTTGTTTGTAGGGACAGAGAAGGACAGTGAGGGAAACTGTTAGTCTGCTATTCTGTTCTAAACCAATCTTGCTGAACCATATTTGAAATCCTTGAGTTTAGGGACAGAGAAGGACACTCGTGGAAACTATCAGTGTGCTATTCTGTGCTAATCCTTGTTTGTAGGGACAGAGAAGGACAGTGAGGGAAAGTGTCAGGGTGCTATTCTGTTCTAAACCAATCTTGCTGAACCATATTTGAAATCCTTGAGTTTAGGGACAGAGAAGGACACTCGTGGAAACTATCAGTGTGCTATTCTGTGCTAAATCTTGTTTGTAGGGACAGAGAAGGACAGTGAGGGAAACTGTCAGTGTGCTATTCTGTTCTAAACCAATCTTGCTGAACCATATTTGAAATCCTTGAGTTTAGAGACAGAGAGGTGCAGTGAGGGAAAGTGTCAGTGTGCTATTCTGTTCTAAACCAATCTTGCTGAACCATATTTGAAATACTTGAGTTTAGGGACAGAGAAGGACACTCGTGGAAACTATCAGTGTGCTATTCTGTGCTAATCCTTGTTTGTAGGGAGGGACAGAGAAGGACAGTGAGGGAAAGTGTCAGTGTGCTATTCTGTTCTAAACCAATCTTGCTGAACCATATTTGAAATCCTTGAGTTTAGGGACAGAGAAGGACACTCGTGGAAACTATCAGTGTGCTATTCTGTGCTAATCCTTGTTTGTAGGGACAGAGAAGGACAGTGAGGGAAACTATCAGTGTGCTATTCTGTGCTAAATCTTGTTTGTAGGGAGGGACAGAGAAGGACAGTGAGGGAAAGTGTCAGTGTGCTATTCTGTTCTAAACCAATCTTGCTGAACCATATTTGAAATCCTTGAGTTTAGGGACAGAGAAGGACACTCGTGGAAACTATCAGTGTGCTATTCTGTGCTAAATCTTGTTTGTAGGGACAGAGAAGGACAGTGAGGGAAACTGTCAGTGTGCTATTCTGTTCTAAACCAATCTTGCTGAACCATATTTGAAATCCTTGAGTTTAGGGACAGAGAAGCACACTCGTGGAAACTATCAGTGTGCTATTCTGTGCTAATCCTTGTTTGTAGGGACAGAGAAGGACAGTGAGGGAAACTGTCAGTGTGCTATTCTGTTCTAAACCAATCTTGCTGAACCATATTTGAAATCCTTGAGTTTAGGGACAGAGAAGGACACTCGTGGAAACTATCAGTGTGCTATTCTGTGCTAAATCTTGTTTGTAGGGACAGAGAAGGACAATGAGGGAAACTGTCAGTGTGCTATTCTGTGCTAAACCAATCTTGCTGAACCATATTTGAAATCCTTGTGTTTAGGGACAGAGAAGGATAGGTAGGGGACAGTGTCAGTGTCATTGTTGCTAAGCCTCCTGCACAGTATACACCTGAAGGTAGCCCTTATTGCTGTTTTTCCCATCTCCCTGCAGGCCATCCATTAAAATGTCTGGAAGGCAAACAAGGAGAGGCAGACAGTCAGGAGGCAAAAAAAGAGGGCAAGCAAGCTCTGTGTCTGGGGGCAACAGTGCTGGTCGTGGACGCGGTGCATTGTCATCAGCACATGGCCATGGGACACGCTTGTCCTTCTTTTCGGCAGCTGGACATGTTGAGCCACATCATGCCGAAGACTTGGTAGAGTGGATGACCAAGCCCACCTCATCCTCCTCATCCTCTCTCACCCAGGCTCAGGGTACTGGCAAAGCAGCTGCCAAAGCGTCCTCTTCTCTGGTATCATTATCTTCATTAGTCAATCCTTCCCTAGACCCACCATGTCCTCCTCCTGAGGAGTCCCCCAAACTGTTTGAGCACAGTGTTGGGTACATGCTCCAGTAGGATGCCCAGCGTTTCGAAGGATCTGATGATGATACCCAGATAGAGGAAGGCAGTAGCGTGAGAGTAGAGAGAGGGGATGCTCAAGAAGGACACCAATCTGGCAGTCATGCTCCAGCAGCTGCAGCATACTGCCAGATTGGCTCCAGTGATGAGGAGGGAGGGGATGATGAGGTCACTGACTCCACGTGGGTGCCTAATAGGAGAGAGGAGGAGGAGGAGGATGAGGAGGAGGCACATCTCCAACGAGGCAGGATGCCCTTGGGTGGCCAGCGTATGGGCAGCACACCGAAGGAATCACACCGCAGAGCTCCGCCTGTGCAGGGCGCTGCCTCTGCCCGTCATTCAAAAAGTTCTTTGGTGTGGGCCTTTTTTGAGGCGAGTGCATCAGATCGTACAGCTGCTGTTTGCAACATATGTCTCAAGCGTATATCGCGTGGCCAAAACATCAGCCGCTTGGGCACCACATGCTTGATCAGACATATGTTGACCTGCCATGCAGCTCGTTGGCAAGCCTACCTTAAAGACCCACACCAAAGAACAAAGCGGACCTCTCCTTGCACCGCATCAGCTGGGATCTCCAACCCCACTATACCTTCAGTCCTCTCTGAAACCTGCACTGAGAGGAATGAAGGTGTAGAATTAGGTGTGTCACAGCCAAGTACTTGCGGCCACTCTGCTAGCAGTACACCGACGTCCGATTCTAGCAGGCAAATTTCCCTGCCCCAGCTGCTGGACCGTCGAAAGAAGTTCACTCCCAGCCATCCACATGCCCAGCGGTTGAATGCTAGCTTGGCTAAATTGCTAGCGCTTCAACTGCTGCCTTTTCAGTTGGTAGACTCGGCCCCCTTCCGTGAGTTTGTGCAATGTGCGGTTCCTCAGTGGCAGGTTCCCAAACGCCACTTTTTCTCACGGAAGGCGATTCCGGCTCTCTACAGGCATGTGGAAGGCAATGTCTTGGCCTCGCTGGACAGGGCGGTCAGCGGTAAGGTGCATATTACCGCTGACTCATGGTCCAGCAGGCATGGACAGGGACGTTACCTTTCTTTCACGGCCCATTGGGTCACTCTTTTGGCAGCTGGGAAGGATGCAGGACAAGGTGCAGTAGTGTTGGAGGTAGTTCCACCTCCACGCCTCCAAAATGCTACTACTGGTTGTGACACACCTCTCTCCTCCACCCCCTCCTTTTCTTCTTCCTCCATGGCCTCTTCCTGTGCTTTGTCCTCGGAACCAGCGGTGCTCCGTAGGCGTTCAAGGGGCTACGCAAGTACGCAGGCAAAAAGATGCCATGCCGTGCTTGCGCTGGTGTGTTTGGGGGACAGGAGCCACACTGGGGCAGAGGTCCTGTCTGCTCTGCAGGGGCAGGCTGAGAGGTGGTTGACGCCACGCCAGCTTAAGCCAGGAATGGTGGTTTGCGACAATGGCACCAACCTCCTCTCCGCCCTCCGACAGGGACAACTGACCCATGTGCCCTGTGTGGCTCACGTCCTTAACCTGGTGGTACAGTGGTTCTTGGGCAGGTACCCGGGCTTACAGGATGTCCTGAGGCAGGCCAGGAAAGTCTGTGTGCATTTCCGCAGATCTTATAATGCCAGTGCTCGCCTGGCTGAGCTGCAAAAGGAGTTGAACCTGCCCAAGAACCGCCTTATATGTGACATGCCCACTAGGTGGAACTCAACGTTGGCCATGCTGCAGCGGCTGCACATGCAGCAGAGGGCCATCAATGAGTACCTGTGCGACTACGGCACCAGGACAGGGTCAGGGGAGCTCGGGTTTTTTTCACCACGCCAGTGGGGCATGATCAGGGATGCATGCACTGTCCTGGCACCATTTGAGGAGGCCACGAGGATGGTGAGCAGTGACAGTGCATGCATCAGTGACACTGTACCTCTTGTCCACCTGTTGGAGCACACGCTGCGTGGAATAATGGACAGGGCACTTGAGGCAGAGCAGAGGCAGGAAGAGGAGGACTTCCTTGCCTCTCAAGGCCCCCTTTACCCAGACAGTGTTCCTTCTGTCCCACCCATCGCACAGGAAGAGGAGGAGGAGGAGGAGGAGGATTGTGTCAGCATGGAGGTGGAGGCTGGCACTCAGCATCATCAGCAGCAGTCTTTTAGGGATGATTTACAGTCCCAAGAAACCCGTGGATTTGTACGTGGCTGGGAGGAGGTGGCTGCGGATCATGTCGTCCTTAGTGACCCAGAGGACTCCGGACTGAATGCCTCAGCTAACCTACGCTGCATGGCCTCCCTGATCCTGCAAAGTCTGCGGAAGGATCCTCGTATTCTTCGGATCAAGGAGAGGGACCATTACTGGCTGGCCACTCTCCTTGATCCACGGTACAAGGGTAAGGTTGCGGACCTTATCTTACCGTCGCAGAGGGAGCAGAGGATGAGACAACTCCGGGAGGCCTTGCAGAAAGGTCTGTGCAACGCGTTCCCAGAGACTGGGAGGTTACAAACTCCTGGTCCTGGACAACGAGTTGCTGAGGCTTCGGGCAGTCAAAGAAGGAGCGGTGGGGAAGGTGGCCATCTGACCGATGCGTTCAGACAATTCTTTAGTCCGCATCCCCAAAGTATGATCGGTTCCAGCAACCATCGCCAGCGTCTGATATACATGGTGCAGGAATACCGAGGGGCAAGGTCAGACTTGGACACCTTCCCCACCGAAAATCCTCTGGCTTACTGGGTCTTGAGGATGGATCACTGGCCAGAGCTTGCACAGTATGCAATTGAGCTACTGGCCTGTCCTGCATCCAGCGTTCTTTCAGAACGCACATTCAGTGCTGCTGGAGGATTTGTCACGGATCACAGAGTGCGCCTGTCCACCGACTCGGTTGATCAACTGACTTTCATCAAAATGAACCAGTCTTGGATCACCACCAGCTACCACACACCTGATGCTGATATAACAGACTAATTGATTTTAAAATGTCACATCCCTTCAAGACTGATGCTGATGCTGAGTGCCTGTGCTGTTATGTTGACTGGCTATCCTCCTCCTCCTCCTCAATGATCCGATTAATGATGATAGCTTGGAAGATCATTTTGGTTTATGGGTGCCGCCACCAGTGGCTAAGGCCCAATTTTTCAGCCCCTGTTTAACAGGGGCGTGTAATTACAATTTTTGATGCAATACTTTGCAACAGGCCTCATTGCTGTGCTCCAAGTACAGTATCTGTGAGGGGTTGCAGTGTTGAGCCACCAGTGCCTAAGGCCCAATTTTTCAGCACCTGTTCAACAGGGGCATGCAATTATAATTATTGATCTAATAATTCACAGCAGGGCCCATTGCTGCGCCCACCAAGAGTAACTGTCAGGCCTTACAGTGTTGTGTCAACACCACCACCACCACCACCACCAAAGGCCCAATTTTTCAGCCCCTGTTCAACAGGGGCATGCAATTATAATTATTGATCTAATAATTCACAGCAGGGCCCATTGCTGCGCCCACCAAGAGTAACTGTCAGGCCTTACAGTGTTGTGGCACCAGCACCACCATCAAAGGCCCAATTTTTACTACCACTGTTCAACAATTATATGTTATTACAATTCCTGATATAATAGTTGACAGCAGGGCGTTCCAGCACCCACCAAGAGTAACTGTGAGTGCTTACAGTGTTGTGCCAACACCAACACCTAAGGGGCCAATTTCTGCAGAGTATATACGGCAGGTCCCTACTTTCAAACATCCAACTTACAAACGACTACTACTTGCAAACGGAAGAAGACAACAGGAAGTGAGAGGAAATCTACCCCTTGGAAGGAAAATTCTCTCCTGTAAGAATTAATATGGGAGAAAGGTGTCTCCTCTCTACTGATGCTTTATCACCAATCCTTGTTTCAATAAAAACACCACATTTCAAAAACAGTTGTCATTGGGACGCAAAGTGAGGTGAAATGTTCTGAACAGGGGCACAGACAGCAAAACAAATGTTACAGGGGTGATAACCCTTCCCTATGTTTTCCAAAAAGCTTAAAAATAGGTATTTGGGCTGGAGCTACACTTAAACAATGTAGCTGTTCAAAATTACAAACAGATTCTACATAAGAACAAACCTACCGTCCCTGTCTTGTATGCACCGCCTGTATACGGCTGTTCAGAGTATATAGGGCCTTTTTTATTTTGTGTGCGGGGTTCCCCTTAATATCCATACAAGACCCAAAGGGGCTGGTAATGGGCTGGGGTAGGGGGGGGGGGGGGGGGGTTGATGGGGTAGCTATGCCATTTTTCTTAAAGATTTTCATCCATATTACCGGGACCAGACATTACATTAAAGCCGCAAGCAGTTTTAAATGGCTTTTTTTTCCTTTAGAAATGTTATTTTGTGCAGGGACAGTTCTAAACACGGGAAACACGTGGGACTTCACAGGCATACTTTAGACACCCCCCAGGTACAATATTTAAAGGAATATTTGACTTTTTTTTTTTTCACTTTATGCATCATTAAAATGACTGCTCCCGGAAAACGTCCGTTTTTAAAACTTCTTTTTGCATTGATACATGTCCCCTGGTGCAGAACCCGGGTTCCCAAACTCTGTTTAGGACAATAACATGGATAATAGTCGTTATAATTAGCACTTTAGAATCCGAACGTTCGCATCCATTGTATTTAATAGGGTTCTAATGTTCGTGCGAACTTTCGGTCCGTTCGCGGGTTCTGGTGCGAACCGAACCCGGGGGTGTTCGGCTCATCACTATTGCCAAGTATCCTCAAACAAACTCAAAAGTAACCTATTTTCTGTTTCTATCTAAACAGATTCTTAAAAACAAAGCAAAAAAAAAACAAGTCTGATGAAAAAATTCATTTCGGAAGCATCCAGAGGAAATATTGACTATTGGTGGAAAATATTAAAAAGCATCCCCTATAGCAGGCATAATAAGAATACCACAAAGGGGAACACTTAGTTGCCCCCAGGGAGAAGAATAAATACCAGAGATAAACAATATAGAATCAGGTTCTCCATTTGGGGTCCCAGCTGCATAACATTAACAGTGTAAAGAGCTTTTACAGCAGGAAATAAATAAGATAATATGTAATAGTTACCATAGGTAGGTATTCAATACACATTGTCTTATCTCCAAACATCAATAAATGCTTCATAACTAAATCACACAAAAAAAAGGGGAAAAAACAAAAAAGAGGAAAGAAAAAAAAGAAGGATTAAGGGGAGATTTTCCCATATACAACAGAATTACACTATTCTAACAAAGCAGTTATAGAAAAAGTTTGTAACTCACAGCATCATTCAAGCCCAGGGACTTTGTGACTTCAAGATTATGAATCCACCTGGCTTTTCTTTGTAGGATAAGGCAGTCCCAGTCACCGCCACGTAAATTTTAATACACTCTTTTCAATGCAAAAAAATTTACCAGAGCGTGGGTTCTTATTATGTTTTCAGGTTCCATGTCTCCCAATGGAGGGACATGATGTTGCCGTTTTTGATTAAACGGTTTTGATTGACCGGTACATGGTCAAATATGTGTTGCCAAAAATGGCGCTTGGTCTTTTCTACATAATAACTGCTAGTTACATTGACAGAGCATTAAATATATAATGCCAGCTGTCTGGCGGTTATCAATGTCCTTAGCTTGGTGAATTTCTACATTCAGCAACACATGTCTGTTGCCTGGTGATATAAATTTGCAGGAAGAACAATTGCCGCACCCAGGGCCGCCATCAGGAATCTTACACAGCTTCAGGCATGGGCCCCCTGGAGCAAAGGGGAGCAGAGGCATGATGGGATTTGTAGTTTCGAAACAGCTGGAGAGCCGAGGTTCCCTACCCCTGCTTCTAGCTCCAAAAAGAGTGACCCGCACTTTGTTGACAATTCTACTTTATTCTGCTAAGACTAATAGTGCTTTCATGAAAAAAGTCTGTCCCTCCGACTACTCTAGCATGGAAGGCTCTTGTCAACAAAGCCGCCCCACTATATAAGGCTACTTACATAAGTATCGTATATACTCAAGGATAAGCCGACCCGAGTGTAAGCCGAGGCCCTAATTTTACCACAAAAAACTGGGAAAACGTATTGACTCGAGTATAAGTCGAGGGTGAGAATGCAGCAGCTACTGTAAGCGGAAAAGAGGGTCAACAATGCCAATTTGCAGCTTCACTGTGCCCATTTGCAACCTCACTGTGCCCATTGCAACCTCACTGTGCCCATTTGCAACCTCACTGTGCCCATTTGCAACCTCACTGTGCCCATTGCAACTATACTGTGCCCATTGCAACCTCACTGTGCCCATTGCAGCCTTACTGTGCACGAGTCAGTGTACCTGTATTCTTGACAGGCTTCGGGTGTCCATTTTTCAAAAGTCGCGGCTTCCTCCTGGTCTCGTTCCGTGATAGGCGTTTGACACTGTGTTCCGCTACCGCCTATCACGGAGGTCCTCTCATCCTCGGACTCAGTTTCCCAGCAGACACTGTGTTCAGTGTTCTGCCAATCATGGACCTTCTTTCATCCTCGGACAAGAGGACGTCCATGATAGGCGGAACAATGAACACAGTGTCTGCTGGGAAAACCAGAGGATGAGAGGACCTCCGTGATAGGCGGTAGCGGAACACAGTGTCAAACGCCTATCACGGAACGGGACGGGACCAGGAGGAAGCCGCGACTTTTGAAAAATGGACGCCCGCAGTCCTTCAGGTACACTGACTCGAGTATAAGCCGAGTGGGCTATTTTCAGCCCTAAAAAAAGGGCTGAAACACTCGGCTTATACTCGAGTATATATAAAGTGCTCGTGTGCTAAAAAGTACATAATAGTCCAGATCAAATGATAAATAAGGTGTCTAGTTTTCTTTGTTCAGTGCATGCAGCTTTAGTGTGACAAAATATAAACAAATGGTGTACTTCCACCCGATTGTGACATCTCAGTGCCAGTGGCAGCTGGTGGTATATTGTTTTTGGGGGGTAGGGGCAGCAATCAATAAACCCCGGTCAGTCGGGCCACAGCCCCCCCCCCCTCCAGTCAGTGACCAGCCCCGCACTTACCCCATCTAGGTCACGGGCAGTGCTTCCTTTGCGGTGGGTGGCGGCTTCTGGAGAAAAAAAAAACACTGGAATCCATGCGTCCAGCACCCTGTATGTAAATTAGGGGGCCGGGCACATGGATTAGGGGGGCGGCGCCCCTGCGCCCCATATGGACCAGCCGCCACTGCTCAGTGCACCCAGTGGTCTCACCTCAATAAATAACCAAATACATCTTTTTTTTTTATTATTAATTTTAACATTATTCTCTTGCCTCGACTACTGCAACTCCCCCCTCATTGGCTTACCTCTACATAGTCTACATAGTCTTCAGTCCATCATGAATGCTGTTGCCAGACTCATGCACCTTACCATTCGCTCAGTATCTGTAATTCCTCTCTGTCAATCCCTCCACTGGCTTCCGCTCACCCAACAAATAAAATTCAAAATACTAACAACTACTTACAAAGCCATCAACAACTCAGCCCCCAGTTACATCACTAGCCTAGTCCCAAAATACCAACCTAATCATTCTCTTCATTTATCTCAAGACCTCCTGCTCTCTAGCTTCGTCATCACCTCCTCCCACGCTCGACTTCACGACTTTTCCAGAGCCTCTCCAATCCTATGGAACTCCTTACCCCAATCTGTCCGATTATCTCCTACTTTATTAGCTTTTAGAGGATCCCTGAAAACCCTCCTCTTCAGAGAAGCCTATCTTTCCGACACTTAACAACTGTATTTTCATTTTCTCCATCTGATCACCCCCCTTAGCTAATACCTTTTGTTCCACTTGACCCTCCCTTCTAGATTGTAAGCTCTAACGAGCAGGGCCCCCTGATCCCTCCAGTATTGAATTGTATTGTAATTGTTCTGTCTGCCCTCATGTTGTAAAGAGCTGTGCAAACTGTTGGCGCTATATAAATCCTGTATAATAATAATAATAATATACAAGCAAACAAAATATTCATACTTTACTTATAATCTACACATTTGATTACATATAGAAATCCTCCTCCATCGATGTTCACCACCTTGTAGTCCTTTTCAGTTGATTTGGATATCCTCTGATGTTGATCCCTTTAAGACTCCCTCACATGCGCTCATCCAAATGTTAGGGTAAAATAAAGTGACCTCCCATAGTGTAATATTGTCAGTAAAAAACATTTTATTAAAGGAGTAACTCTTACATCAGAAAAGCAGTAAAAAAATACTTTTGGCATCATATACTCAGCATAAAATTACCTCCAACACATCACTGTCTGGAATGCCCTACGCGTTACATTACGCCCACGTGACGTCATCAGGGGACTTTCTTACATAATTTTCATTTTGTTTATGTTATTAACCACTTGCTGACCGCTCTATAGCAGATTTACTGCTACAAGGCGACAACTGTGTGCAGGATCACGTATATACACATGATCTTGCACTTCGGGGTAGCAGTCGCTGGCGGCTAGCTCCCACTGTGATTATAGACAGCGGGAGCCGATCAGACTTGATGGCTGCCGGCAATTGCTGATCATCCTGCAGACAGACAGTACGGCGGTCTGCCTATGTAAACAAGGCAGATCACTGTTCTGACAGGAGGGAAGGCATGGATCCTGTGTCTCTGCAAAGCAGGGACAAGGATCCATGTCTTCCCCTAGTAAAGGCACCCCCCCTTTGTAATAAACCACAAACTAGACACACAGTTAACCATTTTGATTGCCCCTGATGTTAACCCCTTACCAGCCAGTGTCATTAGTACAGTGACAGTGTTTTTTTTTGTAGCACTGATCACTGTATTAGTATCACTGGACCCCAAAGAGTGTCAAAAGTTTCAAGCCTCGTACACACGGCCGAGAATCTCGTCAGGAAAAAACACGTTGTTTTTCCTGACGAGATTCTTGACAAGAATCTTGTTCTGGCCGAGTGTACACACGTACGATTCAAAAGAACCGCCGTTCTTTTGAATGGCACGAACGAGGTGACGTCATTGACTAAGACGAGCGTGCGCTCGTCACATTCGATGCCGTCGCCGCCATCTTACTACACCCTACCTATGCCTAGGAAGCTACCGCGCATGCGTCAAAGTAATTTTGAGTATGCGCGGGTTTCCACGGTGACAGGTAAGTGTACACACTTCCGGGTTTCTCGTCGGGAAACAGGCCGACGAGAATCCCGACGAGAAAATAGAGAGCAGTTTCTCTATTTTTCTCGTCGAGATTCTGGCCAATTTTCCTGACGAGAAACCTGAAAGCTCTCCCGGCAGTTTTCTTGTCGTTTCTTGACGAGAAAACCAATCGTGTGTACGAGGCTTCAGTTAGTATCCAAATGCCCGCCGCAATATTGCAGTCCCGCTATAAGTCGCTGATCACCGCTTTTACTAGTAAAAACAATAAAAATTAATAAAAATGCATGTACGTGATCCAGCGCACCCGGACCACCCTGTAGCCATACATCTACAGTGAGCGGTCCGGAAGCGGTTAACCATAGAGTGCAAAAAATATATATTTACATTTTAAAAAAAGTGAATTAATAAAGAATGTATACATAAATTAGAAATAAATATGTGCATACATGTTCCCTGGACCTCCAAAAAACAAACAAAAAAAACAAACATTGTCAGCAGGACAGATAGGAAGAAGAAACTGCTTCAACTGTGTCCTGGAAAGCAGTAAAAAACTGACAGGATTTCTAATAATTTTGCAAAATCAGAAAAAAAATGTCTTGATTGAACTCTAGGAAAAAATGACAAAATGAATAGCCCAGAAATCCAGAGATTTCCCCCAGCAATACTTTTTTTTTCTCCTGCTAAATGTCCTCAGTCTGATGACCAGAATCCTTCAGTCCACTTCCTCTGAACCCAGGTTGTACTAGACCTGTCGCAGCCTGTGGATAAACAGATAAAGGATAAGCAACACAGTGATGAACTAATCTCTCTGTCACTCTGCTCGTTACTTCTATCAGCATGCTGATTGGTTTCTTGTGCTGTTTCTCCCTGTCATACTCCAGCCCTGCTGTACCAGAGGCAGTCATAACGTAAATTTCAGGTACTTGCAGTGCATGCATTGCTTGCATTTAAAATATACATGTATTGCTGTATTACAGAGCTGCATTACTGTGTGTATGTTATATCTGCCTAGAGTTCAGCTTTAAACTTCAAATCTACAGTTGTAGTATGTACTACTTGTACCATGTTCTGGATCGGTTAGGAGACTGCTTTAAAGACGTTCACCACACCCCACTTCTTCTACATGTGGACATTAACATCGCTGATTTCTTTCTAAGTGTCTCTTAAATGCAATTTATGGAACAATAAAATTCCTAGACGGTGCTTGAATGTAGGACCTGGAATTTCAATTAATGAAAAGATATTATCACTCTGTAGTGTTAAGCCAATGTGTGGTTTGGCAGGCTCATAATTGCTGTAAAATTGTGGAAAATTATATGGCAAGGGTCACATGGATGGCAGCATTAAGACTGCTAACAAAGGTGAAGGAACTTTAACAGAACGCTGTATACTATTTGCAGATGTTCTTCACCTGTCATGTAAGCATTTTTGTTTTGGGCGTCGTATAGAATTCTGTATGTGTTATACTTTTCCATTTCCCTGAGTTATTCTGTCCTCTCTGGAGTTTTGTTGTTTATGTTAGCACATGGGGCTTTTTCCTTGCTCCAAGCCTCCATCCTGTCAAAGTGTCTTCTCGCCACTCAGTAAATGATGTCATGATAAGGGGGATAAGGGCCTCTGATAAGGGGGTAGCATCTGCCTTCCTGTACAGGGTCCAGGCCCCATAAGTTCAACAGGGGGGCCCAGAGCTGCAGGAGTTGGTGCAATTACTAGACATGTGCATTCATTTTCGGGCCGAATGCATTTTCGTCCGAATTCGGGGATTTTCACATTTGTTTTAACAAACAATAACGAACACGCAGATTTCAAAATCCGAAAGATTCGACATAAAAAATGCTTTATTTTCATTTAGTTGCGACAACAGTTCGATAAAGATAGAAGATTTGATATGACGGTGACAATAGCAATCTGTGTCTATCGAACCTGTGGTCGAATGTGCCTAACCTAACTTTATTAGTTCGAGATTATTCGACATAGAGAGAAAAGATTCGACATGAAGATTCAACGAAACAGTCGCCACGAGCGGACATTTATGGTCAAATGCTCCGCCCATAGAAGAATTCTAATGTTGGTTGACTAGTAATAATTATTAATAAATATAATTATTACTAATCATACAACATTAGAATTCTACTATAGCTTGTGGGCGGAGCATTCAACCGGAAATGTACGATTGCCGCGTCGTACAGTTTAGCTGCTTCGTCGAATCTTCTTAGAACATTCGACAGACACCATATGCCTTCAATGACAGATTCGACCTAAATTTGGATATTCGGACGAATGCATTTTTTAATGAAACAAGATAAATAAAAAGGAATTTCGGGAGTAACTAAATAAATGTATTTTTCGGACAAAAACGAAATTCCGAAACAAAATATTTCAGTGTGCACATGTCTAGCAATTACTGGAATCAATCCCTCTGTGGCCCTCCCTGTGTTTACAATGCTTCCGTTTGTGAATGAACACGGAAGTCTCTGTACAGAGTGCTTCCTGTTCATTCACTCTGCAGCTGAGACTGCAGAGAAAGGATTGATAAATCTGTGTCCTCAATTTCTTTCTGTGTCTCAAAAGTGGGACGTTGGGTGTGTCTGTTTAGACCAGGGGTCTCCAAAGTTTCTAAACAAAGGGCCAGTTTACTGTGCTTCAGACTTTAGGGGGGTCAGTAAGAAAATAAGATGTTCTGACATCAAGTAGGAGTCAGGGGCGGATCCAGAGTCTAGTCTCGGGAGGGGCACTGCCAGAAAATACGATTTTTTGCGGGCAATTTATCTGGGAAATGGCTGGTGTTGGCGTTTCAATCATCACAGCACCATGGTTGTTATGGTGTCAGGATGATTGAAGTGCATTATTTATATTATTACATTGTAATATAAAATGAAATAGTTCAACTCACCATAATGCAGAAACAGTGGGAGCCCCGAGTATGTCACTTGCCACGTCACCTGCCATAAGTTGCGGATTGTCACTAACCACGTCACCTGCCACACGTTGCGGATTGTCACTTGCCACGTTACCTGCCACACGTTGAAAAAGGGATATCACCGCTACAGGAAGTTCAAGCAAAAGTAAAAGCCTTTCCTCCAGATTAGAAGCCCCAGGTGCTGGCAATGCATGTAACAATGCAAAAATGGGAAGAAATTCTGGACAGGCGCATTCTAAAAAAGTTTTTGCCTTTTATTCAAAAATGGACATCAAAAATACATGCCACAGCAGAACAGAACGGACAGAAGAGCTGACGCGTTTCACGCTAACAAACAGTGCTTGATGTCCATTTTTGAAAACAGTGCTTGATGTCCATTTTTGAATAAAAGGAAAAACTCTTTTTTGGAGTGCGGCTGTCCAGAATTTCTTTCCATTTTTGCACCTGCCACACGTTGCGGATTGTCACTTGCCACGTCACCTGCCACACGTTGCGGATTCGCACTTGCCACTTCCCCTGCCACATGTTGCAGATTGTCACTTGCCACAAGTTGGGGGCGGAGAAGAATGCTGGCGCTCTGCCACTGACAGTGACAGTGGACGCTGGACATTTTAACTAGTCTGTCTAAACTGCAGGCTGCAGCAACAACAGTTACCCTATTTGAGGCTCCTGTCACGTCGGCTCTGAGACTCGAGTCTGACGTGACTCACTGACGTCACTCGTCTGAGACTCAAGTCCGACGTGACTCTGACGTCACTTGTTGCTAGATGCCAAGCGGCCCAGGCGCTAGCAACGAGTGCAGGGAAGAGGCTCCACCCACCTCCTCCGGCTCCTGGTCAGTGCGGTGAAGCCGTAATAACACTAGACGAGTCTCTCTCTCTGCACCGGCTGATGCGAGAGAGATACTCAGGCAGAGGCAGCACAAGTGCAAGTGACATGTCAGTTTGGTATTTTCGGGGGGGGCAATTGCCCTGTTGCCCCCCCTGGATCTGCCCCTGGTAGGAGTAAACAATGCCCTATTTTTGGTGTTAGGGGAAAGAATAGTGCCCCATTGTTGGTGTCATTGGAGGAAAAGTGACCCATCGTTGGTAGTAATGGAAGGAATTCTGCCCCATTGTTGGTGTCAGTGGGAGGAATTGTGCCCTTTCATTTGTGTCAGTGGGAGGAATAGTGGCACATCTTGGTATCAGTGGGAAGAATGGTATTAATGAAAGGAATTATGCCTCAGCATTGGTGTCAATGGAAGGAATTGGGCCCTTTAGTTGGTGTCAGTAGGAGGAATAGTGCCCCATTGTTGGTGTCAGTGGGAAGAACAGTGGCCCATCGCTGGTATTTATGAAAGGAATTATGTCTCATCATTGATGTCTTGTGCCCCATTGTTGGTGTCAGTGGGCGGAATGATTCCCCATTGTGTCTCATCGTTGGTGTCAGTTACAGGAATTATGCACAATTGTTGGTGTCAGTGTATGAAATAGTGCCCCAAGGGCCGGGTAAAGGCAAGCAAAGGGCATCTGGCCCTCGGGCCACAGTTTGGAGATGGCTAGTTTGGACCCCTGATATTTCACCAAAGGGGTGTTAAAATAAAACACCACTGAAGTTGTAAAAAATAAAAATAAAAAGGGGTCATTCTCCTGGTTGCATGGTGTGAGTGGTTTGTTCATGTGACTGGAGCCGCCTGTTAGGCTTGGTTCGCTGTTCCTGTCAGCTAGACTGAATTGGGCCCCATTATTTCTAACAGCAGCCCTGCAGGTGATCACTGTGGCAGCCAATTACAGTGTTCATGTGATCAGGCAGTCCGCCCTGTGCGCAAAGAGATCCTTAAAGGAAAATGGGGCTGGGCTATTTTCACCAGTTAATCCTTTAGTAACACACTACTTAGGATGACAACGCTCAGTCCCTTTACTGTATCTATGGAGGAGCAGCACTGTCACCATAAGACAGGACTACAATACACCTCCCTCTCCCTTTATCTCTATAACATCCCACTCTTCTCATCTCTATAAAATAGAGGGGAAGTTTTCTGAAGTCCACAAAAGAGAATTTGTAAGCAATGATAATAATGTCAGAGATTTCAGCTCAGAGTGCAGGAAGATATTAACACATGCAATATACTCTATTTAGCCTGAAAAAAAACAAAAAAATAAAACAAATGCAGCCATTACATCTAGCAACTATTAAGTTGCAATATTAAAAAAATATATATATTTTAATTTAGATGCACCACAGTTGTCTATTGATTTAATCAGCTGTAAACACTGGACGTA
Organism: Rana muscosa; assembly: GCA_029206835.1. NCBI lineage: Eukaryota > Metazoa > Chordata > Amphibia > Anura > Ranidae > Rana > Rana muscosa. Next base: position 152,137,940 of record JARGYO010005626.1, on the reverse strand, counting down.
CTACACATTCCCAAAAAACTTACCGGTAATTGAAGTACACAGGGCATATGTTTACCTATAATCAGATCTAATTAGGGTAACTCCTTTCCCTTCTCACCTTAACAATTATCTTCCTGTTGAATTTTTTATCATTTCTTTTTATCTAACCATTATTTTTTATATTTTTTTTGGGGGGTTCTCATTTACTTGTTTCATTTTTCTAGTGTTGCATTTTAAAAAAGCCTTTATTTGTGATTCTGTAAATACGGTCTTAGTAACAGAATTATAATTTTTGTGTCATTTTAAATGAGACAAATGATGGAAAAAAAAAATGCATACTGTTAATGAGAGTATTTTTTTTTTCTTCAAACTAACACTATTTACATCAATGTAGAAAAAAGTATTTGTTGCCTGCTTGCATTAAAAATACAATTATTTTTGCAATATCATCAAAAGAAAGCCTAGATGGCATCGTCCCCCCCCCCAAAAAAAAAATAAACAAATATATATATATATATATATATATATACAGTATAGTGCATATATATATGTACAATATATATATATATATAGAAAAGACAAACAGAGCAGCGCCAATCTAAGTGTAGTAGTGCCTGATGAAGGAGCACGCATGCTCCGAACGAGTGCGTCATCTCTAACTGCCCACTAGCAGCAACCTCCTGACACAGTGATGTCTGGCTGACGAATCTCCTCTGCGCCCTCCACATCAAGCCTGGGACACCGGAACTCACCGGTGCCACCGAGCTCGACAGGATCGCGCTGCACGGAGCTACCCTGGACTCCTGTGATATGCAAAGTCTGCTAATTTATGATGTGCCTACTAACAACCACTTTCTAGTGAGTGCAATAATTTGCGATTAAAGTTTGTTGTTTATACTACTACACTTAGATTGGCGCTGCTCTGTTTGCCTTTTCTGTTTCCACTACCAGAGTAACTTCTGCTCTACAGCTAGCTGTCTTCCTAGTGTGGACTTCCAGATTGTCATTATTCCTGAGTAGTGTTGAGCGAACCCGAACTGTAAAGTTCGGGTCCGTACCGAACTTTAGCTTTTTCCCGAACCCGAACCTGAACCCGGACTTTGCGCAAAAGTCCGGGTTCGGGTTTGGGTTCGGCAATCTAATTACGCAGTTAGAAATGCTTCAGGGGCCAGCCAATCACCTTTTGATTAGCTGGTGTGCCATTAGAGGCCATCATAGCCATGCCTACTAATGGCATGGCTGTGATTGGTCAGTGCAACATGTGACCCAGCTTCTATATAAGCTAGAGGCACACAGCACACACGTCACTCTGCTTCAGAATAGATAGGGAGAGGATCTTGGCTGCTGCTGCTGCTTTTAGGGAGAGATAGAAAAATACATGAGTTAGTCCTGATTCTGGAATCTGAGGGAAAAGATAGAGAGATAGTGTAGTGTAGGGCCAGGTTCCTGTTGGTGCTTTCAGGGAGAGAGATATATTATATAGGAGTCCAGATTCAGAGATTAAAATCAGCGATCTGCATAGGTTTACCTGTTTGTGTTGCAGTGCAGTCTTTTTACACTGCCATGAGCCCAGTGTCAGAGAAAATCTAACTTTTATCTGCAAGCTCAGTGCACCAGCACTGCATATTACGTTGAGAGATACACCGTTTCCATACTGTGGGTGTATTCTGCTCTTTGAAAAAGATCCATTTAGGGGAAAAAAAGAAAAGGCACTTTATTGTGCTCTTTTCCAAAAGACCCATAGGGCAAAAAAAGACCCGTTTAGGGCAAAAAAATAAAAAATTTGCACTTTAATGTACGCTTGCAAAAAGAGCCATTCAGGACCACAAAAAATAGTTTGCAGTGTGTTATACATATGTGGAGGTGTGTGAAATAAACAATTTCTATATAGTTTTCTCCTACTGTGCTATACTAAAAAAAAAACATTTTTTTGGAATAGCATTTTCTGCAGTTCTGTAGCTGTGCGATTCAGCGGTTACGTACTGTGGGTGTGTTCTGCTCTTCCAAAAAACGCCGTTTAGGGGCACAAAAAATAGTTTGCAGTGTGTTATACATATTTGGAGGTGTGTGAAATAAACAATTTCTATGTAGTTTTCTCCTACTGTGCTATACTAAAAAAAAAAACATTTTTTTTGAATAGCATTTTCTGCAGTTCTGTAGCTGTGCCATTCAGCGGTTACGTACTGTGGGTGTGTTCTGCTCTCCCAAAAACACCCATTTAGGGCAAGATCCTAAATTTGGAAAATATGAGGAGAAGGTCAAAGGGACGTGGTGGCCCCGGTCGTGGTGCTGCTGGTGGAGCTCCTGTTGCAGGGAGAGGACGTGGTGGATCTGTGCCAGATACACGCACAAGTGAAACACCTTCCTCAGGTGCGAGTAGGCGACCGAGCCTGCGGCGGTATTTTGTCGCGCCTAATGAGGCTGTACGAATGTTTAGGCCAGGACAAGTACAGGCGATAGTAGATTGGGTTGCTGACAGTGCCTCGGGTTCCTTCACATTGTCTCCCACCCACTCTTCTGATGAAAGATCAGAGTTGGCACCTGAAACCCATGTCCATCAGTCTTTCACCTCACCCCCTTGCAAATCAGCCAAGCAGTCTGAGCCCCAAATCATGCAGCAGTCTCTTCTGCTTTTCGATGACTCTGTTAGCAGGGTTTCCCAGGGCCATCCACCTAGCCCTGCCCCAGAAGTGGAAGAGATTGAGTGCACCGATGCCCAACCACTTATGTTTCATGATGAGTACATGGGAGGACCATCGCAGCACGTCTCGGATGATGACGAAACACAGGTGCCAACTGCTGCTGCTTTCGCAATTGTGCAGACAGACAAGGAGGGCAGGGGTGAAGACTGGGTGGAAGATGATGTGGAGGACGATGAGGTCCTCGACCCCACATGGAATCAACGTTATGCAGGTGACCAGTGTAGTTTGGAGGAAGAGGCGGTGGTCGCACAGAGCCACCAGAACAGCAGAAGAGGGAGCAGTGTGCAAAAGCAGAGCGTCCGTCCCCTAGACAGTATGTCTGCTACTGCCCAACGCAGCAAGGGACCGAGCACACCAAAGCCAGGTCCAAGGAGTTCCCTAGCGTGGCAGTTCTTCACACAATGTTCTTCACACAAGGCACACCGCACTACCAGCCTATATAAAGAGGTTGAGCGGTGTACTTGGCGGGCCGTGTCCACAGCCGGAGTCAAAACTCCTCCAGAGGATGATTCTCACCTCTACTGTAGGTAGAGGCAAGTCCTTTAATTCCCAGTAAAGTCAATGTCCACACCAGCTGAAATTACAACTCTTATTCTCTCATGGCAAAATAAACTCTACTCGGATAGAAAAGGTTAGAGCAAAGAAACAGGACAGCTTAAGGTGTGGAGGAGGTCCAGGCACAAACGTAGCACATTCACTTCACTGCTTAGGTTTCTCAAACAGTTTTAGGTGCACGGTCTCTGCCACAGACCTTGAGGTTGGTCTCTGCCACAGACCGGGTGTACAAGGCCCCTGCCACGGACCTGGAGAACTTTGGTCTCTGCCACAGACCAGGGTGTATAAGGCCCCTGCCACGGGCCGTTGAATAAGGCCTCTGATACAGTCAAGATGACCTTGAGCTTCTCCTTCTACGAACCTAGCCCATATCAAGGGGAAGACATCTCTCCAGGGAGTCAACAGACCCTTCCTTCACCGTGACTCCCGCATCGGTCCATCAGAATGATCCTCCCTTCCCTGGAACATGGTCCTCTACACGAGGCGGCACCCTAAGACTCCTCGACCCTTAGCGGACTCCAGACGAAGGCTCTGGACTCCAGGCTTTACTCCCGCACCTAGGCCTCCATACCCAGGGCAGCAGGAACTCCAGGATAGTACGGGTTCGGGTTCGGGTTAAAGTTTGGTCCCGAACCCGAACTTTTTTCCGAAGTTCGGCCGAACCCGTCAAACCCGAACATCCAGGTCTCAACTCTATTCCTGAGGTTTTTACCCAGGACACATGGACTCTTTATCTGGACTATTTACAATTATAATTTTGAATCCCTAGTCATGGTTTGAATGATTTTAATATATCTTTGATGCTTAAACCAGGAATATACCATCTCCTTATCATTTTCTTATCTTTTGTACATACAATCCTTATTTTATATGGTCCAAGGATTGACTTACCCTTACCAATATCACCGCCTATACTTGGGAGTGCCTTGGCGCGACAAATATTTTTGTCTTATGTAGCACACAGATCCTTTACCCTGCTTACCTCCACTTGCAGAGTGGGACACACCATGCCACATGCCCGTATCCTCCATCTTTGTAGAGGGTGAGCGGTGTTAATTGATTTGGGTCCTGCAGTGAGTTACCGCTTTTCATTGGTTCCTCTGCCTAGAATGTAGGGAAAAGTCTATTCTCCTTGAAAGTTCAATAAGGCCATTGTCCACACAATATTAAACCCAATAAAGAAAGGTTTATTTGATTTGCGTAGAACTTGATAGGAAAGTTGGAGATAGAGAATTGAACAGGGAGGCAGGTTCAGGCACGCGACACCCAACTATCACTCGTCGCCACTCAAGCCTGAGTGGGTTTTGCTCACCCGGATAGTCCCCTCTCACGGTCCTAGCAGCCTGTGTGAAGCACGAATATTTGCTTAGAATTTTCCTTAGGATACGATCAGGATATTAGCCTCTAAGTCCTGAACTTCCCAGCACTTGTAACAACTAGAACTTAGGTGTCAATGGGGCACGTTACAAGGCTTGTGGCGGATTGTGGAATCCTTCCCTCTGACAGGTAACCAGGCCTCTCCCGAGACAGTGACCTCCTTCACCATCCCCTTGGGTAGATCCTCCCCTGGTTTCCTCTCCCTCAGAGCGGGTTACCCCCACTTGGGTACCCTGGGACTCCTCTTCTGGTGTAGCTCTCAGCTAAAGGTGCTGGGCCTACCTGGAACGATGCAGCCTCGGGCTCAAGCTGCCCGGAACTGAACACACACACACACCCCTGGCCTGGAGGGCCGGAGGCACGAACTGCTCCCCGAATAATGGCGTCTGCCCCTTATGTCTCCCCTCCTAGCATGCACAGCGGGTAGACCACGCCCACTGCACGGCCGCCAAGAGGGGACACCCAATAGCGCTGCAATGCCACCTGTGGTTCGACCTGAGACCTGGGCGACAGCGCCACCTACAGGCCACAGGGAACTGTACTACCA